>CM055122.1:1043861405-1044461405 GCA_029206835.1 Rana muscosa
CCATCAATTGCCGCTACTGTGCCCATCAACTGCTGCCAGTGTGCCCATCAACTGCTGCTAGTGTGCCCATCAACTGCCGCTACTGTGCCCATCAACTGCTGCCAGTGTGCCCATCAATTGCCGCTACTGTGCCCACCAATTGCTGCCAGTGTGCCCATCAATTGCTGCTACTGTGCCCATCAAATGCTGCCAGTGTGCATCCCCCGCCCACCTGGCAATCACCTTGTCTCGGTGGGGCAGTGGGTCACGGCAATGTCCTCCACGCTCCTCGATGTCTTCTCCCGTCCCCTCTTCCCATCCTCTGCTATAAATGGATGCCTGATAGGTGGCATCCAATCACAGCGCCTGTCATTTCAGCCAATCAGATGACAGGTAACAGACCCGAGCACCTGATTGGCTGAGAGGCGGTTCAGTGTTAGGAAAGCGAATATTCATTTGTTTTCCTAACACAACGCTTAGTGAACAGCAAGCGCCCAGCATGGTGCCAGCTGTTCACCTTTTTGGACACCTATTAGAGCCTATGGCTCTAATCAGGTGCTTCCAAAAAATACCCTGCCGCTGTAATTCAGGCTCCTGGCACCCGAAAAGGGGCCGGCCACCTGAATAGGGGGTGGCAGCAGCGACCATAGATAGATACATGCAATGTATGTATTTATCTATGGTGATAGAGAGGTGGCAGAAGAGAGGGGGCGGCGCCCATGTGTCCCTTATGGATGCACCGCCACTGGCATCTGCCGTAGCATTTGCAGTGGCAAAGGATTGGACATAGAGGGATTAACCTCCCTGGCGGTATGATTATGTGGGATTTTTGTGTCTCAAAGCGGTATATCGTTTCGCATGGAAATTTGGCATTTATATTGTAGAGGTTTAAATAAGATAAACTGCGCTAAAACCCATAAATAACAGATGTCAAGCTGCCAGCACTCAAACAAACAAAGTGGATGGAAATAAAAAAACAGGATAGTGCGGCGCTGTGCTAATAAATAATATCACTAAGTGCAAAAGTGATAATCAAACATATGGTAGAAAGAAAATGCAATAATATATAAATAAAGCAAATGATCCACAAAACAAATAGATATAGTGTGGGTCCTTCTAGGCGGAAAGAGTCCACACACTGCAAGTGCTGCCGTGAATAAACACAGGTGCATAGAAACAATCCAGATATTAAATAAAAAAGGAGTGACTCATGATTGAGAAAAATCCATATATGAAAACAAGGTGGAGTCTCTGTGTGTGTGTCGTAGATACACCAATCTAAAAGTGAACACAACAACACTGAAGTAATAATAAACTAATATATGTGCAAAAAATCCATATCAAGGGTAACTTCCCACGGATAACCACATGTGAAACACCAAAATGTTGACTGATGAATTCAAATCAAAAACACTTGAGACAATGGATGGGTGTGGTACTCTTACCACAGATGATGGACTCATCTACCATATAATAGTGAGTCGGATGGGCTTGGGGTCTCAAAGACCATGGAGGATGGAACAGGATGCCGTGGATGTCTCGAACCGTCCAGGGAAGGGTGATCCAGTGCGATGAATGGCTGGTAGAAAATCCTCCAGCATACGAGCTCCAAAGATACAAAGATGAAAAAATGGAGACAAAAGGGAAGGCTCCCAATGGTGCAGGTCAATAAAACCGTATCAGGTTTAATTCATAAAAATGTCATACAAGAAGTTGAAAAATGGTAAAAAGGTGATCACGATCATTAAAAGCAATGTGGGGTACAGCAAAACAAACCCACATTGCTTTTAATGATCGTGATCACCTTTTTACCATTTGTCAACTTCTTGTATGACATTTTTATGAATTAAACGTGTGCTGGCTGTGCGTTGTAAAAAATACTGCAAACAGCTTTTTTGGAGCATCTTTGGGGCGCATAAAATAGCGCTGTAAAAACGCCTATCCCCATTGAAATGAAGGAGTACCGCTGTAAAACCGCGATAATACCGCTTTAAAAACGCCCAGAAGCTACGAAAAACCAGGAAGTGCACAGGATGTGATGTAAGGGGGTAGGGTTATTAGCTGACGCTAACGCTTAAAAAACGCGGTAAAAACGCAGTAATAACGCTTAGGCCCCATGCACACGAGACACTGTTATTTGCTGTTGAACGCGCGTTCAGAGGCAGTTGGACGCTTTTTTCAACTGCTCCTGAACTCATTCAATGTTATCCTATGTGTCCATGCACACACTCTCGTTTTTTGGCGTTTACAAGCAGTTGCGTTTAACCTCGTTTTTCCAGAAGCAAAAAAATGGGTTCAGACGCAAAAGTTTTCCACGTTTCAGACGCTAAACGCTGCGAAACGCGGCTAAACGCAGTACCGGCGTTTTGCCGCGTTTGCGTTTATAAGCGTTTTTAAAGGTGACCTATTTTTTAACATTAGAAATCTCAAAAATGATGGCAAATGATGAAAAACTATTAAAAAATATAAAAGAAAACTGTAATTGCTTGCATTGCATTGTGGACAATCCACAACTTGTGGCAGGTGATGTGGCCAGGTGACGTGGCCAGGTGACGTGGCAAGTGGACAATCCACAGCTTGTGGCAGGTGACGTAGCCAGGTGACGTGGCAGGTAACGTGGCCAGGTGACGTGGCAGGTAACATGGCCGGGTGACGTGGCCAGGTA
Source organism: Rana muscosa (assembly GCA_029206835.1). Classification (NCBI taxonomy): domain Eukaryota; kingdom Metazoa; phylum Chordata; class Amphibia; order Anura; family Ranidae; genus Rana; species Rana muscosa. The sequence goes on from CM055122.1 coordinate 1,043,864,050, forward strand.
ACGTGGCAAGTGGACAATTCACAACTTGTGGAAGGTGACATGGCACGTGATGTGGCCAGGTGACGTGGAAAGTGGACAATCCACAACTTGTGGCAGATGACGTGGCAGGTAATGTGGGCAGGTAACATGGCTAGGTGATGTGGCCAGGTGACGTGGCAAGTGGACAATCCACAACTTGTGGCAGGTGACGTGGCCAGGTGACGTGGCAGGTGACGTGGCAAGTGGACAATTCACAACTTGTGGCAGGTGACGTGGCACGTGATGTGGCCAGGTGACATGGCAAGTGGACAATCCACAACTTGTGGCCAGGTGACGTGGCAGGTGACGTTGCAAGTGGACAATCCACAACTTGTGGCAGGTGACGTGGCCAGCTGACGTGGCAGGTGACGTGGCCAGCTGACGTGGCAGGTAACGTGGCCAGGTGACGTGGCAGGTAACATGGCCAGGTGACGTGGCCAGGTAACGTGGCAAGTGGACAATCCACAACTTGTGGCAGGTGACGTGGCACGTGATGTGGCCAGGTGACGTGGCAAGTGGACAATCCACAACTTGTGGGAGGTGACGTGGCCAGGTGACGTGGCAGGTGATGTGGCAAGTGGACAATCCACAACTTGTGGCAGGTGACGTGGCCAGCTGACGTGGCAGGTAACGTGGCCAGGTGACGTGGCAGGTAGCATGGCCAGGTGACGTGGCCAGGTAACGTGTCAAGTGGACAATCCACAACTTGTGGCAGGTGACGTGGCCAGGTGACGTGGCCAGGTGACGTGGCAGGTGACGTGGCAAGTGGACAATCCACAACTTGTGGCAGGTGATGTGGCAAGTGATACGCTAAATACAAGTACACTGCTGCTCTCTCAGCTGCTGCTACTCACTCTGGTCTCACAAACTGGCTGAAATGGTTAAAATTTACTGTTTTTTGAGCTTAGGGAGGGTCTATGATGCTTATAAACGCAAACGCGGTAAAACGCCGCTAAACGCGGCCGCAAACGTGGCAAAACGCGCGTTTATAAACGCCGGTTTCAGCGTTTAAAAACGTGTGTTCAGTAGAGTTTGCACCTGCGTCTCGTGTGCATGGGGCCTAATAGTTTTTAGCGCATTATTGCAACGCCTCAGTGTGAAAGGGGCCTAAATAATTATAACAATTAATAATACAATTTATTCAATAATGTATCAAGTCAAAAACAAATCAATTCTGCAAGTGATTCTAATTCACTGTCGCTGTTTTCTAGCTGGTCTAAACCCACTTTTGACGTAAAGGGACGCTTTTTGGTTGCCATGGACATTCTCAAGTTTCCAGGTAGAAAGAACAGAATATATAATATAAAACGTCAGGCAGGGCACTGGACAAAGCATTAGGGACAAATAATTTGATATAGTAATGTAATCTGTAAGATTACAGTGTACTGTATGTGTTATGTTTTTTTCACGTTTTGAATTTGCCGCCAGGCTCCATCCCCGTGCATTGCGACGCTCGCAGGGAAGGAGCCCGACGCAGTGATAAATTTAGTACACAGCCCGCGGACACAGCAGGAGGACCACGCAGGACCCCGGGGACAAGGTAAATAACTTTCCCAGGATACTGCGATGCAATCCCGAGTGTGGCTCGGGGTTACCGCTTTTGGTAATGAAAATTCACCCCGAGCCACACTCGGGATTACCGCCAGGGAGGTTAAGCATGTATTGCAATATGTGTGAACTAAAAATTCCTGTTTTTTATTGTGTAGTTTGCTGGAATGGGTGTAAAGCAGTGTACAGAGGGTCCATCCAGAATTTGTTCTGCAAACTGCAAAATGCATTAACCACTTGACATCTGTGCTATAGCCCAAAGACGGCTATAGCGCAGACCTCAAATGCCAGGAGGGCGTCCAAATACGTCCTCCCATTCTAGCGCCGCGTTCTGTGATTGCCTAGTTCTTTGGACTCAGTTGATCACAGAGCAAGGTAACGGGCCAATCACAGCGGGCCCTTTACCACATGATCTGCTGTCAGTCAATGACAGCTGATCACGGAAGTAAACAGAAACCGGTTACCTTTTTTTTTTTCTTCATGCTATCAGCCAGTAACCAGCTCCTGTTAGAGGGACATCGGTCCCCTAAGTGCCAACCAGTGCTTCTAATCAGTGCCCTCCAGTGCTGCAAGTCCATGCCCATCAGTGCCATCAGTACTGCTTATCAGTACCCATCAGTGCCCATCAGTGTCTCATCATCAGTGCCTCCTGATCAGTGCCGCCTATCAGTGCCACCTATCAGTGCACATCAATGTCGCCGATCAGTGCCACCTTTCCGTGCCACCTATTAGTGCTCATCAGTGCCACCTCATCAGTGCCTATCAGTGCCGCCTATCAATGCCCATCAGTGTCGCATCATCAGTGCCCATCAGTGCAACCTATCAGTGCCCATCATTGCCAGCTCATTAGTGCCCATCAGTGAAGGAGAAAAATTACCTGATTGTAAAAATTTTAACAAATATGAAAAATGTTTTGTGTTTTTTTTTCAACGTTTTTAGTCTTTTTTTGTTTGTTTAGCAAAAAATCAAAAACGCAGTGGTGATTAAATACCACCAAAAGAAAGCTCCATTTGTGTAAAAAAGAAAAAAAATTATAAAAATTTTATTTGGGTACAGCGTTCCATAACCGCGCAATTGTCATGAAAATGAATAGCGATGGTGCTACCTATGATCCATCATGGTACATTTTAATGCTGCTCCTTGCTAGTGATGAGCCGAACACCCCCGGGTTCGGTTCGCACCAGAACCCGCGAACGGACCGAAAGTTCGCGCGAACATTAGAACCCTATTAAATACAATGGATGCGAACGTTTGGATTCTAAAGTGCTAATTATAACGACTATTATCCATGTTATTGTCCGAAACAGAGTTTGGGAACCCGGCTTCTGCACCAGGGGACATGTATCAATGCAAAAAGAAGTTTTAAAAACGGACGTTTTCCGGGAGCAGTCATTTTAATGATGCATAAAGTGAAAAAAAAAAAGTCAAATATTCCTTTAAATATTGTACCTGGGGGGTGTCTAAAGTATGCCTGTGAAGTGCCACGTGTTTCCCGTGTTTAGAACTGTCCCTGCACAAAATAACATTTCTAAAGGGAAAAAAGTCATTTAACCACTTGACAACTGGGCACTTAAACCCCCTTAATAACCAGACCAATTTTCAGCTTTCGGTGCTCTCACATTTTGAATGACAATTACTCAGTCATACAACACTGTACCCATATGAATTTTTTGTCCTTCTTTTCACACAAATAGAGCTTTCTTTTGGTGGTATTTAATCACTGTTGGGTTTTTTATTTTTTGCGCTATAAGAGAAAAAAGACTGAAAATTTTGAAAAAAAATGATTTTTTTTTCGTTTCTGTTATAAAATTTTGCAAATTACTATTTTTCTTCATAAATTTTGGCCAAAATTTATACTGCTACATATCTTTGGTAAAAATAAGTACAAATTGGTGCACATTATTTGGTCTTTGTGAAAGTTATAGAGTCCACAAGCTATGGTGCCAATATCTGAAAATTGATCACACCTGAAGTACTGACGGCCTATCTTAATTCTTGAGACCCTAGCATGCCAGAAAAGTACAAATACCCCCCAAATGACCCCTTTTTGGAAAGAAGACATTCCAAGGTATACAGAAAGAGGCATTGTGAGTTTTTTGAAGTTGTCATTTTTTCCCACAATTCTTTGCAAAATCAAGATTTTTTTTTTCTCTTTTTTTTTTTCACAAAATTGTCATATTAGCAGGTTATTTCTCACACACAGCATATGCATTCCACAAATTACACCCCAAAATACATTCTGCTATTACTCCCGAGTATGGCGATACCACATGTGTGAGACTTTTACACAGCGTGGCCACATACAGAGGCCCGACATGCAGGGAGCACCTTCAGGCGTTCTGGAGCACCCAGGCCAATTCTGACATTTCTCTCCTACATGTAAAAATCATCATTTGTTTGCTAGAAAATTACATAGAACCACAAAACATTATATATGTTTTTTTAGCAAAGACCTTAGAGAATATAATGGTGGTTGTTGCAACTTTTTATCTCGCACGATATTTGCGCAGAAATTTTTTTAACGCGTTTTTTACGGGAAAAAAATGTTTTGTGCTTAAAAAAAAACAAAACAGTAAAGTTAGCCCAATGTTTTTGCATAATGTGAAAGATGAAGTTACGCCGAGTAAATAGATACCTAACATGTCACCCTTAAAAATTGCACACACTCGTGGAATGGCGCCAAACTTCGCTACTTAAAAAATCCCCATAGGCGACGCTTTAAATATTTTTACTGGTTAAATGTTTTGAGTTACAGAGGAGGTCTAGGGCCAAAATGATTGCTCTCGCTCTAACGTTCGCAGAGATACCTCACATGTGTGGTTTGAAAACCGTTTTCATATGTGGGCGGGACTTACGTATGCGTTCGCTTCTGTATGCGAGCTCACGGGGACAGGGGCGCTTTAAAAAAAAGAAAAAAAATGTTATTCTTCATTTTACTTTATTTATTTTAGTTTGACATGTTTTTCCGCACCAAACATTTTTTTGATCACTTTTATACCTATTACAAGGAACGTAAACATCCCTTGTAATAGGAATATGGCATGACAGGTCCTCTTTACAGTGAGATATGGGGGGGGGGTGTCAATAAGACCCCACATCTCACCTCTAGGCTGGGAAGCCTGAAAAAAATACAAAAAAAAAAACAACAATCCTGGCTTTGATCGTAGTGGTGAGTCGGTAGAAGCACCGGAGGGCGGTGGGGGTCGCCTCCCGTAAGAATGATCAAGCGGCGAAACAGCCACTATGATTGTTGTTATGGTGTAGGGAATCGCCGGCTGAAAAAGCTGATATCTGAATGATGCCTGTAGCTGCTCCCATCATTCAGATATCCCCGCACAAAGTCAAGGACGTCATATGACGGCCGGAGGGTGGGAAGTGGTTATTGCGGAGTATTGCCGGGCATTGCGGAGTATTGCCGGGCATTGCGGAGTATTGCCGGGCATTGCGGAGTATTGCCGGGCATTGCGGAGTATTGCGGACTATGGCAGGGTATTGCGGTGTATGGCAGGGTATTGCACGGGGTATTGCACAGGGTATTGTGGAGGGTATTGCAGAGTATTGTGGAGGGTATTGCAGAGTATTGTGGAGGGTATTGCAGAGTATTGTGGAGGGTATTGCAGAGTATTTTGCAGAGTATTGTGCAGGGTATTGCAGAGTATTGCGCAGGGTATTGCAGAGTATTGCACCAGAGTATTGCACCAGGGTATTGCAGAGTATTTTTGCAGGGTATTGCGCAGGGTATTGCAGAGTATTTTGCAGGGTATTGCGCAGGGTATTGCAGAGTATTGCGCAGGGTATTGCAGAGTATTGCGCAGAGTATTGCGCAGGGTATTGCAGAGTATTTCGCAGGGTATTGCAGAGTATTTCGCAGGGTATTGCAGAGTATTTCGCAGGGTATTGCAGAGTATTTCGCAGGGTATTGCAGAGTATTTCGCAGGGTATTGCAGAGTATTTCGCAGGGTATTGCAGAGTATTTCGCAGGGTATTGCAGAGTATTGCACCAGGGTATTGCAGAGTATTGCACCAGGGTATTGCAGAGTATTGCACCAGGGTATTGGCAGGGTGTATTGCACCAGGGTATTGGCAGGGTGTATTGCAGAGTATTGGCAGGGTGTATTGCAGAGTATTGGCAGGGTGTATTGCAGAGTATTGGCAGGGTGTATTGCAGAGTATTGCACAGGGATGGCTGAGCAGGGATGGATGGATGGCTGGATCTGTGACTGCAATTGTCACAGATCCAGCCCACAGTGCTGCTGCTGCCATCCGCTCCCTCCCCTCCCCTCTCACACTGTACCGATCGGTACAGAGAGGGGAGGGAGGAACCGGCGTCATCAAATGACGCCGGTCTGTTTACAAGTGATTGCTCCGTCATTTGACGGAGCGATCACGTGGTAAACGGCCGCTATCAGCGGCGATTTACCGCGATTCGTGATCCGCCGGGTCCTCTGGACCCGGCGGTCACGGAGTTTCCCGTGTGCGCGCCCCAGGGGGCGCGCGGGAGCGCGATTTTGGGAGGACGTTATATAACGTCCTCCCAGAGTTAAGCAACCACCTTGTCAACGTTATTTGTCGGCAGGTGGTTGTTAAGTGGTTAAAACTGCTTGCGGCTTTAATGCAATGTCTGGTCCCGGTAATATGGATGAAAATCTTTAGGAAAAATGGCATAGCTACCCCATCAACCCCCCCCCCACCCCAGGCCATTACCAGCCCCTTTGGGTCTTGTATGGATATTAAGGGGAACCCCGCACACAAAATAAAAACTCTGAACAGCCGTATACAGGCGGTGCATACAAGACAGGGACTGTAGGTTTGTTCTTATGTAGAATCTGTTTATAATTTTGAACAGCTGCATTGTTTAAGTGGAGCTCCATGGCAAATTCCTTTTTTTTAGTTTTTTGTAAAACATAGGGAACGGTTATCACCCCTGTCACATTTTTTTTGCTGTCTGTGCCCCTGTTCAGAACATTTCACCTCACTTTGCGTCCCAATGACAACTGTTTTTGAAATGTGGTGTTTTTATTGAAACAAGGATTGGTGATAAAGCATCAGTAGAGAGGAGACACCTTTCTCCCATATTAATTCTTACAGGAGAGAATTTTCCTTCCAAGGGGTAGATTTCCTCTCACTTCCTGTTGTCTTCTTCCGTTTGCAAGTAGTAGTAGTTTGTAAGTTGGATGTTTGAAAGTAGGGACCTTCCGTATATACTCTGCAGAAATTGGCCCCTTAGGTGTTGGTGTTGGCACAACACTGAAAGCACTCACAGTTATTCTTGGTGGGTGCTGGAACGCCCTTCTGTCAAGTATAATATCAGGAATTGTAATAACATATAATTGTTGATCAGTGGTAGTAAAAATTGGGCCTTTGATGGTGGTGCTGGTGCCCCAACACTGTAAGGCCTGACAGTTACTCTTGGTGGGCGCAGCAATGGTCCCTGCTGTGAATTATTAGATCAATAATTATAATTGCATGCCCCTGTTGAACAGGGGCTGAAAAATTGGGCCTTTGGTGGTGGTGGTGGTGGTGATGGTGGTGCTGGTGCCACAACACTGTAAGGCCTGACAGTTACTCTTGGTGGGCGCAGCAATGCTCCCTGCTGTGAATTATTAGATCAATAATTATAATTGCATGCCCCTGTTGAACAGGGGCTGAAAAATTGGGCCTTTGGTGGTGGTGGTGGTGGTGGTGATGGTGGTGGTGATGGTGGTGCTGGTGCCACAACACTGTAAGGCCTGACAGTTACTCTTGGTGGGCGCAGCAATGCTCCCTGCTGTGAATTATTAGATCAATAATTATAATTGCATGCCCCTGTTGAACAGGGGCTGAAAAATTGGGCCTTTGGTGGTGGTGGTGGTGGTGATGGTGGTGCTGGTGCCACAACACTGTAAGGCCTGACAGTTACTCTTGGTGGGCGCAGCAATGCTCCCTGCTGTGAATTATTAGATCAATAATTATAATTGCATGCCCCTGTTGAACAGGGGCTGAAAAATTGGGCCTTAGGCACTGGTGGCACAACACTGCAACCCCTCACAGATACTGTACTTGGAGCACAGCAATGAGGCCTGTTGCAAAGTATTGCATCAAAAATTTTAATTACACGCCCCTGTTAAACAGGGGCTGAAAAATTGGGCCTTAGCCACTGGTGGCGTCACCCATAAACCAAAATGATCTTCCAAGCTATCATCGTTAATCGTATCATTGAGGAGGAGGAGGAGGATAGCCAGTCAACATAACAGCACAGGCACTCAGCATCAGCATCAGTCTTGAAGGGATGTGACATTTTAAAATCAATTAGTCTGTTATATCAGCATCTGGTGTGTGGTAGCTGGTGGTGATCCAAGACTGGTTCATCTTGATGAAAGTCAGTCGATCAACCGAGTCGGTGGACAGGCGCACCCTGTGATCCGTGACAAATCCTCCAGCAGCACTGAATGTGCGTTCTGAAAGAACGCTGGATGCAGGACAGGCCAGTAGCTCAATTGCATACTGTGCAAGCTCTGGCCAGTGATCCATCCTCAAGACCCAGTAAGCCAGAGGATTTTCGGTGGGGAAGGTGTCCAAGTCTGACCTTGCCCCTAGGTATTCCTGCACCATGTATATCAGACGCTGGCGATGGTTGCTGGAACCGATCATACTTTGGGGCTGCGGACTAAAGAATTGTCTGAACGCATCGGTCAGACGGCCACCTTCCCCACCGCTCCTTCTTTGACTGCCCGAAGCCTCAGCAACTCGTTGTCCAGGACCAGGAGTTTGTAACCTCCCAGTCTCTGGGAACGCGTTGCACAGACCTTTCTGCAAGGCCTCCCGGAGTTGTCTCATCCTCTGATCCCTCTGCGACGGTACGATAAGGTCCGCAACCTTACCCTTGTACCGTGGATCAAGGAGAGTGGCCAGCCAGTAATGGTCCCTCTCCTTGATCCGAAGAATACGAGGATCCTTCCGCAGACTTTGCAGGATCAGGGAGGCCATGCAGCGTAGGTTAGCTGAGGCATTCAGTCCGGAGTCCTCTGGGTCACTAAGGACGACATGATCCGCAGCCACCTCCTCCCAGCCACGTACAAGTCCACTGGTTTCTTGGGACTGTAAATCATCCCTAAAAGACTGATGACGCAAAAGTTTTCCACGTTTCAGACGCTAAACGCTGCGAAACGCGGCTAAACGCAGTACCGGCGTTTTGCCGCGTTTGCGTTTATAAGCGTTTTTAAAGGTGACCTATTTTTTAACATTAGAAATCTCAAAAATGATGGCAAATGATGAAAAACTATTAAAAAATATAAAAGAAAACTGTAATTGCTTGCATTGCATTGTGGACAATCCACAACTTGTGGCAGGTGATGTGGCCAGGTGACGTGGCCAGGTGACGTGGCAAGTGGACAATCCACAGCTTGTGGCAGGTGACGTAGCCAGGTGACGTGGCAGGTAACGTGGCCAGGTGACGTGGCAGGTAACATGGCCGGGTGACGTGGCCAGGTAACGTGGCAAGTGGACAATTCACAACTTGTGGAAGGTGACATGGCACGTGATGTGGCCAGGTGACGTGGAAAGTGGACAATCCACAACTTGTGGCAGATGACGTGGCAGGTAATGTGGGCAGGTAACATGGCTAGGTGATGTGGCCAGGTGACGTGGCAAGTGGACAATCCACAACTTGTGGCAGGTGACGTGGCAGGTGACGTGGCAAGTGGACAATTCACAACTTGTGGCAGGTGACGTGGCACGTGATGTGGCCAGGTGACATGGCAAGTGGACAATCCACAACTTGTGGCCAGGTGACGTGGCAGGTGACGTTGCAAGTGGACAATCCACAACTTGTGGCAGGTGACGTGGCCAGCTGACGTGGCAGGTGACGTGGCCAGCTGACGTGGCAGGTAACGTGGCCAGGTGACGTGGCAGGTAACATGGCCAGGTGACGTGGCCAGGTAACGTGGCAAGTGGACAATCCAAAACTTGTGGCACGTGATGTGGCCAGGTAACGTGGCAAGTGGACAATCCACAACTTGTGGGAGGTGACGTGGCCAGGTGACGTGGCAGGTGACGTGGCAAGTGGACAATCCACAACTTGTGGCAGGTGACGTGGCCAGCTGACGTGGCAGGTAACGTGGCCAGGTGACGTGGCAGGTAGCATGGCCAGGTGACGTGGCCAGGTAACGTGTCAAGTGGACAATCCACAACTTGTGGCAGGTGACGTGGCCAGGTGACGTGGCCAGGTGACGTGGCAGGTGACGTGGCAAGTGGACAATCCACAACTTGTGGCAGGTGATGTGGCAAGTGATACGCTAAATACAAGTACACTGCTGCTCTCTCAGCTGCTGCTACTCACTCTGGTCTCACAAACTGGCTGAAATGGTTAAAATGTACTGTTTTTTGAGCTTAGGGAGGGTCTATGATGAAACGCTTATAAACGCAAACGCGGTAAAACGCCGCTAAACGCGGCCGCAAACGCGGCAAAACGCGTGTTTATAAACGCCGGTTTCAGCGTTTAAAAACGTGTGTTCAGTAGAGTTTGCACCTGCGTCTCGTGTGCATGGGGCCTAATAGTTTTTAGCGCATTATTGCAACGCCTCAGTGTGAAAGGGGCCTAAATAATTATAACAATTAATAATACAATTTATTCAATAATGTATCAAGTCAAAAACAAATCAATTCTGCAAGTGATTCTAATTCACTGTCGCTGTTTTCTAGCTGGTCTAAACCCACTTTTGACGTAAAGGGACGCTTTTTGGTTGCCATGGACATTCTCAAGTTTCCAGGTAGAAAGAACAGAATATATAATATAAAATGTCAGGCAGGGCACTGGACAAAGCATTAGGGACAAATAATTTGATATAGTAATGTAATCTGTAAGATTACAGTGTACTGTATGTGTTATGTTTTTTTCACGTTTTGAATTTGCCGCCAGGCTCCATCCCCGTGCATTGCGACGCTCGCAGGGAAGGAGCCCGACGCAGTGATAAATTTAGTACACAGCCCGCGGACACAGCAGGAGGACCACGCAGGACCCCGGGGACAAGGTAAATAACTTTCCCAGGATACTGCGATGCAATCCCGAGTGTGGCTCGGGGTTACCGCTTTTGGTAATGAAAATTCACCCCGAGCCATACTCGGGATTACCACCAGGGAGGTTAAGCATGTATTGCAATATGTGTGAACTAAAAATTCCTGTTTTTTATTGTGTAGTTTGCTGGAATGGGTGTAAAGCAGTGTACAGAGGGTCCATCCAGAATTTGTTCTGCAAACTGCAAAATGCATTAACCACTTGACATCTGTGCTATAGCCCAAAGACGGCTATAGCGCAGACCTCAAATGCCAGGAGGGCGTCCAAATACGTCCTCCCATTCTAGCGCCGCGTTCTGTGATTGCCTAGTTCTTTGGACTCAGTTGATCACAGAGCAAGGTAACGGGCCAATCACAGCGGGCCCTTTACCACATGATCTGCTGTCAGTCAATGACAGCTGATCACGGAAGTAAACAGAAACCGGTTACCTTTTTTTTTTTCTTCATGCTATCAGCCAGTAACCAGCTTCTGTTAGAGGGACATCGGTCCCCTAAGTGCCAACCAGTGCTTCTAATCAGTGCCCTCCAGTGCTGCAAGTCCATGCCCATCAGTGCCATCAGTACTGCTTATCAGTACCCATCAGTGCCCATCAGTGTCTCATCATCAGTGCCTCCTGATCAGTGCCGCCTATCAGTGCCACCTATCAGTGCACATCAATGTCGCCGATCAGTGCCACCTTTCCGTGCCACCTATTAGTGCTCATCAGTGCCACCTCATCAGTGCCTATCAGTGCCGCCTATCAATGCCCATCAGTGTCGCATCATCAGTGCCCATCAGTGCAACCTATCAGTGCCCATCATTGCCAGCTCATTAGTGCCCATCAGTGAAGGAGAAAAATTACCTGATTGTAAAAATTTTAACAAATATGAAAAATGTTTTGTGTTTTTTTTTCAACGTTTTTAGTCTTTTTTTGTTTGTTTAGCAAAAAATCAAAAACGCAGTGGTGATTAAATACCACCAAAAGAAAGCTCCATTTGTGTAAAAAAGAAAAAAAATTATAAAAATTTTATTTGGGTACAGCGTTCCATAACCGCGCAATTGTCATGAAAATGAATAGCGATGGTGCTACCTATGATCCATCATGGTACATTTTAATGCTGCTCCTTGCTAGTGATGAGCCGAACACCCCCGGGTTCGGTTCGCACCAGAACCCGCGAACGGACCGAAAGTTCGCGCGAACATTAGAACCCTATTAAATACAATGGATGCGAACGTTTGGATTCTAAAGTGCTAATTATAACGACTATTATCCATGTTATTGTCCGAAACAGAGTTTGGGAACCCGGCTTCTGCACCAGGGGACATGTATCAATGCAAAAAGAAGTTTTAAAAACGGACGTTTTCCGGGAGCAGTCATTTTAATGATGCATAAAGTGAAAAAAAAAAAAGTCAAATATTCCTTTAAATATTGTACCTGGGGGGTGTCTAAAGTATGCCTGTGAAGTGCCACGTGTTTCCCGTGTTTAGAACTGTCCCTGCACAAAATAACATTTCTAAAGGGAAAAAAGTCATTTAACCACTTGACAACTGGGCACTTAAACCCCCTTAATAACCAGACCAATTTTCAGCTTTCGGTGCTCTCACAGTTTGAATGACAATTACTCAGTCATACAACACTGTACCCATATGAATTTTTTGTCCTTCTTTTCACACAAATAGAGCTTTCTTTTGGTGGTATTTAATCACTGTTGGGTTTTTTATTTTTTGCGCTATAAGAGAAAAAAGACTGAAAATGTTGTAAAAAAATGATTTTTTTTTCGTTTCTGTTATAAAATTTTGCAAATTACTATTTTTCTTCATAAATTTTGGCCAAAATTTATACTGCTACATATCTTTGGTAAAAATAAGTACAAATTGGTGCATATTATTTGGTCTTTGTGAAAGTTATAGAGTCCACAAGCTATGGTGCCAATATCTGAAAATTGATCACACCTGAAGTACTGACGGCCTATCTCAATTCTTGAGACCCTAACATGCCAGAAAAGTACAAATACCCCCCAAATGACCCCTTTTTGGAAAGAAGACATTCCAAGGTATACAGAAAGAGGCATTGTGAGTTTTTTGAAGTTGTCATTTTTTCCCACAATTCTTTGCAAAATCAAGATTTTTTTTTTCTCTTTTTTTTTTTTCACAAAATTGTCATATTAGCAGGTTATTTCTCACACACAGCATATGCATTCCACAAATTACACCCCAAAATACATTCTGCTATTACTTCCGAGTATGGCGATACCACATGTGTGAGACTTTTACACAGCGTGGCCACATACAGAGGCCCGACATGCAGGGAGCACCTTCAGGCGTTCTGGAGCACCCAGGCCAATTCTGACATTTCTCTCCTACATGTAAAAATCATCATTTGTTTGCTAGAAAATTACATAGAACCACAAAACATTATATATGTTTTTTTAGCAAAGACCTTAGAGAATATAATGGTGGTTGTTGCAACTTTTTATCTCGCACGATATTTGCGCAGAAATTTTTTTAACGCGTTTTTTACGGAAAAAAAATGTTTTGTGCTTAAAAAAAAAAAAACAGTAAAGTTAGCCCAATGTTTTTGCATAATGTGAAAGATGAAGTTACGCCGAGTAAATAGATACCTAACATGTCACCCTTAAAAATTGCACACACTCGTGGAATGGCGCCAAACTTCGCTACTTAAAAAATCCCCATAGGCGACGCTTTAAATATTTTTACTGGTTAAATGTTTTGAGTTACAGAGGAGGTCTAGGGCCAAAATGATTGCTCTCGCTCTAACGTTCGCAGAGATACCTCACATGTGTGGTTTGAAAACCGTTTTCATATGTGGGCGGGACTTACGTATGCGTTCGCTTCTGTATGCGAGCTCACGGGGACAGGGGCGCTTTAAAAAAAAATAAAAAATGTTATTCTTCATTTTACTTTATTTATTTTAGTTTGACATGTTTTTCCGCACCAAACATTTTTTTGATCACTTTTATACCTATTACAAGGAACGTAAACATCCCTTGTAATAGGAATATGGCATGACAGGTCCTCTTTACAGTGAGATATGGGGGGGGGGTGTCAATAAGACCCCACATCTCACCTCTAGGCTGGGAAGCCTGAAAAAAATACAAAAAAAAAAACAACAATCCTGGCTTTGATCGTAGCGGTGAGTCGGTAGAAGCACCGGAGGGCGGTGGGGGTCGCCTCCCGTAAGAATGATCAAGCGGCGAAACAGCCACTATGATTGTTGTTATGGTGTAGGGAATCGCCGGCTGAAAAAGCTGATATCTGAATGATGCCTGTAGCTGCTCCCATCATTCAGATATCCCCGCACAAAGTCAAGGACGTCATATGACGGCCGGAGGGTGGGAAGTGGTTATTGCAGAGTATTGCCGGGCATTGCGGAGTATTGCCGGGCATTGCGGAGTATTGCCGGGCATTGCGGAGTATTGCGGACTATGGCAGGGTATTGCGGACTATGGCAGGGTATTGCGGTGTATGGCAGGGTATTGTGGAGGGTATTGCAGAGTATTGTGGAGGGTATTGCAGAGTATTGTGGAGGGTATTGCAGAGTATTGTGGAGGGTATTGCAGAGTATTGTGGAGGGTATTGCAGAGTATTGTGGAGGGTATTGCAGAGTATTGTGGAGGGTATTGCAGAGTATTTCGCAGAGTATTGTGCAGGGTATTGCAGAGTATTGCGCAGGGTATTGCAGAGTATTGCACCAGAGTATTGCACCAGGGTATTGCAGAGTATTTTTGCAGGGTATTGCGCAGGGTATTGCAGAGTATTTTGCAGGGTATTACGCAGGGTATTGCAGAGTATTGCGCAGGGTATTGCAGAGTATTGCACAGGGTATTGCAGAGTATTGCGCAGGGTATTGCAGAGTATTGCGCAGGGTATTGCAGAGTATTTCGCAGGGTATTGCAGAGTATTTCGCAGGGTATTGCAGAGTATTTCGCAGGGTATTGCAGAGTATTTCGCAGGGTATTGCAGAGTATTTCGCAGGGTATTGCAGAGTATTGCGCAGGGTATTGCAGAGTATTGCGCAGAGTATTGCACCAGGGTATTGCAGAGTATTGCACCAGGGTATTGGCAGGGTGTATTGCAGAGTATTGGCAGGGTGTATTGCAGAGTATTGGCAGGGTGTATTGCAGAGTATTGGCAGGGTGTATTGCAGAGTATTGCACAGGGATGGCTGAGCAGGGATGGATGGATGGCTGGATCTGTGACTGCAATTGTCACAGATCCAGCCCACAGTGCTGCTGCTGCCATCCGCTCCCTCCCCTCCCCTCTCACACTGTACCGATCGGTACAGAGAGGGGAGGGAGGAACCGGCGTCATCAAATGACGCCGGTCTGTTTACAAGTGATTGCTCCGTCATTTGACGGAGCGATCACGTGGTAAACGGCCGCTATCAGCGGCGATTTACCGCGATTCGTGATCCGCCGGGTCCTCTGGACCCGGCGGTCACGGAGTTTCCCGTGTGCGCGCCCCAGGGGGCGCGCGGGAGCGCGATTTTGGGAGGACGTTATATAACGTCCTCCCAGAGTTAAGCAACCACCTTGTCAACGTTATTTGTCGGCAGGTGGTTGTTAAGTGGTTAAAACTGCTTGCGGCTTTAATGCAATGTCTGGTCCCGGTAATATGGATGAAAATCTTTAGGAAAAATGGCATAGCTACCCCATCAACCCCCCCCCCCACCCCAGGCCATTACCAGCCCCTTTGGGTCTTGTATGGATATTAAGGGGAACCCCGCACACAAAATAAAAACTCTGAACAGCCGTATACAGGCGGTGCATACAAGACAGGGACTGTAGGTTTGTTCTTATGTAGAATCTGTTTATAATTTTGAACAGCTGCATTGTTTAAGTGGAGCTCCATGGCAAATTCCTTTTTTTTAGTTTTTTGTAAAACATAGGGAACGGTTATCACCCCTGTCACATTTTTTTTGCTGTCTGTGCCCCTGTTCAGAACATTTCACCTCACTTTGCGTCCCAATGACAACTGTTTTTGAAATGTGGTGTTTTTATTGAAACAAGGATTGGTGATAAAGCATCAGTAGAGAGGAGACACCTTTCTCCCATATTAATTCTTACAGGAGAGAATTTTCCTTCCAAGGGGTAGATTTCCTCTCACTTCCTGTTGTCTTCTTCCGTTTGCAAGTAGTAGTAGTTTGTAAGTTGGATGTTTGAAAGTAGGGACCTTCCGTATATACTCTGCAGAAATTGGCCCCTTAGGTGTTGGTGTTGGCACAACACTGAAAGCACTCACAGTTATTCTTGGTGGGTGCTGGAACGCCCTTCTGTCAAGTATAATATCAGGAATTGTAATAACATATAATTGTTGATCAGTGGTAGTAAAAATTGGGCCTTTAAAGGTGGTGCTGGTGCCCCAACACTGTAAGGCCTGACAGTTACTCTTGGTGGGCGCAGCAATGGTCCCTGCTGTGAATTATTAGATCAATAATTATAATTGCATGCCCCTGTTGAACAGGGGCTGAAAAATTGGGCCTTTGGTGGTGGTGGTGGTGGTGCTGGTGCCACAACACTGTAAGGCCTGACAGTTACTCTTGGTGGGCGCAGCAATGCTCCCTGCTGTGAATTATTAGATCAATAATTATAATTGCATGCCCCTGTTGAACAGGGGCTGAAAAATTGGGCCTTTGGTGGTGGTGGTGGTGGTGATGGTGGTGCTGGTGCCACAACACTGTAAGGCCTGACAGTTACTCTTGGTGGGCGCAGCAATGCTCCCTGCTGTGAATTATTAGATCAATAATTATAATTGCATGCCCCTGTTGAACAGGGGCTGAAAAATTGGGCCTTTGGTGGTGGTGGTGGTGGTGATGGTGGTGCTGGTGCCACAACACTGTAAGGCCTGACAGTTACTCTTGGTGGGCGCAGCAATGCTCCCTGCTGTGAATTATTAGATCAATAATTATAATTGCATGCCCCTGTTGAACAGGGGCTGAAAAATTGGGCCTTAGGCACTGGTGGCACAACACTGCAACCCCTCACAGATACTGTACTT
Source organism: Rana muscosa (assembly GCA_029206835.1). NCBI lineage: Eukaryota > Metazoa > Chordata > Amphibia > Anura > Ranidae > Rana > Rana muscosa. The sequence goes on from CM055122.1 coordinate 1,043,880,665, forward strand.
GGAGCACAGCAATGAGGCCTGTTGCAAAGTATTGCATCAAAAATTTTAATTACACGCCCCTGTTAAACAGGGGCTGAAAAATTGGGCCTTAGCCACTGGTGGCGTCACCCATAAACCAAAATGATCTTCCAAGCTATCATCGTTAATCGTATCATTGAGGAGGAGGAGGAGGATAGCCAGTCAACATAACAGCACAGGCACTCAGCATCAGCATCAGTCTTGAAGGGATGTGACATTTTAAAATCAATTAGTCTGTTATATCAGCATCTGGTGTGTGGTAGCTGGTGGTGATCCAAGACTGGTTCATCTTGATGAAAGTCAGTCGATCAACCGAGTCGGTGGACAGGCGCACCCTGTGATCCGTGACAAATCCTCCAGCAGCACTGAATGTGCGTTCTGAAAGAACGCTGGATGCAGGACAGGCCAGTAGCTCAATTGCATACTGTGCAAGCTCTGGCCAGTGATCCATCCTCAAGACCCAGTAAGCCAGAGGATTTTCAGTGGGGAAGGTGTCCAAGTCTGACCTTGCCCCTAGGTATTCCTGCACCATGTATATCAGACGCTGGCGATGGTTGCTGGAACCGATCATACTTTGGGGCTGCGGACTAAAGAATTGTCTGAACGCATCGGTCAGACGGCCACCTTCCCCACCGCTCCTTCTTTGACTGCCCGAAGCCTCAGCAACTCGTTGTCCAGGACCAGGAGTTTGTAACCTCCCAGTCTCTGGGAACGCGTTGCACAGACCTTTCTGCAAGGCCTCCCGGAGTTGTCTCATCCTCTGCTCCCTCTGCGACGGTACGATAAGGTCCGCAACCTTACCCTTGTACCGTGGATCAAGGAGAGTGGCCAGCCAGTAATGGTCCCTCTCCTTGATCCGAAGAATACGAGGATCCTTCCGCAGACTTTGCAGGATCAGGGAGGCCATGCAGCGTAGGTTAGCTGAGGCATTCAGTCCGGAGTCCTCTGGGTCACTAAGGACGACATGATCCGCAGCCACCTCCTCCCAGCCACGTACAAGTCCACTGGTTTCTTGGGACTGTAAATCATCCCTAAAAGACTGATGACGCAAAAGTTTTCCACGTTTCAGACGCTAAACGCTGCGAAACGCGGCTAAACGCAGTACCGGCGTTTTGCCGCGTTTGCGTTTATAAGCGTTTTTAAAGGTGACCTATTTTTTAACATTAGAAATCTCAAAAATGATGGCAAATGATGAAAAACTATTAAAAAATATAAAAGAAAACTGTAATTGCTTGCATTGCATTGTGGACAATCCACAACTTGTGGCAGGTGATGTGGCCAGGTGACGTGGCCAGGTGACGTGGCAAGTGGACAATCCACAGCTTGTGGCAGGTGACGTAGCCAGGTGACGTGGCAGGTAACGTGGCCAGGTGACGTGGCAGGTAACATGGCCGGGTGACGTGGCCAGGTAACGTGGCAAGTGGACAATTCACAACTTGTGGAAGGTGACATGGCACGTGATGTGGCCAGGTGACGTGGAAAGTGGACAATCCACAACTTGTGGCAGATGACGTGGCAGGTAATGTGGGCAGGTAACATGGCTAGGTGATGTGGCCAGGTGACGTGGCAAGTGGACAATCCACAACTTGTGGCAGGTGACGTGGCCAGGTGACGTGGCAGGTGACGTGGCAAGTGGACAATTCACAACTTGTGGCAGGTGACGTGGCACGTGATGTGGCCAGGTGACATGGCAAGTGGACAATCCACAACTTGTGGCCAGGTGACGTGGCAGGTGACGTTGCAAGTGGACAATCCACAACTTGTGGCAGGTGACGTGGCCAGCTGACGTGGCAGGTGACGTGGCCAGCTGACGTGGCAGGTAACGTGGCCAGGTGACGTGGCAGGTAACATGGCCAGGTGACGTGGCCAGGTAACGTGGCAAGTGGACAATCCACAACTTGTGGCAGGTGACGTGGCACGTGATGTGGCCAGGTGACGTGGCAAGTGGACAATCCACAACTTGTGGGAGGTGACGTGGCCAGGTGACGTGGCAGGTGACGTGGCAAGTGGACAATCCACAACTTGTGGCAGGTGACGTGGCCAGCTGACGTGGCAGGTAACGTGGCCAGGTGACGTGGCAGGTAGCATGGCCAGGTGACGTGGCCAGGTAACGTGTCAAGTGGACAATCCACAACTTGTGGCAGGTGACGTGGCCAGGTGACGTGGCCAGGTGACGTGGCCAGGTGACGTGGCAGGTGACGTGGCAAGTGGACAATCCACAACTTGTGGCAGGTGAAGTGGCAAGTGATACGCTAAATACAAGTACACTGCTGCTCTCTCAGCTGCTGCTACTCACTCTGGTCTCACAAACTGGCTGAAATGGTTAAAATTTACTGTTTTTTGAGCTTAGGGAGGGTCTATGATGAAACGCTTATAAACGCAAACGCGGTTAAACGCGGCCGCAAACGCGGCAAAACGCGCGTTTATAAACGCCGGTTTCAGCGTTTAAAAACGTGTGTTCAGTAGAGTTTGCACCTGCGTCTCGTGTGCATGGGGCCTAATAGTTTTTAGCGCATTATTGCAACGCCTCAGTGTTAAAGGGGCCTAAATAATTATAACAATTAATAATACAATTTATTCAATAATGTATCAAGTCAAAAACAAATCAATTCTGCAAGTGATTCTAATTCACTGTCGCTGTTTTCTAGCTGGTCTAAACCCACTTTTGACGTAAAGGGACGCTTTTTGGTTGCCATGGACATTCTCAAGTTTCCAGGTAGAAAGAACAGAATATATAATATAAAACGTCAGGCAGGGCACTGGACAAAGCATTAGGGACAAATAATTTGATATAGTAATGTAATCTGTAAGATTACAGTGTACTGTATGTGTTATGTTTTTTTCACGTTTTGAATTTGCCGCCAGGCTCCATCCCCGTGCATTGCGACGCTCGCAGGGAAGGAGCCCGACGCAGTGATAAATTTAGTACACAGCCCGCGGACACAGCAGGAGGACCACGCAGGACCCCGGGGACAAGGTAAATAACTTTCCCAGGATACTGCGATGCAATCCCGAGTGTGGCTCGGGGTTACCGCTTTTGGTAATGAAAATTCACCCCGAGCCATACTCGGGATTACCGCCAGGGAGGTTAAGCATGTATTGCAATATGTGTGAACTAAAAATTCCTGTTTTTTATTGTGTAGTTTGCTGGAATGGGTGTAAAGCAGTGTACAGAGGGTCCATCCAGAATTTGTTCTGCAAACTGCAAAATGCATTAACCACTTGACATCTGTGCTATAGCCCAAAGACGGCTATAGCGCAGACCTCAAATGCCAGGAGGGCGTCCAAATACGTCCTCCCATTCTAGCGCCGCGTTCTGTGATTGCCTAGTTCTTTGGACTCAGTTGATCACAGAGCAAGGTAACGGGCCAATCACAGCGGGCCCTTTACCACATGATCTGCTGTCAGTCAATGACAGCTGATCACGGAAGTAAACAGAAACCGGTTACCTTTTTTTTTTTCTTCATGCTATCAGCCAGTAACCAGCTTCTGTTAGAGGGACATCGGTCCCCTAAGTGCCAACCAGTGCTTCTAATCAGTGCCCTCCAGTGCTGCAAGTCCATGCCCATCAGTGCCATCAGTACTGCTTATCAGTACCCATCAGTGTCTCATCATCAGTGCCTCCTGATCAGTGCCGCCTATCAGTGCCACCTATCAGTGCACATCAATGTCGCCGATCAGTGCCACCTTTCCGTGCCACCTATTAGTGCTCATCAGTGCCACCTCATCAGTGCCTATCAGTGCCGCCTATCAATGCCCATCAGTGTCGCATCATCAGTGCCCATCAGTGCAACCTATCAGTGCCCATCATTGCCAGCTCATTAGTGCCCATCAGTGAAGGAGAAAAATTACCTGATTGTAAAAATTTTAACAAATATGAAAAATGTTTTGTGTTTTTTTTTCAACGTTTTTAGTCTTTTTTTGTTTGTTTAGCAAAAAATCAAAAACGCAGTGGTGATTAAATACCACCAAAAGAAAGCTCCATTTGTGTAAAAAAGAAAAAAAATTATAAAAATTTTATTTGGGTACAGCGTTCCATAACCGCGCAATTGTCATGAAAATGAATAGCGATGGTGCTACCTATGATCCATCATGGTACATTTTAATGCTGCTCCTTGCTAGTGATGAGCCGAACACCCCCGGGTTCGGTTCGCACCAGAACCCGCGAACGGACCGAAAGTTCGCGCGAACATTAGAACCCTATTAAATACAATGGATGCGAACGTTTGGATTCTAAAGTGCTAATTATAACGACTATTATCCATGTTATTGTCCGAAACAGAGTTTGGGAACCCGGCTTCTGCACCAGGGGACATGTATCAATGCAAAAAGAAGTTTTAAAAACGGACGTTTTCCGGGAGCAGTCATTTTAATGATGCATAAAGTGAAAAAAAAAAAGTCAAATATTCCTTTAAATATTGTACCTGGGGGGTGTCTAAAGTATGCCTGTGAAGTGCCACGTGTTTCCCGTGTTTAGAACTGTCCCTGCACAAAATAACATTTCTAAAGGGAAAAAAGTCATTTAACCACTTGACAACTGGGCACTTAAACCCCCTTAATAACCAGACCAATTTTCAGCTTTCGGTGCTCTCACATTTTGAATGACAATTACTCAGTCATACAACACTGTACCCATATGAATTTTTTGTCCTTCTTTTCACACAAATAGAGCTTTCTTTTGGTGGTATTTAATCACTGTTGGGTTTTTTATTTTTTGCGCTATAAGAGAAAAAAGACTGAAAATTTTGTAAAAAAATGATTTTTTTTTCGTTTCTGTTATAAAATTTTGCAAATTACTATTTTTCTTCATAAATTTTGGCCAAAATTTATACTGCTACATATCTTTGGTAAAAATAAGTACAAATTGGTGCATATTATTTGGTCTTTGTGAAAGTTATAGAGTCCACAAGCTATGGTGCCAATATCTGAAAATTGATCACACCTGAAGTACTGACGGCCTATCTCAATTCTTGAGACCCTAGCATGCCAGAAAAGTACAAATACCCCCCAAATGACCCCTTTTTGGAAAGAAGACATTCCAAGGTATACAGAAAGAGGCATTGTGAGTTTTTTGAAGTTGTAATTTTTTCCCACAATTCTTTGCAAAATCAAGATTTTTTTTTTCTCTTTTTTTTTTTTCACAAAATTGTCATATTAGCAGGTTATTTCTCACACACAGCATATGCATTCCACAAATTACACCCCAAAATACATTCTGCTATTACTCCCGAGTATGGCGATACCACATGTGTGAGACTTTTACACAGCGTGGCCACATACAGAGGCCCGACATGCAGGGAGCACCTTCAGGCGTTCTGGAGCACCCAGGCCAATTCTGACATTTCTCTCCTACATGTAAAAATCATCATTTGTTTGCTAGAAAATTACATAGAACCACAAAACATTATATATGTTTTTTTAGCAAAGACCTTAGAGAATATAATGGTGGTTGTTGCAACTTTTTATCTCGCACGATATTTGCGCAGAAATTTTTTTAACGCGTTTTTTACGGAAAAAAAATGTTTTGTGCTTAAAAAAAAAAAAACAGTAAAGTTAGCCCAATGTTTTTGCATAATGTGAAAGATGAAGTTACGCCGAGTAAATAGATACCTAACATGTCACCCTTAAAAATTGCACACACTCGTGGAATGGTGCCAAACTTCGCTACTTAAAAAATCCCCATAGGCGACGCTTTAAATATTTTTACTGGTTAAATGTTTTGAGTTACAGAGGAGGTCTAGGGCCAAAATGATTGCTCTCACTCTAACGTTCGCAGAGATACCTCACATGTGTGGTTTGAAAACCGTTTTCATATGTGGGCGGGACTTACGTATGCGTTCGCTTCTGTATGCGAGCTCACGGGGACAGGGGCGCTTTAAAAAAAAAAAAAAATGTTATTCTTCATTTTACTTTATTTATTTTAGTTTGACATGTTTTTCCGCACCAAACATTTTTTTGATCACTTTTATACCTATTACAAGGAACGTAAACATCCCTTGTAATAGGAATATGGCATGACAGGTCCTCTTTACAGTGAGATATGGGGGGGAGGGGTGTCAATAAGACCCCACATCTCACCTCTAGGCTGGGAAGCCTGAAAAAAATACAAAAAAAAAACAACAATCCTGGCTTTGATCGTAGCGGTGAGTCGGTAGAAGCACCGGAGGGCGGTGGGGGTCGCCTCCCGTAAGAATGATCAAGCGGCGAAACAGCCACTATGATTGTTGTTATGGTGTAGGGAATCACCGGCTGAAAAAGCTGATATCTGAATGATGCCTGTAGCTGCTCCCATCATTCAGATATCCCCGCACAAAGTCAAGGACGTCATATGACGGCCGGAGGGTGGGAAGTGGTTATTGCAGAGTATTGCCGGGCATTGCGGAGTATTGCCGGGCATTGCGGAGTATTGCCGGGCATTGCGGAGTATTGCCGGGCATTGCGGAGTATTGCAGGGCATTGCGGAGTATTGCGGACTATGGCAGGGTATTGCGGTGTATGGCAGGGTATTGCACGGGGTATTGCACAGGGTATTGTGGAGGGTATTGCAGAGTATTGTGGAGGGTATTGCAGAGTATTGTGGAGGGTATTGCAGAGTATTGTGGAGGGTATTGCAGAGTATTGTGGAGGGTATTGCAGAGTATTTTGCAGAGTATTGTGCAGGGTATTGCAGAGTATTGCGCAGGGTATTGCAGAGTATTGCACCAGAGTATTGCACCAGGGTATTGCAGAGTATTTTTGCAGGGTATTGCGCAGGGTATTGCAGAGTATTGCACCAGGGTATTGCAGAGTATTGCACCAGGGTATTGCAGAGTATTGCACCAGGGTATTGCAGAGTATTGCACCAGGGTATTGCAGAGTATTGCACCAGGGTATTGGCAGGGTGTATTGCAGAGTATTGGCAGGGTGTATTGCAGAGTATTGGCAGGGTGTATTGCAGAGTATTGCACAGGGATGGCTGAGCAGGGATGGATGGATGGCTGGATCTGTGACTGCAATTGTCACAGATCCAGCCCACAGTGCTGCTGCTGCCATCCGCTCCCTCCCCTCCCCTCTCACACTGTACCAATCGGTACAGAGAGGGGAGGGAGGAACCGGCGTCATCAAATGACGCCGGTCTGTTTACAAGTGATTGCTCCGTTATTTGACGGAGCGATCACGTGGTAAACGGCCGCTATCAGCTGCGATTTACCGCGATTCGTGATCCGCCGGGTCCTCTGGACCCGGCGGTCACGGAGTTTCCCGTGTGCGCGCCCCAGGGGGCGCGCGGGAGCGCGATTTTGGGAGGACGTTATATAACGTCCTCCCAGAGTTAAGCAACCACCTTGTCAACGTTATTTGTCGGCAGGTGTTTGTTAAGTGGTTAAAACTGCTTGCGGCTTTAATGCAATGTCTGGTCCCGGTAATATGGATGAAAATCTTTAGGAAAAATGGCATAGCTACCCCATCAACATCCCCCCCCCACCCCAGGCCATTACCAGCCCCTTTGGGTCTTGTATGGATATTAAGGGGAACCCCGCACACAAAATAAAAACTCTGAACAGCCGTATACAGGCGGTGCATACAAGACAGGGACTGTAGGTTTGTTCTTATGTAGAATCTGTTTATAATTTTGAACAGCTGCATTGTTTAAGTGGAGCTCCATGGCAAATTCCTTTTTTTTAGTTTTTTGTAAAACATAGGGAACGGTTATCACCCCTGTCACATTTTTTTTGCTGTCTGTGCCCCTGTTCAGAACATTTCACCTCACTTTGCGTCCCAATGACAACTGTTTTTGAAATGTGGTGTTTTTATTGAAACAAGGATTGGTGATAAAGCATCAGTAGAGAGGAGACACCTTTCTCCCATATTAATTCTTACAGGAGAGAATTTTCCTTCCAAGGGGTAGATTTCCTCTCACTTCCTGTTGTCTTCTTCCGTTTGCAAGTAGTAGTAGTTTGTAAGTTGGATGTTTGAAAGTAGGGACCTTCCGTATATACTCTGCAGAAATTGGCCCCTTAGGTGTTGGTGTTGGCACAACACTGAAAGCACTCACAGTTATTCTTGGTGGGTGCTGGAACGCCCTTCTGTCAAGTATAATATCAGGAATTGTAATAACATATAATTGTTGATCAGTGGTAGTAAAAATTGGGCCTTTGATGGTGGTGCTGGTGCCCCAACACTGTAAGGCCTGACAGTTACTCTTGGTGGGCGCAGCAATGGCCCCTGCTGTGAATTATTAGATCAATAATTATAATTGCATGCCCCTGTTGAACAGGGGCTGAAAAATTGGGCCTTTGGTGGTGGTGGTGGTGGTGCTGGTGCCACAACACTGTAAGGCCTGACAGTTACTCTTGGTGGGCGCAGCAATGCTCCCTGCTGTGAATTATTAGATCAATAATTATAATTGCATGCCCCTGTTGAACAAGGGCTGAAAAATTGGGCCTTTGGTGGTGGTGGTGATGGTGGTGCTGGTGCCACAACACTGTAAGGCCTGACAGTTACTCTTGGTGGGCGCAGCAATGCTCCCTGCTGTGAATTATTAGATCAATAATTATAATTGCATGCCCCTGTTGAACAGGGGCTGAAAAATTGGGCCTTTGGTGGTGGTGGTGATGGTGGTGCTGGTGCCACAACACTGTAAGGCCTGACAGTTACTCTTGGTGGGCGCAGCAATGCTCCCTGCTGTGAATTATTAGATCAATAATTATAATTGCATGCCCCTGTTGAACAGGGGCTGAAAAATTGGGCCTTAGGCACTGGTGGCACAACACTGCAACCCCTCACAGATACTGTACTTGGAGCACAGCAATGAGGCCTGTTGCAAAGTATTGCATCAAAAATTTTAATTACACGCCCCTGTTAAACAGGGGCTGAAAAATTGGGCCTTAGCCACTGGTGGCGTCACCCATAAACCAAAATGATCTTCCAAGCTATCATCGTTAATCGTATCATTGAGGAGGAGGAGGAGGATAGCCAGTCAACATAACAGCACAGGCACTCAGCATCAGCATCAGTCTTGAAGGGATGTGACATTTTAAAATCAATTAGTCTGTTATATCAGCATCTGGTGTGTGGTAGCTGGTGGTGATCCAAGACTGGTTCATCTTGATGAAAGTCAGTCGATCAACCGAGTCGGTGGACAGGCGCACCCTGTGATCCGTGACAAATCCTCCAGCAGCACTGAATGTGCGTTCTGAAAGAACGCTGGATGCAGGACAGGCCAGTAGCTCAATTGCATACTGTGCAAGCTCTGGCCAGTGATCCATCCTCAAGACCCAGAAAGCCAGAGGATTTTCGGTGGGGAAGGTGTCCAAGTCTGACCTTGCCCCTAGGTATTCCTGCACCATGTATATCAGACGCTGGCGATGGTTGCTGGAACCGATCATACTTTGGGGCTGCGGACTAAAGAATTGTCTGAACGCATCGGTCAGACGGCCACCTTCCCCACCGCTCCTTCTTTGACTGCCCGAAGCCTCAGCAACTCGTTGTCCAGGACCAGGAGTTTGTAACCTCCCAGTGTCTGGGAACGCGTTGCACAGACCTTTCTGCAAGGCCTCCCGGAGTTGTCTCATCCTTTGCTCCCTCTGCGACGGTACGATAAGGTCCGCAACCTTACCCTTGTACCGTGGATCAAGGAGAGTGGCCAGCCAGTAATGGTCCCTCTCCTTGATCCGAAGAATACGAGGATCCTTCCGCAGACTTTGCAGGATCAGGGAGGCCATGCAGCGTAGGTTAGCTGAGGCATTCAGTCCGGAGTCCTCTGGGTCACTAAGGACGACATGATCCGCAGCCACCTCCTCCCAGCCACGTACAAGTCCACTGGTTTCTTGGGACTGTAAATCATCCCTAAAAGACTGATGATGCTGAGTGCCAGCCTCCACCTCCATGCTGACACAATCCTCCTCCTCCTCCTCCTCCTCCTCTTCCTGTGCGATGGGTGGGACAGAAGGAACACTGTCTGGGTAAAGGGGGCCTTGAGAGGCAAGGAAGTCCTCCTCTTCCTGCCTCTGTTCTGCCTCAAGTGCCCTGTCCATTATTCCACGCAGCGTGTGCTCCAACAGGTGGACAAGAGGTACAGTGTCACTGATGCATGCACTGTCACTGCTCACCATCCTTGTGGCCTCCTCAAATGGTGCCAGGACAGTGCATGCATCCCTGATCATGCCCCACTGGCGTGGTGAAAAAAACCCGAGCTCCCCTGACCCTGTCCTGGTGCCGTAGTCGCACAGGTACTCATTGATGGCCCTCTGCTGCGTGTGCAGCCGCTGCAGCATGGCCAACGTTGAGTTCCACCTGGTGGGCATGTCACATATAAGGCGGTTCTTGGGCAGGTTCAACTCCTTTTGAAGCTCAGCCAGGCGAGCACTGGCATTATAAGATCTGCGGAAATGCACACAGACTTTTATGGCCTGCCTCAGGACATCCTGTAAGCCCGGGTACCTGCCCAAGAACCGCTGCACCACCAGGTTAAGGACGTGAGCCATACAGGGCACATGGGTCAGTTGTCCCTGTCGGAGGGCGGAGAGGAGGTTGGTGCCATTGTCGCAAACCACCATTCCTGGCTTAAGCTGGTGTGGCGTCAACCACCTCTCGGCCTGCCCCTGCAGAGCAGACAGGACCTCTGCCCCAGTGTGGCTCCTGTCCCCCAAACACACCAGCGCAAGCACGGCATGGCATCTTTTTGCCTGCGTACTTGCGTAGCCCCTTGAACGCCTACGGAGCACCGCTGGTTCCGAGGACAAACCACAGGAAGAGGCCATGGAGGAAGAAGAAGAGGAGGGGGTGGAGGAGAGAGGTGTGTCACAACCAGTAGTAGCATTTTGGAGGCGTGGCGGTGGAACAACCTCCAACACTACTGCACCTTGTCCTGCATCCTTCCCAGCTGCCAAAAGAGTGACCCAATGGGCCGTGAAAGAAAGGTAACATCCCTGTCCATGCCTGCTGGACCATGAGTCAGCGGTAATATGCACCTTACCGCTGACCGCCCTGTCCAGCGAGGCCAAGACATTGCCTTCCACATGCCTGTAGAGAGCCGGAATAGCCTTCCGTGCGAAAAAGTGTCATTTGGGAACCTGCCACTGAGGAACCGCACGTTGCACAAACTCACGGAAGGGGGCCGAGTCTACCAACTGAAAAGGCAGCAGTTGAAGCGCTAGCAATTTAGCCAAGCTAGCATTCAACCGCTGGGCATGTGGATGGCTGGGAGTGAACTTCTTTCGACGGTCCAGCAGCTGGGGCAGGGAAATTTGCCTGCTAGAATCGGACGTTGGTGTACTGCTAGCAGAGTGCCCGCAAGTACTTGCCTGTGACACACCTAATTCTACACCTTCATTCCTCTCAGAGCAGGTTTCAGAGAGGAGTGAAGGTATAGTGGGGTTGGAGATCCCAGCTGATGCGGTGCAAGAAGAGGTCAGCTTTGTTCTTTGGTGTGGGTCTTTAAGGTAGGCTTGCCAACGAGCTGCATGGCAGGTCAACATATGTCTGATCAAGCATGTGGTGCCCAAGCGGCTGATGTTTTGGCCACGCGATATACGCTTGAGACATATGTTGCAAACAGCAGCTGTGCGATCTGATGCACTCGCCTCAAAAAAGGCCCACACCAAAGAACTTTTTGAATGACGGCAGAGGCAGCGCCCTGCACAGGTGGAGCTCTGTGGTGTGATTCCGTCGGTGTGCTGCCCATACGCTGGCCACTCAAGGGCATCCTGCCTCGTTGGAGATGTGCCTCCTCCTCATCCTCCTCCTCCTCCTCTCTCCTATTAGGCACCCACGTGGAGTCAGTGACCTCATCATCCCCTCCCTCCTCATCACTGGAGCCAATCTGGCAGTATGCTGCAGCTGCTGGAACATGACTGCCAGATTGGTGTCCTTCTTGAGCATCCCCTCTCTCTGCTCTCACGCTGCTGCCTTCCTCTAGCTGGGTATCATCATCAGATCCTTCCAAACGCTGGGCATCCTCCTGGAGCATGTACCCAACACTGTGCTCAAACAGTTCGGGGGACTCCTCAGGAGGAGGGCATGGTGGGTCTAGGGAAGGATTGACTAATGAAGATAATGATACCAGAGAAGAGGACACTTTGGCAGCTGCTTTGCCAGTACCCTGAGCCTGGGTGAGAGAGGATGAGGAGGATGAGGTGGGCTTGGTTATCCACTCTACCAAGTCTTCGGCATGATGTGGCTCAACATGTCCAGCTGCCGAAAACAAGGACAAGCGTGTCCCATGGCCATGTGCTGATGACACTGCACCGCGTACACGACCAGCACTGTTGCCCCCAGACACAGAGCCTGCTTGCCCTCTTTTTTTGCCTCCTGACTGTCTGCCTCTCCTTGGTTGCCTTCCAGACATTTTAATGGATGGGCTGCAGGGAGATGGGAAAAACAGCAATAAGGGCTACCTTCAGGTGTATATTGTGCAGGAGGCTTAGCAACAATGACACTGACACTGTCACCTGCCTATCCTTCTCTGTCCCTAAACACAAGGATTGAAAATATGGTTCAGCAAAAAAGTTTTAGAACAGAATAGCACACTGACACTTTCCCTCACTGTCCTACTCTGTCCCTCCCTACAAACAAGATTTAGCACAGAATAGCACACTGATAATTTCTACGAGTGTCCTTCTCTGTCCCTCAACTCAAGGATTGAAAATATGGAACAGCAAAATTGGTTTAGAACAGAATAGCACACTGTCAGTTTCACTCACTGTCCTACACTGTCCCTCCCTACAAACAAGATTTAGCACAGAATAGCACACTGATAATTTCTATGAGTGTCCTTCTCTGTCCCTCAACTCAAGGATTGAAAATATGGAACAGCAAAATTGGTTTAGAACAGAATAGCACACTGTCAGTTTCACTCACTGTACCTCTCTGTCCCTCAACTCAAGGATTGAAAATATGGTTCAGCAAAATAGTTTTAGAACAGAATAGCACACTGTCAGTTTCACTCACTGTACCTCTCTGTCCCTCAACTCAAGGATTGAAAATATGGTTCAGCAAAATAGTTTTAGAACACAATAGCACACTGACACTTTCCCTCACTGTACCTCTCTGTCCCTCAACTCAAGGATTGAAAATATGGTTCAGCAAAATAGTTTTAGAACAGAATAGCACACTGTCAGTTTCCCTCACTGTACCTCTCTGTCCCTCAACTCAAGGATTGAAAATATGGAACAGCAAAATTGGTTTAGAACAGAATAGCACACTGTCAGTTTCACTCACTGTACCTCTCTGTCCCTCAACTCAAGGATTGAAAATATGGTTCAGCAAAATAGTTTTAGAACAGAATAGCACACTGTCAGTTTCCCTCACTGTACCTCTCTGTCCCTCAACTCAAGGATTGAAAATATGGAACAGCAAAATTGGTTTAGAACAGAATAGCACACTGACACTTTCCCTCACTGTACCTCTCTGTCCCTCAACTCAAGGATTGAAAATATGGTTCAGCAAAATAGTTTTAGAACACAATAGCACACTGACACTTTCCCTCACTGTACCTCTCTGTCCCTCAACTCTAGGATTGAAAATATGGTTCAGCAAAATAGTTTTAGAACACAATAGCTTACTGACACTTTCCCTCACTGTACCTCTCTGTCCCTCAACTCAAGGATTGAAAATATGGAACAGCAAAATTGGTTTAGAACAGAATAGCACACTGTCAGTTTCACTCACTGTACCTCTCTGTCCCTCAACTCAAGGATTGAAAATATGGAACAGCAAAATTGGTTTAGAACAGAATAGCACCCTGACACTTTCCCTCACTGTACCTCTCTGTCCCTCAACTCAAGGATTGAAAATATGTTTCAGCAAAATAGTTTTAGAACACAATAGCACACTGACACTTTCCCTCACTGTACCTCTCTGTCCCTCAACTCAAGGACTGAAAATATGGTTCAGCAAAATAGTTTTAGAACAGAATAGCACACTGTCAGTTTCCCTCACTGTACCTCTCTGTCCCTCAACTCAAGGATTGAAAATATGGAACAGCAAAATTGGTTTAGAACAAAATAGCACACTGTCAGTTTCACTCACTGTACCTCTCTGTCCCTCAACTCAAGGATTGAAAATATGGTTCAGCAAAATAGTTTTAGAACACAATAGCACACTGACACTTTCCCTCACTGTACCTCTCTGTCCCTCAACTCAAGGATTGAAAATATGGTTCAGCAAAATAGTTTTAGAACAGAATAGCACACTGTCAGTTTCCCTCACTGTACCTCTCTGTCCCTCAACTCAAGGATTGAAAATATGGAACAGCAAAATTGGTTTAGAACAGAATAGCACACTGTCAGTTTCACTCACTGTACCTCTCTGTCCCTCAACTCAAGGATTGAAAATATGGTTCAGCAAAATAGTTTTAGAACAGAATAGCACACTGTCAGTTTCCCTCACTGTACCTCTCTGTCCCTCAACTCTAGGATTGAAAATATGGAACAGCAAAATTGATTTAGAACAGAATAGCACACTGTCAGTTTCACTCACTGTACCTCTCTGTCCCTCAACTCAAGGATTGAAAATATGGTTCAGCAAAATAGTTTTAGAACACAATAGCACACTGACACTTTCCCTCACTGTACCTCTCTGTCCCTCAACTCAAGGATTGAAAATATGGAACAGCAAAATTGGTTTAGAACAGAATAGCACACTGTCAGTTTCACTCACTGTACCTCTCTGTCCCTCAACTCAAGGATTGAAAATATGGTTCAGCAAAATAGTTTTAGAACACAATAGCACACTGACACTTTCCCTCACTGTACCTCTCTGTCCCTCAACTCTAGGATTGAAAATATGGTTCAGCAAAATAGTTTTAGAACACAATAGCACACTGACACTTTCCCTCACTGTACCTCTCTGTCCCTCAACTCAAGGATTGAAAATATGGAACAGCAAAATTGGTTTAGAACAGAATAGCATACTGTCAGTTTCACTCACTGTACCTCTCTGTCCCTCAACTCAAGGATTGAAAATATGGAACAGAAAAATTGGTTTAGAACAGAATAGCACACTGACACTTTCCCTCACTGTACCTCTCTGTCCCTCAACTCAAGGATTGAAAATATGGTTCAGCAAAATAGTTTTAGAACACAATAGCACACTGACACTTTCCCTCACTGTACCTCTCTGTCCCTCAACTCAAGGATTGAAAATATGGTTCAGCAAAATAGTTTTAGAACAGAATAGCACACTGTCAGTTTCCCTCACTGTACCTCTCTGTCCCTCAACTCAAGGATTGAAAATATGGAACAGCAAAATTGGTTTAGAACAAAATAGCACACTGTCAGTTTCACTCACTGTACCTCTCTGTCCCTCAA
Organism: Rana muscosa; assembly: GCA_029206835.1. Lineage (NCBI taxonomy): Eukaryota > Metazoa > Chordata > Amphibia > Anura > Ranidae > Rana > Rana muscosa. Next base: position 1,043,895,970 of record CM055122.1, read on the forward strand.
CTCAAGGATTGAAAATATGGTTCAGCAAAATAGTTTTAGAACACAATAGCACACTGACACTTTCCCTCACAGTACCTCTCTGTCCCTCAACTCAAGGATTGAAAATATGGTTCAGCAAAATAGTTTTAGAACAGAATAGCACACTGTCAGTTTCCCTCACTGTACCTCTCTGTCCCTCAACTCAAGGATTGAAAATATGGAACAGCAAAATTGATTTAGAACAGAATAGCACACTGTCAGTTTCACTCACTGTACCTCTCTGTCCCTCAACTCAAGGATTGAAAATATGGTTCAGCAAAATAGTTTTAGAACACAATAGCACACTGACACTTTCCCTCACTGTACCTCTCTGTCCCTCAACTCTAGGATTGAAAATATGGTTCAGCAAAATAGTTTTAGAACACAATAGCACACTGACACTTTCCCTCACTGTACCTCTCTGTCCCTCAACTCAAGGATTGAAAATATGGAACAGCAAAATTGGTTTAGAACAGAATAGCATACTGTCAGTTTCACTCACTGTACCTCTCTGTCCCTCAACTCAAGGATTGAAAATATGGAACAGCAAAATTGGTTTAGAACAGAATAGCACACTGACACTTTCCCTCACTGTACCTCTCTGTCCCTCAACTCAAGGATTGAAAATATGGTTCAGCAAAATAGTTTTAGAACACAATAGCACACTGACACTTTCCCTCACTGTACCTCTCTGTCCCTCAACTCAAGGATTGAAAATATGGTTCAGCAAAATAGTTTTAGAACACAATAGCACACTGACACTTTCCCTCACTGTACCTCTCTGTCCCTCAACTCAAGGATTGAAAATATGGAACAGCAAAATTGGTTTAGAACAGAATAGCACACTGTCAGTTTCACTCACTGTACCTCTCTGTCCCTCAACTCAAGGATTGAAAATATGGAACAGCAAAATAGGTTTAGAACACAATAGCACACTGACACTTTCCCTCACTGTACCTCTCTGTCCCTCAACTCAAGGATTGAAAATGTGGTTCAGCAAAATAGTTTTAGAACACAATAGCACACTGACACTTTCCCTCACTGTACCTCTCTGTCCCTCAACTCAAGGATTGAAAATATGGTTCAGCAAAATAGTTTTAGAACAGAATAGCACACTGTCAGTTTCCCTCACTGTACCTCTCTGTCCCTCAACTCAAGGATTGAAAATATGGTTCAGCAAAATAGTTTTAGAACACAATAGCACACTGACACTTTCCCTCACTGTACCTCTCTGTCCCTCAACTCAAGGATTGAAAATATGGTTCAGCAAAATAGTTTTAGAACAGAATAGAACACTGTCAGTTTCCCTCACTGTACCTCTCTGTCCCTACAAACAAGGATTAGCACAGAATAGCACACTGTCACTGACACTCTCCCTACCTATCCTTATTTGTCCCTAAACACAAGGAATCCAGGATTAGTAAAGGAAAAAAAATGACACTGTCCCTGCCTATGCTTCTCTTTCCCTGCTCCGGAACACACTACACAAGGCCGCCGCGCTGGCGGCCTTTTATAGTGTGGGGCGTGTACTAAACCCCATCAGCAATAATTGGCCACAGGCATCCTGCCTGTGGCCAATCATTGCTCTCCTCGCTGCCGGCGCTGTGATTGGCCAAGCATGCGGGGTCACAGTGCATGCTTGGCCAATCACAGCGCCTGGGTGACACTGCGATGGCGTAGTGCATTGTGGGCCGTTCGCGTCACTCGAATTTGGCGCGAACGGCCCAAATCGTTCGATCTTCGTCGAACGATCGAACAGCCGATGTTCGAGTCGAACGTATGTTCGACTCGAACACGAAGCTCATCCCTACTCCTTGCCTTGGGTACCAGAGAACCTTATCCTAGCTTTGTATAAACATGTTACTTTTCTAAATACCGAATTGTTTCATATTCAAGTGTTCCTTTGGAGGAAGTTATCTATGAAGCAAAATATATGGCAAAACAAGAGAAACCTCTGATGGAAGTAGCTGTTTCCTGATGTGTGTGCCACTTACTTATACATTTGATGTCAGGGACAGCTCATTCATCTGTAGCTTTTTTGCAGGTGAGGCAATCAAAGTTGCATGTATTGTAAAGTTGATCATACACAGTTAGATTCTAACTATATATGGATGGAGTAATCTTTCATTGTGGCGATTGTATTCTGATAGCTGGCAGCAGCCTTGCATGTGCTTGGATGCCACCACGGTTCGGCTGACAATTTTTCATCTGGCTCAATTTTTTTTTAAATTGATAGATATTGGGTTGAAGGTGGCTACGGCGCCAAACACATAGTAAATTTCAGCAGGTTTATCAGGAAACAGCCAGAATTTGCATAGTGTCTGGCCAGATTTGGTGTAAAATTTTGTATCTTACCACTTGACCTCCGGAAGTTTTAACCCCCTTTATGACCAGGGCATATTCAGCACTGTGCCACTTTATATAAAAGACACAATTTTATTGCGCTGGGATCATATAAAATTGAATCAAGGAAAAAAAAATGAATAAATGTAAAAGCAGCTGACACAATAGCACTGTAGATAATGTAAAAAATGGTGTAGCGCTAATAGGAACTTTATTATAGTCCCACATGAGCTTTCAGTGCAATGAATGAATTATACAACAACTTCACTTAAAAGTCCATAATAATAATAAAAAATCTTGGAAAATCTACTTGTAAGGACACCGCCACCATCACCCAAACACACTGCCTCTTACCCTTAGGTAGATTAAACAAGCATAGGTATTTTTTCAATAACCGCTCCTCAGCAGCATGGGGGACAAAAGACGGCAGCTCCTTCAGATAGATACCAGCAAGCCTAGATGCCTCTCAATATCAGATCCACAACCGTATGGGAATGAGCGTAACAGCTCTTCCACCACATGTAGTACCCAGTAGACCAGTGGTTCTCAACCTGGGGGTCGGGACCCCCTCGGGGGTCGAATGATGATTTGCCAGGGGTCACCATATGCTGGGCTATTCCTGAAGCCCACACCGCTCTCCCAGCCTTTTTGCAGCCACCCAGCAGGGCTGTCCCTGGATACTGTGGCCACCCAGCTGGGCTGTTCATGGAGCCCACAGCCGCCTACTCAGCCTCTTTGCAGCCACCCATTCAGTTCACGGCATGGGTGGGGGGGCAGAGACTAGAGGTCAGCTGACTGGTGAGGAATGTGAAGTGGGAGGGGCTACATGAGACCCTATCTTGTGATTTTGGTAGAGGTGTCACTGCTGCGAGACACCACAAAGTCAGACACCACAAAGTCCGAGACACAGTGAGTAACACTACCTGTGATTATAGTTGCCATTAAAAGTCCCCACTACAGTTCTCAGATCAGCAGATGACCTTGATCAAGAGCACCTAAGTTGGCTGATGAGAACTCCCTCCAGCACTGACACTCATCCTATTCCCCCCACCCCCCCCCCCACCAAGGAGTAGGAGAAGGAATACAAATAGAGAATACATGGAAGGGAGAGGAAAAGAGGGGGAGGAACAAAGAAAAAGGGAGAGAAAGAATAAGAGAACAAGAAAGAAGGCTAGAGAGAGGGATGGGGGAAAAACAAGAAAACAGGATAGAGAGAAATAAAAGGGAAAGAAAGGAGAACAAAGAGTGATACATCCTAAAATGTACCATAAAGGGTTTTAATACTTTACGAGTAGGGATGAGCCGAACACCCCCGGGTTCGGTTCGCACCAGAACCTTCGAACGGACCGAAAGTTCGCGCGAATTTTCGAACCCTATTCGTTATAATGGACGCGAACGTTCGAAATCAAAATTGCTAATTACAACGGCCAATATGCATGTTAATGTCATAAAACAGGTTTGGGGACCCGGGTCCTGCCCCAGGGGACATATATCAATGCAAAAAGAAATTTTAAAAACTAAAGTTTTTTCGGGAGCAGTCATTTTAATGATGCATAAAGTGAAAAAAAAAAAAGTGAAATTTTCCTTTAAATATGGTACCTGGGGGGTGTCTAAAGTATGCCTGTGAAGTGGCATGTGTTTACCGTCTTTAGAACTGTCCTTGCACAAAATGACATTTGTAAAGGAAAAAAAGAAGCCATTTAAAACCACTTGCGGCTTTAATGTCATGTCTTGTCCTGGCCGCCATATGGCTGAAAATCCTTGAGAAAAATGGCATGGCTACCCCATCATCCCCCACCCACCCCAGCCCCTTTGGGTCTTGTATGGATACTAAGGGGGACCCCGCACCCAAAATAAAACCCTATACCTACAACCCTATATACTCTGAACAGCAGTATATAGGTGGTGCAAACAAGACATGGACTGTAGGTTTGTTCTTAAGTAGAATCTGAACAGGTACATTATGAAGTGTAGCTACATCCCAAAAAAATCAATTTTTAAGCTTTTTGGAGAACATAGGGAGGGGTTATCACCCCTGTAACATTTGCTGTCTTTGCACATCTGTTCAGAACATGTCACCTCACTTTCCGTCCCAATGACAAATGTTTTTGGAAAAGTGGGGTTTTAATTGAAACAAGGATTGGTGATAAAGCATCAGTAGAGAGGAGATACCTTTTTCCCAAATGAAATCTAACAGGATAGAATTTTCCTTCCTAGGGGTAGATTTCCTCTCACTTCCTGTTTTCTCTTGCCGTTTGCAAGTAGGAGTCGTTTGTAAGTTGGATGTTTGAAAGTAGGGGCCTGCCGTATATACTCTGCAGAAATTTGCCCTATTAGATGTTGGTGTAGCCACAAGACTGGTGGGCACAGGAATGGGCCCTGCTGTGAGTTAATAGATCAAGATTTGTACTTGCATGCACCTGTTGAACCGGGCAGAAAAATTGGGCCTTTGGTGGTGGTGGTGGTGGTGGTGGACGGTGTTGCCACAAGACTGTAAGCCCTCACAGTTACTCTTGGTGGGTGCAGGAATGGGCCCTGCTGTGAGTTATTAGATCAAGATTTGTAATTGCATGCACCTGTTGAACAGGGCAGAAAAATTGGGCCTTTGGTGGTGGTGGTGGTGGTGGACGGTGTTGCCACAAGACTGTAGGCCCTCATAGTTACTCTTGGTGGGCGCAGGAATGGGCCCTGCTGTGAACTATTAGATCAAGATTTGTAATTACACGCCCCTGTTAAACAGGGGCTGAAAAATTGTGCCTTAGGCATTGGTGCTGGTGCCACAACACTGCAACCCCTCACAGATACTGTACTTGGAGCACAGCAGTCACACCTGTTGCGAAGCATCTTTTTAAAAAATTGTAATTACACGCCCCTGTTATACAGGGGCTGAAAAATTGTGCCTTAGGCACTGGTGTGGTGGCATGGATCATTGAGGAGGAGGAAGAGGATAGTCAGTGAACATAACAGGACAGTCACTCAGCATCAGCATAGGCAGTCTTGAAGGGATGTGACATTATAAATTATTCCGTTATATCCGCTTCAGGTGTCTGGTAGCTGGTGGTGATCCAAGACTGATTCATTTTTATGAAGGTCAGTCGATCAACTGAGTCGGTGGACAGGCGCACCCTATGATCGGTGACAAATCCTCCAGCAGCACTGAATGTGCGTTCGGAAAGAACGCTGGATGCAGGACAGGCCAGTAGCTCAATTGCATACTGTGCAAGCTCTGGCCAGTGATCCATCCTCAGGACCCAGTAAGCCAGAGGATTTTCGGTGGGAAAGGTGTCCAAGTCTGACCTTGCCCCTAGGTATTCCTGCACCATGTATATCAGACGCTGGCGATGGTTGCTGGAACCGATCATACCTTGGGGCTGCGGACTAAAAAATTGTCTGAACGCATCGGTCAGACGTCCACCTTCCCCACCGCTCCTTCTGCTACTGACCGAAGCCTCAGCAACTCGTCGTCCAGGACCAGGAGTTTGTAACCTCCCAGTTTCTGGGAACGCGTTGCACAGACCTTTCTGCAAGGCCTCCCTGAGATGTCTCATCCTCTGCTCCCTCTGCGACGGCAAGATAAGGTCCGCAACCTTACCCTTGTACCGTGGATCAAGGAGAGTGGCCAGCCAGTAATGGTCACTCTCCTTGATCCGAAGAACACGAGGATCCTTCCGCAGGCTTTGGAGGATCAGGGAGACCATGCAGCGTAGGTTAGCTGAGGCATTCGGTCCGGAGTCTTCTGGGTCACTGAGGATGACATGATCGCCAGCCACCTCCTCCCAGCCACGTACAAGTCCACTGGTTTGTTGGGACTGTACATCATCCCTAAAAGACTGCTGCTGCTGATGCTGAGTGCCAGGCTCCACCTCCATGCTCACACAATCCTCCTCCTCCTCCTCCTCCTCCTCCTCTTCCTGTGTGATGGGTGGGACAGAAGGAACATTGTCTGGATAAAGGGGGCCTTGAGAGACAAGGAAGTCCTCCTCTTCCTGCCTCTGTTCTGCCTCAAGTGCCCTGTCCATTATCCCACGCAGCGTATGCTCCAACAGGTGGACAAGAGGTACAGTGTCACTGATGCATGCACTGTCACTGCTCACCATCCTCGTGGCCTCCTCAAATGGTGAGAGGACAGTGCATGCATCCCTGATCATGCTCCACTGGCGTGGGGAAAAAAAGCCAAGCTCCCCTGACCCTGTCCTGGTGCCGTAGTCGCAAAGGTACTCATTGATGGCCCTCTGCTGCGTGTGCAGTCGCTGCAGCATGGCCAACGTTGAGTTCCACCTGGTGGGCATGTCACATATTAGGCGGTTCTTGGGCAGGTTCAGCTCCTTTTGCAGCTCAGTCAGCCGAGCACTGGCATTATAAGATCGGCGGAAATGCACACAGACTTTCCTGGCCTGCCTCAGGACATCCTGTAAGCCTGGGAACCTGCCCAAGAACCGCTGCACCACCAGGTTGAGGACGTGAGCCATACAGGGCACATGGGTGAGCTGCCCCTGTCGCAGGGCGGAGAGGAGGTTGGTGCCATTATCAGAAACGACCATTCCTGGCTTAAGCTGGCGTGGCGTCAACCACCTCTCGGCCTGCCCCTGCAGAGCTGCCAGAACCTCTGGCCCAGTGTGGCTCCTGTCCCCCAAACACACCAGCGCAAGCACGGCATGGCATCTTTTTGCCTGCGTACTCGCGTAGCCCCTTGTACGCCTACGGAGCACCGCTGGTTCCGAGGACAGAGCACTCAAAGAGGACATGGAGGAAGAAGAAGAGGAGGGGGTGGAGGAGAGAGGTGTGTCACAACCAGTAGTAGCATTTTGGAGGCGTGGTGGCGGAACAACCTCCAACACTACTGCACCTTGTCCTGCATCCCTCCCAGCTGCCAATAGAGTGACCCAATGGGCCGTGAAAGAAAGATAACGTCCCTGTCCATGCCTGCTGGACCATGAGTCAGCGGTAATATGCACCTTACCGCTGACCGCCCTGTCCAGCGAGGCATGGACATTGCCTTCCACATGCCAGTAGAGAGACGGAATCGCCTTCCGTGAGAAAAAGTGGCGTTTGGGAACCTGCCACTGAGGAACCGCACATTGAACAAACTCACGGAAGGGGGCCGAGTCTATCAACTGAAAAGGCAGCAGTTGAAGTGCTAGCAATTTAGCCAAGCTAGCATTCAACCGCTGGGCATGTGGATGGCTGGGAGTATACTTCTTTCGACGGTCCAGCAGCTGGGGCAGGGAAATTTGCCTGCTACAATCGGACGTCGGTGTACTGCAAGTACTTGGTTGTGACACACCTAATTCTACACCTTCAGTCCTCTCAGAGCAGCTTTCAGAGAGGACTGAAGATATAGTGGGGATGGAGATCCCAGCTGATGAGGAGCAAGGAGAGGTCCGCTTTGTTCTTTGGTGTGGGTCTTTTATGTGTGCTTGCCAACGAGCTGCATGGCAGGTCGACATATGTCTGCTCATGCTTGTGGTGCCCAAGCGGCTGATGTTTTGGCCACGCGAGATACGCTTGAGACAAATATTGCAAATAGCAGTGGTGCGATCTGATGCACTCGTCTCAAAAAAGGCCCACACCAAAGAACTTTTGTGATAACGTGCAGAGGCAGCGCCCTGCACAGGCGGAGCTCTGCGGTGTGGTACAGTTGCTGTGCTGGCCTCTAGCTGGCCTCCAGGGGGCATCCTGCCTCGTTGGACATGTGACGCTGCATCCTCCTCCTCCTCCTCCTCTCTCCCTTCAGGCACCCACGTGGAGTCAGTGACCTCATCATCCCCTCCCTCTTCACCACTAGAGCAAACCTGGCAGTAAGCTGCAGCTGGTGGAACACTACTGCCAGATTGCTGTCCTTCAGCATCCCCTCTCTCTGCGCGCACACTACTGACTTCCTCAAGCTGGGTATCATCATCCGAGCCTTCGAATCGTTGGGCATCCTCCTGGAGCATGTACCCAACACTGTGCTCAAACAGTTCGGGGGACTCCTCAGGAGGACATGGTGGGTCTAGGGAAGGGGTGGCTGATGATGCCATTGAGTACGCGTTGGCAGCTGCTCTGCCAGTACCCTGAGCCTGGGTGAGAGAGGATGAGGAGGATGAGGAGGGCTTGGTCATCCATTCTACCAAGCCTTCGGCATGATGCGGCTCCACATGTCCAGCTGCCGAAAACAAAGACAAGCGTGTCCCATGGCCACGTGCTGATGACGATGCACGACCACGTCCACGGCCAGCACTGTTGTCTCTAGAAACAGAGCCTGCCTGCCCTGTGTTCTTGCCTCGGCACGCTCTGCCTCTCCTTGGCGGTCTTCCAGCCATTGTAGTCGGTAGTGTATATAGTATAAAAAATAGAACTCCTATGTGTGCTCACAACACACTGTAGGTCCTATGGGTGCTGACACTAACACACTATAGGTACTATGTGTGCTGCTGACAAGAAAATATAGGAGCTCTGTTTGCTGCCACTAACACACTAGAAGTCCTATGGGTGCTGCTGAGAAGAAAATATAGGAGCTCTGTGTGATGCCACTAACACACTAGAAGTCCTATGGGTGCTTCTGAGATGAAAATATAGGAGCTCTGTGTGATGCCACTAACACATTAGAAGTCCTATGGGTGCTGCTGAGAAGAAAATATAGGAGCTCTGTTTGCTGCCACTAACACACTAGAAGTCCTATGGGTGCTGCTGAGAAGAAAATATAGGAGCTCTGTGTGATGCCACTAACACACTAGAAGTCCTATGGGTGCTGCTGAGAAGAAAATATAGGAGCTCTGTGTGATGCCACTAACACACTAGAAGTCCTATGGGTGCTTCTGAGATGAAAATATAGGAAATCTGTGTGATGCCACTAACACACTAGAAGTCCTATGGGTGCTGCTGAGAAGAAAATATAGGAGCTCTGTTTGCTGCCACTAACACACTAGAAGTCCTATGGGTGCTGCTGAGAAGAAAATATAGGAGCTCTGTGTGATGCCACTAACACACTAGAAGTCCTATGGGTGCTTCTGAGATGAAAATATAGGAACTCTGTGTGATGCCACTAACACATTAGAAGTCCTATGGGTGCTGCTAAGAAGAAAATATAGGAGCTCTGTTTGCTGCCACTAACACACTAGAAGTCCTATGGGTGCTTCTGAGAAGAAAATATAGGAGCTCTGTGTGATGCCACTAACACACTAGAAGTCCTATGGGTGCTGCTGAGAAGAAAATATAGGAGCTCTGTGTGATGCCACTAACACACTAGAAGTCCTATGGGTGCTTCTGAGATGAAAATATAGGAACTCTGTGTGATGCCACTAACACATTAGAAGTCCTATGGGTGCTGCTGAGAAGAAAATATAGGAGCTCTGTTTGCTGCCACTAACACACTAGAAGTCCTATGGGTGCTTCTGAGATGAAAATATAGGAGCTCTGTGTGATGCCACTAACACACTAGAAGTCCTATGGGTGCTTCTGAGATGAAAATATAGGAACTCTGTGTGATGCCACTAACACATTAGAAGTCCTATGGGTGCTGCTAAGAAGAAAATATAGGAGCTCTGTGTGATGCCACTAACACACTAGAAGTCCTATGGGTGCTTCTGAGATGAAAATATAGGAACTCTGTGTGATGCCACTAACACACTAGAAGTCCTATGGGTGCTTCTGAGATGAAAATATAGGAACTCTGTGTGATGCCACTAACACATTAGAAGTCCTATGGGTGCTGCTGAGAAGAAAATATAGGAGCTCTGTTTGCTGCCACTAACACACTAGAAGTCCTATGGGTGCTTCTGAGATGAAAATATAGGAGCTCTGTGTGATGCCACTAACACACTAGAAGTCCTATGGGTGCTTCTGAGATGAAAATATAGGAACTCTGTGTGATGCCACTAACACATTAGAAGTCCTATGGGTGCTGCTAAGAAGAAAATATAGGAGCTCTGTTTGCTGCCACTAACACACTAGAAGTCCTATGGGTGCTTCTGAGAAGAAAATATAGGAGCTCTGTGTGATGCCACTAACACACTAGAAGTCCTATGGGTGCTTCTGAGATGAAAATATAGGAACTCTGTGTGATGCCACTAACACATTAGAAGTCCTATGGGTGCTGCTGAGAAGAAAATATAGGAGCTCTGTTTGCTGCCACTAACACACTAGAAGTCCTATGGGTGCTTCTGAGAAGAAAATATAGGAGCTCTGTGTGATGCCACTAACACACTAGAAGTCCTATGGGTGCTTCTGAGATGAAAATATAGGAACTCTGTGTGATGCCACTAACACATTAGAAGTCCTATGGGTGCTGCTAAGAAGAAAATATAGGAGCTCTGTTTGCTGCCACTAACACACTAGAAGTCCTATGGGTGCTTCTGAGAAGAAAATATAGGAGCTCTGTGTGATGCCACTAACACACTAGAAGTCCTATGGGTGCTTCTGAGATGAAAATATAGGAACTCTGTGTGATGCCACTAACACATTAGAAGTCCTATGGGTGCTGCTGAGAAGAAAATATAGGAGCTCTGTTTGCTGCCACTAACACACTAGAAGTCCTATGGGTGCTGCTGAGAAGAAAATATAGGAGCTCTGTGTGATGCCACTAACACACTAGAAGTCCTATGGGTGCTTCTGAGATGAAAATATAGGAGCTCTGTGTGATGCCACTAACACACTAGAAGTCCTATGGGTGCTGCTGAGAAGAAAATATAGGAGCTCTGTGTGATGCCACTAACACACTAGAAGTCCTATGGGTGCTTCTGAGATGAAAATATAGGAACTCTGTGTGATGCCACTAACACATTAGAAGTCCTATGGGTGCTGCTGAGAAGAAAATATAGGAGCTCTGTTTGCTGCCACTAACACACTAGAAGTCCTATGGGTGCTGCTGAGAAGAAAATATAGGAGCTCTGTGTGATGCCACTAACACACTAGAAGTCCTATGGGTGCTTCTGAGATGAAAATATAGGAACTCTGTGTGATGCCACTAACACATTAGAAGTCCTATGGGTGCTGCTGAGAAGAAAATATAGGAGCTCTGTTTGCTGCCACTAACACACTAGAAGTCCTATGGGTGCTGCTGAGAAGAAAATATAGGAGCTCTGTGTGATGCCACTAACACACTAGAAGTCCTATGGGTGCTTCTGAGATGAAAATATAGGAACTCTGTGTGATGCCACTAACACATTAGAAGTCCTATGGGTGCTGCTAAGAAGAAAATATAGGAGCTCTGTTTGCTGCCACTAACACACTAGAAGTCCTATGGGTGCTGCTGAGAAGAAAATATAGGAGCTCTGTGTGATGCCACTAACACACTAGAAGTCCTATGGGTGCTTCTGAGATGAAAATATAGGAACTCTGTGTGATGCCACTAACACATTAGAAGTCCTATGGGTGCTGCTGAGAAGAAAATATAGGAGCTCTGTTTGCTGCCACTAACACACTAGAAGTCCTATGGGTGCTGCTGAGAAGAAAATATAGGAGCTCTGTGTGATGCCACTAACACACTAGAAGTCCTATGGGTGCTTCTGAGATGAAAATATAGGAGCTCTGTGTGATGCCACTAACACACTAGAAGTCCTATGGGTGCTGCTGAGAAGAAAATATAGGAGCTCTGTGTGATGCCACTAACACACTAGAAGTCCTATGGGTGCTTCTGAGATGAAAATATAGGAGCTCTGTGTGATGCCACTAACACACTAGAAGTCCTATGGGTGCTTCTGAGATGAAAATATAGGAACTCTGTGTGATGCCACTAACACATTAGAAGTCCTATGGGTGCTGCTGAGAAGAAAATATAGGAGCTCTGTTTGCTGCCACTAACACACTAGAAGTCCTATGGGTGCTGCTGAGAAGAAAATATAGGAGCTCTGTGTGATGCCACTAACACACTAGAAGTCCTATGGGTGCTGCTGAGAAGAAAATATAGGAGCTCTGTTTGCTGCCACTAACACACTAGAAGTCCTATGGGTGCTGCTGAGAAGAAAATATAGGAGCTCTGTTTGCTGCCACTAACACACTAGAAGTCCTATGGGTGCTGCTGAGAAGAAAATATAGGAGCTCTGTTTGCTGCCACTAACACACTAGAAGTCCTATGGGTGCTGTTGGGGTGCAATGCTGTGCTAACAGCACTGCGGTTGGTACTACTGCAATACTGTACTAACAGTAAGCACGCACCAGACTAATCCCCAGCAGCAGCTAATAACACACTAACTGTGCAATCAGCAGCAATGAACGATCAATGACTTAGGTAGCAATGGTTTAGCAAAGAAATAGCCAATGGTTTAGCAAAGAAGAGCAAATCTTTCAGTATCAAGCAAAGACAGAATCAGCAGACTAATCTCTCCTAAAGCCGGAACTCATGTGACCGGGGCCGATGGCGTGGCAGCCTTTTAAATGGTGGGGCGTGTACTAAAGCCCCTGAGCTGTAATTGGCTACAGGCGTCCTGCCTGTAGCCAATTATTGCTCTCCGAGTTTCGGGCGCTGTGATTGGCCAAGCATGCGGGGTCACAGTGCATGCTTGGCCAATCATCAGCCAGCAATGCACTGCGCCGGCCGCGCCGGCCGCAATGCATTGCGGGGCCGCTCGCATCACACGAATGTGATGCGAACGGCCCAAATAGTTCTGGGCTCGACGAGCGAGCGAACGCCCGGTGCTCGATTCGAACATGGGTTCGAATCGAGCACCGGGCCCATCCCTATTTACGAGTGGAAGGGACTCAGGGAGCGCTAAATGTTTGTGGGTTAGGGGTGCAAATTACTTGTCTTGCCTTGAGTGTTGACAACCCATGCTATGAAAATAATTTTACTGTTAGGGGTCCCTACAACTTGGGAAATTTTATCAAGGGGTCACAGTGCTAGAAAGGTTGAGAGCCACTGCAGTAGACAGAAAAAACACTTCATAGTGCAGACATCCCAACCATCTTTTTATTGAAAAGTTTAAAAGTTGTTACACTCACATTTAAGTAGTTAATAACAGGTAAACAGAGGAAACGCTGGCTACCACTGCTGAATGCCACTGTCTGCTTGCTAGGACCGCCTTGCGTCTAGCAAGCAGTGATGTCACGTAATGCAGAGAGAAGCTTCAGCATTCAGGGTGGAGGAGGAAGTAACTTGAGGAGGAAGTAACTTCCTTCTCCTCCCATCCTCCTAGTGCTCAGCTACACCCACCTCCTCCAGCCTCTGTTCAGAAAGGGAAAATAAGTAGATTTGAGAGTCTGAGATGGGTGTCAGGAAAGACGTTCTCTCACTCATCCCAGCAATCGGGGTCTCAGAATCTCTATGCACAGGCAGACCCGTTCGGCGCATGCGCGATAGCGGCAAACGAGCGTGCGCGGGCACGCGATAGTGGCGAACGGGCGCGCGCGGATTCGCGATAGCGCGCGCGTGCCTATGACGCAGTTTGGCGCCAAAGACTGCCTATTTAAAGAGAGCTGTCACTCTGCATCCTTGCTGTCCGGTCTACAGCGTTTCCTGAAGACCCTTGTTACCCGAACCTCTGATCTAATTGCTCTGGTACCTGACCCGGCTTCCCTTGATTCTCCTGTCTGCTGCCCGCCTTTGACCACGGCTCGTCCCGACTTCTCTTCTGCCTTCTCCTCTAACCAGTTTGCTGCCCGCCTGATACACTGACCCGGCCTGGACTTTAACTATTCTTGGATCCTGCTTTGTACTCATCTGCCCGTTTGTGTCTGACCCGGTGTAAGAGAACTGATAGGAACTCTCCTGCGCAGGCGCGCATTCGCCAGCAGTCTCGGAATACTGGCGCGCGCACCCCCGGGCTGCAGCAGCCCTTCCAGAGTGCTAGTACACATGCGCGTGCGCGGGGTCGACGTGCACGCGCGGGTGCGCGCCCCTAATCTCCTTTGGCGCCAGTCTGCAAGGATCTCACCTGCTGGTGGTAATGCATGTTCCACGGACTGTAGTACCGGTGTCCACCAGCGGGTGTATTCCGGCAGTGTGGGACAGGCAGCACTTCCTGCCCTCAGCTGTGACCTGAAGCCTGATTACAAGACTTCCTATCTATTTAAGGAAGTCCTGACTCTCAAGCAAGTGCTGACTGGTCTTCAGCTGTGTCCTGAAAACTTCCTGGTTCCTGTTATGCTGCTTGATAACCGTTGCTGACTGTGGCTTTCCCTGACTCTGTCTTTGGACTCTGAAACACTTCCTGATTACTGGCTTCTGATCCCGGCTTCCACTGACCCTGCTTCTGATTGATCCTTTGTACCGTGCCGCCTGTCTGTTGCTGAACCCTGGCTATCCTCCTGACCTCTGTTCCTGTGAGCTTCGTTCCCAGAACCTGCAAGTGGGTTGGAGTTCCCCTCAAACCTCTACCCATCCTCCAAGTGTTCCTGTGTCCAGTGTCTGTCCGGCTGTCTGGGTCTCCAAGCCACATCTGTTCCAGCAAGTCCTGCAAGCAACTTCCTCAGGCACTCGTGTTCCTCCTGGCCCTAGCCACCATCTGTTCCACCCTCAGTGGGGCTTGGACTGGAGATACAAGAGAGGCCGACCTCATCATATCAGACTCCTACCAGGTACGTGACAGTACCAGTCAGCCAGGGATGGAGTCTGAAAGGGAGGTCTCTCCACCAGAGGACTTGTTTGAGACAATCTCTACACTCACACATGTCGTGCAGAGTTTACAGAGCGATCTCAGTCGCATGGAGGAGCGACTCTCTGACAAGATAGGAGTCGCATCAGCTTGCGTTTCTCCCTCTGTCGCAGATCCCTCTGCTCAAACCGATTCAAGTTCCTTCCATGGAATTATTCCTCTCCCGGAACCCAGAGTGCCTATTCCCGAACGATTTTCCGGAGATCGTACGATGTTCAGAACCTTCCGGAACTCCTGCGAACTCTACTTCTCCCTGCTGCCCCGGACCTTTAGATCTGAAGACATTAAAGTGGGATTTGTGATCACCCTTCTCGTGAACGAACCACTCTCCTTGGCTCATCACCTCCGGGAGCAGCATGACCCAGTTGTGGCAACCACAGTTTCGTTCTTCTCGGCTATGGCTCAGCTATATGCTGACCCCTTCCACCAGCAGTCTGCAGAATCCAAGCTTGGCAGGTTACAACAGGGGTCAAGGCCTGTTGAGGAGTATATCACTGACTTCCGTGTCCTGAGTGCTGACACTCGATGGAACGATCCTGCTCTTCGCCATCAGTTTCGGCTTGGTCTTTCCGACACTCTCAAAGATGAACTGGCCAGAATTGAAGTTCCTACATCCTTGGAAAGACTGATTAGCTCAGCCATCCAAATCGACCGGCGACTACGTGAGAGGCAATACGAAAAGACTCAAGGAATCCTTTCTGTGACTTCTACACCCAGCATATCTGCTGCCCCGTTGAGCACATCTTTTGGAAAGAAGGCTCAGCATAAGACATGCCACAGGAGTTTCCCCAGATCGCCTCTTTCCCCGGCAGAACGTCTCAGACGATTACGTGCCAATCTATGCCTCTATTGTGGAGAAGCAGGTCACTTCATACAGACTTGCCCGGCAAAAACCAGTAGAACCTGCCTTCGTCAGCTTCCTGTGGAGCATCCTTCTGGAGAGGTTCGGTCTCACATCTCTCTCCCAGTTAATCTTTTTGTTGCCGGAAGGACACTCTTAGTATCCGCCATAATAGACTCAGGGGCCTGCAGCTGTTTTGTGGATTCCTCATTTGTTTCTTTACACCAGCTTCCCGTGTGCCCCAAGAAACAGGGATTCCGGGTTCACCTGGCCGATGGCTCTGGTATTAAATCAGGCCCGGTCACACAAGAGACTGCACCTATTTCCTGTCAAGCCTCCTCTGGTCACCATGAATTCCTTCGGTTGGATGTCATAACCTCACCTATGTTCCCCATCATTCTTGGCATTCCCTGGCTAAAGGCACATAATCTGCACATTGATTGGCTTACAGGAGACGTCACGTTTTCCTCCAGCTATTGCCAGACGCACTGTTTCCCTGAAAGGACTGCTAGTACCACTCCTCTCCTGAGTCTACAGCCTGACCCAGAAACCATTAATCTGGTTCCTGCTGCTTACCACGAATACCTGGACGTATTTAACAAGAAGGGTGCGGACACCCTTCCACCCCATAGGACTTATGATTGCCCTATTGATCTCTTACCAGGGGCGGAGATTCCTTTTGGTCAGATCTATCCCCTCTCTGAACCTGAACTGGAAGCCTTACGTGTCTATATTGACGAGAGTTTGAAAAAGAAGTTCATTCAGCCCTCCACGTCACCAGCAGGTGCCGGTATCTTCTTTGTAGAGAAAAAGGATCACTCCTTAAGACCTTGCATTGACTCCTGGGACCTTAACAAAGTTACAGTCAAGAACCGGTACCCCCTTCCGTTAATTCCTGAACTTTTCCAGAGGATGCGGGGGGCACGGATATTCTCCAAGCTAGACTTAAGGGGTGCGTATAATCTCGTCAGAATCAGGGAAGGGGACGAGTGGAAGACGGCTTTTCGAACTCGCTTTGGCCACTTCGAGTACTTGGTCATGCCATTCGGGCTCTGCAACGCCCCAGCTACGTTTCAACACCTAGTGAATGACGTTTTTCGGGATTATCTTGATCTATTCGTCATAATCTACTTGGATGACATCTTGATATTCTCTGAATCCATGGAATCTCATCAAGCTCATGTTAAGAAAGTGCTGGCCCGACTCCGAAAACACTGTCTTTATGCCAAAGCCGAAAAGTGTGACTTTGAGAAACAAACTGTTAATTTCTTGGGACTTGTCATCTCTGCCGACGGTATCTCCATGGATCCGCAGAAAGTCACTTCCGTTCTGGAATGGCCTGCCCCTACAGACAGAAAAGCTGTTCAGAGGTTTGTGGGGTTTGCTAATTTTTACAGAAAATTCATCAAGAACTTTTCTGGTATCATCGCTCCCATCACACAACTAACTAAGCAACACATCCCTTTCTGTTGGACACCAAAAGCTCAAGAGGCCTTTGAACAGTTAAAACTTTTATTTACCTCAGCTCCCATCCTGAAGCACCCTGATCCATCCTTGGCCTATGTATTGGAGGTTGATGCTTCTGAAAGTGCAGTCGGGGCTATATTGTCGCAACGTCAGGGCCCGAAATCCTTACTCTACCCTGTGGCTTTTTTCTCCAAGAAATTAAATCCTTCCGAGAGGTACTATGATGTGGGAGACCGGGAACTGCTGGCCATCAAGGCCGCACTTGAAGAGTGGCGGTACCTCTTGGAGGGTGCTGCCCACCCAATCCTCATATTCACGGATCACAAGAACCTAGAGTACTTGAGAACAGCTAAGCGATTAAGACCTCGACAAGCAAGATGGGCGCTGTTCTTCTCCCGTTTCTCATTTCATATTACTTTTCGTCCTGGTTCTAAGAATGGCAAACCAGATGCCCTGTCCCGTATGTTTAATGATCCTGTGAGTCCCTTGGAGCCTGATACCATTCTCCCGGCCAAGAATTTTTTGTTTCTTCAAGCTGATCTGTTATCTCAAATTAAGACCAGTGTGGTTAACCAACCACCCTCCCAGGACTTGGCTCTTCAATCAAGGAATGGCCTTTTCTTCCATAAGGAACAAATTTTTGTCCCGGAGCAGTTTCGAGTGTCCATTCTGAGTCGCTGTCATGACCACCCTCTAGCAGGACATTACGGGATCTGCAAGACTGCCGATCTGGTCTCCCGTACCTTCTGGTGGCCCGATTTAATGCAGGACTGTAAAAATTACGTTAGATCCTGTATTACATGCCTTCAAAACAAAACCGACAGAACTAAAACTTGGGGTCTCTTGGAGCCTCTTCCCATACCTCAGAAACCATGGAGTATGATCTCAATGGACTTTATTGTAGAACTCCGTCCGTCTGAAGACTTCACTACCATCTTTGTCGTGGTAGACCGCCTGACCAAGATGGCGCACTTTGTACCCTTATAACGAACTCCTTCCGCTACTGAGACTGCCTCAGCCTTCATCAAAGAGGTCGTTAGATTGCACGGTATTCCTGATAGCATTATCTCCGACCGTGGGGTGCAGTTCACCTCTAGATTCTGGAGGGCTCTATGCAAAGCACTTAATATTGAACTCTGCCTCTCTACAGCTTACCACCCACAAACCAATGGACAGACTGAGAGGACGAATCAAACCCTTGAACAGTATCTACGGTGTTTTTCCTCTTTTGCTCAAGATGATTGGTTATCCCTCCTTCCGCTTGCGGAGTTCTCATATAATAATACCATCCACTCAGCAACCAAACAGTCCCCCTTTTTTGCCAATTTTGGGTACCATCCCTCTTTTCTGCCGGAAATACCTGTTGAGTCTTCTTTACCTGCTGTGCAAGACCGATTAGACTTCTTCAGTACTAACAATCAGGTTTTACAGGAGACGATCTCCAAGACCCAGGCTAGCAACAAGAAGTTTTTCGACAGAAAGAAGAGGGGTAACCTGGATTTAAAACCTGGGGACAAAGTCTGGCTGTCCACGGCAAATCTAAAGTTAAGCTGTCCTTCTAAGAAACTCGGTCCAAAATTTTTGGGCCCTTTTCCTGTCAAGCGGAGGATCAATGCAGTAGCTTTTGAATTGGTGCTACCCAAAAGCATGAAGATACATCCAGTATTCCACGTTTCTTTGTTGAAATCCGCCACGCCTAATCCCTTCCCTGATCGGGTGTCTGGAACCCCTCCTCCGATTCTCATCGAAGGTAATGAGGAATTTGAAGTGGAGGCCGTGCTGGACTGTAGACGTAGGAGTAACCAGATGCAGTTCCTTGTTAAATGGAAGGGCTACGGCCCTGAGGAAAATTCTTGGGAACCAGCTTCTGATGTTCATGCCCCAAGACTGGTACAAGCCTTCTTTCAACGCCACCAGGAAAAGAGAGACTTGAGGGGCATCCGGAGGCTGCCCCTAAGGGGGGGGCAATGTAAGAGAACTGATAGGAACTCTCCTGCGCAGGCGCGCATTCGCCAGCAGTCTCGGAATACTGGCGCGCGCACCCCCGGGCTGCAGCAGCCCTTCCAGAGTGCTAGTACACATGCGCGTGCGCGGGGACGACGTGCACGCGCGGGTGCGCGCCCCTAATCTCCTTTGGCGCCAGTCTGCAAGGATCTCACCTGCTGGTGGTAATGCATGTTCCACGGACTGTAGTACCGGTGTCTACCAGCGGGTGTATTCCGGCAGTGTGGGAGAGGCAGCACTTCCTGCCCTCAGCTGTGACCTGAAGCCTGATTACAAGACTTCCTATCTATTTAAGGAAGTCCTGACTCTCAAGCAAGTGCTGACTGGTCTTCAGCTGTGTCCTGAAAACTTCCTGGTTCCTGTTTAGTAATGAGCCGAACACCCCCGGGTTCGGTTCACACCAGAACCCGCGAACGGACCGAAAGTTCGTACGAACATTAGAACCCTATTAAATACAATGGATGCGAACGTTCGAATTCTAAAGTGCTAATTATAACGACTATTATGCATGTTATTGTCCTAAAAAGGGTTTGGGAACCCGGGTTCTGCACCAGGGGACATGTATCAATGCAAAAAGAAGTTTTAAAAACGGTCGTTTTTCGGGAGCAGTCATTTTAATGATGCATAAAGTGAAAAAAAAAAAAGTCAAATATTCCTTTAAATATCGTACCTGGGGGGTGTCTAAAGTATGCCTGTGAAGTGCCACGTGTTTCCCGTGTTTAGAACTGTCCCTGCACAAAATGACACTTCTAAAGGAAAAAAAAGCCATTTAAAACTGCTTGCGGCTTTAATGTAATGTCTGGTCCCGGTAATATGGATGAAAATCTTTAAGAAAAATGGCATAGCTACCCCATGACCCCCCCCCCCCCTACCCCAGCCCATTACCAGCCCCTTTGGGTCTTGTATGGATATTAAGGGGAACCCCGCACATAAAATAAAAAAGGCCCTATATACTCTGAACAGCCGTATACAGGCGGTGCATACAAGACAGGGACTGTAGGTTTGTTCTTATGTAGAATCTGTTTGTAATTTTGAACAGGTACATTGTTTAAGTGTAGCTCCAGGCCAAAAATCTATTTTTAAACTTTTTGGAAAACATAGGTAAGGGTTATCACCCCTGTAACATTTGTTTTGCTGTCTGTGCCCCTGTTCAGAACATTTCACCTCACTTTCCATCCCAATGACAACTGTTTTTGAAATGTGGTGTTTTTCTTGAAACAAGGATTGGTGATAAAGCATCAGTACAGAGGAGACACCTTTCTCCCATATTAATTCTTACAGGAGAGAATTTTCCTTCCTAGGGGTAGATTTCCTCTCACTTCCTGTTGTCTTCTTGCGTTTGCAAGTAGGAGTCGTTTGTAAGTTGGATGTTTGAAAGTAGGGACCTGCCGTATATACTCTGCAGAAATAGGCCCCTTAGTTGTTGGTGTTGGCACAACACTGTAAGCACTCACAGTTACTCTTGGTTGGTGCTGGAACGCCCTGCTGTCAACTATTATATCAGGAATTGTAATTACATATAATTGTTGAACAGTGGTAGTAAAAATTGGGCCTTTGATGGTGGTGCTGGTGCCACAACACTGTAAGCCCTGACAGCTACTCTTGGTGGGTGCAGCAATGGGCCCTGCTGTGAATTATTAGATCAAGAATTGTAATTGCATGCCCCTGTTGAACAGGGGCTGAAAAATTGGGCCTTTCGTGGTGGTGGTGGTGGTGGTGGTGTTGCCACAACACTGTAAGCCCTCAGAGTTACTCTTGGTGGGTGCAGGAATGGGCCCTGCTGTGAATTATTAGATCAAGAATTGTAATTACATGCCCCTGTTGAACAGGGGCTGAAAAATTGGGCCTTAGGCACTGGTGGCACAACACTACAACCCCTCACAGATACTGTGCTTGGAGCACAGCAATGAGCCCTGTTGCAAAGTATTGCTTCAAAAATTGTAATGACACGCCCCTGTTAAACAGGGGCTGAAAAATTGGGCCTTAGCCACTGGTGGCGGCACCCATAAACAAAAATGATCTTCCAAGCTATCATCATCAATCGTATCATTGAGGACTCGGAGGAGGAGGATAGCCAGTCAACATAACAGCACAGGCACTCAGCATCAGCATCAGTCTTGAAGGGATGTGACATGTTAAAATCAATTAGTCTGTTATATCAGCATCAGGTGTGTGGTAGCTGGTGGTGATCCAAGACTGGTTCATCTTGATGAAAGTCAGTCGATCAACCGAGTCGGTGGACAGGCGCACCCTGTGATCCGTGACAAATCCTCCAGCAGCACTGAATGTGCGTTCCGAAAGAACGCTGGATGCAGGACAGGCCAGTAGCTCAATTGCATACTGTGCAAGCTCTGGCCAGTGATCCATCCTCAAGACCCAGTAAGCCAGAGGATTTTCGGTGGGGAAGGTGTCCAAGTCTGACCTTGCCCCTAGATATTCCTGCACCATGTTTATCAGACGCTGGCGATGGTTGTTGGAACCGATCATACTTTGGGGCTGCGGACTAAAGAATTGTCTGAACGCATCGGTCAGACGGCCACCTTCCCCACCGCTCCTTCTTTGACTGGCCGAAGCCTCAGCAACTCGTTGTCCAGGACCAGGAGTTTGTAACCTCCCAGTCTCTGGGAACGCGTTGCACAGACCTTTCTGCAAGGCCTCCCGGAGTTGTCTCATCCTCTGCTCCCTCTGCGACGGTAACATAAGGTCCGCAACCTTACCCTTGTACCGTGGATCAAGGAGAGTGGCCAGCCAGTAATGGTCCCTCTCCTTGATCCGAAGAATACGAGGATCCTTCCGCAGACTTTGCAGGATCAGGGAGGCCATGCAGCGTAGGTTTGCTGAGGCATTCGGTCCGGAGTCCTCTGGGTCACTAAGGACGACATGATCCGCAGCCACCTCCTCCCAGCCACGTACAAGTCCACTGGTTTCTTGGGACTGTAAATCATCCCTAAAAGACTGCTGCTGATGATGCTGAGTGCCAGCCTCCACCTCCATGCTGACACAATCCTCCTCCTCCTCCTCCTCCTCCTCCTCCTCTTCCTGTGCGATGGGTGGGACAGAAGGAACACTGTCTGGGTAAAGGGGGCCTTGAGAGGCAAGGAAGTCCTCCTCTTCCTGCCTCTGTTCTGCCTCAAGTGCCCTGTCCATTATTCCACGCAGCGTGTGCTCCAACAGGTGGACAAGAGGTACAGTGTCACTGATGCATGCACTGTCACTGCTCACCATCCTCGTGGCCTCCTCAAATGGTGCCAGGACAGTCCATGCATCCCTGATCATGCCCCACTGGCGTGGAGAAAAAAAAACAAGCTCCCCTGACCCTGTCCTGGTGCCGTAGTCGCACAGGTACTCATTGATGGCCCTCTGCTGCGTGTGCAGCCGCTGCAGCATGGCCAACGTTGAGTTCCACCTGGTGGGCATGTCACATATAAGGCGGTTCTTGGGCAGGTTCAACTCCTTTTGCAGCTCAGCCAGGCGAGCACTGGCATTATAAGATCTGCGGAAATGCACACAGACTTTCCTGGCCTGCCTCAGGACATCCTGTAAGCCCGGGTACCTGCCCAAGAACCGCTGCACCACCAGGTTAAGGACGTGAGCCACACAGGGCACATGGGTCAGTTGTCCCTGTCGGAGGGTGGAGAGGAGGTTGGTGCCATTGTCGCAAACCACCATTCCTGGCTTAAGCTGGCGTGGCGTCAACCACCTCTCGGCCTGGCCCTGCAGAGCAGACAGGACCTCTGCCCCAGTGTGGCTTCTGTCCCCCAAACACACCAGCGCAAGCACGGCATGGCATCTTTTTGCCTGCGTACTTGCGTAGCCCCTTGAACGGCTACGGAGCACCGCTGGTTCAGAGGACAAAGCACAGGAAGAGGCCATGGAGGAAGAAGAAGAGGAGGGGGTGGAAGAGAGAGGTGTGTCACAACCAGTAGTAGCATTTTGGAGGCGTGGCGGTGGAACAACCTCCAACACTACTGCACCTTGTCCTGCATCCTTCCCAGCTGCCAAAAGAGTGACCCAATGGGCCGTGAAAGAAAGGTAACGTCCCTGTCCATGCCTGCTGGACCATGAGTCAGCGGTAATATGCACCTTACCGCTTTAAACGCCCTGTCCAGCGAGGCCAAGACATTGCCTTCCACATGCCGGTAGAGAGCCGGAATAGCCTTCCATGAGAAAAAGTGGCGTTTGGGAACCTGCCACTGAGGAACCGCACATTGCACAAACTCACGGAAGGGGGCCGAGTCTACCAACTGAAAAGGCAGCAGTTGAAGCGCTAGCAATTTAGCCAAGCTAGCATTCAACCGCTGGGCATGTGGATGGCTGGGAGTGAACTTCTTTCGACGGTCCAGCAGCTGGGGCAGGGAAATTTGCCTGCTAGAATCGGACGTCGGTGTACTGCTAGCAGAGTGGCCGCAAGTACTTGGCTGTGACACACCTAATTCTACACCTTTATTCCTCTCAGTGCATGTTTCAGAGAGGACTGAAGTTATAGTGGGGTTGGAGATCCCAGCTGATGCGGTGCAAGGAGAGGTCCGCTTTGTTCTTTTGTGTGGGTCTTTGAGGTAGGCTTGCCAACGAGCTGCATGGCAGGTCAACATATGTCTGGTCAGGCATGTGGTACCCAAGCGGCTGATGTTTTGGCCACGCGATATACGCTTGAGACATATGTTGCAAACAGCAGCTGTGCGATCTGATGCACTAGCCTCAAAAAAGGCCCACACCAAAGAACTTTTTGAATGACGGGCAGAGGCAGCGCCCTGCACAGGCGGAGCTCTGCGGTGTGATTCCGTCGGTGTACTGCCCTTACGTTGGCCACCAAAGGGCATCCTGCCTCGTTGGAGATGTGCCTCCTCCTCATCCTCCTCCTCCTCCTCTCTCCTATTAGGCACCCACGTGGAGTCAGTGACCTCATCATCCCCTCCCTCCTCATCACTGGAGCCAATCTGGCAGTATGCTGCAGCTGCTGGAACATGACTGCCAGATTGGTGTCCTTCTTGAGCATCCCCTCTGTCTGCTCTCACGCTACTGCCTTCCTGTAGCTGGGTTTCATCATCAGACTCTTCGAAACGCTGGGCTTCCTCCTGGAGCATGTACCCAACACTGTGCTCAAACAGTTCGGGGGACTCCTCAGGAGGAGGACATGGTGGGTCTAGGGAAGGAGTGACTGATGATGAGTCTGACATTGATACCAGGGAAGAGGACGCTTTGGCAGCTGCTTTGCCAGTACCCTGAGCCTGGGTGAGAGAGGATGAGGAGGAGGAGGAGTGCTTGGTCATCCACTCTACCAAGTCTTCGGCATGATGTGGCTCAACATGTCCAGCTGCCGAAAAGAAGGACAAGCGTGTCCCATGGCCATGTGCTGATGACAATGCACTGCGTCCACGACCAGCACTGTTGCCCCCAGACACAGAGCCTGCTTGCCCTCTTTTATTGCCTCCTGACTGTCTGCCTCTCCTTGTTTGCCTTCCAGACATTCTAATAGATGGCCTGCAGGGAGATGGGAAAAAAGCAATAAGGGCTACCTTCAGGTGTACTTCTCTGTCCCTTTACTTAAGGATTTCTAAATATGGTTGAGGATGATTGCTTTCGCACAGAATAGCACAACGACAATTTCCCTGACTGTCCAAAAAACAAGGATTTCAAAGATGGTTGATGAGGAATGCTTTAGCACAGTATAGCACAAGGAGAATTTCCCTCACTGTCCTTCCCTGTCCCTAGAAACAAGGATTAGCACAGTGAAAGAAACTGACACTCTCCCTACCTATAGTTTTCTATCCCTAGAAATTTTTTTTTTTAAAGATGGTTGATGATCAATGCTTTAGCACACTATAGCACAAGGAGAATTTCCCTCACTGTCCTTCCCTGTCCCTAGAAACAAGGATTAGCACAGTAAAACACACTGACACTCTCCCTACCTATAGTTTTCTGTCCCTAGAAAAAATGTTTTTTTAAAGATGGTTGATGATCAATGCTTTAGCACACTATAGCACAAGGAGAATTCCCCTCACTGTCCTTCCCTGTCCCTAGAAACAAGGATTAGCACAGTGAAAGAAACTGACACTCTCCCTACCTATAGTTTTCTGTCCCTAGAAAAAATGTTTTTTTAAAGATGGTTGATGATCAATGCTTTAGCACAGTATAGCACAAGGAGAATTTCCCTCACTGTCCTTCCCTGTCCCTAGAAACAAGGATTAGCACAGTGAAAGAAACTGACACTCTCCCTACCTATAGTTTTCTATCCCTAGAAAAAATGTTTTTTTTAAAGATGGTTGATGATCAATGCTTTAGCACACTATAGCACAAGGAGAATTTCCCTCACTGTCCTTCCCTGTCCCTAGAAACAAGGATTAGCACAGTAAAACACACTGACACTCTCCCTACCTATAGTTTTCTGTTCCTAGAAAAAATGTTTTTTTAAAGATGGTTGATGATCAATGCTTTAGCACACTATAGCACAAGGAGAATTTCCCTCACTGTCCTTCCCTGTCCCTAGAAACAAGGATTAGCACAGTAAAACACACTGACACTCTCCCTACCTATAGTTTTCTGTCCCTAGAAAAAATGTTTTTTTAAAGATGGTTGATGATCAATGCTTTAGCACACTATAGCACAAGGAGAATTTCCCTCACTGTCCTTCCTTGTCCCTAGAAACAAGGATTAGCACAGCGAAAGAAACTGACACTCTCCCTACCTATAGTTTTCTGTCCCTAGAAAAAATGTTTTTTTAAAGATGGTTGATGATCAATGCTTTAGCACACTATATCACAAGGAGAATTTCCCTCACTGTCCTTCCCTGTCCCTAGAAACAAGGATTAGCACAGTGAAAGAAACTGACACTCTCCCTACCTATAATTTTCTGTCCCTAGAAAAAATGTTTTTTTAAAGATGGTTGATGATCAATGCTTTAGCACACTATAGCACAAGGAGAATTTCCCTCACTGTCCTTCCCTGTCCCTAGAAACAAGGATTAGCACAGTGAAACACACTGACACTCTCCCTACCTATAGTTTTCTGTCCCTAGAAAAAATGTTTTTTTAAAGATGGTTGATGATCAATGCTTTAGCACAGTATAGCACAAGGAGAATTTCCCTCACTGTCCTTCCCTGTCCCTAGAAACAATGATTAGCACAGTGAAAGAAACTGACACTCTCCCTACCTATAGTTTTCTGTCCCTAGAAAAAATGTTTTTTTAAAGATGGTTGATGATCAATGCTTTAGCACAGTATAGCACAAGGAGAATTCCCCTCACTGTCCTTCCCTGTCCCTAGAAACAAGGATTAGCACAGTGAAAGAAACTGACACTCTCCCTACCTATAGTTTTCTGTCCCTAGAAAAAATGTTTTTTTAAAGATGGTTGATGATCAATGCTTTAGCACACTATAGCACAAGGAGAATTTCCCTCACTGTCCTTCCCTGTCCCTAGAAACAAGGATTAGCACAGTGAAAGAAACTGACACTCTCCCTACCTATAGTTTTCTGTCCCTAGAAAAAATGTTTTTTTAAAGATGGTTGATGATCAATGCTTTAGCACAGTATAGCACAAGGAGAATTTCCCTCACTGTCCTTCCCTGTCCCTAGAAACAAGGATTAGCACAGTGAAAGAAACTGACACTCTCCCTACCTATAGTTTTCTGTCCCTAGAAAAAATGTTTTTTTAAAGATGGTTGATGATCAATGCTTTGCACAGTATAGCACAAGGAGAATTTCCCTCACTGTCCTTCCCTGTCCCTAGAAACAAGGATTAGCACAGTGAAAGAAACTGACACTCTCCCTACCTATAGTTTTCTGTCCCTAGAAAAAATGTTTTTTTAAAGATGGTTGATGATCAATGCTTTATCACACTATAGCACAAGGAGAATTTCCCTCACTGTCCTTCCCTGTCCCTAGAAACAAGGATTAGCACAGTGAAAGAAACTGACACTCTCCCTACCTATAGTTTTCTGTCCCTAGAAAAAATGTTTTTTTAAAGATGGTTGATGATCAATGCTTTAGCACAGTATAGCACAAGGAGAATTCCCCTCACTGTCCTTCCCTGTCCCTAGAAACAAGGATTAGCACAGTGAAAGAAACTGACACTCTCCCTACCTATAGTTTTCTGTCCCTAGAAAAAATGTTTTTTTAAAGATGGTTGATGATCAATGCTTTAGCACACTATAGCACAAGGAGAATTTCCCTCACTGTCCTTCCCTGTCCCTAGAAACAAGGATTAGCACAGTGAAAGAAACTGACACTCTCCCTACCTATAGTTTTCTGTCCCTAGAAAAAATGTTTTTTTAAAGATGGTTGATGATCAATGCTTTAGCACAGTATAGCACAAGGAGAATTTCCCTCACTGTCCTTCCCTGTCCCTAGAAACAAGGATTAGCACAGTGAAAGAAACTGACACTCTCCCTACCTATAGTTTTCTGTCCCTAGAAAAAATGTTTTTTTAAAGATGGTTGATGATCAATGCTTTAGCACAGTATAGCACAAGGAGAATTTCCCTCACTGTCCTTCCCTGTCCCTAGAAACAAGGATTAGCACAGTGAAAGAAACTGACACTCTCCCTACCTATAGTTTTCTGTCCCTAGAAAAAATGTTTTTTTAAAGATGGTTGATGATCAATGCTTTATCACACTATAGCACAAGGAGAATTTCCCTCACTGTCCTTCCCTGTCCCTAGAAACAAGGATTAGCACAGTAAAACACACTGACACTCTCCCTACCTATAGTTTTCTGTCCCTAGAAAAAATGTTTTTTTAAAGATGGTTGATGATCAATGCTTTAGCACACTATAGCACAAGGAGAAATTCCCTCACTGTCCTTCCCTGTCCCTAGAAACAAGGATTAGCACAGTGAAAGAAACTGACACTCTCCCTACCTATAGTTTTCTGTCCCTAGAAAAAATGTTTTTTTAAAGATGGTTGATGATCAATGCTTTAGCACACTATAGCACAAGGAGAATTTCCCTCACTGTCCTTCCCTGTCCCTAGAAACAAGGATTAGCACAGTGAAACACACTGACACTCTCCCTACCTATAGTTTTCTGTCCCTAGAAAAAATGTTTTTTTAAAGATGGTTGATGATCAATGCTTTAGCACAGTATAGCACAAGGAGAATTTCCCTCACTGTCCTTCCCTGTCCCTAGAAACAAGGATTAGCACAGTGAAAGAAACTGACACTCTCCCTACCTATAGTTTTCTGTCCCTAGAAAAAATGTTTTTTTAAAGATGCTTGATGATCAATGCTTTATCACACTATAGCACAAGGAGAATTTCCCTCACTGTCCTTCCCTGTCCCTAGAAACAAGGATTAGCACAGTAAAACACACTGACACTCTCCCTACCTATAGTTTTCTGTCCCTAGAAAAAATGTTTTTTTAAAGATGGTTGATGATCAATGCTTTAGCACACTATAGCACAAGGAGAAATTCCCTCACTGTCCTTCCCTGTCCCTAGAAACAAGGATTAGCACAGTGAAAGAAACTGACACTCTCCCTACCTATAGTTTTCTGTCCCTAGAAAAAATGTTTTTTTAAAGATGGTTGATGATCAATGCTTTAGCACACTATAGCACAAGGAGAATTTCCCTCACTGTCCTTCCCTGTCCCTAGAAACAAGGATTAGCACAGTGAAACACACTGACACTCTCCCTACCTATAGTTTTCTGTCCCTAGAAAAAATGTTTTTTTAAGGATGGTTGATGATCAATGCTTTAGCACAGTATAGCACAAGGAGAATTTCCCTCACTGTCCTTCCCTGTCCCTAGAAACAAGAATTAGCACAGTGAAAGAAACTGACACTCTCCCTACCTATAGTTTTCTGTCCCTAGAAAAATGTTTTTTTAAAGATGGTTGATGATCAATGCTTTAGCACACTATAGCACAAGGAGAATTTCCCTCACTGTCCTTCCCTGTCCCTAGAAACAAGGATTAGCACAGTAAAACACACTGACACTCTCCCTACCTATAGTTTTCTGTCCCTAGAAAAAATGTTTTTTTAAAGATGGTTGATGATCAATGCTTTAGCACACTATAGCACAAGGAGAATTTCCCTCACTGTCCTTCCCTGTCCCTAGAAACAAGGATTAGCACAGTGAAAGAAACTGACACTCTCCCTACCTATAGTTTTCTGTCCCTAGAAAAAATGTTTTTTTAAAGATGGTTGATGATCAATGCTTTGCACAGTATAGCACAAGGAGAATTTCCCTCACTGTCCTTCCCTGTCCCTAGAAACAAGGATTAGCACAGTGAAAGAAACTGACACTCTCCCTACCTATAGTTTTCTGTCCCTAGAAAAAATGTTTTTTTAAAGATGGTTGATGATCAATGCTTTATCACACTATAGCACAAGGAGAATTTCCCTCACTGTCCTTCCCTGTCCCTAGAAACAAGGATTAGCACAGTAAAACACACTGACACTCTCCCTACCTATAGTTTTCTGTCCCTAGAAAAAATGTTTTTTTAAAGATGGTTGATGATCAATGCTTTAGCACACTATAGCACAAGGAGAATTTCCCTCACTGTCCTTCCCTGTCCCTAGAAACAAGGATTAGCACAGTGAAAGAAACTGACACTCTCCCTACCTATAGTTTTCTGTCCCTAGAAAAAATGTTTTTTTTAAAGATGGTTGATGATCAATGCTTTAGCACAGTATAGCACAAGAAGAATTTCCCTCACTGTCCTTCCCTGTCCCTAGAAACAAGGATTAGCACAGTGAAACACACTGACACTCTCCCTACCTATAGTTTTCTGTCCCTAGAAAAAATGTTTTTTTAAGGATGGTTGATGATCAATGCTTTAGCACAGTATAGCACAAGGAGAATTTCCCTCACTGTCCTTCCCTGTCCCTAGAAACAAGAATTAGCACAGTGAAAGAAACTGACACTCTCCCTACCTATAGTTTTCTGTCCCTAGAAAAATGTTTTTTTAAAGATGGTTGATGATCAATGCTTTAGCACACTATAGCACAAGGAGAATTTCCCTCACTGTCCTTCCCTGTCCCTAGAAACAAGGATTAGCACAGTAAAACACACTGACACTCTCCCTACCTATAGTTTTCTGTCCCTAGAAAAAATGTTTTTTTAAAGATGGTTGATGATCAATGCTTTAGCACACTATAGCACAAGGAGAATTTCCCTCACTGTCCTTCCCTGTCCCTAGAAACAAGGATTAGCACAGTAAAACACACTGACACTCTCCCTACCTATCCTTCTCTTTCCCTAAACTAAAGGAATCCAGGTTAAGCAAGAAAAAAAAATGTCACTGTCCCTGCCTATGCTTCTCTTTCCCTGCTCCGGAACACACTACACTAGGCCGCCGTGCTGGCGGCCTTTTATAGTGTGGGGCGTGTACTAAACACCCTCAGCAATAATTGGCCACAGGCATCCTGCCTGTGGCCAATCATTGCTCTCCTCGCTGCCGGCGCTGTGATTGGCCAAGCATGCGGGGTCACAGTGCATGCTTGGCCAATCACAGCGCCTGGATGACACTGCGATGGCGTAGTGCATTGTGGGCCGTTCGCGTCACTCGAATTAGGCGCGAACGGCCCAAATCGTTCGATCTTCGTCGAGCGATCGAACAGCCGATGTTCGAGTCGAACGTATGTTCGACTCGAACACCGAGCTCATCCCTATTCCTGTTATGCTGCTTGATAACCGTTGCTGACTGTGGCTTTCCCTGACTCTGTCTTTCGACTTTGAAACACTTCCTGATTACTGGCTTCTGATCCCGACTTCCACTGACCCTGCTTCTGATTGATCCTTTGTACCGTGCCGCCTGTCTGTTGCTGAACCCTGGCTATCCTCCTGACCTCTGTTCCTGTGAGCTTCGTTCCCAGAACCTTCAAGTGGGTTGGAGTTCCCCTCAAACCTCTACCCATCCTCCAAGTGTTCCTGTGTCCAGTGTCTGTCCGGCTGTCTGGGTCTCCAAGCCACATCTGTTCCAGCAAGTCCTGCAAGCAACTTCCTCAGGCACTCGTGTTCCTCCTGGCCCTAGCCACCATCTGTTCCACCCTCAGTGGGGCTTGGACTGGAGATACAAGAGAGGCCGACCTCATCATATCAGACTCCTACCAGGTACGTGACACCCGGCCTGTCTTCACCAAGTCTGCTTCCTGATCCTCTAGTGCCTGCTGCGGACCACTGCACGTCTCCCATCAGTTACCCACAGCTGCAGTCTGCTGCTTCTACTTCCACCTGCTTCAGTTCCTGCCAGGCACTTGTGCTCCTTTGCCCTCCTGAGCCCCTGTCTGCTCTATCAGGGGTTCTCGAGCCAGAGGTCTACGAGAGGCCACTCCCTGCACGTCGGGCTCACCTACCAGGTACGTGACAGTACCGGACAGCCATGTCTGAGCCCACGCAGGGAGCCTCTCCCATGGAGAAACTCTGCCGTCACCTAGACGGACTTACTACGGCAATCAGGAACTTACAGGAAGGCTATACCCGCCTGGAGGAGCTTGCCCAGACCCTGTTTAACACGGCACCTGCCGCATCTGGAGCTTCTCCCGCACCCTCGGTCGTCATGTTACCACCTGAACCCCGGGTTCCTCCTCCCGAGAGGTTTTCTGGAGATCGTAGTAAATACAGAGCTTTTCGTAACGCCTGTGAGCTCTTTTTCGCTCTTCAACCCAGGACCTTTTCCCTTGAAACCACCAAGGTGGGCTTCGTCATCGCCCTATTATCAGGCGAACCTCAGTCTTGGGCCCACCGCCTTCTGGAGCATAAAGACACCTGCCTCAACCTCCTGCGCACGTTCTTTGAAGCCATGGATCTTCTCTATGAGGATCCCCAACAAGCAGCCACCGCGGAAGCAGCATTATGTTCCCTGCAGCAGGGTCACAGGCCCGTGGAGGACTACGTGTCCTAATTCAGACGTTGGAGTTCGGACACAAATTGGAACGATGCTGCCCTGCACCACCAGTTCCGTATGGGCCTCTCCGAGCCCCTTAAGGATGAACTGGCTCGAGTTGGCATCCCAGCAACACTGGACGCTCTAATTCTTCAGTCTACCTTAATTGACAGGCGGTTAAGGGAACGAAGAGCTGAACGTACCGCTGGTCCCTCTCGTCCTGTATGGATGCTACCTCGTGTGTTCAACCCTGCTCACTCCGCTCCTCTGGCTCCCGCTCACCCATCTGCTGATACTTCGGAACCCATGCAACTTGGCCTGCTTCGCCCCTCGCTCACCCCCGAAGAGCGCCAATGGCGGCGATTCAACAATCTCTGCCTCTACTGTGGGGAACCAGGTCATTTTGTGAGGACCTGTCCTGCTAAGACCCGTAAGTGTTCCTCTATCTTTTCTACCTACTCACCTACTTCGTTTGACAACTCAACTCATCTGGCTGTCTCTGTCTCCTTACAGCTTCCAGGAAGGAATATACTAACTACCGCAATAATTGATTCCGGAGCATGCAGCGGTTTTATGGACGCTTCCTTTGCCAACAGATTCCAGGTCCCCTTATAACCCCGAGCTAAGGGACTTTATGTACACCTGGCCGATGGATCAGCTATTAAGTCAGGGCCAGTCATACTGGAAACCGTCCCTTTAAGTGCAACCATCTCCGGTAATCACCGGGAGTTTCTTCGCCTGGACATCATTGAATCCCCCCTATTTCCCATCATACTGGGTATGCCCTGGCTGAGGGCACACAACCCACAAATTGACTGGACCACGAGTAAGATCAGCTTCCCTTCTCCTTACTGTCGTCAGCACTGTGTGCCAAAAGTCGCTGACGCTCCCTCCTCACTGCTCTGCTTAGACGCTGACTCTGAAACCCGCCAGTCCGTTCCCGAAGTTTACCATCATTTTTTGGATGTATTCAGCAAAAAGGGTGCAGAAACACTTCCCCCGCACCAATTCTATGACTGTCCGATTGAGCTCCTCCCCGGGGCAGAGGTGCCATTCGGAAGGATCTTCCCTCTAACTGAACTAGAGCTCGGGACCCTCAAGACCTATATCGACGACAACCTGGAGAAGGGGTTCATTCGCCCTTCTACTTCACCAGCAGGAGCAGGAATCTTTTTCGTCGAAAAAAAAGACCATTCCCTACGCCCTTGCGTAGACTACCGTGCGCTAAATAAGATTACAATTAAAAACCGGTACCCTCTCCCTTTGGTGCCAAAACTATTCCAGAGACTCGGGGCTGCAGCCATATTCACTAAATTGGATCTTCGTGGGGCCTACAATCTGGTCCGGATTCGTAATGGGGACGAATGGAAGACTGCCTTCCGTACCCGATTCGGGCATTTTGAATATCTCGTGATGCCCTTCGGTTTGTGTAACGCCCCTGCCACATTCCAACACTTTGTGAATGACATTTTCAGAGACTACCTAGACTTGTTTGTGATAATTTACCTGGACGATATCCTGATTTTCTCCTCGTCCTTGTCCATTCACCGAGAGCATGTCAGGAAAGTGTTAACCCGACTCCGTCAGCATGGCCTTTACGCAAAACCCGAGAAATGCGAGTTTGAACAACAGAGCATTCAGTTTTTGGGACTAATTATCTCCATAGAAGGTGTCAAAATGGACCCACAAAAAGTTTCCGCCATCTTGGATTGGCCAATTCCTACAGACAAAAAAGGGATCCAACGCTTTGTAGGATTTGCAAATTTTTATCGCAAGTTTATCCGGGTATTTTCTACCATCATCTCGCCCATCACCAGTTTGACGAAGCAAGGCATACGATTCCATTGGACCCCGGAAGCCCAAGTTGCCTTCTCCACCTTAAAGGAGCAGTTTGTCTCGGCCGCAGTCCTGAAACATCCAGACCCCGCTCTGCCCTACATTTTGGAAGTAGATGCCTCGGAGATCGCAGTGGGGGTGGTGCTCTCCCAGAGACAGGGTCCCAATTCGCAGTTGCATCCAGTCGCATTCTTCTCTCGGAAGTTGTCCGAAGCTGAGAGGAACTATGATGTGGGGGACAGAGAGCTACTCGCAATTAAGGCCGTGTTGGAAGAGTGGCGCTACTTACTAGAGGGGGCAGCACATCCTATTTTGATCTACACAGACCACAAAAATCTGGAGTACTTGAAAGTAGCCAAAAGACTGAAACCACGTCAAGCCAGATGGGCACTTTTTTTCACCAGATTTTCATTCCATATAACCTACAGGCCCGGGTCCAAGAACACCAAGCCAGATGCGCTTTCACGGATGTTTAGCGGAGCTGAAGCTCTCTCACCCCCAGACACCATCCTGACTCCCGGAAATTTCCTTCTGCTGCAAGGAGACCTACTTTCTCAGATTAAGCAGGCTTCTACCAATGAGGCCTACCCACCGGATGTTACCCTACAGTTGAAAGACGACCTGCTGTGGTTCAAGGACAAGATCTTCGTACCTCCACAATTACGGATTAACGTTCTCAAATCTTGTCACGATCATGAACTGGCTGGCCACTTTGGGGTGCACAAAACATCTGAACTTCTCCAGCGCATGTTTTGGTGGCCTCAACTGTCTAAGGACTGCAAGGACTATGTGGAATCATGCATTACGTGCATTCAGAACAAGGGCAGCAAGACCAGAGCTTGGGGTCTGTTGAGGCCTTTACCCATTCCAGACAGACCTTGGAGAATGATTTCGATGGACTTTATTGTGGAACTACCATCATCAGAAAATTGCACTACCATTTTCGTGGTAGTGGACAGACTTTCCAAGATGGCCCACTTTCTGCCCATGAGATGTACACCTTCTGCCCCCGAGACCGCAAAACTATTCATCAAAGAAATCGTAAGACTGCACGGCATTCCTGTGAACATTGTATCTGACCGGGGGGTGCAGTTTACATCCAGATTCTGGAGGGCACTCTGCGAATCTTTAAAGATTGACCTTTCCTTCTCTTCAGCTTATCATCCCCAGACCAATGGTCAGACGGAACGCACAAATCAGACCCTGGAGCAATATTTGCGCTGTTTCTCTTCCTTCTCTCAAGACGACTGGGTACCACTATTACCCCTCGCCGAGTTCGCCTACAACAATTCCGTTCATTCAGCGACCAAGCAGTCACCGTTCTTTGCGAACTACGGCTTCCACCCTCTGTTCCTGTCTAATAATATTCCAGAGTGTGCGGTCCCAGCTGCCCAGGAGACCCTGAACTTCCTCAGTACCAACAGTAAGTTGCTTCAGGAGACAATGGCAAGGACTCAGGCGCCTAATAAGGAGGTGTTCGACAAAAAGAGGAGGGGGGAACTTAACCTTACACCCGGAGATCTAGTCTGGCTGTCCACAGTGAATCTAAAAATGACATGCCCCTCTAAGAAACTGGGCCCCAAATTTGTGGGTCCCTTCCCTGTAACAAGGAAAATTAATGACGTGGCATACGAGCTGAAATTACCGGAATCTTTTCGGATACACCCGATATTCCATGTGTCGCTACTCAAGCCTGCAGTCCCAGATCCCTTTCCCAATCGAGGTATTGGCCCTCCTGAGCCCGTGCTCATCAATGGTGAGGAGGAGTTCGAAATCGAGTCTATCCTGGACTGCAGGAAGAGACGCAACCAAACCCAATATCTGGTTAAATGGAAGGGCTATGGCCCCGAGGAAAATTCCTGGGAACCGGAAACCAACATTCATGCCAAAAGATTGATCACGGCCTTCAAAAGGTCTCACCCAGGTAGGCTGGCTCAGTTGGGCATCCGGAGGCTGCCGTAGGAGGGGGGCAATGTCAGGAAAGACGTTCTCTCACTCATCCCAGCAATCGGGGTCTCAGAATCTCTATGCACAGGCAGACCCGTTCGGCGCATGCGCGATAGCGGCAAACGAGCGTGCGCGGGCACGCGATAGTGGCGAACGGGCGCACGTGGATGCGCGATAGCGCGCGCGTGCCTATGACGCAGTTTGGCGCCAAAGACTGCCTATTTAAAGAGAGCTGTCACTCTGCATCCTTGCTGTCCGGTCTACAGCATTTCCTGAAGACCCTTGTTACCCGAACCTCTGATCTAATTGCTCTGGTACCTGACCCGGCTTCCCTTGGCTTCTCCTGTCTGCTGCCCGCCTTTGACCACGGCTCGTCCCGACTTCTCTTCTGCCTTCTCCTCTAACCAGTTTGCTGCCCGCCTGATACACTGACCCGGCCTGGACTTTAACTATTCTTG
Source organism: Rana muscosa (assembly GCA_029206835.1). Taxonomy (NCBI): domain Eukaryota; kingdom Metazoa; phylum Chordata; class Amphibia; order Anura; family Ranidae; genus Rana; species Rana muscosa. The sequence continues at coordinate 1,043,932,273 of CM055122.1, forward strand.
GATGCTGCTTTGTACTCATCTGCCCGCTTGTGTCTGACCCGGCCTGTCTTCACCAAGTCTGCTTCCTGATCCTCTAGTGCCTGCTGCGGACCACTGCACGTCTCCCATCAGTTACCCACAGCTGCAGTCTGCTGCTTCTACTTCCACCTGCTTCAGTTCCTGCCAGGCACTTGTGCTCCTTTGCCCTCCTGAGCCCCTGTCTGCTCTATCAGGGGTTCTCGAGCCAGAGGTCTACGAGAGGCCACTCCCTGCACGTCGGGCTCACCTACCAGGTACGTGACAATGGGTCTAGAGATGGAACCTGAAGGGCTGTCATGAGGGAGCCTGGCAGAGATGCAGGAACAGAAAGGATGGCAGCTGAGCTGGTGCTAGACAACAGATGACACCCTCAGAGCTATAGAAAGGGGAGGAGGAGGAGAGGAGGGAGTCACATCCTTAGATCTCAGGGGTTCATGCTGGGATTTGTAGTTTTTTACTTTTGGGGGATGTGACCCCCCATAAGTAAAGGACTACAAGCCTCACCATGAACCCCTCAGAGCTGAGGATGTGACAACCCCAACTAGTGAAGGACTACAAGTCCCAGCATTAACCCCTAAGATCTAAGAGGTCCTATCCTTAGATCTCAGGGGTTCATTCTGGGGTTTGTAGTCCCTCACTTTTGTGGGGGTCACATCCTTAGATCTCAGGGGTTCATGCTGGGACTTAATATTAAACAAAAGGGGTTTCACAAAGAAAGGACTAGATGTTGCCAACATACCGCTATTACATAGATATAGACGAGCCCCCCAAAAAGGTTGGGACTTTTAATAGAATTCAAAATTGTGTGAATAAATGTAACACATTTTATTGAATAAGTATTAAAAAGTCAATATGTGCATACATCACCATAAATGACTAATTAAAAACAAATACAGCTGATGCAGTATGACAGTACGTAGTTCTCCTTTGTAGAGGTGTAGCCCGACGCGTTTCAGGATTAGAATCCTTTCATCAGGGGCACTTCTTTAGGGAGAAAATCAATGTACATCTATAACAGAAAACAACAAAATGTATTGGGAAAATGAATACAAAAACAGGAAATGAGCATCATTGAGAATGGAAAAGAACCTCTACACAGGAGAACTACGTACTGTCATATTGCATCAGCTGTATTTGTTTTTGTTTTTAATTAGTCGATTATGGTGATGTATGCACATATTGACTTTTTAATACTTATTCAATAAAACTTGTTACATTTATTCACACAATTTTGAATTCTACAATTAGTTGCCTTAAAAGTCCCAACCCTTTTGGGGGGCTCATCTATATCTATGCTGGGACTTAAAGTCCTTCACTTTCCGGAATGAGACTCCCAAAACTGAAGGACTACAAGTCCCAGCATAAACCGCTCAGAGCTGATGACATGACACCCACTCCCAAATCAAAAAGATGCTGGCTGCCATAAAGGGGCTAGCCCCAGGCACCCTGCAAGAGATGCAGGACAATTGCCCTAGGTGCCCAAGCTAGTGCCCCCCTGCCAGGCAAGTTAGTGGAACTGGGCTCCAGGACACATGGCTGGTTAACACCATGTTCAGGGAGGGACAGTAGGCTAGACATGTGCAGAACTGAAAAATGTGTTTCATTTTGTTTTGGATATATTCATTATGTTATTAATTTTGTTTCATTGATTCTTTTCGGAATTCGTTTAGTTTTGTTTTGTTAATTAATTCCAAATTTTCAGAGAAATTCTAATTCAGATCAGTCGCAAAATGTCTAAAGAATAGCTGGTTGTTAAGAAGCGGGCCAGGAAGCCGGCCGCCACGTCCCTAACAACCAATGACTTGTCAGCTGTCAGCGGGCTTACCCGCTGAGAGATTAAAAGTAAACAAAGGAATGGCGGTAATAGAAAGTTCAGAAAAAAAAACAGTGTTTGGTCCCCCCCATCCATACCATCCCCTTCAGCTCTGTAAAAAGTTAAAACGGGTTCCCCCCCAAAATCCATATCAGACCCTTATCCAAGCATGCAGCCTGGCAGGCAAGGAAAGGGGGAATTAGCGAGTGCCGCCGCACACTCATGAACCATACCAAGCCACATGGCCTTAACATGAGGGTGTGCTTTGGGGCTGAGGGGGATTTTTGATTATTTGTGGATTTGGGTGTATCCGAATCCCTGAATTAAATAGTAACAAATTTAGTTGGAATTCATTTAATTTAGTTTCTAGTATTGGTTTTAAAACTAATTCCATATTTTCAGAAAGATTCGAATTTCAGATCGGTCGAAAAAATAATCAACCATTTTGAATTCTGTGTGAAGAATAGCTGGTTGTTAAGGAGCGGGCCGGGAAGCCACATCCTTAACAACTGATGACTCAAACTGAACTGTAAACAAAAGAACGCTGGCAATAGAAAAAAAAACTGTGTGGGGCCCCCCCAATCCATACCAGGACCTTCGGGTCTGGTAATGATTTTAAGGGGAACCCCATGCCAAAATTATTAAAAACGGTGTGGGGTCACCCCAAAACCCATACTAGACCCTAATCCGAGCATGCAGCACGGCAGGCCAGGAGAGGGGGGGACCATTACAGGCGAAATGCCCTCAAAATGAGGGGGTGCTTTTGGCCCCACCCCAAAGCCCCTTGTCCCCATGTTGATGGGGACAAGGGCATATTCCCTACAGCCCTGGGCATTGGTTGTGGAGGTCTGCAGTCTTAAAAAAAAAAGAGGGCCCCCATATCCTGCCCCCCCATGTGAATGAGTATGGGGTACATAGCTATTTAGGAAATGTCACACGGCAGAGCATGTAGATGACGGGAATGTTCGACAAGGTCGTAGGTCTTTCTTTCTTTTTTCGGGTCCAGCGCTGCGGCGGGTATCATGATTAATTGCGCCTTTACTCACTTTTTACACTTTTTTGGTGAATGGGTAGGGGTACCCCTACTCATTCACATGGGGGGCGGGATCTAAGGGCCCCCTTGTTAAAGGGGGGTTCAAGATTCTGAAAAGACCCCGCCCGCAGGCCCCCACAATCACTGCCCAGGGTAGTGTGGAAGAGGCCCTTGTCCCCAAGGTGCTTTGGGATGGGGGGCAAAGCTTCTCCTGCCCCAAAGCACCTCCTCATGTTGAGGACATGTTGCCTGGTATCGTTCAGAATGGTGGGGCCATTTGTTCGTTCCCCCCCCTTTCCTCATATGGATTGGGGAGGACCCTAAGCTGTTTTTTTCAGAATTTTCTATTGCCGGCATTCTTTTATTTAAATTTCAGCTCTCAGCGGGGAAACCAGCGGTTGTTAAGGATGCGTTGGCCGGCTTCCTGGCCCTCTCCTTAACAACCAGCTATTCTTCACAAAGAATTTGAATTAGTCAATATTTTTTCTCAGTAGGCACCAGTATTAGGTAAATTTAGTTTTTGGCCTCCTTGTAGTCTGGGAGAGCAGTTATTTTTGTTACTGTCTGTTCTAGGTTCTGCTTGGGCAGGCTCAGCTACTTTCCCCTGCATCCCACTGAACTCTGGGATATAGTGGGAAGAAGAGCTTTGACCCTGGCCTGGATATTCATGCCTCTTCAGCCAATCTCTGGTCAGGGAAGTGAGTGACCAGCAGGAGGCAGAAAGGGGTATAAATAGGCTGGGGCCTGGAATAGCTTGCACTTTTTCCTGGGGGAGTAAGATCCAGCCTGAAGGCTGAGGAACCCCTGTGAGACGACCTGCAACTTCACAGAATTATTTTGGGGGTCCCAGCTCCTGCTTGGGCTGGGAAACCTCTGGCCTAGCCTCCTGAAAGCATGCATAAAGCTCACCTGAGTATCCAGGACAAAACAATATACAGGGCACAGTGAGAAACTGCCATGTGAATTCCAGAGACTTTTCTTTGCCCTATTTGGGAGAGCTAACAGCAGTACATCAAGGATTATACTCCTGTTGAGGAGTTCCTGTTTGGAATCGAGGTAACCCTTCACATTCAAGAGGGTGGTTCTCACCCTGAAGGAGCAGATCAGATTTAGAGTCCACCATTAAAGTTTTGTCAGAGGTTTTTGCACAATACCAAGCCTCTCTCACCCTATCCTAGTTCTATCAGCAAAATATACTGCAAAAAAGACATGTACAGCCTGTTTCCTGACTGGAGTGACTGTGAACTAACGTGCGCCTGGCTGTTATGTGCCTTTCAGGGAAATGGAACCTGGGACCAAACAGCCAGACCAGTTCTGGGTCTGTGCTACAAAAGTTTGACAGTTGCTTCACTGTGCATGCTCACTGGTATTATATTTAAACTAATTCCCAGCAGGCATTAGAGGAGACTAAAATTCTGACATACTTTACACCAGACATTGTCATAGAATGAGAAGACGGACATCAAGTGTAGAGTTGCATATTGCTACATACTGTACAGTATCATTGAGTTTCACCCATGCAACACAGGTGACCATCACTACATGTTACCTGCTGTTCACATGGTTCTTCACAATGCCATGACGAGAGGCTAGGATGTTACCATTGATAATGTGTTGTTGTTGCAGATTTAAGCTCTATATTTTTTCTGGTTGTCTCACATTTGGCCATACTAAGACTTCTCAGATTTGGCGTGTTCCAATACCAGCCTTTTATCCCAGGATAATAAAAGCTGCGGACATAAGCTAAACACAGACTTAATTCAGCATTCAAATTATGCATAACTCTTCTTTTTGTGCAAAGGAAGGGGCAGGGCTTAGGTGACATACTTAATACAGGCCTTGGGATAAAACAATAGTGATAAGCTTAAAAATATCCAACCAGGGCAATCTAAGATAGCTGAAGATGAATGTCTGCAATGGCCAGGTAAATGCTAGACACTTCCAAACATTCAAATGTTTGTTTTTGGGGCCCCTTATATGGGGTTACTAATAGGACCATTAAAATATTGGAAACCATACAGCTATCTCAGCCTTATCCTTTCCTGTGATGGAAACCAATGAATGTGAAGACACTACATAGCCATCTTATCACCTACATATAAAATACATTTATAGTTTAATGAACTTCTATAGCTAACAACAATCAAACATAGAATACATTTTATGCAAAATAAAATTGTGATTAGCGTAAATAACTAACAAAATTGACTTAAATGATTTGTGACAAGAAACAGCAGCACTCCCAAATATGTACACACCATATCCAACAAATTAAATATATCAATGTGTTGCACTGTCATGTATATGTGATAAGACACCTTATTTGTGATTAGGCAAACAAAAGTCCATCTTTAAAATAGATGTGTAAACTTATATAAAAGTCCAAAGACCAATTATAATCCACAAGGTGAAAATAAAGAAAGTGCCCTTTCAATTTCAATCCGTGCAAACACCCAGTGCTCCCCACAGGATAGATAGGGCAAATATATCTTCTTACCAGATATTAAGACCTTCCAAGGTCTATATATGCATCAGTGAGCAATCACCCCTCACTTTGGGTATAAACCGCCTACTTAGTGGACTCCAATGACACAAATCCCCACAGCAGTTATCCTTTAGGGAACTCCAAAACCCGATCAGACTATATGGAAGAGAAAAACAAACTAATTGCGCAGCGGTCATTAAAAACACACAAGAGTTTATTTCAAGGTTCTACTTACAGCAAAAATGTTACAATAGGCTTATTGGAAACAAACTTTTGTCCAACACCCTCCACGAGTGCCACACCGTCACTGCTGCTCTGTGCCTAGTCTGACGTACGTTTTGTCCAATGGGACTTCTTCTGTGAGATGTGTGACATCTTTGCTGAAATTAATATAAATATAGGAGCATCACGGAAAGACCTGTTTTTTTTTTAAATTAATGCAGTCTTGACAATTGTAAAAAGAAAAGTTAAAATTTCCCAATGGATTTCAAATATTGTCTTTCCAATAAAGCTAAATAGTCAATTTCTATAAACCATTCAGCTAGTATAGGCATGTAACTAGATTTCTAATGCCTAGAAATTAAAAATGTCAACACTTTGTTGTTGATACACAGTTTCATTGTGTGTATACCATAGCGGGGAGAAAGGATTTAGATAACATTTGCTTAATTTGGTCTGATGTAAAAGTGTCTCATTTATGAAATTTAGGCTAGCGCTAATCAACAATTTATTTTGACACAGAGCAAGATCTTCCTCGGAAAGTATGCTTATTGGTGGCCATACAAGCTTTGAAAAATTATTGCTTTATTTTCTAATCGATCTCTTCCAATAGGAAAAATCAGTCTATATTTGACAACCCATTTGATCGATATGCCACACATTGGAAAGTGGGTTTCAATTGGTAGTCATAACCAAATTGTAACTTTTAATCCTAAACTATTGATCACATCTTTGTTTCTGCAATCTCATAATCTGATTTAAAATATGATCGTACTCATGAACAAAGTATCTCAGTGCTGTTGATTGATGCAAAATGATTGATAGTCTTCCGCCCTGGTGATCGACTCAGTTTGATTGAACCCGATCAAAATTGAGTCTAAAATCGATTAAAAGAGAAGTTATGGGTATTCAATGTGTTTGCAGATTTGATCATTTTGATTACATCACACCTCGAAAAACACTTTTGTGCAGATATGTTATTTAAACTTGAAAAACAACATGTACACTATATATAGTACATACAAATGTTCGGGTTGCATGAATGCGCCTCTTCTCAATGCATTTTTTATTTTATTTGAATAGGCTGCCCTTTGCATGGCAATTAATTGTGCAGAGTTTGTTGCTCATTCTGTCAACACGCATTTTCTTTCTGCCCTTGGGGTGCCATTAACAAATTATGGCATCGCAAGCGTGCATGTTCTGGGAATATGACCGGAAATGCGGGTGCATTTCCAAATGTGGATGCAGGCTTGGTGGTTTTATTTTTCTTGAAAATAACAGTTGGGGTTAGCCAGGAAAGGGAAGAACAGCATTCTTCATTTAGTGCATGCAAAAACGATAAAATATTACTGGTTGAATTATATCCAAAGCCAAAACTTTTTTGTTTGTTTTTGAAAGAGTAGGGAGTGGAAATTGAGAACATCTCTCAAAGTAAAGACAATTGCTTGTGACAAGCATCGGAACTGATTCAATTTCCTTACCTTCTGGATCCCTCCTAATCATAATAGATTTGGGAAGTAGGGGCTTGAACCCTCAAAAAATGCTGGCTATTAATTTTTAAAAATGTGAAATAAATTAAAACCTGGACCCCTTTTCTTTTTTTTTCTGCCACTTTCCTTTTCACACACCAGGCTATTGTTGCAGTTTGTGTCCATGCCTCCCCTCTTCATTTAGGCCTAAAGAAATCAAAGCCCTGCAGCTGCACCCACCAAGCATTGCCAGTGCATCTTTACCCCAAACCTGTCCTTATATCTGCACCCCCTCCTTTTATCCTGACCCTCTTCTGTCATCCTGCACACCCACTTCCCTCTTCTCTGAACCCCCCTGTTAATCTGTACCCTTGCCTCTCACCCTGAATGTTCTCACCTTGCATTCCCCCACCCCTCTTGTGAACCCATGCCTCTTTCCTAATACCCTTCCCAGTCACTATCTTGTCCCTACTTTTAACCAATGCCCCTAGACTATACTAAACCATTACTATCTATGTCTTACTCTTGCCACCACACTTACTGACTGCACTGGCCATACCCTATTGCTGCTTGACATCTCCACCACTGCTACTCCAAAGTTCACCCTTATCCCTCCAATGTCCAATCATCACCACTAGGGATAAGCTTTGAGTTCGACTTGAACATCGTCTGTTCGGCTGTTCGTCGAATTTCGAACATTATGTTCCGTTCGCGCCAAATTCGAGTGGCGAGTCACGGCCCATAATTCACTGCGCAATCGCAGTGCATTGCTGGCTGATGATTGGCCAAGCATGCACTATGACCTGCATGCTTTGGCCAATCACAGCGTGGAAAAAACAGAAAGCCACAATTGGCCAAGGCCAGGGTGGCTTTGGCCAATTATGTCTCAGGGGGTTTAGTACACGCCCCACACTATATAAGGCCGCCTGCGTGGCGGCCTTTGGTAGTGTGTTGCGGCGGTGGTTAAAGACAGAGAGAGAGAGATAGTGTCATTTAATTTGAGTTAGATAGAGCAGGCAGGCGAGTCAGTTAGCTTCAGTTACAGTGTGTAGAGGATATATATGCATCCTAGGTGTTGTATATATATTTACACACTGTATTCAGTTTAGCTAGATCCGTTCCTGTTATTCTCTATACTGACAGGCAGGCAGGTGATTGTGCTAGCTGCAGTATTTTTACTTAGTGTACTGTGTCCTTTGCACAGTGTGCACCTAAAGCTTACCTGAATAAATTGCTGGTGTTCTCATTCAAATACAGGCAAGGAGTAGGGATGAGCTCGGTGTTTGAGTCGAACATAGGTTCAACTCGAACATCGGCTGTTCGCGCGTTCGGCGAACAACGAATGATTTGGGCCGTTCGCGCCAAATTCGAGTGACGGGAACGGCCCACAATACACTGCGCCATCGCAGTGTAATCCCGGCGCTGTGATTGGCCAAGCATGCACTGTGACCCTGCATGCTTGGCCAATCACAGCGCCGGCAGCGAGGAGAGCAATAATTGGCCACAGGCAGGATGCCTGTGGCCAATTATAGCTGAGGGGGTTTAGTACACGCCCCACACTATAAAAGGCCGCCAGCGCGGCGGCCTTGTGTAGTGTGTTCCGGAGCAGGGAAAGTGAAGGATAGGCAGGGACAGTGTCAAATCTTGTCAAATCTATTCTTTGCTAAACCTTGTGTGTAGGGACAGAGAAGGATAGGCAGGGAGAGTGTCAGTGTCATATTCTTTGCTAAACCTTGTGTGTAGGGAGAGAGAAGGATAGGCAGGGAGAGTGTCAGTGTCATATACTTTGATAAACCTTGTGTGCAGGGAGAGAGAAGGATAGGCAGGGGACAGTGTCAGTGTCATATTCTTTGCTAAACCTTGTGTGCAGGGAGAGAGAAGGATAGGCAGGGAGAGTGTCAGTGTCATATACTTTGATAAACCTTGTGTGCAGGGAGAGAGAAGGATAGGCAGGGGACAGTGTCAGTGTCATTGTTGCTAAGCCTCCTGCACATTATACACCTTAACTTAGACTGTATTGCTGCTTTTTCCTGGTGTGTTACACCAACAGGATTTTGCGGCACTTACAGCGGGCGGAGTGTACCTCCTGACCATATTACACCTTAACTTAGCCTGTGTTGCTGCTTTTTCCTGGTGTGTTACACCAACAGGATTTCGCGGCACTTACAGCGGGCGGAGTGTGCCTCCTGACCATATTACACCTTAACTTAGCCTGTATTGCTGTTTTTTCCTTTTTCCTGGTGTGTTACACCAACAGGATTTTGCGGCACTTACAGCGGGCGGAGTGTGCCTCCTGACCATATTACACCTTAACTTAGCCTGTATTGCTGCTTTTTCCTGGTGTGTTACACCAACAGGATTTTGCGGCACTTACAGCGGGCGGAGTGTGCCTCCTGACCATATTACACCTTAACTTAGCCTGTATTGCTGCTTTTCCCATTTCCCTGCAGGCCATTAGAATGTCTGGAAGGCAAACAAGGAGAGGCAGACAGTCAGGAGCCAATAAAAGAGGGCAAGCAGGCTCTGTGTCTAGAGACAACAGTGCTGGTCGTGGACGCGGTGCATCGCCATCAGCACGTGGCCATGGGACACGCTTGTCCTTCTTTTCGGCAGCTGGACGTGTTGAGCCGCATCATGCCGAAGACTTGGTAGAGTGGATGACCAAACCCTCCTCATCCTCCTCATCCTCTCTCACCCAGGCTCAGGGTACTGGCAAAGCAGCTGCCAAAGCGTCCTCTTCCCTGGTATCAATGTCATCATCAGTCACTCCTACCCTAGACCAACCATGTCCTCCTGAGGAGTCCCCCGAACTGTTTGAGCACAGTGTTGGGTACATGCTCCAGGAGGATGCCCAGCGTTTCGAAGGGTCTGATGATGATACCCAGCTAGAGGAAGGCAGTAGCATGAGAGCAGAGAGAGGGGATGCTCAAGAAGGACACCAATCTGGCAGTCATGTTCCAGCTGCTGCAGCATACTGCCAGATTGGCTCCAGTGATGAGGAGGGAGGGGATGATGAGGTCACTGACTCCACGTGGGTGCCTAATAGGAGAGAGGAGGAGGAGGAGGAGGAGGATGAGGAGGAGGCACATCTCCAACGAGGCAGGATGCCCTCGGGGGGCCAGCGTAAGGGCAGCACACCGACGGAATCACACCGCAGAGCTCCGCCTGTGCAGGGCGCTGCCTCTGCCCGTTATTCAAAAAGTTCTTTGGTGTGGGCCTTTTTGAGTCGAGTGCATCAGATCGCACAGCTGCTGTTTGCAACATATGTCTCAAGCGTATATCACGTGGCCAAAACATCACTCGCTTGGGCACCACATGCTTGACCAGACATATGTTGACCTGCCATGCAGCTCGTTGGCAAGCCTACCTTAAAGACCCACACCAAAGAACAAAGCTGACCTCTTCTTGCACCGCATCAGCTGGGATCTCCAACCCCACTATACCTTCAGTCCTCTCTGAAACCTGCTCTGAGAGGAATGAAGGTGTAGAATTAGGTGTGTCACAGCCAAGTACTTGCGGGCACTCTGCTAGCAGTACACCGACATCCGATTCTAGCAGGCAAATTTCCCTGCCCCAGCTGCTGGACCGTCGAAAGAAGTTCACTCCCAGCCATCCACATGCTCAGCGGTTGAATGCTAGCTTGGCTAAATTGCTAGCGCTTCAACTGCTGCCTTTTCAGTTGGTAGACTCGGCCCCCTTCCGTGAGTTTGTGCAATGTGCGGTTCCTCAGTGGCAGGTTCCCAAACGCCACTTTTTCTCACGGAAGGCGATTCCGGCTCTCTACCGGCATGTGGAAGGCAATGTCTTGGCCTCGCTGGACAGGGCGGTCAGCGGTAAGGTGCATATTACCGCTGACTCATGGTCCAGCAGGCATGGACAGGGACGTTACCTTTCTTTCACGGCCCATTGGGTCACTCTTTTGGCAGCTGGGAAGGATGCAGGACAAGGTGCAGTAGTGTTGGAGGTTGTTCCACTGCCACGCCTCCAAAATGCTACTACTGGTTGTGACACACCTCTGTCCTCCACCCCCTCCTCTTCTTCTTCCTCCGTGGCCTCTTCCTGTGCTTTGTCCTCGGAACCAGCGGTGCGCCGTAGGCGTTCAAGGGGCTACGCAAGTACGCAGGCAAAAAGATGCCATGCCGTGCTTGCGCTGGTGTGTTTGGGGGACAGGAGCCACACTGGGGCAGAGGTTCTGTCTGCTCTGCAGGGGCAGGCCGAGAGGTGGTTGACGCCACGCCAGCTTAAGCCAGGAATGGTAGTTTGCGTCAATGGTACCAACCTCCTCTCCGCTCTCCGACAGGGACAACTGACCCATGTGCCCTGTGTGGCTCACGTCCTTAACCTGGTGGTGCAGCGGTTCTTGGGCAGGTACCCGGGCTTACAGGATGTCCTGAGGCAGGCCAGGAAAGTCTGTGTGCATTTCTGCAGATCTTATAATGCCAGTGCTCGCCTGGCTGAGCTGCAAAAGGAGTTGAACCTGCCCAAGAACCGCCTTATATGTGACATGCCCACCAGGTGTAACTCAACGTTGGCCATGCTGCAGCGGCTGCACACGCAGCAGAGGGCCATCAATGAGTACCTGTGCGACTACGGCACCAGGACAGGGTCAGGGGAGCTCTGGTTTTTTTCACCACACCAGTGGGGCATGATCAGGGATGCATGCACTGTCCTGGCACCATTTGAGGAGGCCACGAGGATGGTGAGCAGTGACAGTGCATGCATCAGTGACACTGTACCTCTTGTCCACCTGTTGGAACATACGCTGCGTGGAATAATGGACAGGGCACTTGAGGCAGAACAGAGGCAGGAAGAGGAGGACTTCCTTGCCTCTCAAGGCCCCCTTTACCCAGACAGTGTTCCTTCTGTCCCAACCATCGCACAGGAAGAAGAGGAGGAGGAAGAGGATTGTGTCAGCATGGAGGTGGAGCCTGGCACTCAGCATCATCAGCAGCAGTCTTTTAGGGATGATTTACAGTCCCAAGAAACCAGTGGACTTGTACGTGGCTGGGAGGAGGTGGCTGCGGATCATGTCGTCCTTAGTGACCCAGAGGACTCCGGACCGAATGCCTCAGCTAACCTACGCTGCATGGCCTCCCTGATCCTGCAAAGTCTGCGGAAGGATCCTCGTATTCTTCGGATCAAGGAGAGGGACCATTACTGGCTGGCCAATCTCCTTGATCCACGGTACAAGGGTAAGGTTGCGGACCTTATCTTACCGTCGCAGAGGGAGCAGAGGATGAGACAACTCCGGGAGGCCTTGCAGAAAGGTCTGTGCAACGCGTTCCCAGAGACTGGGAGGTTACAAACTCCTGGTCCTGGACAACGAGTTGCTGAGGCTTCGGTCAGTCAAAGAAGGAGCGGTGGGGAAGGTGGCCGTCTGACCGAAGCGTTCAGACAATTCTTTAGTCCGCAGCCCCAAGGTATGATCGGTTCCAGCAACCATCGCCAGCGTCTGATATACATGGTGCAGGAATACCTAGGGGCAAGGTCAGACTTGGACACCTTCCCCACTGAAAATCCTCTGGCTTACTGGGTCTTGAGGATGGATCACTGGCCAGAGCTTGCACAGTATGCAATTGAGCTACTGGCCTGTCCTGCATCCAGCGTTCTTTCAGAACGCACATTCAGTGCTGCTGGAGGATTTGTCACGGATCACAGGGTGCGCCTGTCCACCGACTCTGTTGATCGACTGACCTTCAAAAAGATGAACCAGTCACCACCAGCTACCAAACACCTGAAGCTGATATAACAGACTAATTTATTTTCAAATGTCACATCCCTTCAAGACTGATGCTGATGCTGAGAGACTGTCCTGTTATGTTGACTGACTATCCTCCTCCTCCTCAATGATCCGATTGATGATGATAGCTTGGAAGGACATTTTTGTTTCTGGGTGCCGCCACCAGTGGCTAAGGCCCAATTTTTCAGCCCCTGTTTAACAGGGGTGTGTAATTACAATTTTTTATGCAATGCTTTGCAGCAGGGCTCATTCCTGCACTCCAACTAGAGTATCTGGGAGAGGTTGCAGTGTCGTGGCACCAGCACCAGTGGCTAAGGCCCAATTTTTCAGCCCCTGTTTAACAGGGGCGTGTAATTACAATTTTTGATGCAATACTTTGCAACAGGGCTCATTGCTGTGCTCCAAGTACAGTATCTGTGAGGGGTTGAAGTGTTGTGGCACCAGTGCCTAAGGCCCAATTTTTATGCCCCTGTTTAACAGGGGCATGTAATTACAATTCTTGATCTAATAATTCACAGCAGGGCCCATTCCTGCGCCCACCAAGACTAACTGTGAGGCCTTACAGTGTTGTGTCAACACCACCATCACCACCAAAGGCCCAATTTTTCAGCCCCTGTTCAACAGGGGCATGCAATTACAATTCTTGATCTAATAATTCACAGCAGGGCCCATTCATGCGCCCACCAAGAGTAACTGTGAGGGCTCACAGTGTTGTGGCAACACCAACATGTAAGGGGCAAATTTCAGCTGAGTATATACGGCAGGCCCCTACTTTCAAACATCCAACTTACAAACGACTCCTTCTTGCAAACGGAAGGATACAACAGTAAGCGAGAGGAAATCTACCCCTAAGAAGGCAAATTCTCTCCTGTAAGAGTTAGTATGGGAAAAAAAGTGTCTCCTCTCCACTGATGCTTTATCACCAATTCTTGTTTCAATAAAAACCCCAAATTTTCAAAAAACATTTGTCATTAGGACGGAAAGTGAGGTGAACTGTTCTGAACAGGTGCACACTGCACAGACAGCAAAACAAATGTTACAGGGGGATAACCCTTCCCTATGTTTTCCAAAAATATTAAAAATAGCTTTTTTGCCTGGAGCTACACTTAAACAATGTACCTGTTCAAAATTACAAACAGATTCTACATAAGAACAAACCTACAGTCCCTGTCTTGTATGCACCGCATGTATACGGCTGTTCAGAGTATATAGGGCCTTTTTTATTTTGTGTGCGGGGTTCCCCTTAATATCCATACAAGACCAATAGGGGCTGGTAATGGGCTGGGGTAGGGGGGGGGGGTGTGATGGGGTAGCTATGCCATTTTTCTTAAAGATTTTCATCCATATTACCGGGACCAGACATTACATTAAAGCCGCAAGCAGTTTTAAATGGCTTTTTTGCCTTTAGAAATGTAATTTTGTGCAGGGACAGTTCTAAACACGGGAAACACGTGGCACTTCACAGGCATACTTTAGACACCCCCCAGGTACGATATTTAAAGGAATATTTTACTTTTTTTTTTCACTTTATGCATCATTAAAATGACTGCTCCAGAAAAACGGCCGTTTTTAAAACTTCTTTTTGCATTGATACATGTCCCCTGGTGCAGAACCCGGGTTCCCAAACCCTTTTTAGGACAATAACATGCATAATAGTCGTTATAATTAGCACTTTAGATTTTGAACGTTCGCATCCATTGTATTTAATAGGGTTCTAAAGTTTGTGCGAACTTTCGGTCCGTTCGCGGGTTCTGATGCGAACCGAACCCGGGGGTGTTCGGCTCATCACTAGCAAGGAGCTGCAGTATTTTGCTTTATTTTTTCCAAATATAATTTTTATTGAGTTTTCCAAAGAAAAAAAAAGAAACCTGGGCTGAGCCCGCCAAAGTACAAAAGTAGCTCATACCAGTGGAGGACACAGCCTCCTAATCACATAACACAAGAGTACCAATACATTACACGATGAATGATATATGTCCTGAAATTCCCATTATCAACTACTATTCTCTCATAAGTACTTAGATAACAGAAAAAAAAACTGTCTGTTCCAAGATCAGGTAAATCTCACAGCTCCCAGCAATGTGCTAAATGTTTAGATCTCAAAGAGATCTTTTCCCTCATCCGAATGTACAATCATATTCCAGCTAGCCCATGTCGCTTTATAGGTTCCATGTCTATCCTGTGCCGTCATTATTAGGTCTTCTATTTTATTTATGTCTTCCACCTTCCGCAGCCACATCGCCACTGATGGTGGATTCTGAGCATTCCACATCATAGGAATGCAGGCTTTAGCAGCATTGATCAGATGCCTCAACAAGGATTTTTTATAAACCCGGGGAGCCAGAGTCGACACGTGAAGTAAGAAAAACGCTGGATAGTTTGGAATCAGGAAGTCAGTGAATCGTTGCGATGTATTACGCACCGTCATCCAAAAGTCGGTCAATTTAGGGCAGGACCAGAATATGTGTAGCATCGTACCCCTGTCCTCGCCGCAACGCCAGCAATGTTCTGGTGTATCTGGGAAAATCACATGCAGGCGAGCAGGTGTCAGATACCACCTTGTCAGAACTTTTTAGTTGGTTTCCTGTATTTTTGTGCATATCGAGGATTTGAGGGAGAGACTGACCATATTCTGTTTTTGGATCGGGGAGAACGTACGGTCTAGATCAGTTTCCCACCTCGCAATGCAGGGCAAGTCGGGTTGTTGTTCTGGCGTATTTAGGAGAGCATACATTTTAGATAGAGTCTGTGGTAGCGGGTCTATGCCCGAGCAGTATTCCTCAAACATGTTCAGGGGTCTAGTATAGCCCCTGGGGGTTCGGGATGGTCTGGAAAAAGTGCTGCAACTGTGCCACGTTCCAGAACGCAAGTCCAAAGGGGCCTGCAGTATCCATCAGTTCCAGAATGGTGGGCCATCTATCGCTAATTACAAACTGGGAAGCAGTCATAAGGCCAGAAGTCCTTAGTTGCCTAAATTGCGTAGGTAAGAGCCCCGGGGGAAATCTAGGATTACCCAAAATCGGGGTCAAGGACGATGTCATGGCTGTTAAAGGGGGTTTTAAGATAGCGCGGGCGCTCTGTCGCAAGGTATTACCTATCAGGGGATGTGATTTCAATTCAGTGGGTAGAGAGTCTCCACACCACAACGTGGTCCGTAAAGGAATGTCAGTCTGGTGTTGTTCTATTTGTGCCCACAATTTGGACTCGAAATGTCGCCGCCAATCGATCACCCTGCCCAGATGAACCGCCTGATAGTATCTCCTGACGTCTGGTAGTGCAAGGCCTCCACATTGTTTTGGCATCGAGAGCTGGGTACGAGGAATTTGCGTTTTTTTATGGGCCCAGACAAAACGGGTAAAAAGAGCTTGGACTTGTTTAAAATATGCAGGGGGTATCCTAATCGGGAGGGCCTGGAAGAGGTATAGAAATTTGGGCAGGACACTCATCTTTAGCAAGTTGCACCTCCCAAACCATGAATGTAATCCCTTGTTCCACATCTCCAACTGTGCACCCTAGTTTTGGCAAGAAGGGGGGGAAATTACTCTCGTATATACGAGAAAGATCAGACGGAATACTAGTCCCCAGGTAATTCAGTGCGGATGACGTCCATTTAAACTGGAAATTTGTGCCCATATTTGGTAAAGCCTGTGGTGTCAATGCCACTCCCATCGCTTCTGACTTTGAGAAGTAAATTTTTTAATTAGACAATGCCTCGTATCTCTCAAACTCCTTAAGGAGATTTGGCAGGGAAACTACCGGGTTGGTCAAGGAGAACAATAAGTCATCGGCATATGCTGAAATCTTGCATTGTGTCTGGCCCACCCATATCCCTTGTATGTCCGGATTCAGTCTAATTGTAGCTAAAAAAGGTTCCTGGGAAAGGGCGAACAAGAGAGGGGACAGCGGACATCCTCATCTTGTACCGTTTTGTATTGGGAAGGGGTCCGACAGGACCCCATTTACCTTCACCTGGGCTGTCGGGTTAGAATATATTTAGGCTATTCGGTTGAGCATCACCTCCCCCAGACCGATGTGTCTGAGCACCGCGAACATAAATGACCATTCAACCCGGTCAAAAGCCTTTTCGGCATCTGTGTTTAAAAATACACATGGGGTGCTTGTAGAGCGTGTGACATGGAGTAGATTCAATACCTTGATGGTACTATCTCTCGCCTCTCTAGATGGTATGAAGCCCACTTGGTCCAGGTGAATGTATTTTGCTTTAGTGTCCTTTGCACAGTGTGCACCTAAAGCTTACCTCAATACAATTGCTGGTGTTCTGATACAAATACAGGCAGGGAGCTGCAGTATTTTGCTTTAGTGTCCTTTGCACAGTGTGCACCTAAAGCTGACCTCAATACAATTGTTGGTGTTCTGATACAAATACAGGCAGGGAGCTGCAGTATTTTGTTTTAGTGTCCTTTGCACAGTGTGCACCTAAAGCTCACCTGAATACAATTGCTGGTGTTCTGATACAAATACAGGCAGGGAGCTGCAGTATTTTGTTTTAGTGTCCTTTGCACAGTGTGCACCTAAAGCTTACCTGAATACAATTGCTGGTGTTCTCATACTAATACCACAGGCAGGGAGCTGCAGTATTTTCAGTTAGTGTACTGTGTCCTTTGCACAGTGTGCACCTAAAAATCCCAAATTTTCAAAAACCAATTGTCATTGGGACAGAAAGTGAGGTGAAATCTTCTGAAGAGGTGCACAGACAGCAAAACAAATGTTTCAGGGGTGATAACCCTTCCCTATGTTTTCCAAAAAGCTTAAAAATAGATTTTTTGGCAGGAGCTACACTTTAAAAATGTACCAGTTCAAAATTTCAAACAGATTCTACGTAACAACAAACCTACAGTCCCTGTCTTGTTTGCACCGCTTGTATACTGCTGTTCAGAGTATATAGGGCCTGGGGGCCCCACGCCTTTCCTTTTTTAAATTTGGGTGTGGGGTTCCCCTTAATATACATACAAGACCCAAAGGGTCTGGTAACGGGCTGGGGGGTGTACCCCAGATGATGTCCTAGGGACGAAACGCGTCTGGGGGACTCTATTGTTGCCACATCTTTTGCACAAAGCGCTTATTTATCAACTTAAATGTAAGTGTTCTTGCTACATTAAAATCTTGATACTTAATACAGAGTTACGCTATGTGACCACTTTTTTCTTCCTATCCATGATATATACCCTTCCATACTGACCTGGGATTTCCAGGACCATCAT
Source organism: Rana muscosa (assembly GCA_029206835.1). NCBI lineage: Eukaryota > Metazoa > Chordata > Amphibia > Anura > Ranidae > Rana > Rana muscosa. The sequence continues at coordinate 1,043,950,272 of CM055122.1, forward strand.
GTTCTGCGAGATCACCTGTAAATTGTCTATCTTCTCCTGTGGCATATTCCATCCTGCTGGCGTTTGGTCACTCTTGATACAGAAATTGGAGAAACACACAGAATTGTCCTGGTTCCATCGTGGTTCCACTACATTAAGCCCGTTTGACCCATTTGAGCGCATACTTTCCTGGGTTCAAACATTCTGGTAAGCCCCTTACCTATCGGTGGTGTTTTTTTTCACTTCAAATGACTTCAATAATTGTTCACTTTCAGCACTTCAATCTTGAATTTATCACTAAGTTTTAGATTGTGTCAATACTCAAGATTGATCACTCTAATGATAGACATTTGTGTAATTTTTGCACTTTTTGAATCTTCTACATATGGACATTTAATTTGCATTTATGTGGACATTCATTCATTCATCATTTTTCCTTTGTCACATTTGAGATTTGAGCACTATATTAATTTATGGTTTCTGGCATTCATTTATTTTGATACACTTTGCTACACTTTCTGTTCCCATTACATTAAAGCCGCAAGCAGTTTTAAATGCCTTTTTTCCTTTAGAAATTTTATTTTGTGCAGGGACAGTTCTAAACATGGGAAATACGTGCCACTTCACAGTCATACTATAGACACCCCCAGGTATGATGTTTAAAGGAATATTTCACTTTTTTTTTCACTTTAAGCATCATTAAAATCACTGCTCCTGAAAAAACTGCCATTTTTAAAACCTTTTTTGCATTGATACATGTCCCCTGGGGCAGGACCTGGGTCCCCAAACCCTTTTTAGGACAATAACTTGCATATTAGCCTTTAAAATGAGCACCTTTGATTCCGAACATTCGAGTCCCATAGACTTTAACCTCCCTGGCGGTATGATTCTGTCTGGAATTATGTACCAAAAGCGGTACAATTATTTTGCATGGAAATTTGGTGTTATGTATTATAGGCCTGCAATTCTTAGTAATTACTTACTTAACGACCGCCCACTGTAAATATACGTCGGCAGAATGGCACCGACAGGCAGAATCACGTATATCTACGTGACTGCCTTTGTATAGTTGGGGGGTCCGATCGGACCCCCCTTCTTTACAGTGAGCGGTGGTTAACTGATCGGGAGCGATAAGGCATGAGGGGACGGCCGTTCGATTCCCGCCACCCCCTCTCGATCGCTCCCGGCGAATGAGAGAGCTTCCCCTGCCTGTGTAATGTTTACACAGGCAGAGGAAGTGATGTCATCTCTCTTGCGGCGCTCACATATACCGAGCGCCGTACAGGAGAAGATGCCAGGTTAGTGCACAAAACACTACACTGACACCAGGACACATAGGTACATAAATCGCCCCCCCCAGGCCCCCCCAGACACCCCCAGATCACCCCCCAGATCACCCCCCAGCCCCCAGCCACAGTGTCACTGATTGCAGTGACCATTTATTTACTGATCAATGCAATCAGTGACATTTGTGACTGTAAAAGTGTCACCAAAGTTTAGTTTTAGGTCCAGTGTAGCCCCCTAACCCCCCCTAATAAAGGTTTAACCCCCTGATCGCCCCCCAGATAGCCCTTTCACCCCCTATCACCACTGTCGCTAAGCGATCATTTTTCTGATCGCCGTCTTAGCGTCGGTGATGCCGATCGGTAGCCAGTATTTTTTTTATGTTCACCGCAGGTTTTTATAGCGTCGAGTACCCCCATATATTACCTAATAAAGGTTTAACCCCCTTGATCGCCCCCCCAGGTAACCCTTTCACCCCCTAGCACCGCTGTCACTAAGCGATCGTTTTTCTGATCGCTGTTTTATTGTCGGTGATGCCGATCGGTAGCCAGTTTTCTTTAGGTTCGCCGCAGGTTTTTATAGCGTCAGGTACCCCCATATATTACCTAATAAAGGTTTAACCCCCTTGATCGCCCCCCAGGTAACCCTTTCACCCCCTATCACCACTGTCGCTAAGCGATCGTTTTTCTGATCGCTGTCTTATTGTCGGTGATGCCGATCGGTAGCCAGTTATTTTTTTTAGGTTCGCCGCAGGTTTTTATAGCGTCAGGTACCCCAATATATTACCTAATAAAGGTTTAACCCCTTGATGGCCCCCAGGTAACCCTTTCACCCCCTATCACCACTGTCGCTAAGCGATCATTTTTCTGATCGCTGTCTTATTGTCGGTGATGCCGATAGGTAGCCAGTTATTTTTTTTAGGTTTGCCGCAGGTTTTTATAGCGTCGGGTACCCCCATATATTACCTAATAAAGGTTTAACCCCTTGATCGCCCCCCAGGTAACCCTTTCACCCCCTATCACCACTGTCGCTAAGCGATCATTTTTCTGATCGCTGTCTTATTGTCGGTGATGCCGATAGGTAGCCAGTTATTTTTTTTAGGTTTGCCGCAGGTTTTTATAGCGTCAGGTACCCCCATATATTACCTAATAAAGGTTTAACCCCTTGATCTCCCCCCAGGTAACCCTTTCACCCCCTATCACCACTGTCGCTAAGCGATCATTTTTCTGATCGCTGTCTTAGTGTCGGTGATGCAGCTCGGTAGCCAGTAAAATTTTTTAGGTTCGCCGCAGGTTTTTATAGCGTCAGGTACCCCCATAAATTATCTAATAAAGGTTTAACCCCCTTGATCGCCCCCCAGGTAACCCTTTCACCCCCTATCACCACTGTCGCTAAGCGATCATTTTTCTGATCGCTGTCTTAGCGTCGGTGAATGCAGATCGGTAGCCAGTAATTTTTTTTAGGTTCGCCGCAGGTTTTTATAGCGTCAGGTACCCCCATATATTATCTAATAAAGGTTTTAACCCCCTAATTTCCCCCAGTTAACCCTTTCACCAGTGATCACCATATAAGTGTTACGGGTGATGCTGTATAGTTAGTTTGCTTTTATAGTGTCAGGGCACCCGCCGTATATATACAGTGCCTTGCGAAAGTATTCGGCCCCCTTGAACTTTTCATCCTTTTGCCACATTTCAGGCTTCAAACATAAAGATATAAAATTTTAATTTTTTGTGAAGAATCACCAACAAGTGGGACACAATTGTGAAGTGGAACGAAATCTATTGGATATTTTAAACTTTTTTAACTAAGAAAAAAATGAAAAGTGGGGCGTGCAAAATTATTCGGCCCCCTTGCGTTAATACTTTGTAGAGCCACCTTTTGCTGCGATTACAGCTGCAAGTCGCTTGGGGTATGTCTCTATCAGTTTTGCACATCGAGAGACTGAAATTCTTGCCCATTCTTCCTTGCAAAACAGCTCGAGCTCAGTGAGGTTGGATGGAGAGCGTTTGTAAACAGCAGTTTTCAGCTCTTTCCACAGATTCTCGATTGGATTCAGGTCTGGACTTTGACTTGGCCATTCTAACACCTGGATACGTTTATTTGTGAACCATTCCTTTGTAGATTTTGCTGTATGTTTGGGATCATTGTCTTGTTGGAAGATAAATCTCCGTCCCAGTCTCAGGTCTTTTGCAGACTACAACAGGTTTTCATCCAGAATGGTCCTGTATTTGGCTGCATCCATCTTCCCCTCAATTTTAACCATCTTCCCTGTCCCTGCTGAAGAAAAGCAGGCCCAAACCATGATGCTGCCACCACCATGTTTGACAGTGGGGATGGTGTGTTGAGGGTGATGAGCTGTGTTGCTTTTATGCCAAACATATCGTTTTGCATTGTGGCCAAAAAGTTTGATTTTGGTTTCATTGGACCAGAGCACCTTCTTCCACATGTTTGGTGTGTCTCCCAGGTGGCTTGTGGCAAACTTTAGACAAGACTTTTTATGGATATCTTTGAGAAATGGCTTTCTTCTTGCCACTCTTCCATAAAGGCCAGATTTGTGCAGTGTACGACTGATTGTTGTCCTGTGGACAGACTCTCCCACCTCGGCTGTAGTTCTCTGCAGTTCATCCAGAGTGATCATGGGCCTCTTGGCTGCATCTCTGATCAGTCTTCTCCTTGTCTGAGCTGAAAGTTTAGAGGGACAGCCAGGTCTTGGTAGATTTGCAGTGGTCTGATATTCCTTCCATTTCAAAATGATCGCTTGCACAGTGCTCCTTGGGATGTTTAAAGCTTGGGAAATCTTTTTGTATCCAAATCCGGCTTTAAACTTCTCCACAACAGTATTACGGACCTGCCTGGTGTGTTCCTTGGTCTTCATGATGCTCTCTGCGCTTTCAACAGAACCCTGAGACTATCACAGAGCAGGTGCATTTATACAGAGACTTGATTACACACAGGTGGATTCTATTTATCACCATCAGTCATTTAGGACAACATTGGATCATTAAGAGATCCTCGCTGAACTTCTGGAGTGAGTTTGCTGCACTGAAAGTAAAGGGGCCGAATAATTTTGCACGCACCACTTTTCAGTTTTTTATTTGCTAAAAAAGTTTAAAATATCCAATAGATTTCGTTCCACTTCACAATTGTGTCCCACTTGTTGGTGATTCTTCACAAAAAATTTAAATTTTATATCTTTATGTTTGAAGCCTGAAATGTGGCAAAAGGATGAAAAGTTCAAGGGGGCCGAATACTTTCGCAAGGCACTGTAACCCAATAAAGGTTCAACCCCCTGATCACCCGGCGGGTGATATCAATTAGGTTTTAGCGTCAGAGAGGGTCTGCGTCACACCCCAGGCAGCGTCAGGTTAGTGCCAGTAACGCTAACACCCACGCGTGAAGCATACACCCAGGGCCGGCGCTACCACTAGGCGAAGTAGGCAGCCGCCTAGGGGCGCACTACCACCTAGGGCGCAACCTCAGCCTCTGTCCTGTGCAACTGTGTGAGCTAGGCTCTCCTCTCTCCTGATCGCTGGCCTGGCCCCATTCAGTGTGCTGCCACGGCGCCACCAAATTCCCCCCATGTGTAGCGCAGAGCACCCCACTGCGCTGTCACATCTCAGTCCTCAGACAGGTATAATCACACAGCGCCACTCCGGGACTCCTTTGCTCCAGCCTGGTGCGGCGCTGTGTGTCTTGTGTGTGCAGCGGGGGGCGGGGCTGAGGAGTAGCTGACTGACCTCCCGCCCAGCGAGGACTCCATGGAGCGGGTGGATGGCATTGGCGTCGGTGCGGCGCTGGCCTGGCCCTGGCGGGGACTCCGTGGAGAGGATGGATGGCGCTGGCCTGGCCCCTGAGCAGAGCCCTGATGATGGCTGACGAAGCACCAAAGCAAAGGTAAGGAGGAGGACGGATCGATCTACATGCTGTATGAGGGGGAGGGGAGTGTGTTTGAGTAGTGCAGGAAGTAGGAGTCAGGGGGGTCACTGTGTGTGTCCTGTAAGGGGGGGTCACTGTATGTGTCATGTAAGGGGGGTCAGTGTATGTGTCCTGTAAGGGGGGGTCACTGTATGTGTCCTGTAAGGGGGGTCACTGTATGTGTCCTGAAAGGGGGGGTCAGTGTATGTGTCCTGTAGGGGGGGGTCAGTGTATGTGTCCTGTAGGGGGGGTCAGTGTATGTGTCTTGTAAGGGGGTCAGTGTATGTGTCCTGTAAGGGGGGGTCACTGTATGTGTCCTGTAAGGGGGGGTCACTGTATGTGTCCTGTAAGGGGGGGTCACTGTATGTGTCCTGTAAAGGGGGGGTCAGTGTATGTGTCCTGTAAAGGGGGGTCAGTGTATGTGTCCTGTAAGGGGGGGTCAGTGTATGTGTCATGTAAGGGGGGTCAGTGTATATGTCCTGTAAGGGGGGGTCACTGTATGTGTCCTGTAAGGGGGGGTCACTGTATGTGTCCTGTAGGGGGGGGTCAGTGTATGTGTCCTGTAGGGGGGGGGGTCACTGTATGTGTCCTGTAGGGGGGGTCAGTGTATGTGTCCTGTAGGGGGGGTCAGTGTATGTGTCCTGTAGGGGGGGGTCAGTGTATGTGTCCTGTAGGGGGGTTATAGTGTATGTGTCCTGTAGGGGGGGTCAGTGTATGTGTCCTGTAGGGGGGGTCAGTGTATGTGTCCTGTAGGGGGGGTCAGTGTATGTGTCCTGTAAGAGGGGGTCAGTGTATGTGTCCTGTAAGGGGGGTCAGTGTATGTGTCCTGTAAGGGGGGGTCAGTGTATGTGTCCTGTAGGGGGGGTCAGTGTATGTGTCATGTAAGGGGGGGGGGTCAGTGTATGTGTCCTGTAAGGGGGGGTCAGTGTATGTGTCCTGTAAGGGGGGGTCAGTGTATGTGTCCTGTAGGGGGGGTCAGTGTATGTGTCATGTAAGGGGGGGGGTCAGTGTATGTGTCATGTAAGGGGGGGTCAGTGTATGTGTCATGTAAGGGGGGGTCAGTGTATGTGTCATGTAAGGGGGGTCAGTGTATGTGTCATGTAAGGGGGGGTCAGTGTATGTGTCATGTAAGGGGGGGGGGGGTCAGTGTATGTGTCATGTAAGGGGGGGAGTCAGTGTATGTGTCATGTAAGGGGGGGTCAGTGTATGTGTCATGTAAGGGGGGGTCAGTGTATGTGTCATGTAAGGGGGGGTCAGTGTATGTGTCATGTAAGGGGGGTCAGTGTATGTGTCATGTAAGGGGGGGTCAGTGTATGTGTCAGGTAAGGGGGGTCAGTGTATTTTTCAGGTAAGGGGGTGTCAGTGTAATTGTCAGGTGGGTTAGTGTAGGGGACAGGGGGTTAGTGTATGCCAGGGGGTCAGATAGGTCACATGTGTTGCAAGGGCAGGTTAAAGTGGAGCCAGGGGCGCAGCCGGGGGGGGGGGCGGCAAAATTAGGTTTCGCCTAGGGTGTCAAAGATCCTTGCACCAGCCCTGCATACACCCCCCTTAGTGGTATAGTATCTGATCAATATCTGATCTGATCAGATCTATACTAGCGTCCCCAGCAGTTTAGGGTTCCCAAAAACGCAGTGTTAGCGGGATCAGCCCAGATACCTGCTAGCACCTGTGTTTTGCCCCTTTGTCCAGCCCAGGCCACCCAAGTGCAGTATCGATCGATCACTGTCACTTACAAAACACAACACACATAACTGCAGCGTTCGCAGAGACAGGCCTGATCCCTGCGACTCCAGTGCTGTAGGAGGTGATTTCACCACCACAGTTAAAAAAAAAAAGCATATATGCCAAAGCATTGGGGCAGCAGGGGCGGAGGAGCGATTTTGCTCCTAATGCCGCATACATACGGTCGAAATTCCGACGGAGGCTTGCCCGTGGAAAAGTCAGACCATGTGTGTGCGGCATAACTTTTTTGCGGGAGGATGCCCCCATGCTTCGGCATATATAAATGGTGCATGTCTGCCCATCATTAGAAGTGGGTGGATGAAGGGCAGTATTCTAATGGTGGGCATACCCACTGATCAATCTCTTTTTTCGTTCAGCCAACTGGCTGCATGAAAAAAAAAGATTACAATACATGTCCAACAAGGACCAGCAACATACTGGTATGTTGCTGGACTTTGAATGTTTATACCAGAATGATGCCTGCGGGTTTAGGTATCATCTTGGTATCATTCTTTTCAGCCAGTGGCCGGCTTTCTTGTAAAAGCAATCCTAGTGGCTAATTAGCCTCTGGACTGCTTTTACAAGCAGTGGGAGGGAATGTCCCCCCGGATATAAAAAGCGCCATTGGGAAATTGGGAAAGCATTTTATCACACCGATCTTGGTGTGGTCAGATGCTTTGCGGGCAGAGGAAAGATCTAGGGTCCAATAGACCCCAGTTTTTTCAAAAAAGAGTACCTGTCACTACCTATTGCTATCATAGGGGATATTTACATTCCCTGAGATAACAATAAAAATGATAAAAAAAAAAAAATATGGAAGGAACAATTTAAAAATAAAATAAAAAGCAAAATTAATAATAAAAAAAAAATAAAAAAAAAAATAGAGCACCCCTGTCCTGCCCTGCTCTTGCCCAATGGCGAACGCAAGCGTCGGTCTGGCGTCATATGTAAACAGCAATTGCACCATGCATGTGAGGTATCACCGCGAAGGTCAGATCGAGGGCAGTAATTTTAGCAGTAGACCTCCTCTGTAAATCTAACGGGGTAACCTGTAAAGGCTTTTAAAGGCTTTTAAAAATGTATGTAGTTTGTCGCCAATGCGCGTTTGTGCGAAATTTTAAAGCATGTCGTGTTTGGTATCTATGTACTCGGCCTAAGATCATCTTTTTTATTTCATCAAACATTTGGGCAATATAGTGTGTTTTAGTGCATTAAAATTTTAAAAAGTGTATTTTTCCCCCCAAAAAATGCGTTTGAAAAATCGCTGCGCAAATACTGTGTAGAAATAAAAAATGGAACACCCATCATTTTAATCTGTAGGGCCTTTGCTTTAAATATATATATAATGTTTGGGGGTTCAACATAATTTTCTTGCAAAAAAATATATGATTTCATGTAAACAAAAAGTGTCAAAAAGGGCTTTGTCTTCAAGTGGTTAGAAGAGTGGATGTAAGCTTCCTAATGTTGTGTATAAAATGCCAGAACAGTTCAAAACCCCCCCCCAAATGACCCCATTTTGGAAATTAGACACCCCAAGCTATATACTGAGAGGCATGTCGAGTCCATGGAATATTTTATATGTTGACACAAGTTGCGGAAAAAAGACAATTTATTTATTTATTTTATTTTTTTTGCACAAAGTTGTCACTAAATGATATATTGCTCAAACATGCCATGGGTATATGTGGAATTACACCCCAAAATACATTCTGCTGCTTCTCCTGAGTACGGGGATACCACATGTGTGAGACTTTTTGGGAGCCTAGCCGCGTACGGGACCCTAAAAACCAAGCACCGCCTTCAGGCTTTCTAAGGGTGTAAATTTTTGATTTCACTTCTCACTGCCTATCACAGTTTCGGAGGCCATGGAATGCCCAGATGGCACAACCCCCCCCCCCCAAATGACCCCATTTTGGAAAGAAGACACCCCAAGCTATTTGCTGAGAGGTATTGTGAGTATTTTGCAGATCTCGCTTTTTGTCACAAAGTTTTGAAAATTGAAAAAAAAAATATATATATTTTCTTTCTTCATTTTCAAAAACAAATGAGAGCTGTAAAATACTCACCATGCCTCTCAGCAAATAGCTTGGGGTGTCTACTTTCCAAAATGGGGTCATTTGGGGGGGTTTTGTGCTATTTTGGCATTTTATGGCCTTCGAAACTGTGATAGGTAGTGAGGAGTGAAATCAAAAATTTGTGCCTAGAAATCCTGAAGGCGGTGCTTGGTTTTCGGGGTCCCGTACGTGGCTAGGCTCCTAAAAAGTCCCACACATGTGGTATTCCCGTACTCAGGAGAAGCAGCAAAATGTATTTTGGGGTGTAATTCCACATATAACCATGGCATGTGTGAGCAATATATCATTTAGTGACAACTTTTTGTAATTTTTTATTTTTTTTGTCATTATTCAATCACTTGGGACAAAAAAAAAAATATTCAATGGGCTCAACAGGCCTTTCGGCAATTTCCTTGGGGTGTCTACTTTCTAAAATGGGGTCATTTGGGGGGGTTTTGTGCTATTTTGGCATTTTATGGCCTTCAAAACTGTGATAGGTAGTGAGGAGTGAAATCAAAAATTTGCGCCCTTAGAAATCCTGAAGGCGGTGCTTGGTTTCCGGGGGCCCGTACGCGGCTAGGCTCCCAAAAAGTCCCACACATGTGGTATCCCCGAACTCAGGAGAAGCAGCAAAATGTATTTTGGGGTGCAATTCCACATATAACCATAGCATGTGTGAGCAATATATCATTTAGTGACAACTTTTTGTATTTTTATTTTTTTTTGTCATTATTCAATCACTTGAGACAAAAAAAAAATATTCAATGGGCTCAACATGCCTCTCAATTTCCTTGGGATGTCTACTTTCCAAAATGGATTCATTTGGGGGGGTTTTGTACTGCCCTGCCATTTTAGCACCTCAAGAAATGAGATAGGCAGTCATAAACTAAAAACTGTGTAAATTCCAGAAAATGTACCCTAGTTTGTAGACGCTATAACTTTTGCGCAAACCAATAAATATACGCTTATTGACATTTTTTTTACTAAAGACATGTGGCTGAATACATTTTGGCCTAAATGTATGACTAAAATTGAGTTTATTCGATTTTTCTTATAACAAAAAGTAGAAAATATCATTTTTTTTCAAAATTTTCGGTCTATTTCCGTTTATATCGCAAAAAATAAAAATCGCAGAGGCAATCAAATACCATTAAAAGAAAGCTCTATTTGTGGGAAGAAAAGGACGCAAATTTTGTTTGGGTACAACATTGCATGTCCGCACAATTTACAGTTAAAGCAGCGCAGTGCAAAATTCTGAAATCACCTCTGGTCCTCTAGCTACCAAATGGTCCGGGGCTTAAGTGGTTAAACCTGACCAAACAAGAGTCTAGTAGACATCCCGGGTATGATAAAGTTTGAAACACAAAATCATAAATTATAATATAATAAATAACTATAAATAATTATAACAAATAGTAATGTAATTATAATAAAATTTATTCAATAATGTAATCAAATCAAAAACACAGAAATTTGCTCAGTTGCAGAATTCTCACTGTCATTAGATTTAGTGTTTGATGTCGAATTGCCCCACAAATTGCTATCGCTCAATTCTGCGAGTGATTCTAATTTATTATCGCTGTTTTCTAGCCAGTCTAAAACCACTTTTGACATAAAGGGACATTTTTTGGTTGCTATGGACAATCTCCAGTTTCCAGGCAGAAAGAACAGTTTTTATAATATAAAACTGCATTCGGGACACTGGACAGACCACTAGGGACAAAGGGTGTGTGTAATTATTTGATACAGTACTGTAATCTGTAAGATTACAGTATACTGTATCTATACTGTGTTTTTCACTTTTTGAATTTGGCGCCGAACTCCGTCCCCATGCGCAGCAACGTCGCAGGGAACGGAGATCGGCACACAGCAGTGTGGATCGAGCGAGGAGACAGCTCGCACACACTGCGGGAGGACATCGCAGGATCCAGGGAACAAGGTAAGTAACTTCCCTGTATCCTGCAATGCAATCCCGAGTTGGGCTCGGGGTTACCGCTCTTAGCATGAAAAAACTCACCCCGAGCCCGACTCGGGATTACCGCCAGGGAGGTTAATAGGGTTCTAAAGTTCGCGCAAACTTTCGGCCCGTTCGCAGGTTCTGGTGCGAACTGAACCGGGGGGTGTTCGGCTCATCCCTAATCACCACCAAAGTTCACCCTTATCCCTCCAATGTCCAATCACCACCAGAGATGATATCACTACTAATTTGCAGATATCACATTCCACAACATTTCCCAATAGCCCTCTAATGTTCCCTTACAGCAACGTAAGGTGAAAAAAATAACTGTTTTGCTACATTATAAATAGGCTTGTAGGTAATCAATATCATTTAAATTAATCTGAGAAGGCCATGTGAGGACATGTTGATTTACCATTGCATTTGCCTGACAGGCAAGCACTATGAATGGATATGTTTATAAACACTAATCCATTACTAAAGGTAAAATCAATTATACCTATTTTTTCTCATCCATACAGTATTCTTAATCACCTACTTATCTTCTTCTTTGTATTTATTTGTTTTATTTTATTTTTGCATGCATGCATGAAATGCTTTATTTTCTTTTGTAAATATGTTCACCGTGCTGTGTCATTAGAAATGAGAAAAAAAAAATAGCATTTACACATTTTATTTACAATACCACTTATTGAAATTAATGTTAATCAGAAAAAGATTTTTTTTCCATTTTATTTTCACCTATAGATGTGTAGCACTCTCTAGTGTGCTAGAAGGTTAGTGTAGCTGTTAGTGTAGGAAAATTTTAGCTTGGCTTAGGGTCAAGCATGGGCTGTATATCTGGGTCAGGATCACTAGCGTTGCTAGCCAGGTGCGGGGGGGGCGGGCCGCACCCGGGTGACACCCACCAGAGGGGTGACACCCGTGGGTAGCGCAGCGGCCACACTGACATCGCCCGCCCGCTGCCCTGTGCCTTAGGCTCACGCTGCGGCTGTGTCCCTCAGCGGAGCGGAAGGAAGCCGCCGCCCCCTCTGCCTCCTCTATGTTTACATCCACAGAGGAGGAGGAGGAGCCCGCGCTCGAGAGACACACCGCTGTGTGTATCTGCCGCTCTGTTCTGAGGTCTGAAAGGTAAGGGGGGCATCTTTACTGATGGGGGGAGGGGGTGTCTGTACTGCTGGGGTCTGCACAAGAGGGAGTTTGCACCAGGGGGGGGCTGTAACTGAGGGGGTGTCTGTACTGAGGGGGTTCTGGTACTGAGGGGGGTGTCTGTACTGAGGGGGGTGTCTGGTACTGAGGGGGGTGTCTGGTACTGAGGGGGGTGTCTGTACTGAGGGGGGTGTCTGTACTGAGGGGGGTGTCTGTACTGAGGGGGGTATCTGTACTGAGGGGGGTATCTGTACTGAGGGGGTGTCTGTACTGAGGGGGGTCTGGTACTGAGGGGGGGTCTGGTACTGAGGGGGGTGTCTGTACTGAGGGGGGTGTCTGGTACTGAGGGGGGGGTCTGGTACTGAGGGGGGTGTCTGTACTGAGGGGGGGGGTCTGGTACTGAGGGGGGGGTCTGGTACTGAGGGGGGGTCTGTAACTGAGGGGGGATCTGTAACTGAGGGGGATCTGTAACTGAGGGGGTGTCTGTTACTGAGGGGGGTCTGTTACTGAGGGAGGTGTCTGTACTGAGGGGGGTGTCTGTACTGAGGGGGGATTGGTACTGAGGGGGGTGTCTGTACTGAGGGGGGGGGGTCTGGTACTGAGGGGGGTGTCTGTACTGAGGGGGGTGTCTGTACTGAGGGGGGGTCTGGTACTGAGGGGGGGGTCTGTAACTGAGGGGGGGTCTGTAACTGAGGGGGGATCTGTAACTGAGGGGGTGTCTGTTACTGAGGGGGGTCTGTTACTGAGGGGGGTGTCTGTACTGAGGGGGGTGTCTGTACGAGGGGGGTCTGTAACTGAGGGGGTGTCTGTAACTGAGGGGGTCTGCACTGAGGTGGGGGTGTCTGTACTGATGGAGCGGTCTGCACTGAGGTGGGGGTGTCTGTACTTATGGAGCAGTCTGCACTGAGGTGGGGGTGTCTGTACTGAGGGGGAGGTTCATACTGAGGGAGGCGGGTCTATATTGATGGCGGGGAGTCTGTACTTAGTGGAGCGGGTTTGTACTGAGGGAGGGGATCTATACTGTGGGAGGGGGGTCTGTAGTTAGTGGAGGGGGGTCTGTACTGAGGGGGGACTATAGTTGTTGGGGGGTGACACCATTTTTTTTTGCACCGGGTGACACCAACCCTAGTGACGCCACTGGTCAGGATTTAATGGTTTAGGGCTGGGTGACCTCTTCCAGAAGCTTCTCTGGTGCCTCCCCCTGTTTTCTGGGAGATTGGAGAATGTTCTGGACATAGTGGGTGGAAGCTCTGAGGAGCTTCTTGGAATATCTATGAGAGCCTCAGCCAATCCCCAGTGCAGGCACTGGCAGGGGGCAGGCCACCTCATAAATAGGCATAAGTCATGCCAGGGAGGGGCAGTCAGGTGGAAGATGAAGATGGAGTGCTGAGGAGGCTGTCGGTGGCCCTTGAGTGTGCCCCCTAGTCTGGGGGGGGGTGACCTCGGGCCTGTGACTCAGGTGCTGGAATATTCCTACCAAAACAGTTAGCCAGGTGGGCTGGTGAGTGTCAGTCTGAAGGACTGTGGGGAGAAGATAGCCTGGAAGCTAGTGAAAGAGGCAGATGCAGCCAGGTGGGTTGGCACTGCCGGAAGAGGTGGTTCTGGGATCAGTATGTGATGTAAACTGGACACTGAAATTCTACTAAACACCGAAGGGGCCTCAGGTTCCAGCCTGTAATGGTCTTTTGCTTAACCTGACTATGTGACTGTCAGGCATTTACGCAGTAGCGGCCCATCCATATGGGGCACAGGGGCTGCCGCCCTAAACCATGCGCCCAGACCCTAATTTACATGCAGGGCGCCGGACGCATGGATTCCAATGGGAGTTTTTGTTTTTAGAAGCACACGATTAGAGCCTGAGCCTCTAGGTGGCTTCAAAAAAGGGTGGGCTTGGGTCACAGAGCACTGTGCCCCGTGCTTACCCACTTGTGTGACAATAGCAAATTAATATTCGCTATTGTCTTCCTGCTTCTCCTCCCGGCCAATCCCGGCTCAGGAAGCAGGCCCTGAGACCTGATTGGCCGAAAGGAGAAGCAATCCTATTGGCCACCGAGGAGGGAGGAGATGCAGGGGAGGCTGCACCGCCATGAACCTGATGATGGAGGAGACACAGGGGATTGCCACCCGCAGGAAGCCCGCGACCTAGATGTGCTGGGAGCTGGGATCGATCGACTGACCGGGGGTGTGGGAGACCCAACTGACCGCCAGGGGGGGGTGGTTGGCAGGGGACAGATTGCCCCCCCTCTAAAAATATCAAATATACCACCAGCCGCCACTACATTTTCAGTGTTCCAGTTTTGTTCTGCAAGCAAGTGTGTGCTATAGTGAAGAATAGGAACAGTATATAGAGACTGTATATAGGTAGAGTTGTCTCTGAAGTTATTGTTGAAGTCAAATGGGCATCCCATAACCTCCCATTCCTATCCAAGTTATTACCCTCAATAAAACAAAGAAAATAAAGTCAACAACTGTTCTCTGACTAAAGTGTGCCTGTGAAGATTCTGTGTGCCTGTGCTGTGTTATTGGTCATGGCTTGGGATGTGGCCTGTTTATGGGTGGAATTAAAGTGTTTGGAATAGAAGGAAGAGGACTTAGAACACCTGTTTTTATGTTTTTTATTGCCGTCTGCCAATTAGGGAGATTCACCCTCTCTATTTTTCCTGGTGACTGTCATCACCAAAAGAAAAATTGCAATGTTTCGGAGCCACAGGACCCCTTCTTTGACATGCCTGAAGAAGAGATCCTGCACGGCTTCAAAAAGTTGCACATTGGAGGCTTTTTCTCTCACTTTGTTTTCACTATGGGACAGGGAGTAAAGGAAAATCTCCCCAATAGGACATAGATGGCAAACAAAAGAGAAAACATCAGGACTTATAACCCTCTGTTGTGTTACCCTAAAGAAAAAATAACATTTTGCCTCTAGTTTTACTTTAGGCTCCTACGGCAATATGTAAACATGACCCTGCATCTACTAATAAAATACTATTTAACCGCTTGTCAACCGCCCACCGTCAAATGACGGCGGGCGGAAGACCCTGTTGTTCTGGGCAGACGTCATATGATGTCGCGCCCTACAAAGCCACTAGGGGGCGCGCGCGCGCCCACCGCGTCACTGGGGACCCAATGCGCGTGCCCAGAAACCGAGCAGGACCGTGGATCTGTGTGTGTAAATGAAGGTGTAGAACCATCTCAAGGATGATCAGAAGAAATGGAAAGAACCTGAGTTAAATATATGAGTCTCACAGCAAAGGTTCTGAATACTTAGGACCATGTGATATTTCAGTTTTTCTTTTTTAACCACCTTGCGCCCGCCGTACGACTATGTACAGCCGCAAGGTGGCTCTACAATGCCGGGAGGCCGTCTTTTTACGGCCTCCGCTCCTCCGGCCACTGGGGGGCGCGCGAGCGCTGCCGGCGGCGCGCGCGCGTGCCCGGCGAGTCACTGTGATTCCAATGCGCGTGCCTGGCGGCCGCGATGTCCGCCAGGTGACCGCGATCGGCCGGTACACATACAAGGACGTGGATCTCTGTGTGTAAACAGTCCCCCAGTCAGTCTCCTCCCCCCACAGTAAGAATCACAATCTAGGGAACACATTTAACCCCTTGATCGCCCCCTAGTGTTAACCCCTTCCCTGCCAGTCATGTTTATACAGTAATCAATGCATTTTTATAGCAGGGATCGCTGTATAAATGTGAATGGTCCCAAAAATGTGTCAAAAGTGTCCGATGTGTGCGCCGCAATATCGCAGTCATGATAAAAATCCCTGATCGCCGGCATTACTAGTAAAAAAAAATAAAAAATAATAAAAATTACATTGATCTATCTCCTATTTTGTAGCTGCAATAACTTTTGCGCAAACCAATCAATATACACTTATTGCGATTTTTACCAAAAATATGTAGAAGAATACGTATCGGCCTAAACTGAGGAAAATTTTTTAAAAAAAATTGGATATTTATTATAGCAGAAAGTTAAAAATATTGTGGTTTTTTTTCAAACTTCACGCTCTTCTTTTGTTTATAGCGCAGAAAATAAAGACCGCAGAGGCGATCAAATACCACCAAAAGAAAGCTCTATTTGTGGGAAAAAAAGGACACAAATTTTGTTTGGATACAGCATCGCACGACCGCGCAATTGTCATTCAAGGTGTGACAGCGCTGAAAGCTGAAAAATGGCTTGGGCAGGTAGGGGGTGAAAGTGCCCTGTAGGCAAGTGGTTAAAGTGATTTTAAATGATAACCTTGTAAAACAACCCATTCAGTTTAAAATTAAAATGAAAGGCAAAACATTTGTGTGTGTATATATATATATATATATATATATATATATACAGTGGGTACGGAAGGTATTCAGACCCCCTTAAATTTTTCACTCTTTGTTATATTGCAGCCATTTTCTAAAATCATTTAAGTTCATTTTTTACTCATTAATGTACACACAGCATCGCATATTGACAGAAAAACACAGAATTGTTGACATTTTTGCAGATTTATTAACCACTTGCTTACTGGCCACATATACCCCCTTCCTGCCTAGGCGAAAATTCAGCTTTCGGCACTGTCACGCTTTGAATGACAATTGCGCGGTCATGCAACGTGGATCCCAAACAAAATTGACGTCCTTTTTTTCCCACAAATAGAGCTTTCTTTTGGTGGTATTTGATCACCTCTGCTGTTTTTATTTTTTGCGCCATAAGCAAAAATAGAGCGTCAATTTTGAAAAAAAAGCAATATATTTTGATTTTTGCTATAATAAATATCCCAATTTTTTTTTTTATATATTTTTTTTCCTCAGTTTAGGCCGATACGTATTCTTCTACATATTTTTGGTAAAAAAAAAAAACGCAATCGGCGTTTATTGATTGGTTTGCGCAAAAGTTATAGCGTTTACAAAATAGGGGGTAGTTTTATGGCATTTTTATTATTTTTTTTTTATTAGTAATGGCGGCGATCAGTGATTTTTTTCGTGACTGCGACATTATGGCGGACACAGCGGACACTTTTGACACTATTTTGGGACCATTCACATTTACACAGCGAACAGTGCTATAAATATGCACTGATTACTGTATAAATGTGACTGGCAGGGAAGGGGTTAACACTAGGGGGCGAGGAAGGGGTTAAATGTGTTCCCTGGGAGTGATTACTACTGTGGGGGGAGGGGACTGATTGAGGAAGGTGACGATCTGTGTCCCTATGTACAAGGGACACAGCATCGGTCTCCTCTCCCTTACAGGACGTGGATCTCTGTGTTTACACACAGAGATCCACGTCCTTGTATGTGTACCGGCCGATCGCGGGCACCTGGCGGACATTGCGGCCACCAGGCACGCGCATTGGCATCACAGTGACTCGCCGGGCACGCGCGCGCCGCCGGCAGCACTTGCGCGCCCCCCAGTGGCCGGAGGAGCGGAGGCCGTAAAAAGACGGCCTCCCGGCATTGTAGAGCCACCTTGCGACCGTACATAGTCATACGGCGGGCGCAAGGTGGTTAAAAAAGAAAAACTGAAATATCACATGGTCCTAAGTATTCAGAACCTTTGCTGTGAGACTCATATATTTAACTCAGGTTCTTTCCATTTCTTCTGATCATCCTTGAGATGGTTCTACACCTTCATTTTAGTCCAATTGTGTTTGATTATACTGATTGGACTTGATTAGGAAAGCCACACACCTGTCTATATAAGACCTTACAGCTCACAGTGCATGTCAGAGCAAATGAGAATCATGAGGTCAAAGGAACTGCCTAAAGAGCTCAGAGACAAAATTGTGGCAAGGTACAGATCTGGCCAAGCTTACAAAAAAATTTCTGCTGCACTTAAGGTTCCTAAGAGCACGGTGGCCTCCATAATCCTTAAATGGAAGACATTTGGGACGACCAGAACCCTTCCTAGAGCTGGCCGTCTGGCCAAACTGAGCTATCGGGGGAGAAGAGCCTTGGTGAGAGAGGTAAAGAAGAACCCAAAGATCACTGTGGCTGAGCTCCAGAGATGCAGTCTGGAGATGGGAGAAAGTTGTAGAAAGTCAACCATCACTGCAGCCCTCCACCAGTCGGGGCTTTATGGCAGAGTGGCCCGACGGAAGCCTCTCCTCAGTGCAAGACACATTAAAAGCCCACATGGAGTTTGCTAAAAAACACCGGGAGGACTCCAAGATGGTGAGAAATAGGATTCTCTGGTCTGATGAGACCAAGATAGAACTTTTTGGCCTTAATTCTAAGCGGTATGTGTGGAGAAAACCAGGCACTGCTCATCACCTGTCCAATACAGTCCCAACAGTGAAGCATGGTGGTGGCAGCATCATGCTGTGGGGGTGTTTTTCAGCTGCAGGGACAGGACAAGTGGTTGCAATCCAGGGAAAGATGAATGTGGCCAAGTACAGGGATATCCTGGAAGAAAACCTTTATCCAGAGTCCTCAGGACCTCAGACTAGGCTGAAGGTTTACCTTCCAACAAGACAATGACCATAAGCACACAGCTAAAATAACGAAGGAGTGGCTTCACAACAACTCCGTGACTGTTCTTGAATGGCCCAGCCAGAGCCCCCTGACTTAAACCCAATTGAGCATCTCTGGAGAGACCTAAAAATGGCTGTCCACCAACGTTTACCATCCAACCTGACAGAACTGGAGAGGATCTGCAAGGAGGAATGGCAGAGGATCCCCAAATCCAGGTGTGAAAAACTTGTTGCATCTTTCCCAAAAAGACTCATGGCTGTATTAGATCAAAAGGGTGCTTCTACTAAATACTGAGCAAAGGGTCTGAATACTTAGGACCATGTGATATTTCAGTTTTTCTTTTTTAATAAATCTGCAAAAATTTCAAAAAATTCTGTGTTTTTTCTGTCAATATGGGGTGCTGTGTGTACATTAACCACTTAACGACCGCCCACTGTAAATATACGTCGGCAGAATGGCACCGACAGGCAGAATCACGTACATATACGTGATTGCCTTTGTATAGTTGGGGGGTCCGATCGGACCCCCCTTCTTTACAGTGGGTGGTCGTTTTACCTTCGGGAGCGATCCGGCATGAGGGGACGGCCGTTCGATTCCGCCCCCCCCCCCCTCGATCGCTCCCGGCGAATGAGAGCTTCCCCTGCCTGTGTACTGTTTACACAGGCGGGAGGAAGTGATGTCATCTCTCCTGCGGCGCTCACATATACCGAGCGCCGTACAGGAGAAGATGCAGGTTAGTGCACAAAACAGCACACTAACACCAGGACACATAGGCACATAAATCACCCCCCAGGCCCCCCCAGACACCCCCAGATCACCCCCCAGATCACCCCCCAGATCACCCCCCAGCCCCCATTGCAGTGACCATTTATTTAGTGATCACTGCAATCAGTGACATTTGTGACTGTAAAAGTGTCAGTACATTCAGTTTTAGGTCCAGTGTAGCCCCCTAACCCCCCCCTAATAAAGGTTTAACCCCCTGATCACCCCCCAGATAACCCTTTCACCCCCTAGCACCGCCGTCGCTAAGCGATCATTTTTCTGATCGATGTCTTAGCGTCGGTGATGCTGATCAGTAGCCAGTAATTTTTTTTAGGTTTGCCGCAGGTTTTTATAGCGTCGGGTACCCCCATATATTACCTAATAAAGGTTTAACCCCCTTGATCGCCCCCCAGGTAACCCTTTCACCCCCTATCACCACTGTCACTAAGCGATAATTTTTCTGATCGATGTCTTAGCGTCGGCGATGCTGATCGGTAGCCAGTAATTTTTTTTAGGTTCGCCGCAGGTTTTTATAGCGTCGGGTACCCCCATATATTACCTAATAAAGGTTTAACCCCCTTGATCACCCCCCAGGTAACCCTTTCACCCCCTAGCACCGCCGTCACTAAGCGATCATTTTTCTGATCGATGTCTTAGCGTCGGTGATGCTGATCGGTAGCCAGTAATTTTGTTTAGGTTCGCCGCAGGTTTTTATAGCGTCGGGTACCCACATATATTACCTAATAAAGGTTTAACCCCCTTGATCGCCCCCAGGTAACTCTTTCACCCCCTATCACCACTGTCACTAAGCGATAATTTTTCTGATCGCTGTCTTAGCGTCGGTGATGCAGATCGGTAGCCAGTAATTTTTTTTCTGTTCGCCGCAGGTTTTTATAGTGTCAGGTACCCCAATATATTACCTAATAAAGGTTTAACCCCCTTGATCGCCCCCCAGGTAACCCTTTCACCCCCTATCACCACTGTCGCTAAGCGATCATTTTTCTGATCGCTATCTTAGCGTCGGTGATGCAGATCGGTAGGCAGTAATTTTTTTTAGGTTTGCCGCAGGTTTTTATAGCGTCAGGTACCCCCATATATTATCTAATAAAGGTTTAACCCCCTGATCGCCCCCAGGTAACCCTTTCACCCCCTATCACCACTGTCGCTAAGCGATCGTTTTTATGATCGTTGTCTTAGTGTCGGTGATGCAGATCGGTAGCCAGTAATTCTTTTTTTAGGTTCGCCGTCAGGTTTTTATATAGCATCGGGTACCCCCATATATTACCTAATAAAGGTTTTAACCCCCTAATTGCCCCTAGTTAACCCTTTCACCAGTGATCATCATATAAGTGTTACGGGTGACGCTGGTTAGTTAGTTTGCTTTTTATAGTGTCAGGGCACCCGCCGTATATAACCCAATAAAGGTTTAACCCCCTGATCGCCCGGCGGGTGATATCAATTAGGTTTTAGCATCAGAGAGGGTCTGCGTCACACCCCAGGCAGCATCAGGTTAGTGCCAGTAACGCTAACACCCACGTGTGAAGCATACACCCCCCTTAGTGGTATAGTATCTGAACAGATCAATATCTGATCTGATCAGATCTATACTAGCGTCCCCAGCAGTTTAGGGTTCCCAAAAACGCAGTGTTAGCGGGATCAGCCCAGATACCTGCTAGCACCTGCGTTTTGCCCCTCCGTCCAGCCCAGGCCACCCAAGTGCAGTATCGATCGATCACTGTCACTTGCAAAACACAACACACATAACTGCAGCGTTCGCAGAGACAGGCCTGATCCCTGCGACTCCAGTGCTGTAGGAGGTGATTTCGCCACCACAGTTAAAAAAAAAAAGCATATATGCCGAAGCATTGGGGCAGCAGGAGCGGAGGAGCGATTTTGCTCCTAATGCCGCGTACATACGGTCGAAATTCTGACGGAGGCTTGCCCGTGGAAAAGTCTGACCATGTGTACGCGGCATAACTTTTGCGGGAAGATGCCCCCATGCTTCGGCATATATAAATGGTGCATGTATGCCCATCATTAGAAGTGGGTGGATGAAGGGCGGTATTCTAATGGTGGGCATACCCACCGATCAATCTTTTTTTTTCGTTCAGCCAACAGGCTGCATGAAAAAAAAGATTACAATACATGTCCAACAAGGACCAGCAACGTACTGGTATGTTGCTGGACTTTGAATGTTTATACCAGAATGATGCCTGCGGGTTTAGGTATCATCTTGGTATCATTCTTTTCAGCCAGCGGCCGGCTTTCATGTAAAAGCAATGCTAGTGGCTAATTAGCCTCTGGACTGCTTTTACAAGCAGTGGGAGGGAATGTCCCCCCCGAATATAAAAAGCACCATTGGGAAATTGGGAAAGCATTTTATCACACCAATCTTGGTGTGGTCAGATGCTTTGAGGGCAGAGAAAAGATCTAGGGTCCAATAGACCCCAGTTTTTTCAAAAAAGAGTACCTGTCATTACCTATAGCTATCATAGGGGATATTTACATTCCCTGAGATAACAATAAAAATGATAAAAAAAAAAAAATATGGAAGCAACAGTTTAAAAAAAAAAAAAAAAGCAAAATTAATAATAAAAAAAAAATAAAAAAAAAATAGAGCACCCCTGTCCTGCCCTGCTCTTGCCCAATGGCGAACGCAAGCGTCGGTCTGGCGTCATATGTAAACAGCAATTGCACCATGCATGTGAGGTATCACCGTGAAGGTCAGATCGAGGGCAGTAATTTTAGCAGTAGACTTCCTCTGTAAATCTAACAGGGTAACCTGTAAAGGCTTTTAAAGGCTTTTAAAAATGTATGTAGTTTGTCGCCAATTCGCGTTTGTGCGAAATTTTAAAGCATGTCGTGTTTGGGATCTATGTACTCGGCCTAAGATCATCTTTTTTATTTCATCAAACATTTGGGCAATATAGTGTGTTTTAGTGCATTAAAATTAAAAAAAGTGTATTTTTTCCCCAAAAAATGCGTTTGAAAAATCGCTGCGCAAATACTGTGTAGAAAAAAAAAATGCAACACCCACCATTTTATTCTGTAGGGCCTTTGCTTTAAAAATATATATAATGTTTGGGGGTTCAACATAATTTTCTTGCAAAAAAAAAATATGTTTTCATGTAAACAAAAAGTGTCAAAAAGGGCTTTGTCTTCAAGTGGTTAGAAGAGTGGATGTAAGCTTCCTAATGTTGTGTATAAAATGCCAGAACAGTTCAAAACCCCCCCAAATGACCCCATTTTGGAAAGTAGACACCCCAAGCTATATACTGAGAGGCATGTCGAGTCCATGGAATATTTTATATGTTGACACAAGTTGCGGAAAAAAGACAATTTTTTTTTTTTTTTTTTGCACAAAGTTGTCACTAAATGATATATTGCTCAAATATGCCATGGGCATATGTGGAACTACACCCCAAAATACATTCTGTTGCTTCTCCTGAGTACGGGGATACCACATGTGTGAGACTTTTTGGGAGCCTAGCCGCGTACGGGACCCCAAAAACCAATCACCGCCTTCAGGCTTTCTAAGGGTGTAAATTTTTGATTTCACTTCTCACTGCCTATCACAGTTTCGGAGGCCATGGAATGCCCAGATGGCACAAAACCCCCCCAAATGACCCCATTTTGGAAAGTAGACACCCCAAGCTATTTGCTGAGAGGTATTGTGAGTATTTTGCAGATCTCGCTTTTTGTCACAAAGTTTTGAAAATTGAAAAAAAAAAAGAAAAAAAAAAAAAAGTACTTTCTTCATTTTCAAAAACAAATGAGAGCTGTAAAATACTCACCATGCCTCTCAGCAAACAGCTTGGGGTGTCTACTTTCCAAAATGGGGTAATTTGGGGGGGTTTTGTGCTATTTTGGCATTTTATGGCCTTCGAAACTGTGATAGGTAGTGAGGAGTCAAATCAAAAATTTGTGCCTAGAAATCCTGAAGGCGGTGATTGGTTTTCGGGGTCCCGTACGCGGCTAGGCTCCTAAAAAGTCCCACACATGTGGTATCCCCGTACTCAGGAGAAGCAGCAAAATTTATTTTGGGGTGCAATTCCACATATAACCATGGCATGTGTGAGCAATATATCATTTAGTGACAACTTTTTGTAATTTTTTATTTTTTTTTGTCATTATTCAAACACTTGGGACAAAAAAAAAAAATATTCAATGGGCTCAACAGGCCTCTCAGCAATTTCCTTGGGGTGTCTACTTTCTAAAATGGGGTCATTTGGGGGGGGGGGTTTGTGCTATTTTGGCATTTTATGGCCTTCAAAACTGTGATAGGTAGTGAGGAGTGAAATCAAAAATTTGCGCCCTTAGAAATCCTGAAGGCGGTGCTTGGTTTCCGGGGTCCCGTACGTGGCTAGGCTCCTAAAAAGTCCCACACATGTGGTATCCCCGTACTCAGGAGAAGCAGCAGAATGTATTTTGGGGTGCAATTCCACATATAACCATGGCATGTGTGAGCAATATATCATTTAGTGACAACTTTTTGTAATTTTTTATTTTTTTTTGTCATTATTCAATCACTTGGGACAAAAAAAAAATATTCAATGGGCTCAACATGCCTCTCAGCAATTTCCTTGGGGTGTCTACTTTCTAAAATGCGGTCATTTGGGGGGGTTTTGTACTGCCCTGCCATTTTAGCACCTCAAGAAATGAGATAGGCAGTCATAAATTTATAGCTGTGTAAATTCCAGAAAATGTACCCTAGTTTGTAAACGCTATAACTTTTGCGCAAACCAATAAATATACGCTTATTGACATTTTTCTTACTAAAGACATGTGGCTGAATACATTTTGGCCTAAATGTATGACTAAAATTGAGTTTATTCGATTTTTCTTATAACAAAAAGTAGAAAATATCATTTTTTTTCAAAATTTTCGGCCTTTTTCCGTTTATATCGCAAAAAATTAAAATCGCAGAGGCAATCAAATACCATTAAAAGAAAGCTCTATTTGTGGGAAGAAAAGGACGCAAATTTCGTTTGGGTACAACATTGCATGTCCGCACAATTTACAGTTAAAGCAGCGCAGTGCAAAATTCTGAATTCACCTCTGGTCCTTTAGCTACCAAATGGTCCGGGGCTTAAGTGGTTAATGAGGAAAAAAAATTAACTTAAATGATTTTAGCAAATGGCTGCAATATAACAAAGAGTGAACAATTTAAGGGGGTCTGAATACTTTCCGTAACCACTGTATATATATATATATATATATATATATATTTATATAAAAAACATCATAAATACCTGTTTTCCCCTTTTATATTAGTGATCACATAACTTCTGTTCTCAACTGCATAAGGAGTTTAGAGAGCTGGGGAAAGAGAAACAGCAGCACATTGATCTTCACAGTGAATGGTTGTGCAGGGGGGGCATGTCAGGACAAGTCATTGGAGGAGAGCAGGCTGAGTTTCAAGCACAGCCATAAAACTGACTACGCTGTGCTCTCATGCCTTGTGTGGTCAGGTTTTAAAAGGAAAACAAAGGGACTGGGAAGAACAGGAAGCAATACAAAGAGAACAGGATACTTTTTCATACAAGTATATGGTACAGCAGGCACATATCAAGAATATAAAATGTTGGATTTACATATTCTTTAACCACTTCCCGTCTGCCGTATGCAGAATGATGACCGTAGGGTGGTTTCATTATCCTGACTGGAGGTCATATGACGTCCAGCAGGCTAAGCCGCTCGCGCGTCTTCAGTGGTGCAATGTGTCGCTCTGACACACTGCATCTCTGATCTAGGTAAAGAGCCTATGACATAGGCTCTTTACTATGTAAACAGCTGTGTCCAATCACAGCTGGTCACATCATAACCAGGAAGTGACGTTTATCAACTTTTCCTGGCGAATGGGGGTATGGCTTGGGGATACTAAGGCTTAGCTGAGTTCAAAGAACTAATCAGGATTTTCTTTTGGCCCAGCTAGGGGGTTTCAGGGAGTCTGGACACAGATAGGTGTACCATCATCCAGCCTTCCTGTAAGTGTTATTTCATGTAGCACTGTGGAGTTTTAAAATAAGATTTGATTTCTGGTAGAGGAGCGTGTCATTAGGAACGGTTGTTTTATCACATTGGTTTCTATGTATTTGAAGGTCTGTTTATTATAGTAAAAATATTTATTATTTGCTACATTGGTTATTAAATTATTATTGTATTGCACTTAGGGCTCTTTCACACGGGCGGATCCCGTGACGATCTGCCCCTTGAACATCCACTTGCTCAGCGGGGATCGCTCCGTTGATCCCTGCTGAGCCGGCGGATGACTTGTCCGTCTCTGCACATTGTGCAGAAACGAACTGGTCAGATCGGCGCTTTCCTCTATGTATTTGAAGGTCTGTTTATTATAGTAAAAATATTTATTATTTGCTACATTGGTTATTAAATTATTACACTTAGGGCTCTTTCACACGGGCGGATCCCGTGACGATCCGCCCCGTGAACATCCGCTTGCTCAGCGGGGATCGCTCCGTTGATCCCCGCTGAGCCGGCGGATGACTTGTCCGTCTCTGCACATTGTGCAGAAACGGACTGGTCAGATCGGCGCTTTCCTCTATGGGGGGATCGGATGAAAACGGACCGTCTGTCCGTTTTCATCCGATCCGCAGACGGATGGAAAAATAGGATTTTCCTCCGTCATGCTAAACGGACCATAGCGGATACTGATGTCATCGGATGTCAGCGGATGTTCATCCGCTGACATCCGCTATCCCATAGGGATACATGTATGTCTGTTTTTCATCCAAAAACGGAAGGATGAAAAATGGACATACGGTCCGCCCATGTGAAAGGGGTCTAATGTGGGTTTATCTTTGATTAACACAGAGAGGAGAGTTTTAAAACAACAACTTGGGTATGAAATGCAGTATCTGAAATAGATAATAGTTGAATCTAAAATATAATATTCTGCTGATGCATTTCAAAATGTTTTATTAGAAATACTATTTTAGCTAGTCTTTTAAATGTGTATTAATTTAGTTACAGTACAGTATATATATATATATACTGTATATATATATATATATAGAGAGAGAGAAAAGAGAGAAGAAAGAGAGAAAGATTCATTTAAATACCATTCAGTAATTAATCTTGAACTTGTATTGAATCTAAACACCACATACTTAATACTAATGGAGGAGAAAAAAAATATTATAAAATGCAACATTTAGATGAATAAAGTAGCTTTTTATTTTTTTGCTTTTTTTTGTCCAAATGTCATCATCAAATCCATAAACGATCCACAAAACTGTCTTCAATCAGTGTACTGACATCACATATTAATTTCAGAACAACTATGGTATTTCCTGTTTTTGTTGGACACAAAAGGATCCAATGTGATTTTATACATTGCTATTTTTATCAATAAGTGTTTCTGCTCTATTCAAAGCTATTCAGCTTGTACGAGTCAATTTGAAATGCAATCTCTTGCGGCAGATACATAGAGGCTGATTTACTTAAGTGTCTGAGAATGCTCACACAATGGGGTTTGTTTACTAAAGGCAAATAGACTATGTACTTTGCAAAGGGCACTTGCTCTTTGCAAGTGCAGTTGCTACAAAGCTTAGTAAATGAGGTAAAGGTTCTCTTTGCAAAGAATACCCAATCACATTCAAGGAAAACTTAATAAACAACATTTTTGCTTGCACATGATTGGATGATGGAAGTCAGCAGAGCTTCTGCTTATTTACTAAGCTCTGGAGCAACTGCACTTGGCAAAGTGCACAGTCTCTTTGCCTTTGGTAAATCAACCCCAATAAATTGTGTGAATAAACACTTTAATTATCCAGTTGTGTAAATGAAATGAGTAATGAGGTATTTACTTTTAACATGGTTGG
The DNA here is from genome assembly GCA_029206835.1 of Rana muscosa. Lineage (NCBI taxonomy): Eukaryota > Metazoa > Chordata > Amphibia > Anura > Ranidae > Rana > Rana muscosa. Next base: position 1,043,977,391 of record CM055122.1, read on the forward strand.
ATATTTGAAGTGCATTTTTGTACATTTTATTGTGTGAACATTCTTAAATCCTGGGCAAAGAAAATTGTTGTGCTAGAACATTCCTGTACATATTATTTCATTTTGCAAATGCATCCTTTACATGAAGTGAACAAAATTTTTATTCTGCATTATGTATAGGAAAAAAATAAACTTGTTATGCAAACACAGGTGTCGTTTTTTAAAAAATCTTCTAAAAGTTCTTCCTGCAGGCAAAAAAGTTTATTTCACAAGTTTGTTGGCATGAATAATAATAATAATTTATTATTTTTCCAGGATTTGTGTTTTCACCTACCATAAATGGACTTGTTTGCAGCTGTTTTGATATACAGGATCACAAATGCACTTTAATATGTTTGCACCAGCTGTTTTGCATTGATTGCAGTGATTTATAATTTTTGCCAAACTTTTGATTTTAATTTTTTTGTTTGCACATTAGTTATTTACTGCACAGGAGCACTAAAATTATATTTATTGTTCACTTGCATTGATTACACCAAGCACATATGCACTTTTGTACCATTTAAAGTTTGGACCATTTATATTTATATTTTACACCACATGATGTTTGTGTCATATTATATATTTTAGAATTATTAATCAATAAATAATTCAAAAATGTATAATATGATGGTACCACATAGAACAGCTCCACACTCTACTATCTTTTTCTCTCCAATGAATAATAAACAATTGAGTACTGTCCATGATGCTTTTTTTATTTGCACTAAAATACAATTTTTCAGGACAAGTTTTCGGGGTATGTCCCCTTCTAGAAGGACAGAGCAGTACTGATTTACAAACGTTTAAGCAGAATGTTACAAAAATAGGATTTTTTACTCACCGTAAAATCCTTTTCTCTGAGTCCATGGACCGACACAGCTTCTCTATTGACAAAGTGGGTATTATCCGTTAATTAGGAGTGACTAGGCAGAAAAACTTGTAAAAAGTGTTGCATCACACCTTCTACAGTACCGCCCAGGGGGCGGACCCTCTGGGTATACCCTCTCAGTCTGCATCTTCGCAGATCAGTTCGTCAAAAAGCAGTACAAACTTAAAAGGAGGGGTGGGTGCTGTGTCGGTCCATGGACTCAGAGAAAAGGATTTTACGGTGAGTAAAAAATCCTATTTACTCTTTCGTCCATGGACCGACACAGCTTCTCTATTGACAAAGTGGGACGTCCCAAAGCAGTGTCAGAGAAAAAACGAGGGGTGGTAACAGCATAAAAACAAACTTCACCCCAAAACACAAAACAGCACTCCTCCAACGGAGGAGTTGCAACTCTAAACAGCCGCCTGCAAAACCTTGCGGCCGAAAGAGGCATCCGAAGATGCACCTACATCAACTTTGTAGAATTTTGTGAAAGTGTGAGCGGACGACCAAGTCGCCGCTTTACATAGTTGGGAAACAGACGCTTGATGTCGGAAAGCCCAAGAGGCACCTATTGCCCTGGTCGAATGCGCCGTGACAGGAAAGGGGGGCGCCTGACCCTTTAAGGCGTAAGCCTGGATTACTATCTGTCGGATCCACCTAGAGATGGTGGCCGATGAGACTGCTTGGCCCTTCTTGGGACCAGCCACCGAAACAAACAGGGAGTCTGACTTCCGGAACAGGGAAGTAGCAGATATGTATACTCTCAAAGCTCGGACAACGTCCAAGGAATGCAACGCAGACTCCTTAGGATTCGACGGCTGAGGACACAAGGATGGAAGTACAATGTCTTCGTTGAGATGAAAAGCCGAAACGACTTTCGGAAGAAGGGAAGGCTGCGGCCGCAGCACCACTTTATCCTTGTGGAAAATCAAATAGGGAGCCTTGCAGGACAGGGCTGCCAGCTCAGAGACTCGTCTAACTGATGTAACAGCCACCAAAAAGACCACCTTCTGAGAAAGTGTCAACAGGGGAATATCTCTAATATTCTCAAACGGTGCCGTCTGAAGCACCGAGAGGACCAGGTTCAAGTCCCACGGAGGTAACGGGGGACGGACCGGAGGGGCCACATGTCGAACCCCCTGCACAAATGTACTCACGAGAGAGTGAGTCGCCAGGGGTCGCTGAAAAAAGACAGCCAGGGCAGATATCTGTCCCTTAATCGTACCTAGGGCAAGCCTTTGGTCTACCCCATGCTGTAAAAACAGCAGGATTCTGGAAACCAAATAGGTACGCGGATGCCATTTCATTTCCTCACACATGGAGATGTAGGCCCTCCAAGTGCGGTGATAGACCTTCCTAGAGGACGGTTTCCGAGCACTTCTCATAGTAGAGATTACTGAGTCTGACAGGCCCCGATCTCTCAGTACCTGGTTCTCAACAGCCATGCCGTTAAAGCCAATGACTGTAAAGCAGGATGGAATATGGGACCTTGCGATAGCAGGTCCTTCCGTAGTGGTAGGCGCCAGGGGACGTCTGCTACCAGACGTACTAGATCGGCGTACCAAGGACGCTGAGGCCAATCTGGAGCGATTAGGATCATTGGAATTCCCTCTGCCTCCACTCTGCGGAGCAGAAGAGGAAGAAGCCTTAAGGGAGGGAAGGCATAGATTAGCCGATACTGACCCCACGATGCTACCAACGCGTCCGTTGCGTCTGCCCATGGGTCTCTTGACCGGGCCACAAACCTCAATACCTTCCGATTGAGTCGGGAAGCCAGAAGATCTGCGTCTGGTGTGCCCCATCTTTGGCAGAGGAGTTGGAACACCTCCGGGTGTAAGGACCATTCTCCCTGGTCCAGCATCTGGCGGCTCAGGTAGTCCGCCTGCCAGTTTTCCACACCCGGAATGTACACGGCCGACAGTGCCGGTACGCTCCTCTCTGCCCACTTCAGGATGCGAGCGATCTCCGATGCTGCAGCTGAGCTTCTTGTTCCTCCTTGATGATTGACATATGCCACTGCTGTGGCGTTGTCTGACTGGATCCTGACTGGACACCCTTGCAGTCTCTGAGACCATTTGAAGAGGCACAGCTTGATCGCCCGGATCTCCAGGACATTGATCGGCAGGAGGGCTTCCTCTGGGGTCCAGCGACCTTGCGCCGACTGGACACCCCAGACTCCCCCCCAACCTGTAAGGCTGGCGTCCGTCGTGATCACTATCCAGTAAACCGGAAGAAATGACTTCCCGGCCATTAGAGACGGTGCTGTCAGCCACCATACCAGGGATCTCCTGACTAGGTGGCTCACTCAGATTTGATAATCCAGAGATGAAGGGCATCTGTTCCATCTGGACAGAACTTCCTTCTGTAACACTCGAGTGTGGTATTGAGCATATGGGACCGCCTCGAAGGAGGCTACCATGAGGCCCAACACTCGCATGCAAAAACGGAGTGACGACCAATTCCTGGAAGTCAGCTGCCGTACTGCAGCCCGGAGGGTCTGCAACTTCTCCACAGGGAGGAATACCTTTGCCTCTGAGGAATCCAGAATCAACCCCAGGTACACTAGGCGTTGAGTGGGCACCAATACTGACTTTTGCGTGTTTAGTATCCAACCACAGTCTCGAAGAGTCTGACAGGTAATGGACACGCTTACCTCTAATTCTGAGCTTGAAGGGGCCTTCAGCAGAAGGTCGTCCAAGTAACCTGTGATAGCGATACCCCGCTGTCTTAGAAGTGCCAGAATTGGAGCGAGCACCTTGGTGAACGTCCTGGGTGCTGAGGCAAGGCCAAACGGGAGGGCCACAAACTGGTAGTGGTTCTTCCCGATAGCAAATTGCAGAAACCTCTGGTGTCTGGAGTATATGGGGACATGCAGGTATGCGTCCTTGATGTCCAAGGAGGCCAGAAAGTCCCCCGGATGGAGAGCCGTGACTACGGATCGAACCGACTCCATCCGAAATCTTTGTACCTTCACAAAGCAATTGAGGGCTCTGAGATCCAAGATTGGACGAACCCCCTCCTTCTTTGGCACAATGAACAGATTTGAGTAAAAACCCTGACCCTGTTCTGGAACTGGAATAACTACCCCGCGTTCCAGTAGACCCTGGACCGCCCCATACAGGGCCTCCCAACGGTGTCGGTAGTAGCTGGAGATTGGAGGTGATGAATCTGTCTGGTGGACAAGAGAGAAATTCTATCTTGTAGCCTGAGGAGATTACTTCGCAAACCCACCTGTCGGAGACTAGAGCAGTCCACTGAGTCGCGAATTTGCGAAGACGTCCCCCCACCCGAGAGCTGGGTGGGGGCGGACCTTCATGTGGACGCAGATTTGTCCGCAGGCTTGTTGGGTCTGCGGGACCAAGGACGCTTTTGTCCTTGGGCAGGCGCTTTATCGGCCTGGGGTCTTTTCCCTGTCGCCTTAAGGGGGCGAAAAAAACGCTTACGCGCAGTAAAGGAGGGCCCTTGCCCTTGGCGTGGTCCCCTACCCTTGCTAGTTTGGGGAAGCAATGTGCTTTTACCTCCTGTGGCATCCTTGATGATGTCATCCAGAGAAGCCCCAAAAAGTCTGTCGCCCTTAAAAGGCAGATCCAATAGGGCTTTCTTGGAAGTCTGGTCTGCAGACCAGCCCTTTAGCCAGATCAGGCAGCGTCTTGCTACTGCATAAACCAAAGCTCTTGACAGCAGGGGAATAGTATCCATGTCTGACTCGCAGACAAACTTAAGGCCCTGGACCAACTGGTCGGCCAAAGTTATCTCATTAGGAGGAGCATCTCGCTCCTTTAACCCCTGGAGTAGCAATTTTGCCCATTCAGTAAGTGTCTGAGACACTAGGGCCCCCGCCAATGCCGGGCATACTGCCGAGCCTACCACTGAGTATAGGTAGCGAGCGAGTGCTTCAGCCTTCTTATCCACAGGGTCCTTGAAAACATGAGCCCCTTCTACTGGAATAGTGGTGGCTCTATTAAGTCTGGACACCGAAGGGTCCACTATAGGGGGAGAGGTCCATATCTTCAGAAAACTCTCCTCAAAGGGGTACCGTACTGCAAACCTCTTTGGGGCTGTAAAGACCCTCAGTGGGTTCTCCCATTCCTTGTATAAGAGTTTGGCAAAATAAGAAACACAAGGGAACACCTTAGCAGTGCGGGCAGGTTTACGAAACCCAAAAGGGGACTGGAGTATCTGCTACTTCTGCAGTCCTTTCCAACTTTAGCGTATCCCGCACTGCAGTAATAAGGTCAGATACCAAAGCCGTCTCGCGTACTGACCTGGACTTGGAGTCCTCCTCACTGTCCGATCGGTCACGGTCTGCAGTCTCTGATGCATCAGAATCTGGGCCATGAGCCGTAGCTGGACCTGGTTCTGCATCAGAAATATCCCCAGAAGATTGCAGGGGACGGGGGCGTTTATTACCCCCTGTATTCCCGTGTGCTGCTTCCACCCTGGCAGCAAACGCCTCTAGGATTGCCGACATAGCGTCCATAGACACCTCAGGGACACCAGCTGCTAAATCTGGTGTTTCAGGGGAGAAGACATCTGGCTCAGATGCCATGCTGACCACACGCTGACACTCACAGGGCTCCAGGCAAGATATCAATAGGCCACCCTCCTGCGCTGCAGAGATGCTGGGTTACCCAGAGGACTCACCACCCTGGATAGGTACTGCTATGCTGCGCCTGTGATGCTGTCCCCTTGCTGCTGTGTCAGTCTGCTTCTTTTATCAGCACTTCCTGTGTGAATTTTCGCGCCAGTGTAATGCACCCTAGAGGCCGGAGGCTCTCGCAAAATGGTTGCCAAAAACGTCTGTATGGAAGATAATGTGGGCTCTAAGAAAATGGCCGCCGACAGAAGATAGAGGTCAGGCAGCCATAGCCCACAAAAAGATGGCCGCCGAGCGGCAATATCTGCATACAGGGTGGACCAACATGGCCGCCGATCACCTGATAGGGGCCAGTGGGTGTGGCCGAACCACAGGAAGATGGCCGCCAGGCAGTTACAAGAGGCCAAACTTGGCATGGACCACCTCAAAATGGCCGCCAACAGCATGGAGACACAGAAACACAGGTAAGCAAAAATGACATTTCTTTTAAATGTTAGTTAGAGCCAGCCCCGCTCCAGTGGGACCCCCTAGGTGACCCCCAGCACCCAGCAACCTTTAGCTAGAAGCCCAGGGAGGAGGGAAAGGCAGGGAGAGAGGGAAGAAAGGGGCCACAACCACTTACTTGATCTCTCCAGGAATGTCCAGCTAAATCACCCAGCCGAGGCAGGGGAGTTTTACTTACCTATCCTGCATGTATTCTGCTGGAAGACATTCCAAACAGATCATCGTCCGCGCACGGAAGGTGACTGTTGGCCAGGCACATGCTGTGATTGGACCCAGAAGGGACGATCATATGTATGCCCTGGAGCATGACGCTCACCGGACAAGCTGCTGCGACTCGGCCGTAAGGTCAGCCGAAGCTGAGCGGTCCGATGCAAGCCTTGGAGCGTAAGCTCACCGGCCAGGCTGCTGCGACTCGGCCGTAAGGTCAGCCGAAGCTGAGCGGTCCGATGCAGGCCCTGGAGCGTAGGCTCACCGGCCACCCGTGGAGCGACGGACATGTCGTGGAAAACCCAGCGCGTAGCTAGGGTCGGCACACGCTCGATGGCTGAAACTGGGGAGACTACAAGGATCGAGGATCCAGCCTGTCACCCAGTCGGCAGTTGATCGAAGATCGCAGGAAACAACAAATGTAGCAAAAAATAAATAAATATATATATATATATCTTTTTTCCCCGGACCAATGGGCCCGAAGGGAGCCATGTCCTACTCCTTGCTAGACAGAAAAAAACTGATCTGCGAAGATGCAGACTGAGAGGGTATACCCAGAGGGTCCGCCCCCTGGGCGGTACTGTAGAAGGTGTGATGCAACACTTTTTACAAGTTTTTCTGCCTAGTCACTCCTAATTAACGGATAATACCCACTTTGTCAATAGAGAAGCTGTGTCGGTCCATGGACGAAAGAGTAAAACATCATCTCTGAGGGAAAGGAAAAAAAGGAAAAGCAAACACACACAAACAAATTTTGCATGAATAATAAAATATACTTTCAGAGCTTTAATCAAATTCGAAGAAATGCCCATCTGCAAAAGAAAAGATACGGTATATATCAATTGAGGTACGCGTGATTTACAGCCTGTTTTGTGCATTTATGTTTTCTGAAGGTTCTTTCTACTAAAACAATTATTCTGGTGCACATTCTTTTTTAAATTATTCAAGCATAAAAGGCACACTTCCACTAAATTCAAGAAAATTATATTGCTTTTGCTGTGCCTGTACTAATTATTTTAATGAAATCATTTCTAAAACAAAGTAAAATCATTCCATGCTACAGGTATCATTCAAACATTCAAACTCCAGAAAACAACTAATAAAGTAAAATACATTTCAGATCAAGCAACAACAAAAAAAGAAAGAAATCATGTCATGTCAGAAATGGTATATGGTACAATATATATATGATTTCCATCATCCAATCATTCCCAGAAATATTGTTTTTTATTCTTCTTGCACATGATTGGGTATTCTTTGCAAAGTAATTTTTTTTTCACATTCCCATTCCCTTACAAAGTGAACAGCTTTTTTTGCCTTTCGTAAATCAACCCCTTTGTCTTGGTGAGAGTTTTCAATGGTCTTGGTGAGAGTTCTAAATTGTGCATATCAGTGCACTCACCATATTATAAATTGTCAGCAACTTTCCAGAAATAACAATTACCATCAGTTCAATACCTTAGTAGGTAAACTGTACAGATTAGAAAAATGGAAACTGGCCAAAAACACGACTCAACCTAAATGGCCTTAGCAAAACAGACCCTTTCCCAATATTATTTTTCATTTATAGATGGCTGTTCAGGTTTCAAAAGTGTAGCATTCAATCTGTAAGCAACATCAAAAAAATTTATGTTTTTTCCATCCAATACAAAATCGTATTCATGTTTCATGTATGTGCTTCAAATTATTTTTCTTTAATTACAGAAAAGCATGATAACTCATAAAAATATTTGTATATGACCTTAGTAGATTCAGTGTTCTAATACAAAGAAAGCTACAGTTATGGAATTAAAAAAAAAAAAAAAACAGTTGGTGTGATGTCTGTGGAAGCAATAACTGAAATATGCCTAAAGGAAAATAAAGAATGATTGTCTAGGTAACATACTTTTATTGTATTGGGATTTTGCAAGTCACACAATGTTACTGTATTATATAGCAGGAAAAACACATTTATAAAAATAGAAAACAGTGTTTTACTAAAACCTCATTTGAATCATAACCAGTTATAGTATGCCATTTGCTAGCAATTGTGTCATGAACATATATCCCCTCAAGACAAGAGCTGTTTTTTCAGAACAGACTATCCTTTCTAATGCAGTACCCCTAATAAACCCAGTTTTATTGTTGGGTAACAGGGATGAGCCGAACACCCCCCTGTTCGGTTCGCACCAGAACCTGCGAACAGACAGAATGTTCGCGTGAACTTTAGAACCCTATTAAATACAATGGACTCGATCGTTCGAAATCTAAAGTGCTACATATAAAGGCTTATATGCAATTTATTGTCCTAAAAAGTGTTTGGGGACCCGGGTCCTGACCCAGGGGACATGTATCAATGCAAAAAAAAGTTTAAAAAATAGACGTTTTTACGGGAGCGGTGATTTTAATAATGCTTAAAATGAAAAAGTAAAAGTGAAATTTTCCTTTAAATTTCGTACCTAGGGGGGGTGTATGATATGCATGTGAAGTGGCGCATGTTTCCCGTGCATAAAACTGTCCCTGCACAAAGTGTCATTTTTGAAGGAAAAAAAGTCATTTAAAACTCACTCGCGCCTATTAATGAATTGTCAATACATAGAAAAGTCATTGATAAAAAAAAAAAAAAGCGTGGGGGTTCCCCCAAATTCAATTACCAGACCCTTCAGGTCTGGAATGGATATTAAGGGGAACCCCACCGCAAATTAAAAAAGACAAATGGCGTGGGGTTCCCCCTAAATATCCATACCAGGCCCTTCAGATCTGGCATGGATTTTAAGGGGAACTCCACCCCAAATGTAAAAAAAAATGTCGTGGAGTCCCCCCAAAAATCCATACCAGACCCTTATCCGAGCACGCAACCTGGCCGGCAGCAGGGGAAGAGGGGGGACGAGAGAGCGCCCCCCCCCTCCTGAAACGTACCAGGCCACATGCCCTCAACATGGGGAGGATGTCCCCATGTTGATGGGGACAAGGGCCTCATCCCCACGACCCTTGCCCGGTGGTTGTGGGGGTCTGCGGGTGGGGGGCTTATCGGAATCTGGAAGACCCCTTTAACAAAGGGGACCCCCAGATCCCACCCCCCCTATGTGAATTGGTAAGGGGTACATTCTACCATTTCACGAAGAAAGTGTCAAAAAATGTAAATAAAAACACACAAACACCTTGGAAAAGACCTTTATTAAAAAAAAAACAAAAAAACATTCCAGCGATGAAATCCAGTGTCCCGCGGCGATCCCGATGTCCAGCGCTGTCCGTCATTGGTTGTGCCTGAGCGGACCTGATGGGGAAATTCCTCCGCAGTGTTTTAAATGTATAGACCCGCCCCTTCTAAAGTTCCCCATCAGGTCCGCTCAGCGGACCAGATGCGGAACACAAGAAGGGGTGGGTCTATACATGAATTACACAGTGAAGGAAGTTCCCCATCAGGTCCGCCCCCTCGGTATGTCAGACCGCGCCTACGTCATTGGCCTGAGCGGACCTGATGGGGAACTTCCTTCACTGTGTAAATTTAAATTACACAGTGAAGGAAGTTCCCCGCTCAGGCCAATGACGTAGGCGGGTCTGACATACCAAGGGGGTGGACCTGATGGGAACTTTCTTCACTGTGTAATACGTAAATAGACCCGCCCCTTCTAAAGTTCCCCATCAGGTCCGCTAAGCGGACCAGATGCGGAACATGAGAAGGGGCGGGTCTATTCACGTATTACACAGTGAAGGAAGTTCCCATCAGGTCCGCCCCCTCGTAGAGCGGACCTGATGGGGAACTTCCTTCACTGTGTAATACATGAATAGACCCGCCCCTTCTCGCGTTCCGCATCTGGTCCGCTGAGCGGACCTGATAGGGAACTTTAGAGGGGGCGGGTCTATACATTTAAAACACTGCAGAGGAAGTTTCCCATCAGGTCCGCTCAGGCACAACCAATGACGGATAGCGCTGGACATCAGGATCACCGCGGGACACTGGATTTCATCGATGGAATGTTTTTTATTTTTTTATTTTTTTAATAAAGGACTTTTCCAAGGTGTTTGTGTGTTTTAATTTAAATTTTTTGACACTTTCTTCGTGAAATGGTAGGGGTACAATGTACCCCTTACCGATTCACATAGGGGGGGCGGGATCTGGGGGTCCCCTTTGTTAAAGGGGTCTTCCAGATTCCGATAAGCCCCCCGCCCGCAGACCCCCACAACCACCGGGCAAGGGTTGTGGGGATGAGGCCCTTGTCCCCATCAACATGGGGACATCCTCCCCATGTTGAGGGCATGTGGCCTGGTACGGTTCAGGAGGGAGGGGGGCCGCTCTCTCGTCCCCCCCTCTTCCCCTGCGGCTGGCCAGGTTGCGTGCTCGGATAAGGGTCTGGTATGGATTTTTGGGGGGACTCCACGCCATTTTTTTTTTAATTTGGGGTGGAGCTCCCCTTAAAATCCATGCCAGATCTGAAGGGCCTGGTATGGATATTTAGGGGGAACCCCACGCCATTTTTTTTTTTTAATTTGCAGCGGGGTTCCCCTTAATATCCATTCCAGACCTGAAGGGCCTGGTAATTGAATTTGGGGGAACCCCCACGCTTTTTTTTTTTTTTTTTTTATCAATGACTTTTCTATGTATTGACAATTCATTAATAGCCGCGAGTGAGTTTTAAATTACTTTTTTTCCTTCAAAAATGACACTTTGTGCAGGGACAGTTCTAAGCACGGGAAACATGCGCAACTTTACATGCATATCATACACACCCCCCAGGTACGAAATTTAAAGGAATATTTCACTTTTATTGTTTCACTTTAAGCATTATTAAAATCACTGCTCCTAAAAAAACGGCAGTTTTTAAAACTTTTTTTTGCATTGATACATGTCCCCTGGGTCAGGACCCGGGTCCCCAAACACTTTTTAGAACAATGATTTGCATATAAGCCTTTATAATTAGCACTTTAGATTTCTCCCATAGACTTTTCGAATTTGCCGCAAACTCGTTGTTCGGCGAACTTCGTTGTTCGGCGAACGGGCGAACAGGCAATGTTCGAGTCGAACATGAGTTCCACTCGAATTCGAAGCTCATCCCTATTGGGTAACTTTAAACACCATCTTTGGGCAAAATCATACACACATACACCTATTCACTATTTTTTTATTTTTTATTATTTCAATAGGAATTTATCACCGCTATTTATTCAACTAAGTCAACTGTCACCCAAGTCATCCTATGGTGAATGGTGATGTAGAACTATAGCTGTCAAGCAATAGGGTCCAATATGCAGCATATCTCTGCAATACAGGCACATTTCCTTTTCAAGACCCTGCAAATCCAAAACATATCTGTTGATCTCACAGAAAAACACTAATCTCTTAACCACTTAACGACGGCTCACTGTATATATACGTCGGCAGAATGGCACGGACAGGCACAATCACGTACCTGTACGTGACTGCCTTCGTATGGGTGGAGGGTCCCATCGGACCCCCCTCTGGTACAGTGAGCAGTGGTTATCCGTTCGGGAGCGATCCGTGATGAGGGAGCGGCCATTCGTTTCTGGCCACCCCCTCGCGATCGCTCCCAGCGAATGATATGCTTCCTCTGCTGTGTAAATGTAAACACAGGCAGAGGAAGTGATGTCATCTCTCCTCGTGGCGGTCTTTTCGTCCGCAGAGCCGAGGAGAGAAGACACAGGTTAGTGCACCAACAGCCCACTGACACGTAGGTACACATAGGCACACATTTCACCCCCCAGTCACCCCCAGATCACCCCCCAGGTCACCCCCCAGCCCCCAGTCACAGTGTCACTGATTGCAGTGATCATTCATTTACTGATCGCTGCATTTAGTGTCATCTGTGACAGTAAAAAGTTGCAGGGCAGTTAGGTTTAGGCCCCTTTAGGTCCAGGGTAGCCCCCTAACCCCCCATAATAAACGTTTAACCACTTGATTGCCCCCCAGGTAACCCTTTCATCCCCTATCGCTAGCGCCACTAAGCGATCATTTTTCCGACTGCTGTATTAGTGTCGGTGGTGCCCCTACGTAGCAAGTTATTTTTTTTAGGTTCGCCGCAGGTTTTTATAGCATCAGGTACACCCATATATTATATAATAAAGGTTTAACCCCTTTATTGCCCCTAGAGTTAACCCTTTCACCAGTGATCACTGTATAAGTGTCACTGGTTAGCCAGTTAGTTATTTAGTTATTTAGGTTACCCGTCAGGTTTTTATATAGTGCCAGGTACCCCCATATATTACCTAATAAAGGTTTTAACCCCCTGATTGCCCCTAGTTAACCCTTTCACCAGTGATCACCGTATAAGTGTTACGGGTGACGCTGGTTGGTTAGTTTGCTTTTTATAGCATCAGGGCACCCGCCATATATAACCCAATAAAGGTTTAACCCCCTGATCACCCGGCGGGTGATATCAATTAGGTTTTAGCGCCAGAGAGGGTCTGCGTCGCCCCAGGCAGCATTAAGTTAGTGCCAGTAACACTAACACCCACGCGCAAAGCATACACCTCCCTTAGTGGTATAGTATCTGAACAGATCAATATCTGATCTGATCAGATCTATAATAGCGTCCCCAGCGGTTTAGGGTTCCCAAAAACGCAGTGTTAGCGGGATCAGCCCAGATACCTGCTAGCACCTGCGTTTAGCCCCTCCGCCCAGCCCAGCCCAGCCCACCCAAGTGCAGTATCGATCGATCACTGTAACTTACCAAACACAACACACATAACTGCAGCGTTAGCAGAGTCAGGCCTGATCCCTGCGATCGCTAACAGTTTTTTTTGTAGCGTTTGATATATTTGCTGACGACAGTCAGGTGCTTTTTTTCCTGTGAATCTTACTAGTGTACCCCTAAATTTAGAGCCCAAAATGGCAAATCGAAGGTACACTAGTAAAGAGGCCTACGATATTCTGAGCATGACAGATAGTGAAGAGGAGGTCACGGATCTGTCAGATTCAGGCTCAGAATACCTTCCCGTAGAAGACAGCGGCTCCATGTCAAATAGCCCGGGCGACGAAAATGATGAGGTCCCTGCGGTTTATGAGGGAAAAAATAGTCAGGTTGAGCCGGTCAACTGCCCGTATTACATAGGGAGCGCTGGCAAGATAGTGTGGAACTTGGTGTCACCCTTATTCGGAAAGGGGTACCACTTGTATGTGGACAATTATTACACGAGCGTGCCACTTTTTAGTCACTTGTTTGATCATCAGATTGGAGCATGTGGCACCGTGCGACCTAATTGCCGGGGCTTTCCCCAGGGGCTTGTAGATTCCCATCTTAGGCTGGGGGAGAGAGCCTGCTTGAAGTGTAATAATTTGCTCGCTGTGAAGTGGAGGGATAATAAGAATGTTTTCCTTCTTACCTCCCTTCATGCAGACACGACAGTCCAAATTCGTATGGGACTGGTGTTGTGGAGAAACCCCTCTGTGTCCTTGAATATAACCAAAATATGGGAGGGGTGGATCTCAACGACCAGAAGTTGGCGCCGTATCACATTCCCCCTAAGGCGAGACGCTGGTACAAAAAAGTGTCTCTATCCTTATGTCAATTGGCTTTGCTGAACTCTCATGTGCTATACAGAGCTTCAGGCGGGACTTTATCTCTCCTAAAATTCCAAGATGGGATAGTCACAGATAGTGATGAGCCGAACACCCCCGGGTTCGGTTCGCACCAGAACCCGCGAACGGACCGAAAGTTCGTACGAACATTAGAACCCTATTAAATACAATGGATGCGAACGTTCGAATTCTAAAGTGCTAATTATAACAACTATTATGCATGTTATTGTCCTAAAAAGGGTTTGGGAACCCGGGTTCTGCACCAGGGGACATGTATCAATGCAAAAAGAAGTTTTAAAAACGGTCGTTTTTCGGGAGCAGTCATTTTAATGATGCATAAAGTGAAAAAAAAAAGTCAAATATTCCTTTAAATATCGTACCTGGGGGGTGTCTAAAGTATGCCTGTGAAGTGCCACGTGTTTCCCGTGTTTAGAACTGTCCCTGCACAAAATGACACTTCTAAAGGAAAAAAAAGCCATTTAAAACTGCTTGCGGCTTTAATGTAATGTCTGGTCCCGGTAATATGGATGAAAATCTTTAAGAAAAATGGCATAGCTACCCCATGACCCCCCCCCCCCCCTACCCCAGCCCATTACCAGCCCCTTTGGGTCTTGTATGGATATTAAGGGGAACCCCGCACATAAAATAAAAAAGGCCCTATATACTCTGAACAGCCGTATACAGGCGGTGCATACAAGACAGGGACTGTAGGTTTGTTCTTATGTAGAATCTGTTTGTAATTTTGAACAGGTACATTGTTGAAGTGTAGCTCCAGCCCAAAAATCTATTTTTAAACTTTTTGGAAAACATAGGTAAGGGTTATCACCCCTGTAACATTTGTTTTGCTGTCTGTGCCCCTGTTCAGAACATTTCACCTCACTTTCCGTCCCAATGTCAACTGTTTTTGAAATGTGGTGTTTTTCTTGAAACAAGGATTGCTGATAAAGCATCAGTACAGAGGAGACACCTTTCTCCCATATTTATTCTTACAGGAGAGAATTTTCCTTCCTAGGGGTAGATTTCCTCTCACTTCCTGTTGTCTTCTTGCGTTTGCAAGTAGGAGTCGTTTGTAAGTTGGATGTTTGAAAGTAGGGACCTGCCGTATATACTCTGCAGAAATAGGCCCCTTAGTTGTTGGTGTTGGCACAACACTGTAAGCACTCACAGTTACTCTTGGTTGGTGCTGGAACGCCCTGCTGTCAACTATTATATCAGGAATTTTAATTACATATAATTGTTGAACAGTGGTAGTAAAAATTGGGCCTTTGATGGTGGTGCTGGTGCCACAACACTGTAAGCCCTGACAGTTACTCTTGGTGGGTGCAGCAATGGGCCCTGCTGTGAATTATTAGATCAAGAATTGTAATTGCATGCCCCTGTTGAACAGGGGCTGAAAAATTGGGCCTTTCGTGGTGGTGGTGGTGGTGGTGTTGCCACAACACTGTAAGCCCTCAGAGTTACTCTTGGTGGGTGCAGGAATGGGCCCTGCTGTGAATTATTAGATCAAGAATTGTAATTACATGCCCCTTTTGAACAGGGGCTGAAAAATTGGGTCTTTCGTGGTGGTGGTGGTGTTGCCACAACACTGTAAGCCCTCAGAGTTACTCTTGGTGGGTGCAGGAATGGGCCCTGCTGTGAATTATTAGATCAAGAATTGTAATTACATGCCCCTTTTGAACAGGGGCTGAAAAATTGGGCCTTTCGTGGTGGTGGTGGTGGTGGTGGCGTTGCCACAACACTGTAAGCCCTCAGAGTTACTCTTGGTGGGTGCAGCAATGGGCCCTGCTGTGAATTATTAGATCAAGAATTGTAATTGCATGCCCCTGTTGAACAGGGGCTGAAAAATTGGGCCTTAGGCACTGGTGGCACAACACTACAACCCCTCACAGATACGTTACTTGGAGCACAGCAATGAGCCCTGTTGCAAAGTATTGCTTCAAAAATTGTAATGACACGCCCCTGTTAAACAGGGGCTGAAAAATTGGGCCTTAGGCACTGGTGCCACAACACTCCAACCCCTCACAGATACTGTACTTGGAGCACAGCAATGAGCCCTATGGCAAATTATTGCTAAAAAAATTGTAATTACACGCCCCTGTAAAACAGGGGCTGAAAAATTGGGCCTTAGCCACTGGTGGCGGCACCCATAAACAAAAATGATCTTCCAAGCTATCATCATCAATCGTATCATTGAGGACTCGGAGGAGGAGGATAGCCAGTCAACATAACAGCACAGGCACTCAGCATCAGCATCAGTCTTGAAGGGATGTGACATGTTAAAATCAATTAGTCTGTTATATCAGCATCAGGTGTGTGGTAGCTGGTGGTGATCCAAGACTGGTTCATCTTGATGAAAGTCAGTCGATCAACCGAGTCGGTGGACAGGCGCACCCTGTGATCCGTGACAAATCCTCCAGCAGCACTGAATGTGCGTTCCGAAAGAACGCTGGATGCAGGACAGGCCAGTAGCTCAATTGCATACTGTGCAAGCTCTGGCCAGTGATCCATCCTCAAGACCCAGTAAGCCAGAGGATTTTCGGTGGGGAAGGTGTCCAAGTCTGACCTTGCCCCTAGATATTCCTGCACCATGTTTATCAGACGCTGGCGATGGTTGCTGGAACCGATCATACTTTGGGGCTGCGGACTAAAGAATTGTCTGAACGCATCGGTCAGACGGCCACCTTCCCCACCGCTCCTTCTTTGACTGGCCGAAGCCTCAGCAACTCGTTGTCCAGGACCAGGAGTTTGTAACCTCCCAGTCTCTGGGAACGCGTTGCACAGACCTTTCTGCAAGGCCTCCCGGAGTTGTCTCATCCTCTGCTCCCTCTGCGAAGGTAACATAAGGTCCGCAACCTTACCCTTGTACCGTGGATCAAGGAGAGTGGCCAGCCAGTAATGGTCCCTCTCCTTGATCCGAAGAATACGAGGATCCTTCCGCAGACTTTGCAGGATCAGGGAGGCCATGCAGCGTAGGTTTGCTGAGGCATTCGCTCCGGAGTCCTCTGGGTCACAAAGGACGACATGATCCGCAGCCACCTCCTCCCAGCCACGTACAAGTCCACTGGTTTCTTGGGACTGTAAATCATCCCTAAAAGACTGCTGCTGATGATGCTGAGTGCCAGCCTCCACCTCCATGCTGACACAATCCTCCTCCTCCTCCTCCTCCTCTTCCTCTTCCTGTGCGATGGGTGGGACAGAAGGAACACTGTCTGGGTAAAGGGGGCCTTGAGAGGCAAGGAAGTCCTCCTCTTCCTGCCTCTGTTCTGCCTCAAGTGCCCTGTCCATTATTCCACGCAGCGTGTGCTCCAACAGGTGGACAAGAGGTACAGTGTCACTGATGCATGCACTGTCACTGCTCACCATCCTCGTGGCCTCCTCAAATGGTGCCAGGACAGTGCATGCATCCCTGATCATGCCCCACTAGCGTGGAGAAAAAAAACCAAGCTCCCCTGACCCTGTCCTGGTGCCGTAGTCGCACAGGTACTCATTGATGGCCCTCTGCTGCGTGTGCAGCCGCTGCAGCATGGCCAACGTTGAGTTCCACCTGGTGGGCATGTCACATATAAGGCGGTTCTTGGGCAGGTTCAACTCCTTTTGCAGCTCAGCCAGGCGAGCACTGGCATTATAAGATCTGCGGAAATGCACACAGACTTTCCTGGCCTGCCTCAGGACATCCTGTAAGCCCGGGTACCTGCCCAAGACCCGCTGCACCACCAGGTTAAGGACGTGAGCCACACAGGGCACATGGGTCAGTTGTCCCTGTCGGAGGGCGGAGAGGAGGTTGGTGCCATTGTCGCAAACCACCATTCCTGGCTTAAGCTGGCGTGGCGTCAACCACCTCTCGGCCTGGCCCTGCAGAGCAGACAGGACCTCTGCCCCAGTGTGGCTTCTGTCCCCCAAACACACCAGCGCAAGCACGGCATGGCATCTTTTTGCCTGCGTACTTGCGTAGCCCCGTGAACGGCTACGGAGCACCGCTGGTTCATAGGACAAACCACAGGAAGAGGCCATGGAGGAAGAAGAAGAGGAGGGGGTGGAGGAGAGAGGTGTGTCACAACCAGTAGTAGCATTTTGGAGGCGTGGCGGTGGAACAACCTCCAACACTACTGCACCTTGTCCTGCATCCTTCCCAGCTGCCAAAAGAGTGACCCAATGGGCCGTGAAAGAAAGGTAACGTCCCTGTCCATGCCTGCTGGACCATGAGTCAGCGGTAATATGCACCTTACCGCTGACCGCCCTGTCCAGCGAGGCCAAGACATTGCCTTCCACATGCCGGTAGAGAGCCGGAATAGCCTTCCGTGAGAAAAAGTGGCGTTTGGGAACCTGCCACTGAGGAACCGCACATTGCACAAACTCACGGAAGGGGGCCGAGTCTACCAACTGAAAAGGCAGCAGTTGAAGCGCTAGCAATTTAGCCAAGCTAGCATTCAACCGCTGGGCATGTGGATGGCTGGGAGTGAACTTCTTTCGATGGTCCAGCAGCTGGGGCAGGGAAATTTGCCTGCTAGAATCGGACGTCGGTGTACTGCTAGCAGAGTGGCCGCAAGTACTTGGCTGTGACACACCTAATTCTACACCTTCATTCCTCTCAGTGCATGTTTCAGAGAGGACTGAAGTTATAGTGGGGTTGGAGATCCCAGCTGATGCGGTGCAAGGAGAGGTCCGCTTTGTTCTTTGGTGTGGGTCTTTGAGGTAGGCTTGCCAACGAGCTGCATGGCAGGTCAACATATGTCTGGTCAGGCATGTGGTACCCAAGCGGCTGATGTTTTGGCCACGCGATATACGCTTGAGACATATGTTGCAAACAGCAGCTGTGCGATCTGATGCACTAGCCTCAAAAAAGGCCCACACCAAGGAACTTTTTGAATGACGGGCAGAGGCAGCGCCCTGCACAGGCGGAGCTCTGCGGTGTGATTCCGTCGGTGTACTGCCCTTACGCTGGCCACCAAAGGGCATCCTGCCTCGTTGGAGATGTGCCTCCTCCTCATCCTCCTCCTCCTCCTCTCTCCTATTAGGCACCCACGTGGAGTCAGTGACCTCATCATCCCCTCCCTCCTCATCACTGGAGCCAATCTGGCAGTATGCTGCAGCTGCTGGAACATGACTGCCAGATTGGTGTCCTTCTTGAGCATCCCCTCTGTCTGCTCTCACGCTACTGCCTTCCTGTAGCTGGGTTTCATCATCAGACCCTTCGAAACGCTGGGCATCCTCCTGGAGCATGTACCCAACACTGTGCTCAAACAGTTCGGGGGACTCCTCAGGAGGAGGACATGGTGGGTCTAGGGAAGGAGTGACTGATGATGAGTCTGACATTGATACCAGGGAAGAGGACGCTTTGGCAGCTGCTTTGCCAGTACCCTGAGCCTGGGTGAGAGAGGATGAGGAGGAGGAGGAGGGCTTGGTCATCCACTCTACCAAGTCTTCGGCATGATGTGGCTCAACATGTCCAGCTGCCGAAAACAAGGACAAGCGTGTCCCATGGCCATGTGCTGATGACAATGCACCGCGTCCACGACCAGCACTGTTGCCCCCAGACACAGAGCCTGCTTGCCCTCTTTTATTGCCTCCTGACTGTCTGCCTCTCCTTGTTTGCCTTCCAGACATTCTAATAGATGGCCTGCAGGGAGATGGGAAAAAAGCAATAAGGGCTACCTTCAGGTGTCCTTCTCTGTCCCTTTACTTAAGGATTTCTAAATATGGTTGAGGATTATTGCTTTTGCACAGAATAGCACAATGACAATTTCCCTGACTGTCCAAAAAACAAGGATTTCAAAGATGATTGATGAGGAATGCTTTGGCACACTATAGCACAAGGAGAAATCCCCTCACTTTCCTTCTTTGTCCCTAGAAACAAGGACTGGCACAGTGAAAGAAACTGACACTCTCCCTACCTACAGTTTTCTGTCCCTAGAAAAAATGTTTTTTTAAAGCACACTATAGCACAAGGAGAAATCCCCTCACTTTCCTTCTTTGTCCCTAGAAACAAGGACTGGCACAGTGAAAGAAACTGACACTCTCCCTACCTACAGTTTTCTGTCCCTAGAAAAAATGTTTTTTTAAAGCACACTATAGCACAAGGAGAAATCCCCTCACTTTCCTTCTTTGTCCCTAGAAACAAGGACTGGCACAGTGAAAGAAACTGACACTCTCCCTACCTACAGTTTTCTGTCCCTAGAAAAAATGTTTTTTTAAAGCACACTATAGCACAAGGAGAAATCCCCTCACTTTCCTTCTTTGTCCCTAGAAACAAGGACTGGCACAGTGAAAGAAACTGACACTCTCCCTACCTACAGTTTTCTGTCCCTAGAAAAAATGTTTTTTTAAAGCACACTATAGCACAAGGAGAAATCCCCTCACTTTCCTTCTTTGTCCCTAGAAACAAGGACTGGCACAGTGAAAGAAACTGACACTCTCCCTACCTACAGTTTTCTGTCCCTAGAAAAAATGTTTTTTTAAAGCACACTATAGCACAAGGAGAAATCCCCTCACTTTCCTTCTTTGTCCCTAGAAACAAGGACTGGCACAGTGAAAGAAACTGACACTCTCCCTACCTACAGTTTTCTGTCCCTAGAAAAAATGTTTTTTTAAAGCACACTATAGCACAAGGAGAAATCCCCTCACTTTCCTTCTTTGTCCCTAGAAACAAGGACTGGCACAGTGAAAGAAACTGACACTCTCCCTACCTACAGTTTTCTGTCCCTAGAAAAAATGTTTTTTTAAAGCACACTATAGCACAAGGAGAAATCCCCTCACTTTCCTTCTTTGTCCCTAGAAACAAGGACTGGCACAGTGAAAGAAACTGACACTCTCCCTACCTACAGTTTTCTGTCCCTAGAAAAAATGTTTTTTTAAAGCACACTATAGCACAAGGAGAAATCCCCTCACTTTCCTTCTTTGTCCCTAGAAACAAGGACTGGCACAGTGAAAGAAACTGACACTCTCCCTACCTACAGTTTTCTGTCCCTAGAAAAAATGTTTTTTTAAAGCACACTATAGCACAAGGAGAAATCCCCTCACTTTCCTTCTTTGTCCCTAGAAACAAGGACTGGCACAGTGAAAGAAACTGACACTCTCCCTACCTACAGTTTTCTGTCCCTAGAAAAAATGTTTTTTTAAAGCACACTATAGCACAAGGAGAAATCCCCTCACTTTCCTTCTTTGTCCCTAGAAACAAGGACTGGCACAGTGAAAGAAACTGACACTCTCCCTACCTACAGTTTTCTGTCCCTAGAAAAAATGTTTTTTTAAAGCACACTATAGCACAAGGAGAAATCCCCTCACTTTCCTTCTTTGTCCCTAGAAACAAGGACTGGCACAGTGAAAGAAACTGACACTCTCCCTACCTACAGTTTTCTGTCCCTAGAAAAAATGTTTTTTTAAAGCACACTATAGCACAAGGAGAAATCCCCTCACTTTCCTTCTTTGTCCCTAGAAACAAGGACTGGCACAGTGAAAGAAACTGACACTCTCCCTACCTACAGTTTTCTGTCCCTAGAAAAAATGTTTTTTTAAAGCACACTATAGCACAAGGAGAAATCCCCTCACTTTCCTTCTTTGTCCCTAGAAACAAGGACTGGCACAGTGAAAGAAACTGACACTCTCCCTACCTACAGTTTTCTGTCCCTAGAAAAAATGTTTTTTTAAAGCACACTATAGCTCAAGGAGAAATCCCCTCACTTTCCTTCTTTGTCCCTAGAAACAAGGACTGGCACAGTGAAAGAAACTGACACTCTCCCTACCTACAGTTTTCTGTCCCTAGAAAAAATGTTTCTTTAAAGCACACTATAGCACAAGGAGAAATCCCCTCACTTTCCTTCTTTGTCCCTAGAAACAAGGACTGGCACAGTAAAACACACTGACACTCTCCCTACCTATCCTTCTCTTTCCCTAAACTAAAGGAATCCAGGTTAAGCAAGAAAGAAATAAATGTCACTGTCCCTGCCTATGCTTGTCTTTCCCTGCTCCGGAACACACTACACTAGGCCGCCTTGCTGGCGGCCTTTTATAGTGTGGGGCGTGTACTAAACACCCTCAGCAATAATTGGCCACAGGCATCCTGCCTGTGGCCAATCATTGCTCTCCTCGCTGCCGGCGCTGTGATTGGCCAAGCATGCGGGGTCACAGTGCATGCTTGGCCAATCACAGCGCCTGGATGACACTGCGATGGCGTAGTGCATTGTGGGCCGTTCGCGTCACTCGAATTTGGCGCGAACGGCCCAAATCGTTCGATCTTCGTCGAACGATCGAACAGCCGATGTTCGAGTCGAACGTATGTTCGACTCGAACACGAAGCTCATCCCTAGTCACAGAACTCCTGTATCCAGGCGGTTCTGCACCTCACCATCCCCTACCAAATGCAGTAAGCCGGCTGCATGAGAGGCATTATCCGTATGTCCTCGAGAATACCCCTACCCAACGAGCCCCCCAAAAAAGATGTGTCTGTAGCAAGCGCGGATTTAGGCGTGACACCTGTTATTTTTGTCCACTCTGTCCTGACAATCCTGGTCTGTGCATTGGTACAGTAAATGTTTTGAACACTACCACACAAAAGTGAAGTTTTAGCGTAGGGTACAGCATTGCACAGAACAGGACACACTTACACAGGGTCTCCCAAGATGCCATCACATTTTGAGAGACCCGAACCGTTACAGTTGAGTAAAAAAAAAGTGTAAAAAAAAACGTAAAAAAAACAAAGCACAAAAAAATATATAAAATAAAAAAAACAAAAATAGTTGTCGTTTTATTGTTCTCTCTCTCTCTCTCTCTCTCTATTTTCTCTCTATTGTTCTGCTCTTTTTTACTGTATTCTATTCTGCAATGTTTTATCATGCTTGCTTTTCAGGTATGTAACTTTTTGTTTTCAGGTACGCCATTCAGTTGCAGCGCTGATTTATTTATCTTGACAGCAACAGAGTTTGCTCCAACAATACATAAAGCCGTGACTCCAACGCTGTAGGGGGTGATTTCACCACCACAGTAAAAAAAAAAAGAGCATATATGCCGAAGCATGGGGGCAGCAGGGGCGGAGGAGCGATTTTGCTCCTAATGCCGCGTACATACAGTCGAAATTCCGACGGAGGCTTGCCCGTGGAAAAGTCTGACCGTATGTACGCGGCATAACCTTTTATGTCGCGTACATACGGTCGAAATTCCGACGGAGGCTTGCCCGTGGAAAAGTCAGACCGTGTGTACGCGGCATAACTTTTTTGCG
The DNA here is from genome assembly GCA_029206835.1 of Rana muscosa. NCBI lineage: Eukaryota > Metazoa > Chordata > Amphibia > Anura > Ranidae > Rana > Rana muscosa. Next base: position 1,044,000,318 of record CM055122.1, read on the forward strand.
GGAGGATGCCCCCATGCTTCGGCATATATAAATGGTGCATGTATGCCCATCATTAGAAGTGGGTGGATGAAGGAAGGTATTCTAATGGTGGGCATACCCACCGATCAATCTCTTTTTTTCATTCAGCCAACAGGCTGCATGAAAAAAAAGATTACAATACATGTTCAACAAGGACCAGCAACGTACTGGTATGTTGCTGGACTTTGAATGGTTATACCAGAATGATGCCTGCGGGTTTAGGTATCATCTTGGTATCATTCTTTTCAGCCAGCGGTCGGCTTTCATGTAAAAGCAATTATAGCGGCTAATTAGCCTCTAGACTGCTTTTACAAGCAGTGGGAGGGAATGTCCCCCCCGGATATAAACAGCGCCATTGGGAAATTGGGAAAGCATTTTATCACACCGATCTTGGTGTGGTCAGATGCTTTGAGGGCAGAGGAAAGATCTAAGGTCTAACCCCCAATTTTTTTCAAAAAAAGAGTACCTGTCACTACCTATTGCTATCATAGGGGATATTTACATTCCCTGAGATAACAATAAAAATGGTAAAAAAAAAAAGAAAAAATGGAAGGAACAGTTTAAAAATAAAATAAAAAAAGCAAAATAAATAATAAAAAAATAAAAAATAAAAAAAATAGCACCCATGTCCCCCCCCCCTGCTCTTGCGCAAAGGCAAACGCAAGCGTGGGTCTAGCGTCATATGTAAACAGCAATTGCACCATGCATGTGAGGTATCACCGCAAAGGTCAGATCGAGGGCAGTCATTTTACCTCCTCTGTAAATCTAATGTGGTAACCTGTAAAGGCTTTTAAAGGCTTTTAAAAATGTATGTAGTTTGTCGCCGCTGCACGTTTTAAATTTTAAAGCATGTCGTGTTTGGTATCCATGTACTCGGCCTAAGATCCTCTTTTTTATTTCATCAAACATTTGGGCAATATAGTGTGTTTTAGTGCATTAAAATAAAAAAAAAAGTGTATTTTTTCCCCAGCAAATGCGTTTGAAAAATCGCTGCGCACATACCGTGTGGAAAAAAAATGCAACACCCAATATTTTAATCTGTAGGGCCTTTGCTTTAAAAAAATATATAATGTTTGGGGGTTCAACTTAATTTTTTTTGCAAAAAAAATAAACATTTTCATGTAAACAAAAAGTGTCAGAAAGGGCTTTGTCTTCAAGTGGTTAGAAGAGTGGATGATGTGTGACATAAGCTTCCTAATGTTGTGCATAAAATGCCAGGACAGTTCAAAACCCCCCCAAATGACCCCATTTTGGAAAGTAGACACCCCAAGCTATTTGCTGAGAGGCATCTTGAGCCCATTGAATATTTTTTTTTTGTCCCAAGTGATTGAATAATGACAAAAAAAAAATGTACAAAAAGTTGTCATTAAATGATATATTGCTCAAACATGCCATGGTTATATGTGGAATTGCACCCCAAAATACATTCTGTTGCTTCTCCTGAGTACGGGGATACCACATGTGTGGGACTTTTTGAAAGCCTAGCCGCGTACAGGACACCGAAAACCAAGCACCGCCTTCAGGCTTTCTAAGGGTGTAAATTTTTGATTTCACTCCTCACTGCCTATCACAGTTTCGGAGGCCATGGAATGCCCAGATGGCACAAACCCCCCCCCCAAATGACCCCATTTTGGAAAGTAGACTCCCCAAGCTATTTGCTGAGAGGTATGGTGAGTATTTTGCAGATCTTGCTTTTTGTCACAAAGTTTTGAAAACTAAAAAAAAATAAAAAATATTTTCTTTCTTCATTTTCAAAAACAAATGAGAGCTGTAAAACACTCACCATGCATTCTTAGCAAATAGCTTGGGGTGTCTACTTTCCAAAATGGGGTCATTTGGGGGGTTTTGTGCCATCTTGGCATTTTATGGCCTTCAAAACTGTGATAGGTAGTGATAGGTAGTGAGGAGTGAAATCAAAAATGTATGCCCTTAGAAATCTTGAAGACGGTGCTTGGATTTCGGGGTCCCGTACGTGGCTAGGCTCCCAAAAAGTCCCACACATGTGGTATCCCCATACTCAGGAGAAGCAGCAGAATGTATTTTGGGGTGTAATTTCACATATGCCCATGGCATGTGTGAGCAATATATCATTTAGTGACAACTTTGTGCAAAAAAAAGGTTTGTTATATTCCCGCAACTTGTGGCAAAATATAAAATATTCCATGGACTCAACATGCCTCTCAGTAAATAGCTTGGGGTATCTAATTTCCAAAATGGGGTCATTTGGGTGGGTTTTGTGCTATTTTGCCATTTTATGGCCTTCGAAACTGTGATAGGTAGTGAGGAGTGAAATCAAAAATTTGCGCCCTTAGAAATCTTGAAGGCGGTGCTTGATTTTCGGGGTCTCGTACGCGGCTAGGCTCTCAAAAAGTCCCACACATGTGGTATCCCCGTACTCAGGAGAAGCAGCCAAATTTATTTTGGGGTGCAATTCCACATATAACCATGGCATGTGTGAGCAATATATCATTTAGTGACAACTTTTTGTAATTTTTTTTTTTTGTCATTATTCAATCACTTGGGACAAAAAAAATATTCAATAGGCTCAACATTCCTCTCAGCAAATAGCTTGGGGTGTCTACTTTCCAAAATTGGGTCATTAGGGGGATGGTTTGTGCCATCTTGGCATTTTATGGCCTTCAAAACTGTGATAGGTAGTGATAGGTAGTGAGGATTGAAATCAAAAATTTATGCCCTTAGAAATCTTGAAGGCGGTGCTTGGTTTTTGGGGTCCCGTACGCGGCTAGGCTCCCAAAAAGTCTCACACATGTGGTATCCCCTTACTCAGGAGAAGTGGCAGAATGTATTTTGGGGTGTAATTTCACATATGCCCATGGCATGTGTTAGCAAAATATAATTTAGTGACAACTTTGTGCAAAAAAAAAAAAGTTTGTCATATTCCCGCAACTTGTGGCAAAATATAAAATATTCCATGGACTCAACATGCCTCTCAGCAAATAGCTTGGGGTGTCTACTTTTCAAAATGGGGTCATTTGGGGGGGTTTTGTGCTATTTTGGCATTTTATGGCCTTCGAAACTGTGATAGGTAGTGAGGAGTAAAATCAAAAATTTACACCCTTAGAAATCCTGAAGGCGGTGATTGGTTTTCGGGGTCCCGTACGCGGCTAGGCTCCCAAAAAGTCCCACACATGTGGTATTCCTGTACTCGGAAGAAGCAGCAAAATGTATTTTGGGGTGCAATTCCACATATAATCATGGCATGTGTGAGCAATATATCATTTAGTGACAACTTTTTGTAAAAAAAATGTTTTGTCATTACTCAATCACTTGGGACAAAAAAAAATTCAATGGGCTCAACATGCCTCTCAGCAATTTCCTTGGGGTGTCTACTTTCCAAAATGGGGTCATTTGGGGGGGGTTTGTACTGCCCTGCCATTTTAGCACCTCAAGAAATGAGATAGGCAGTCATAAATTAAAAGCTGTGCAAATTCCAGAAAATGTACCCTAGTTTGTAGACGCTATAACTTTTGTGCAAACCAATAAATATACGCTTATTGACATTTTTTTTACTAAAGACATGTGGCGGAATACATTTTGGCCTAAATGTATGACTAAAATTTAGTTTGTTCATTTTTCTTATAACAAAAAGTAGAAAATATGTTGTTTTTTTAAAAAAAATCGGTCTTTTTCCGTTTATATCGCAAAAAAATAAAAATCGCAGAGGCAATCAAATACCATTAAAATAAAGCTCTATTTGTGGGAAGAAAAGGACGCAAATTTTGTTTGGGTACAACATTGCATGTCCGCACAATTTCCAGTTAAAGCAGCGTAGTGCCAAATTGTGAACTCACCTCTGGTCATTATGGTCTGTATTGGTCCGGTCCTTAAGTGGTTAAAGGGTTTGTAAATCCTCATGTTTTTTCGCCTGAATGCATCTTATGCATTCAGGTGAAAAAACTTCTGGCAATGACCGGCCCCCCAGCCCCCCATTTAACTTACCTGAGCCCCGTATTTCCCTCAGTGGAGACGCGCTGTCCCTCTCTGCACAGGGTCCCGGCTGTTGATTGAAAAGTTTGACAGCAGCGCAGCCATTGGCTCCCGAGTAAAGAGGAAAGAGCAAAGTTAGCCCAGATTTGCCAGCCAGCCCAGAGTTGCCCGCCAGCCAGCCCCGCATTGCCCACCAGCCCGCTGGCCTGAAGGTGCACGTCAGCCAGCCCAGTGTTGCCCGCTAGCCCGCCGGCCCAGAGGTGCCTGAAAGCCAGCCCAGAGTTGCCTGCAAACCCGCTGGCTCAGAGGTGCCCGCCAGTCCAGCGTTGCCCCCGGGCCAGAGTTGCCCGGCAGATAGCCCAGTGTTGTCCGCCAGCCCGCCGGCCCAGAGGTGCCTGACAGCCAGCCCAGCATTGCCTTCCAGCCCGCCAGCCCGCAGTTGCTTGCAGCTCAGCATTGCAGTCTGCCCACCTAAAAAAAAGTGGATTACTGTACTGTACAGTAAACTTCACTCCCTACCCCCCACTACAGCCCATGGCCCCCCACTATATTGTAGGCCCTGATCCCCCCACTACAGGCCCTGACCCCCCACTGCAGGCTCTGACCCCCCCACTACAGCCCCTGGACCCACTACAGCCCATGGCCCCCCACCATAGGCCCTGACCCCCCACTACAGGCCCTGACACCCCACTACAGCCCCTGGACCCCCAATACAGTACCTGACCCCCCCACTACGGCTCCTGACACCCTCCACATCCCCAGACCCCCTCACTACATCACCTGACCCCCTCACTATAACCCCTGAACCCCCACTACATCCCCGACCACCCTCACTACAGCCCCTGGCCCTCTGAAATAGTACTGTAAATAATGTACAAGTCTGTGAATTTAAGCCTAATACTGAAATTTAGGGATAATTTTGAAATACAGTTTCAGTACATATTTTAGGAACCTCTACAATATTTGTTCTTTTGATTGTCACAGGTACCCATTGTGTCCTGTACTGTACATTAAATAATGGCAGAAAGTACCAAAAAAAGCTGTATATCTATTAGACATGTGCACATTGAAATATTTCGTTTCGGAATTTCGTTTTCGTCCGAAAAATAAATTTATTTAGTTACTCCTGAAATTCGTTTTTATTTATTTAGTTTTTCGTTAGAAATTGCATTCGTCCGAAAATCTGAATTAATTAAGGTTGAATCTGTCATTGAAGGCTTATGGTGTCTGTCGAATGTTCAAAGAAGATTCGACGGAGCAGTGAAACTGTACGACGCTGCAATCATACATTTCCGGTCGAATGTTCCGCCCACAAGCTATAGAAGAATTCTAATGTTGTATGACTAGTAATAATTATATTTATTCATTACTATTACTAGTCAACCAACATTAGAATTCTTCTATAGCCTATGGGCGGATGCATTTGACCGGAAATGTACGATTGCAGCGTCGTACAGTTTTGCTGCACCGTCGAATCTTCTAACTTTCGATGCTTTGACGAATCTTCGTCATTCTAGCTATTTTACTGCTTCTCCTCTTTGGTTACAATCAGCCAATAACATTCATCATCAACTTTATTTTTATTTTACTTCCCCCACCCAATTCCAGCAGTGATCTTTTCTCTCTATGTCGAATCTTTTCTCTCTATAATAACAAATCTTTTCTCTCCTATGTCGAATCTTTTCTCTCCTATGTCGAATCTTTTCTCTCCTATGTCGAATCTTTTCTCTCCTATGTCGAATCTTTCTCTCCTATGTCGAATCTTTTCTCTCTATAATGTCAAATCTTTTCTCTCCTATGTAGAATAATCTTGGACTAATAGAGTTAAGGTTAGGCACATTCGACCACAGGTTCGATAGACACAGATTGTTATTGTCAGCGTCACGTCGAATCTCCTATCTATATCGAACTGTTGTAGCAACAAAAACGAAAATAAAGCATTTGTTTATGTCGGATCTTTCGGTTTTCGGATTCTGTGCTTTCGTTTTCGTTTGTTAAAACGATAATGAAAATAGCTGAAATTCGGACGAAAATGCATTCGGACGAAAACGAATGCACATGTCTAATATCTATTACCTTGGATATGAAGGGTAAAATTATTAAATTGTATGATGAAGGTGTAGCTTAAATAGGTCAAATTCTAGGATTCACTCGGACTACAGTTAACACCGTCATGAAAAACAGAGAAAAAATTCTTGCAGAAATTAAGAGTGCTACACCCGTTAACACAACAACAATTTAAAAAAAGGATAGCATTGGTGCAGACATGGAACAACTCTTAATACTTTGGATAGAAAAACAGACTACAAGTCATGTTCCTGTCAACCAGGCAATAATACAAAGTAAAGTCTTAAGCCTCGTACACACGGGCGGTTTTCTCGGCAAGAAAACTGCTGGGAGAGCTTTTTGACGAGAAAACCGGCCGTGTGTATGGTTTCTCGTCGCGAAAACTGCCGGGAATCTCGTCGCGAAAAATAGAGAACCTGCTCTCTATTTTCTCATCGGGATTCTCGTCTGCCTGTTTCCCGGCGAGAAAACCATGCGTGTGTATGCTTACCTGTCTTCAGGTAAACCCGCGCATGCTCGATGAGACTTCAAAGCATGCGCGGTAGCTTACAAGGGTAGTTTAGGGTGAAGGAAGATGCCGGCGACGGCATCAAATGTGACGAGTGCATGCTCGTCGTAGTCAATGACGTCACCGCGTTCTTGCCATTCAAAAGAGCAGCGGTTCTTTTAAATGTGCCGTGTGTAAACTCGGATAGCAAGAAAAGCTTGCCAGGAATCTCGTCAGGAAAACCAATGTTTTTTTCCTGACAGGATTCCTGGCCGTGTGTACAGGGCTTTAAGCTTATTCAATGACCTGAAGGCTAAGAAAGGTGAGGCAGCAAAAAGATGCAGAATTTTTTGCAAGCCGTGGATGGTTCAAGAAGAGGTCTAACCTACATAACCTTAAAGTACAAGGAGAGGCAGCTGCTGCAGATAATAAGGCTGCAGAAAGCTATCCAAGCAAACTTGCCAAAATTATTTAAGGTGTAGGCTCAGAGTTTTAATGTGGATGAGACTGGGCTATTCTGGAAGAAGATGCCTGCAAGAACCTTCATCGCAAAACAGGAAGAATCAATGCCAGGCTTGCCAGCTAAAGATAGAATAACCCTTCTGTTAGGTGACAATGCTTCTGGTACTTTAAAGCTAAAGCCTTTGTTAATTTACAGATGGCAAAATCCAAGAGCTTTGAATAACTACCTTAAAACTGGACTTCCAGTGCATTGGATTGCTAACAAAAAAGCATGGATAACTGCAGGCCTTTTTGAAGATTGGTTTGACACCCGCTTTGTTCCAGAGGTGAAAGCCTATTGCAAGGACAACAATATCCCTTTCCACATGAACACTAGATGAGCTGAACCCTAACATTTGAGTGCAATTCCTACCACCAAATACCACCTCACTACTGCAGCCAATTAATCAATGTATTTTAGCCCCCTTCAAGTTTAACTACTTAAAAAGAACATCCAGTAAGTGTATTGCAGCAATAAACAAAGAAGAAGGAGCAAGTAAAGAAGTCCTATCCAAATTCTGGAAAAGCTACAACATCTTGGATTGCATTAAAACTGTAAAAGATTCTTAGAATGACATAAAGGAAACCACAATGAAAAGGGCCTGGAAAAAAAATGCCCACAGTTAGTTGATGATTCCGAAGGCTTTGAAGATCATGTAGCTACTGTTAAGCCCTGTACATACGATTGGTATTACCGATGAAAACAGTCCAATGGACTGTTTTCATCGGACGAACCGATTGTGTGTGGGCCCCATCGGACTTTTTTCCATCGGTGAAAAAAAATAGAACATGTTTTACATTTTTCCAATGGAAAAAAAAAAACGATAGCAAATTCCGATCGTCTGTGGGGAACTCCATCGGAGAAAAAACCCACGCATGCTCAGACTGAATTAGGAGACGGGAGCGCTCGTTCTGGTAAAACTAGCGTTCATAATGGAGATAGCACATTCGTCATGCTGTAACGGACTGAAAAGCACGGAGACGGAAAAGCGCAAATCGGCTAACACCAAACTTTTACTAACACGCGGTAACACAAAATCAGCAAAAGCAGCCCAAAGGGTGGCGCCATTGGATTTGAACTTCCCATTTATAGTGCCGTCGTACGTGTTGTACGTCATGGCGTTTGGGACGGTCGGAATTTTCTCTGATGGCGTGTAGGCAAGACTGATGGAAGTCAGCTTCATCGGAATTCCGATGGAAAAATCCATCGGATTTGATTCCATCAGAAATCCGATCTTGGTGTACAGCGCTTAACTGGAAAAATTGTAGAGATGGCAAGGCAGTTAGAGCTGGAGGTGGAGCCAGAAAATTTTGCTGCACTGATTGCATCCCACACTGAGCCCCTCAGCAATAAAGATCTCCACCATTACTAATAAAAAATGACATATTTTGTAGACGCTTTCATTTTTAACTCTTATTGCGATTTTTTTTTACCAAAAATATGTAGAAGAATACATATCAGCCTAAACTGTGGAAGAAATTCGTTTTTTTATATATTTTTGGGGGATATTTATTTTAGCAAAAAGCAAAAAATATTGTTTTTTTTTTCAAAATTGTCGCTCTTTTTTCGGTTATAGCACAAAAAAATAAAAACCGCAGAGGTGATCAAATACCACCAAAAGAAAGCTCTATTTGTGGGGAAAAGAGGGCGTCAATTTTGTTTGGTACAGCATCGCACGACCGCGCAATTTACAGTTAAAGCAACGCCGTGCCAAATTGCAAAAAATTCTCCGGTCAGGAAGGGGGTAAATCCTTCTGGGGCTGAAGTAGTTAAACACATGCTTTAACATGTAGATGCCTATAGGAGATTTTAATGATTGAGTTTACACATATTTTAATGTGGATTAGCTAAACATATTATGGAAAAAATCCCCCTTGAGAGTAATTAAGGGTTTCAGCGCAACGGCCACATTTTTTCTAATGACTAGATGCAGTATGTATATAGGATCTACTGAGAGATTCTATTTGTATTATGTTATCATAAACTTCATCAATTCCATCTAAGTGGGATAGCAATTGAATACCTCCTGGTTAGAACTATTGCATGAGTGAAAAGGTTTTGATCTACCGTATTTTTCGGACCATAAGACGCACTTTTTTCCCCCAAAAATATGGGGAAAAATGTCTCTGCGTCTTATAGTCTGAATGTACATCATGCTCCGCCCCCCCGCCGCCGCGGTCAACGCCCCCGCCACTGCCGGAAACCCCCCCGGACCTGTACTCCGGAGTCCTGGTTCCCGCGGCCTCCTCCCGCACAGATGCCCAGATAATTGCTCCAGCCGCCGCTGCAGCCACGGAGGTGACTGCCTGGCCAGTAATCTGCAGCCTTGTGTGCTGCGGGTAGGAGAATTATGGTATACAGAACACCGGGGTCTCTGGGAGCAGGGACATGTCTTAGGAGAAGGGGAAATCATGTCCACTGCCCCACTATGCAGCGCGACATGCCGCCCAGACTCAGGTAGGAAACTATTGTAAGGGGAGAGTGGGGAGGAGTGGATGGAAGGCTGTGCAGTCTCCTAATGCTGTGTTTGGAGGAGAGGTGACAGCCTGCTCTGCTGGGACTTGTAGTGCCTCTGTGGGGGGGCTGAAATATGGCAACCTGCTGTGCTGGAACTTGTAGTGCCTCTGTGGGGGGGGCTGAAATATGGCAACCTGCTCTGCTGGGACTTGTAGTGCCTCTGTGAGGGGGCTGAAATATGGCAACCTGCTCTGCTGGGACTTGTAGTGCCTCTGTGAGGGGGCTGAAATATGGCAACCTGCTCTGCTGGGACTTGTAGTGCCTCTGTGAGGGGGCTGAAATATGGCAACCTGCTCTGCTGGGACTTGTAGTGCCTCTGTGAGGGGGCTGAAATATGGCAACCTGCTCTGCTGGGACTTGTAGTGCCTCTGTGAGGGGGCTGAAATATGGCAACCTGCTCTGCTGGGACTTGTAGTGCCTCTGTGGGGGGTGCTGAAATATGGCAACCTGCTATGCTGGGACTTGTAGTGCCACAGGTCAGGCCGCTTAGTTGGCACAGGTCAGGCGCATTATTGGCAATGGTCAGGCTGCATTTCTTTGGCACAGGTCAGGCTAAATTTCATGGGCACTGGTAAATATTTTAGTAGACCATTTGGTTCAGAATATTTTTTTTTCTTGTTTTCCTCCTCTAAAACCTAGGTGCGTCTTATGGTCAGGTGCGTCTTATAGAGCGAAAAATACGGTATTTAAAAAACATATTAGGACAGCCCTACGTTTGTAGAGCCGGAAACCTATGAAGCGTTTGTGATAGGTTAGTTAACTGTAGTTATATCTCACTGCTAGAAAAACTTGAGAGCCATAAATGAAATAAAAATGTAGGTACACCACATGGAAAGAAAAGGACTATAATTATCCATTTATGGAAGTACCAAAAACTATAATCTGGGTTTTATTTAAAGAGGTTGTAAAGAAATGTATTTTTATTTTTTTAAATAACAAACATGTTATACTTAGCTCAACTGTGCAGCTCGTTTTGCACAGAGTGGCCCCGAACGGCGTCTTCTGGGGTCCCTCGGCGGCTGTCTCGGCTTCTCCCCGCAAGCACTCACCACCTTCATGTGAGCTTGCATGGTGATGAGTTCTTGCGGGCGCGCTCCCGTGATACAGCCAGTGGCTATTGCCACTCACTGTATCACTCGGCCCCGCCCTCGGCACACAGCGTCATTGGATGTGATCGACAGCAGCGCGAGCCAATGGCTGCGCTGCTTTCAATCCATCCATTCTAGCCAATTAACGGCCAGGCTGAGCGGCGAAGAGGATTTCGGGGCGAGCGCGGGACATTTGAGGGCTCAGGTAAGTAAAACGGGGGCTCGGGGGGGGGGGGGGCAGTAGACCATAGGATGCATTAAGGTGAAAAAACTTTTTCCTTTACAACCCCTAATAAAATGATAATAGCCCATACAATATTTTTTTTACAGGAAAGGAAATGCTGAAAGAAATATGGTTACTTATGAGTAAAATAGCAATTAGAACCACAATGAATATGTAAATAGGATTAAGATGCTTGGTCAATTAAATTGCACACGAGTGGAGTTCAAACATATATTGAAAGCCTTATGTCCTAAAGGTATCATCCTGGAATACATTACAAAAACAAACTGGAAAAAGTGAGACTTTAAATATACCTTACAGGAGACTAAACACAGGTAATAAATGTACAAAGAGATAAAACGTCAAGGTTTTATTATCAAAAATGTGGAACATGGGTACCACATCATATCCTGTGACACGCTTCTGGTATGAGATCATGAGGCGCATCACCTCACTTTCTGGCCATGCCAGATGCGGTGAGGGGGGCCTCCCACGCTACATGCCGCCATTATTGAGCTAATGTGTAGTGCAATGTTTGGCTGTGTGGGCGGTGATGGGTGGCCCTTGGTAGGTGTTTAAGGGTGTCTGCTCTAAACTGTATTTATTAAATTTTTGTGTGTGGAACCATGTGGTTATTCTGCCGATAGTAGCTGAGGTTCGTTGGCTACATGTATTCAGCCTGTGGGTTGAACAAAAAAAAGAACAGAACAGAATCCTCCATTCACTAAATTCTATGTGGATAAAGAAATCTCTGCCAGAAAAAAGTGAAAAAAGTATATGCCGAGTATAGGAGCTACAGCCACCTGACCACCCCATGCTCCTAATGCTGGGCATACAGTGGGTGACCATGAGATTGTATTTCCAGCACGATCCCATCTCGCTCGAAATTGGCACTGCGAGGCTGTACTTCTCGCCCTCGCCGCCCCCATGAGATGCAGCGTATCCATAGGAATCCATAGGAAAAAAAATGAGCGACAGAGCTCGGCGCTGGCTTGCGCGACGGGCCTCACAGTGGGTCAATATCGCCGATGCAGAGCCGGTTTTAGACACAATCTCGCAGTCACCTACTGTACACATTCTTTTTTTAACTGCAGATGGAGAAATTTCCCCCTGCAGCGCTGCACGCTTTGAGGTATATATTCTGAGAGCAGCACCCTGCTGCTCTCAGAAAACACAGATCAGTGCTGCAGCTGATGCGTGTGCCTGCAAAGTAAAATAACAGTTAAGAATAACACACAGTAACACACATTACCTCAATACCTCAATAAAACAAAACATTTTTTTACTTTTTTTACAACTTTAGAGCTCATGCACAGAACGTTTTAAAAACACCAGCGCTACAGCAGCACTAAAAACTAAAATTTTTCCGCATTTAGCTGCGATTTTACATTATCGTTATTGCGCGTTTTTCGTCATTAGCGTTTTTGGGTGTTTTTTTTATAAAAAACACTCTCTATAATGCAAAAATACCTAAAAACATCAAATGCGGCTAAACGTGATACATTTAGCTGCATATAGACGTATTTAGCTGCGTTTTTTGCCATTTTTCGCTTTTACTGCTCCTGGAAGCACAGGCTGTCGTTTTTTTTATACTGCCCCTAAACGTTTATGCCTCCAAATGCCTGTGACAATTTATGTGTGCATGGACACATAAGCTAACATGGAGGGGCTTTTAGAGGCAAAAAAAAATGTCAAACGCCCCTAACAGCAGCTGTAAAAACGTTCTGTGTACATGAGCCCTAACATTTCAGCCTTTGATCTTAGGGTCTCCCAAAATGTTATGGACAGTTTTATGACTACCTATTATCTTTAGAGACCTTTCTTGTGTGGAATTGCATGGATTCCTATGCTGTGCCATGCTGTACCCTAGACTGATCGTTCACTACGATGTGGTAGCAATGAAAGCAGATCTTGATGCAGAGGCAAGGTTGGTCAGGACAGAAGGCACAAAAAACTGGGTGTCACACCTTATTCTGTGTTTACCACAGACACAACATTTTTTGGGGTGACCTTTGTCTTGGGGTAGGTTGGAGAGCATCTGGAAAATGCCTCTAATGCAGCCAGATATTGTAACTGCATCTGTATTTGGATTTGGGCCACAGTGCCTTCTGAATACAAAAGGGCTGAGAAAATCACTTCCTTACATTTTAGAAAAGATACAGTTCTTTATTAGCTTTGTAAATGACAAAAGCATTGTATAGAGATAATTGAAACAAATATACAATGCCTTTAAAAAGTATTCATACCCCTTAAAATGTTCCACATTTTGTTATGTTACAACTAAAAACCTAAATGTATTTTATTGAGATTTTATGTGATAGACCAACACAAAGTGCCACATAATTGTGAAGGAAAATGATACAAATAAATATGTAAAAAGTGTGGCGTGCATTTGTATTCAGCCCTCCCGAGTCAATACCTTGTAGAACCACCTTTTCCTGCAATTACAGCTGCAAGTCTTTTTGGGGATGTCTCTACCAGCTTTGCACATCTAGAGAGTGATATTTTTGCCCATTCAATTTTCAAGTCTTTCCACAGATTCTCAATTGGATTTATTTCTGGACATTAACTGGGCCATTCTAACACATGAATATGCTTTGATCTAAACCATTCCATTATAGCTCTGGCTGTATGTTTAGGGTCGTTGTCTTGCTGGAAGGGGAACCTCCGCCCCAGTCTTAAGTCTCTAACAGGTTTTCTTTTAAGATTGCCCTGAATTTGGCTTAATCCATCTTCCCATTAACTCTGACCAGCTTCCCTGTCCCTGGTGAAGAAAAGCATCTCCGCAACATGACGCTACCACCACCATGTTTCACCGTGGGGATGGTGTGTTCAGGGTGATGTGCAGTGTTAGTTTTCCGCTACACATAGCGTTTTGCTTTTAGGCCAAAAAGTTACATTTTGGTCTCATCTGACCAGGGAACCTTCTTCCACATGTTTGCTCTGTCCCCCACGTGGCTTCTCGCAAACTGCAAACTGACTTCTTATGGCTTTCTTTCAACAATGGCTTTCTTCTTGCCACTTTTCCATAAAGACCAGATTTGTGGCGTGCACACCCAATAGTTGTCCTGGGGACAGATTCTCCCACCTGAGCTGTGGATCTCTGCAGCTCCTCCAGAGTTACAATGGGTCTCTTGGCTGCTTCTCTGATTATTGCTCTACTTGCCTGGTCAGTTTAGGTGGACGACCATGTCTTGGTAGGTTTGCAGTTGGACTCTTTCCATTTAACAGGTGATGGATTGAACAGTGCTCCATGAGATGTTAAAAGCTTGGGATATTTTTTTATAATCTAACCCTGCTTTAAACTTCTCCACAACTTTATCCCTGACCTGTCTGGTGTGTTCCTTGGCCTTCATGATGCTGTTTGTTCACTAAGGTTCTCTAACAAACCTCTGAGGGCTTCACAGAACAGCTGTATTTATACTGAGAATAAATTACACAGAGGTGGACTCTATTTACTAATTAGGTGACTTCTGAAGATTATTGGTTCCACTAGATTTTAGTTAGGGGTATCAGAGTAAAGGGGGCTGAATACAAATGCAAGCCACACTTTTCAGATATTTATTTGTAAAAAAATTGGAAAACCATTTATCATTTTCCATTCACTTCACAATTATGTTCCACTTTGTGTTGATCTATCACATAAAATCCCAATAAAATATAATAGTAAAAAAAGATGCCGTGTGAATTTGGACCGTTGTGTCTGGGTGCATGGAAGACAGGATGAATACTTCACGTTTGTCCTTACATTTTACTGCTGGCAGTTCTTCATTCCGCAAGCAGGCTCCCCCCCCCCCTACTTTCTAAGTGTGGTGTTAACGAGTACTCACAGATTCTAAAGTGGTATATATAACCTGTTGACCTCTATCAGAGCTTATACCTTGTGATCCCATATCTGGCAGGCATGCAATCAATTAATATCCCCCCAGCAAGCCTGCCAGATATGGGGCCACAATGAATAAGGGAGTGGTCGACGCAGATGTTTTGTTGGGGAGTATACACATCTGAAAAATTCTGGGGGCAGTTAATTTATGAGGGGCTAAATTTTGTGGAGCTTATCATAATCAGGGTCACCCCAGGGATGACAGAGGTTATTGTCACTGAAATGCATAAAACACATTATTATCTCTTATCTTTTTCTGGCCATTGCAGCAGAGAACACAGGCATGTGATGAATCGAGTCTGGGAACCAATATGACTGGAATTCATTATTTTTTAAATGCCCATGTTAAGGGTTAGGCCCAAAAAAAAATTCAATTCAGAAAACATGATAGGTTTCCACTAGGGTCGCTTGGCAAGGCATGAATTTGAGTTGGTGGCAATGTATTGTTGAGCTAAAACATTACTTTGGTCCACAATCAAATTATAGAGGTCTTCAGTGAAAAACAAATCAAAAATGTCAAGGGCCATTGTTGGCTGTTTCTACCTGAACCCTGGGCTGTGAATGGGGGGTAACAGGTGCTACTGAATCTGGGGGCAGCACCCATTAGGGTTTGCAAGCCCCTCTGAAAGGCTACTATGGGCTCTGCGGGTCTGTGCTCGAATTCTTAGTGGCTGCGGTTGTATTAAACTACTAGTGCTAGCCACCTCACCAGCTTGTACTGCAATGCTGGTGCTCACCACTTCTCCATGAATACTGCAGTGCTGGTGTCTAAGAGGCCAGGATGTACTACGCTGCTGGTGCTTGCCAGATCACCAAAAAGTAGTGCAGCGCTAGTACTTGCACCCTGCTGCATCTAATCATAATTATGTGTTTCTAGCACTTCAGCAACATGGGATTGGACACGCCTGATTTTAGCAGTAACCTCTTCACCATCATCAGAGCTAGCTGTCAGGATGCTGCTATTTTTTACACATTCATACTCTGAGTCTGATTCTGACAGTGAGGGCTCCACTTCGCTCTTATTTATCCTGCTCAGAATTCTGTACGCCTCCTCGCTAGGGTAACTTTTTTTGGAAATTTTGGGCACTAACTTTAGAGGTACCTTCAGCTCCGAACAGTAATGGCATATAGGAAGCAGAACCAGCCAGATCTGGTTTGTGTGTTTACTAAGACATACAGATCTCTGTGCTGTGGTTGGACCAGCCATCAGAAAGTTTACAGCCAAAATAATTGGCTGCGAGCCTACTGACAAACTTGTGCTGTGTCCAACCACTGCACGGGAAGTAGGGGGTGTGCGAGCGCCCTGTAAATCAGGAAGTTCCCCTGCGACATACGGGTACAATGCAGGTTAACATCAAAGCAGCCGGCCAGCAGAGTATGTTAAACTGCAGGTCAGCAAGCGGTTAAAGTCCCATTTTTTTCAGTGTTTTATTTTTTTTCCTGTGAGAATCGTTTTTTTTTAAGGAAGCAAAATATATTTCTTGTTTCATTCATTATTCTGCATATGGCTTACAAGGTCATGGCAATAATATTAAAAGAGGATTTTTTAAAAAAATAACTAAGGAGGCAAGCTTGTTTGGTATTAAAGCAGCCTTAAGATAAATAGCCAAACAGACAATTTAAATACCGATAGATAAACCAAGTAGTATCATATAAAGCAATGTCTAATTTTAAATGTCAGGGGTTAATAAGACTACAGATCAGTTCAGACTACAGAATAAAGATTGTTTCTTTACTAAAGTAAATCTTCACTTTGGAAAGTAGATGTTCACTAAGTAAGTAAATAAGGTGAGGGTGGTCACTTCTACCATCCAACCATGTGCTACAATAGGGATGAGCTTCGAGTTTGAGTCGAACTCATGTTCGACTCGAACATTGCCTGTTCGCCGAACAGCGAACAAATTGGGGTGTTCGCGGCAAATTTGAAAAGTCTATGGGAGAAATCTAAAGTGCTAATTATAAAGGCTTATATGCAAGTTGTTGTCATAAAAAGTGTTTGTGGACTCGGGTCCTGCCCCAGGGGACATGTATCAAGGCAAAAAAAAGTTTTTTTGGGAGCAGTGATTTTAATAATGCTTAAAGTGAAACAATAAAAGTGAAATATTCCTTTAAATTTCGTACATGGGGTGTGTGTATGATATGCATGTAAAGTGGCGCTTGTTTCCCGTGCTTGGAACTGTCCCTGCACAAAATGTCATTACTGAAGGAAAAAAAGTCATTTAAAACTCACTCGCGGCTATTAATGAATTGTCGGCTCCCGGCAATACATAGAAAAGTCATTGATAAAAAAGAAAAAAAAGCGTGGGGGTCCCCCCAAATTCAATTACCAGGCCCTTCAGGTCTGGTATAGATATTAAGGGGAACCCCGCCGCAAATTAAAAAAAAAAATGCGTGCGGTTCCCCCCAAAAATCCATACCAGGCCCTTCAGATCTGGCATGGATTTTAAGGGGAACTCCACCCAAATTTTTTAAAAAAGGGTGTAGAGTCCCCCCAAAAATCCATACCAGACCCTTATCCAAACACACAACCTGGCAGGCCGCAGGAAAAGAGGGGGGAACGAGAGAGCGCGGCCCCCCTCCTGAACCGTACCGGGCCACATGCCCTCAACATGGGGAGGATGTCCCCATGTTGATGGAAAAAGGGCCTCATCCCCACAACCCTTGCCCGGTGGTTGTGGGGGTCTGCGGGCAAGGGGCTTATTGGAATCTGAAAGACCCCTTTAACAAAGGGCACCCCCAGATCCTGGCCCCCCTATCTGAATTGGTAAGGGGTACATTGTACCCATACCATTTCACGAAGAAAGTGTAAAAAAAAAAAAAAAAAAAGACACACAAACACCTTGGAATAGTCCTTTATTAAAAAAAAAAATAATAATAAAAAAAAAATAACATTCCAGCGATGAAATCCAGTGTCCCACGGCGATCCGATGTCCAGCGCTGTCCGTCATTGGCGGAGCGTGAGCGGACCTGATGGGGCACGCATTTTTTTTTTTGAGTGAGTTTTAAATTACTTTTTTTCCTTCAAAAATGACATTTTGTGCAGGGACAATTCTAAGCATGGGAAACATGCGCGACTTTACATGCATATCATACACACCCCCCAGGTACGAAATTTAAAGGAAAATTTCACTTTTATTTTTTCATTTTAAGCATTATTAAAATCACTGCTCCCGTAAAACTGTCAATTTTTAAAACTTTTTTTTGCATGGATACATGTCCCCTGGGGCAGAACCCGGGTCCCCAAACACTTTTTAGGACAATAACTTGCATATAAGCCTTTATAATTAGCACTTTAGATTTCGAACGTTTGAGTCCATTGTATTTAATAGGGTTCTAAAGTTCACGCAAACATTCTGTCTGTTCGCAGGTTCTGGTCCGAACCGAACAGGGGGGTGTTCGGCTCATCTCTGTGCTACAAATATCTTGTGTTTCTCTCAGGCATAATAGGGCATAAAAGTACTAATGCTCCCCGCCCTCTGTCTCTGTATTTATCTCTGTCTCTGTTTCTCTCTCCCTCTCTACCTACCCCCCCTCTCTTTCTTTCCCCTCTTCTCTCTCTCTCGCTTTCCCACCTCTCCCCCTTCTTTCTCCTCTTCCTTGCTCTCCCCCCTCCTCCCTCTCTTCCACCCACCCTCTTTTGCTTCTTGCCTCTTTCTCCCTCTCTCTCCGTCCCTTTCTCCCTTCCTTCCTCCCTCACCCCCAAAAAATTCTGTGTATGCACCAAAGATGGAATAAGACGTGACACGCATTACTAATTTTCCCACTGTCGCTCATAACCTGGCCTCGGCATAAAGCACTGCTTCTGTCGCTACCACACATAATTATTATATTAGTGCAGGTATGGTGAAGGTGTTTCCCATATGTCCAACCAGATGCCATTTGTTTGTAACTGATCTCCTATGCACTGACCATTTGTTTGTTTTCTCAACCACGTTTCTGCCTGCCGCCTGGGCTGACCGTTTTCCTGCATACTGACCAAACCTCTGCCTATGGCCTAAACTGACCATGGCTTGTTTATCAACCAAATTTCTGCCTGCCACCTGGACTAATTCCTGAATATTGGTCCTATCTATACCTGCCACCTGAACTGCCTGTTTATCAACCCTGTTTCTGCCTGTTGCCCAGACCGATCATTTAACTGTTTGCTGACCATGTCTCTGCCTGCTGCCTGCACTGACCCATATGTACAGCCTTCAAGGGATCCACTATGCTCCTGGAAAGATATTTATAGGGGTTTGCTTTCAAAAATGTGCTCATCTTGTGGATGTTTCTACTGTCCTAGTGCTCATGGGCCTGCAAAACTTAATGTCCCTGGAAAGCCTGGGGTGCTCCTTGGATTTTCGGTCATTCCATGTGGCTAGGCTCCAAAAATGTCTCACACATGTAGGATATCCATAGCCAAGATTAGTAGCATAATGTGTTTTAGGGTGTACAGTATTTCTAAGTATGTGCCCATACTGTGTCTAGAAATATCATATTCACAACTTTGTGAAAAAAATAATAATTTTCTTTCTCCATCTTATGGCCAAACTTATGGAAAAAAGGCTCACCATGCCTCTTAGTAAATACTTTGGAGGATCTGCTGTGCAAAATCTGGTAATTTGGATAATTTTTGGATGCAATTGTCCATGCTGTGTGTGAGAAAACTTGTTAAAAGTACACTAAAACAAATTACTTTCATAGTTTTGCAAGATAGAAATTGTGGCAAAAAATTACAACTTCAAGAAATTAATAATTAATTTGCTTCTTTCTAAATACCTTGGTGTACCTACTTTTCTAAAAGGGGTAATTTTGAAGATGATTGTACTGTCCTAGAATTGTAAAGCCCTAAGAAGTGAGAACATCAGGGTTGATACATTTCAAATACAATAGTTTGTAGACCCTTTAACTTTCATGCCGTCTAAATAATATGCACTTATTTGCTTTGTTTTTTTGTTTGTTTTTTAGCAGAATACAGTTTGGCCT
Source organism: Rana muscosa (assembly GCA_029206835.1). Classification (NCBI taxonomy): domain Eukaryota; kingdom Metazoa; phylum Chordata; class Amphibia; order Anura; family Ranidae; genus Rana; species Rana muscosa. The sequence continues at coordinate 1,044,020,016 of CM055122.1, forward strand.
TAATGTATGAAATAGGGTTTACAGTAGGTGCAAGGTTTTATAACAAAAACATTTTTTTTTTTTTTTTTTTTAAATAGCAGTTATTAAATACCACTACCTGTCTCATTAATTATATAAACATTCATTCCGGAAGAGTGTTGCATGATCCAGTAAACTGAAAGTGCTGAAAACTGAAAAATGGCTTGTGGTTAAGTGGTTAAAGAGATATGATCGCTTGAAAGTGTTTAATGTACAGTCTTGCTGTCTTTTCTGACATGTTTGCTTACACAAATGGTCTTACAAGAAGCTTTAAGAAATTTAATTTGAAAAGTAAAAAATAGAAAAAGATTTTAAAAAGTGAACTGGTAAACTAAAATATAAACTTACAAAAATAGTAGTGGAGGGTGGAGCCAAAAGCTCATGTTTATCCATTTATATTATGTTTATGTCAAACTCACCTGTACCATGCCTACTCATAGCCAAGCACCCCAGTGCAGTAACAGACCTTCATCCATGTACTGTAAGTGGTCTCTTTTAGGTGCCTGCTTGGGTGAGTCTGAGAGCCATCACTGGGTTGCTCTGGTGAACACCAGGCAGCTCCTTAGACCCTGCGCCCAGGGCTGCTGTTAGAAATCATGGGGCCCTGTACAGCCTAGCTCACAGCCACCCCCCGCTCCTGCTTCCCCCCCCCCAGAAGTATTAAAGGATCAAAGGATATTTTCGCTAAAATGCTATGCAGCCATGGCAGAAATGATACCCTCATTGATCAAGACCCATTAAATTGAATAGTGCTTCTTTGCAGTTGCTGTGCCCTGGTGCAGTGTTAAAGCATATTGCCTCCTCACTACCTGTCTAATGATTTCTGAGGAGCAATCCAAATGTTGACTGTTCTTAAAAGAACAAAAAACCTTATTCCCCTCAGTGCCTACAAGTATCCAATCTACTCAGCCTAACCCCAGCTGTTATTACTAAGTCCTGGTCCTGACCAAGTCCTTGTCTGCCAGTCTGCCTCTAGTGGGAAGGGATTCCCCATCTGTAAAAATAACATTGGCCTCTCACTCGTTATAAAAAGACCTAATCTGTGTCACAGATTAGCAATAAACCAGATCTCCTGCTTCTTGTAGTTCTCTCCTTTCTTTCTATAGCATGCTTTCCATCAAGACTGGGAAGTATAGGCATTGCTGAAACTAAGCTACTGGTTTACATAGCACCTACAAGACAAGTCCCCATGCAGTCTGTCAGTCAAGCTCACTATTTAGCTGTGCTCTGACCATCACCTGTTGCTTAGCCCCAGTTTATTTATTTATTTATTACAGGTAATATATATATACCGCTGATAATTTACACATTCATATTAGCCCCTGCCCTCAAGGAGTGTACAATACAGTAGCGGCCTGGGCATTGTGGGTTCACCTATCTGTAATGCTGGGCCATATACACCTATCTGTAATGCTGACCTATATACCTTATCTGTAATGCTGGGCCATATACACCTATCTGTAATGCTGACCTATATACCCTATCTGTAAATGCTGGGCTATATACACCTATCTGTAATGCTGAGCTATATACCCTGATCTGTGAGGCTGAGCTATATACTCTGTCCTGTGATGCTGAGCTGTATACTCCTGACACTATGGGTGGAAGCAAGTGCAATACGGTTGACAAAGTGGGTGGATTCTATAAGGGGTGTGGCTTATGAGAAGTGGGATGGTTCAAAAAGTAGGGACGTGGGCTAGCGCCCCCTATCCTTAAACTTCACCAGCCGCCACTGATACAATATATAGTTCCTATTTCACACACACACACACACTAGGGCCAATTTAAACTAGAGCCAATTAACCTACCAGCTTTTCTTTAACCACTTGCTTACTGGGCACATATACCCCCTTCCTGCCCAGGCAAAATTTCAGCTTTCAGCACTGTCACGCTTTGAATGACAATTGCACGGTCGTGCGACGTGGTTTTCCAAACAAAATTGACGTCCTTTTTTTCCAACAAATAGAGCTTTCTTTTGGTGGAATTTGAGCATCTCTGCAGTTTAAATTTTTTGTGCTATAAACAAAAAAAGACCATCAATTTTGAAAAAAACACAATATTTTTTAATTTTTGCTATAATAAATATCCCATTTTTTTATTTTTATTTTTAATATTTTTTTTCTCAGTTTAGGCCGATACGTATTCTTCTACATATTTTTTGTAAAAAAAAACACAATAAGAGTATAGTGATTGGTTTGCGCAAAAGTTATAGCGTCTACAAAATAGGGGATAGAATTATGAATTTTTTTTCAATTTTTTTTTTTTTACTAGTAATGGCGTTATCTGCGTTTTTCTCAAGACTGTGATATTACGGCGGACACATCGGACACTTTTGACACATTTTTGGGACCATTAACATTTATACAGCGAACAGTGCTATAAAATATGCACTGATTACTGTATAAATGTGACTGGCAGGGAAGGGGTTAACACTAGTGGGCGATCAAGGGGTTAAATGTGTTCCCTAGGAGTGATTCTTACTGTGGGGGGAGGGGCCTGACTGGGGGATGGCTGATGGTTGTCCCTATGTACAAGGGACACACCATCAGTATCCTCTCCCTGACAGGACGTGGATCCCGCAAGTCTTGAGGCACTGTGATAGGCTACTGTAGTTGGTTACAAACACCTTATGGATCCACTAATACTTCCTGAGGGTGTCCTCCGGTGTACGCAAAGAAGAGTTACCAATTAAATGACAATATACAGTACATTTATGTCTCCAAACAAACTACTGCTTTTATAAGCACAATTGCCTGGTGATCCTATCCATGTAAACTACATTTAATATTGTCAAAACAACAAGGAAAAATGACATTGGACAAAAAAAAAAAGAACCCTAACCCACTCCATCTAAATAATTGTTTTCCAAAGCTGTTTTGCGATATCTAAAGGATAACCACTATTTACAGAAAAGATTTGCAACTTATGGCATCATTCAGTCCAGGTGCCACTGTTGCCTGGAGCTGATAGATCCACCTAATCTCTCTCTGCAATATAAGACAATACCAGTCTGCACCACGTGGATCTGGATGTACCTGTTCTAGGGCATAAAACTTTACATATCTAAGATCTTTATTGTGTTGCCAAGCTCTATATCATCCCATAGGATAGGAAATCACTGGACTTTATAGTGAAAATATGATCATATATGATATGATTATATTTTTTCTGCCAAAAGAGGTGTTTGTTTTTTTCCAAAAATAAAAACATCATCCAACTACAAACAAGCAAATACACACCCTGGCAGAATTTATGATTTCTTGGCCATTTTTCAGAGAATATGAATGATAACAAAACATTTTTTTATTTCACTCATGGTTAATATTTGCCTGAAGCCATTTATTATCAATCAACTGTGTTTACTCTTTTTAAATCATAATGGCAACAGAAACTACCCAAATGACCCTGATCAAAAGTGTACATACCCTGGTGATTATGGCCTGATAACATGCACACAAGTTGACACAAACAGGTTTGAATGGCTATTAAAGGTAACAATCCTCACCTGTGATCTGTTTGCTTTTAATTAGTGGGTGTGTATAAAGGGTCAATGAGTTTCTGGACTCCTGACAGACACTTGTTTCTTTCATCTAGTGCTGCACTGACGTTTCTGGATTCTGAGTCATGGGGAAAGCAAAAGAATTGTCAAAGGATCTGCGGGAAAAGGTAGTTGAACTGTATAAAACAGGAAAGGGATATAAAAAAATCCAAGGAATTTGGAATAACAATCAGCAGTGTTCATACTCTAATCAAGAAGTGGAAAATGAGGGGTTCTGTTGAAACCAAACCACTGTCAGGTAGACCAACTAAAATGTCAGCCACAACTGCCAGGAAAATTGTTCGGGATGCAAAGAAAAACCAACAAATAACTTCAGGTGAAATACAGGACTCACTGAAAACATGTGGTGTGGCTGTTTCAAGATGCACAATAAGGAGGCACTTGAGTGCATGGTCGAGTCGCCAGAAGAAAGCCATTACTGCGCAAATGCCACAAAGTATCCCGCTTAAAATACTCCAAACAGCACAGAGACAAGCCTCAAACCTGGCACAAAGTCATTTGGAGTCATAAGACCAAAATGTAGCTTTTCGCCCACAATCATAAACACTTCATTTGAAGAGGAGACAACAAGGCCTATAATGAAAGGTACACCATTCCTACTGTGAAACACGGAGGTAGATCGCTGATGTTTTGGGGATGTGTGCACTAAAAAGCCACAGGAAATTTGGTCAAAATTGATGGCAAGATGAATGCAGTAATATATCAAAAAATACTGAAGGAACATTTGCAGTGGCTGTCAGGATTGTATGAGCCTCAGCTACATACAGCATACAGTACCACGTTCCAGCAGCAGGATGGAGACTTCAAATCCCCCTTTAAAAATAAAATTAAGTCTGGCTGAGTGATGTTCAGCCATTTACAGAAAGCCTTGTATTTCCTGAATAAATACAAGGTCTTTCTCTATATCGATGAACCAGAGTGATGGGCGGATGACGTCACAATCTCCACCTCTGCCAGTCAGGGGAAACATTGTATTCAGAAAATACAAAGCTTCCCATGATTGGCTGAGCATTGCTCAGCCTTGTTCCAGGAGTGGGGCAGGAAGTTCTCATCCTGCTGCCGGAACACAGTACTGTATACTGAAAGTAACTGAGGTTGCATACAGTTCATACAGTGCTGATAGCCACTGCAAGAATTAGTAAAAGAAATAGTTAATTTGGCCAGCTTGGTCTAAACAAACTTTTTAAAGCTAAATCTAAAATATGGAGTTAGGCTTCAAAGGCTAAGTTCACCTTTTCTAAAAAAAATAATAAATGCACATCATTTTGCAGGTAAACAATATTTTAAAGTTTTTTTTTTCTTTTACAGTAACCCGAAAAATATTGTACTCACAATCAGCAGATCACATAGGCTCTGTCAGGCTCCTAGACAGTGTTCCTCAAGCTTTGTTTCCATATCTCTGTACAAGCTTTCTGAAACAGTTATTGGAAGAATGAATGAACTATGAGCACTCTCGCAGTTCAGTTCAGTGAAACTACAAGCCCGTATGCCATGGTGGCAGATGGGATTGTAGTTTTTTCATTCACAAATCTTTGCGAATGAATGATATGGCAGTGTAAGGAGAGCCCCGCACAGCTACCCAATTTTTAAAATGTGACATTGGGTGCAGGGTAAAGGATCCCCTTCCTGCTGTCATGGGGGAAGGGGTGCTTAATACCAAAATGCTACAAGGTATACCCTAAATATGGGTGTAACATGTTCCTAAAGGTGAACTTATCATTTAAAGTTTGCAACGTTTGGATTTTAAGACACATTTGAAGAACTGCCCACGAACTGAACCCTGTCGGAAATGGTCATCCCTAATTTTAATATGGCAAGAATACATCGGCTATTTATTTATTTACTTTATGATAAATATATTTTTTGGTTTCACAACTTCTTGGTAGGGGAATCTAGTTCCCATTCTTCAGTAAGACTGATTAACATTGAAAAGATTCTGTCCAGGATTTCCATGACTCATTAATCATTTCATTTGCATTTTCATCTTAATTATCTTCATTGGAACTCATTAACTTCAGCTTACTCATTTGTGGTGATCATTCATTCATCATCTATCACTCATGTCTATTCCTGGACAAAGTCTCCTGAGTTATTTCTTTTATATTGATTGAATTTTACATTTACAAATTTTGTCATTTACCAGAACACCAGTTCATATATTAAATTATTACAGCAGACGTTGGAAGAAAAATGTAACTGGATACTTTACATGTAATCCTTTGATTTCATTAAAAATATTTTTGATATAGTACATCTTAAAGCACATATTTGTCTCTCAGTGACATTCCATACATCATGGCTGTCCCTCTGCTAACTAGTTATTGAGCAATAAAATCCATTTAGCAATGTCCTGTCTTCCCCCCTCGGTCTTCCATCCTTCAGTAGTAGTATTGCTGTAGGAAAGTGGCTTCCTCTCTCAACAGCTTCAGGCAATATGCTTGATGGGCAAATCATAAAGGCCAGTGGAGGAGAACAAACATTTTACATTTGAATCCATGATTTTCCCCAGTACCAAAGCTTTCCTGGCTCCTGTAAAGTATCCTTGCATCAGTGACCAAGCAAGATGGTGATATGCAGCACATAAAGGAGACATCAGATGTTATTTATATCACCTTAAAGCAGATCTGTTATTAGCTTATGTGTGGGGGAGAGTCAATGCTCCAACAGTACAAACAAATGGCAACCAACTCAACCTACTACTGGCCTTTGCAGCAAGGAGCACATTGAAGGGCAACGCATGAAAAAAAACAACAAAGAAAAATTCCCAGCTCACTTACCAACCAGCCTGCAACAAACTGAATTGTCATGCCTAACAGTTTGTTCGTTTTTACACATTTGCAAGTATATGCATAAGCTACCGGGCCACATTACAGCACCCTAGTATACTGCAGTCCTTCAAAGTTTTAGAGCCTCCAAAGTTGGAGCACATATATAATAATAAATAGATTAAAGTGGATGTAAACCCGATTCATTCAATTTGAGCTGGGTACATATATCTGCAGTGTTTTCTTATCTCTCTTCAAAGCCCCATGTTCCGTGGCTTTCTCCTGCTCTGTTCTTCTGTTATCAGCATGATAACTTCTGACAAGTTCTCTGACAACTGTGATAAAACCAGCCTGAATTTTGTGTCAGGGTGGGTGCTATAAATAGATTAGCAGAGAGCTGGTCTATTCACAGCCTAGCTCTGCAAGTCTCTGCCTATGTGGAGGGGAGAGGGGTGCGCCTTTCCTCCAATCAGCTGTCTTACAGTGTATGGCAAAAATCCCCACCCATAGGTGAATTTAGGAAGAGAAAATTCTAACAGGACGTGCACTTTCTAAACAGTATATAAAGCTAAAGACAGCAGATATACATGTAAAACCTATGTAGAAGGATTTGTTTAATCTCTGTGTATCATCTAAAGCTGTTTACTTCACTGGGTATATGTGAAGGTTTACATCCACTTTAAGGGCAGGTATGCCTGGAGGGGGCCCAACCTTCTTTAAAGGCATAGGAACACACTGGACAACCAGCAGTAGCACAATGGCAGTGAAGGTATCCAGTGCGTCCCCTCACCAATTCCACTGTTTAATGGGTAAGAGAGGTGAAGCATGTATCTGATATTTTTATAGGCCCTAATAGGGTCAATGAATGCTGTTAACTGGGGGGGGGGGGAGGTATATCAGCCATCTAATGATAGTAATAAAGATGACTAAAAATAACTTTTAACCCTTTTGTTGCCACCAATTTAAACCATCACCAGCATTGTACATTTTATCAGCCGACTGTCTCATTTATTGCAGAAGTGATCAATTCCACAAGGGTGGTAACATGCTGCCCCCTCTCCCCTCATACACCCCCACCACGATCTATTCTGGGCCCTGCTACCCCTCCTAGGCTTCCAGAATGTCCATGGCAGGTATCAACGGGAAGAGTAGAGGATGATCAATGAACATCCGTTGACTAATGGTCCCTGAGTGAATGAAGCCAGAAGTGACAAGCTTCTTGTCACTTCTGGTTTCAGAGCTGTCACCATCTATGTTTTATTTGCTTCAGCCCTCTATGTGATAGCAATAAACTTAAGCAATATAATATGCTCTATTATGCTTATGCACACTAAAATTAACTTAATTAAATATTTTACTGTATATTTGGTTTTGCTATACAGTTGCACCAAAATGATGTAACCTTTACAGTGTTTTATCTAATCTTCAGGCCTAAAATGTACAATTTAACATGTTTGCAAAAAAAAAAAAAAAAAACAGCACTGCCAGCAAAAGGATTTAAACAACATGTTCTGAAGTGTACACATATGTACACTAATTTTTTTAAAAAAGTAAATTTTTTAACTACTTAAGGACCGGACGATTTTCCCCCTTAATGACCAGGCCATTTTCTGAGATACGGCACTGCGTCGTTTTAACTGACAATTACGCGGTCGTGCGACATTGTACACAAAAAAAGATCTCCTTTTTTTCCCACAAATACAGCTTTCTTTTGGTGGTATTTGATCACCTCTGCGGTTTTTATGTTTTGCGCTACAAACAAAAAAAGACCGACAATTTTGAAAATAAACAATATTGTTTACTTTTTGCTATAATAAATATGAAAAAAATAAATGAAAAAAAAAAAACGAATTTCTTCATGAGTTTAGGCCATTATATATTTTTCTACATAATTTTGGTGTAAAAAAATCGCAATAAGTGGATATTTATTGGTTTGCGCAAAAGTTATAGCGCCTACAAAATAGGGGATACATTTATGGCATTTTTATTATTATTTTTTTTACTAGTAATGACCGTTATCAGCAATTTTTTAGCGGGACTGCGACATTGCAGCGGACAGGTCGGACACATTTGACACTTTTTTGGGTTCAGTGACATTTATACAGCGATCAGTGCTATAAAAATGCACTGATTACTGTATAAATAACACTGGCAGGGAAGGGGTTGAAGTGGTGATCAAGGGGTTAAATGTGTTCCCTGGGAGGTGTTTCTAACTGTGGGGGGGGGACTGACTGGAGGAGGAGAGAGATCGCTATTCCTGATCACTAGGAACAGCAGATCTCCCTCACAACGGGAATCTGTTTGTTTACATTGACAGATCCCCGTTCTGGCTCTCTGTGGATTGATCATGGGTGGCCGGTGAACATCATGGCCGCCGACCACGTGCATCAGCTCCCCCGCCGTGCAGTTTTTAAAGTAAACCTATGCGATTTGTGGGAACGAGTCGAGCTGCCACCGTATAATGACGGCGGCTGGTCGGCAAGTGGTTAACTAAAAGTTGACTCTCTCAGTCAACATGGATTATTTTTAATCCTTATGCTGCTAGCATTAGTAAATAGATAGGAAAGTATACTATGTTGTTTTAAAAAAATAAAAATTAAATTTCTTCAGTTACTTTTGGTGTATTTAGTGCTCAGATGCAGTGAAGATCTGCTTTAAGAAAGTTTTACCTGTCATATTTGAACAAATTTTTGTAATTAAGGAGTAGACTGGCCATAGAGTAAACCCAAATACAACAGCAGATAATGTTGCCAAATTGCCCTTATGCAAGAAAACATTGTGAATCCTGATACCAACCCACCAACTGCCCCCCGCACTCTCAGGTCTCCAAGTTCGCATAACTTCAGCTGTGTACAGGCAGAAGATATAGACAGATAGAGATAGATAGATAGATAGATAGATAGATAGATAGATAGATAGATAGATAGCCTCTGCATCCTATGGTACATAATAAGCTACTAGGTTCATATAGCAAACACCCATAAATTTTTGGTCCAGATGATGTTTAGAGGAAATGGGAAAAAGCTTTCTGCAGATCTTCTTTCCAGGCGGTGCTGTCTGCCTGACATCGCTAAGATATTATATAACAAGAGCACAGATAGGGCCTCATAAGAAATACAATTCATTCCATATCAACCCTAGAAGTGAGCAGTGTCCACTGCTAGGTAATAGTGACAAGAAGTCCTAATATCAGCCTGGCCAACAGCTAGTAAAATTGGGAGAAGACATCAGCTTTTATTTATACCACAATTGTCACCATAAAGTAGGAATCACAGAAAACCATTGTGCAGCTACACAGCATGCACTAATAGTATGGAACTCTCTGGCCAGACGATTTGCTTAAAAAAATCAGTCTTCACTTGCATAACTAATTAGTTTTTGTAATATTTTATTTGTAGAACTTTGTTCACTTTATTGCTTCAAATGCTTGCACTTTATGCTTCTTCTGTAAATTCTTCCCCCTAGTTGCCAGCAATACATTGAATTATGCTCTTTTTAAAGTCCAGGAAGCCGATTTATAAACATTTACTGTACTTGTACCCCAATATTGGAGACATATGCAACAACCATGTATAAAGGATTAAGCAGCTCTATGTGGTGTACTGTAAAAATGGTAAACTAGTCTTTAAAGTTTTGAACAAAAGTGTTATATTTTTTCTTAACAACAGCAACTTTTTTTTGGAGTAGAAATTGTATAATTCTGGCAAACATAGTTGTCAAACTTGAAAAATTAGACAGGGAAAGAGAGAGAGGCTTGTTAGAAGAAATTATGTATGCCACTTTTGGAGTGCCTTACTTACTGTGCAATTATTTTTCCAGAGTCCATTTACACCTCCTTATAAATAAACATCGCACATTTTCTTAAAATCTTTTTAAAATAACTAAAACCATTCAAAACTATTGACAAATAGCAATGCGGAAAATGTCAAACTGTCAAACTCCCTTGGTAATCAAAAGCAAAGAACATAATAGGTTTAAAAAAAGTAGTTGAGGTTCACCAAAAGTGCAGCAAACACAGCTATTCAATCATTTATCGCACATTTGCTTGTTTTGAAAAATTACTGGAACTTTTTGTTGAGATCACATGATGATATAAGGTTTACAAATGAAAGAAAATGTTGCAATAAATGGATTAATGACATGTCATTTACATTAAATGGGTTTAGGTTATTACAGATTTTTAGGACAATAGTCTTCACTTCATGCACACTACAGCTCAAAAAAAGCTTCTTCTTCAGACGTTTGACTTGTTTTTTCTCTGCCTGTAAACTTCCTTCCATGTTAGCCCATGTGTCCATGCACATTATAAGTGTTTTCAGGGGTTTAGTAGCATGCCCAATGCAAAACGCAACTTTTTTCTGTTTTTGATGCTAAAGCTAAATTCCTATAGGAGAAAAAATCATCAAGAGCATACAGTGTGCATGAGACCTAGTGTCAACAAAATTAAATTTTCTTTGCAAACTGTGCTTACATTTTTTATTTATTACAGGTATTTACATTTACCGATTACTTTATATTTCCATTTAACAAAGAAGTTTCTTTCTCATTCCCTGATGATAATATGCTATGAGCTTGCCCATTTTTCTTTACCTCATATGCCATATGAATTGAACCATAGCAGACCTGAGTAGCTGTTAGGAATATTGTGGTTGGGTCACCACGAGGCGCATTTGATTTCTATAGGTTGCCGACTTTCCATCTGTCTGGAGCTATATCAAACCTGAATTGCCGTTGGGAATATTGCGGCTGTATCACACCAAAGCGCAATTCATTTCTGTTTATTGAGAGCTGTCCATCTGGTAAGGAGTGTGTGGACACTGGTGTACATTTTTATTCCAATTGATTCACAGTTCGATATTGTCAACTTGGCACTATTTCATATATATGGACTTTTTTTTATTGACCTTCGATTGTTTTTATTCTTAATTATTTATTATTTTTGGACTAATTCAAATAATAGTATATTGTTGTTGTATCTACATTGATATGAATAGCACCTTAAAGTGACAGTGCACCCTTTTAATGAGAAGTATGTTTTGATATATAGTATTTGGATATTTCAGTGTTGCTGTTGTCACCTAATGCCATTAATGACCATGCAAAAACAGTTTTTTTTTTTCTGTGTTTTTGCTGCTGCTAAACTCCTGTAGAAGAAAACATGTCAAGAGCATACAGTGTGCATGAGGCCTTAAAGGGGTTGAAAATCCTCAAGGTTTTTCACCTTAATGCATTCTATGCATTAAGGTGAAAAACCTTGTGTGCTGCAGCTGCCCCCCCCCCCCCCCGAGCCCCCTTTTACTTACCTGAACCCGGTCTTTCCAGCGGCGGGGACAAGAACACCAGCTCCACTTGGTGTCTCAGGTCCTGATTGGATAGATTGGTAGCAGCGCAGCCATTGGTTCCTGCTGCTGTCAATCAAATCCAATCATACGGGGGGTGGGGCCGAGTCCTGCTGTCTGTGTCAATAGACGCAACAGCAGGACACGGGAGCGCGCCCACATAAGTGCCCCAAGGGAGAGCGGCTCTCCAACGGGGCACTCGAGAACAGAAGGAGCCAGGGGTGCCACTGAGGGACCCCGGAAAAGGAGGATCAGGGCCACTCTGTTCAAAAACCAACTGCAGAGAGGAGGTAAGTATAACATGTTTTTTTTTTAACTGAATCTTTAGTTACCCTTTAATGTCAATACAAAGACATTTTCTTGACAAACTTTTCCTTTATATTTCCCTTTAAAGAATATGTTTCTTTGTGACCTTTTTTCTATTTACAACCTAGCTATGAAGATTCTGTCTTAATATTGTCTTCTCAAAATTCTGTTATGTTTTCGGTGAAATAAGCCAACAACTGAGAACACTTTTATCTGAATCCTGAAGCAAAATTATTTTGCAAAGTATGAATTGGTGAAGATAACATCATTTTAACTGCTTTTAATGCAGTAATTCTTTGCAGAGTGTATTTTAACATATAAATACAGTGCATTTCAGATGAAGCATTCATGTTATAACTGGTTTTCCTAAACAGTTACCTGATTTTAGCACAAATTACAAGAAATAAAAGCTGAAGGCTACATTATCATTACTCACTCTGAAAGCTAATATTTTTTTGTGGACAAAAGAAACATCCTATTGAATTAGTGCACATGAAGTTTATTTAAAGCAGCACTTGTTTTGGCCAAGAATCAAAGGAATTGTAAAACTAAGGAGGGCAACATTTTCATTGCTGTAGCAAAACATTAAAATAAATGGAAAATTGTGCCACAGAATTTAGCAAAACTTGTTTGGTTGAGAAGTTGTCTTTATGCTTAAAGAGGTTGTAAAGGCTCGTGTTTTTTCACCTTAATGCATTCTATGCATTAAGGTGAAAAAACACCTGGCAGTCACCGCCCCTCCAGCCCCCCGTTTTACTTACCTGAGCCCCTTCATCTACTTGAAGTTTATTTAAAGCAGCACTTGTTTTGGCCAAGAATCAAAGGAATTGTAAAACTAAGGAGGGCAACATTTTCATTGCTGTAGCAAAACATTAAAATAAATGGAAAATTGTGCCACAGAATTTAGCAAAACTTGTTTGGTTGAGAAGTTGTCTTTATGCTTAAAGAGGTTGTAAAGGCTCGTGTTTTTTCACCTTAATGCATTCTATGCATTAAGGTGAAAAAACACCTGGCAGTCACCGCCCCTCCAGCCCCCCGTTTTACTTACCTGAGCCCCTTCATCTACTTGGCGCGTCCTCGCCGTCCTTCTCTCTACGGAGTCCCGGCTTTGAAAAGGATAGTTTGATAGCAGCTCAGCCATTGGCTCCCGCTGCTGTCAATCAAATCCAATGACGCGGGTGCCAGGGGGCGGGGTCGAGCCATACACTTGGCATCTATAGATGAGGAATGATTGACTCAGGAGCGTGCCCATAAGGTAACCCCCTCGGGAGAGTGCTCCTCCTAGGGGGTTATCTAATGCGAGGAGGAGCTGTGAGAGCAGCCGAGGGACCCCAGAAGAGGATGTTCGGGGCCACTCTGTGCAAAAAGAGCTGCACAGTGGATATAAGTATGACATGTTTGTTATTTTTTTTTTGTTTTTTTAAATGTAGCTTTAGTATCACTTTAAGACAACCTGACATTTTGCTTATGCAGGGTAAGGTTCTCTTATAAGATACTCACTTATCAATTGTGCTGCGCTCCCTCTCTCCCAGTCCTTTTGAGTATGGAGACCCATGTAAATTTCTCCCAGGATGCAGTCCTTGGGTCTGAATGGTCAATCAGTAGGTCTAAACATGGTCATTCGACTAGAAGGAGGAACCCAGATAGAAAGCAATTGAACTGCAAGTTTGAAAATGACTTGCTAAGCTATTGCTACACTTGCCAGGCTTTACAATTGTAGCAAGTCTGCATTGCATGACTCCAGGTCAACTTTCTTTGCAAATGTAGCGGGGTCTCCTTTAAGGCTCCGGGACTACATTACCCAGAACCCCGTTCGGCACCCAGAGTGCAATTGGCCACCGCAGAGACTCATGGGAGGGGCTATTTAAGAAGGAGGCGAGGCGGAGCTTGGTCTCTTTGGACACCGCGCTGCAAGCAACAGTTCTTCCTGTGCGGATCTGCTGCAGTGCAAGGCCTGAAGCCTGGGGCCTTGCGCAACTTCCGAAGAGCCTTCCACCCACTGGGGAGCCTGAGTGGTTTCTGACTTGTCGAGTGAGGACATCAGTTGGATCGGGGACCCGATCGTGACAGACGCTGTGTGCGGAGACAGGCAGGTGGAAGTCCCGGACTGGGATCGCGTCCGGAGTGGTGAGCAAGCACTTGCTCAATCCAATAGACTGTACCGTGTTTAGGCCTATAGACTGCCTTGGCCCACCGATCGTTTGTTTGTTGTTCCACTGGAGACCAGTAGCGGGACAGACTTAAAGGGTCTCCAGTATAGTGTTCCTTGTGACTGCCTACTTTATGGATTACAAAAATACTATCTCATCAAGTGCACCACCAAAAGTTTTCATGCGAAGAAATCCTTAATGAAAAGACTGAGATTTATTCTGTGTCAGGCCTGATCAGGGAGGGGAGATAGACTATTGTTTTAGTGCGCCACAGGGCGCGTATACAATAATAGCTGCGCGTGGTGGATTACCGCGCTTCACCATTATTGCGTGCTATATCTATTGCTGCAGGGCTCTGTAAGCAAATTGTATGTGTTATGTTCTGCCTATGCTTTTAAAAACTAAAGTAAAATCATTATACTTGATCTCTCGCATCAGTGTGTTGTCTTATTGCAAAGAGGTTACCCTTGCAATACTGTTTGACTGTGATACAAGTATAGACTAGCTGTGCCAGAGTGGGTCGAGTAAGATTGCCGGGGGTTGGCGATGCTGTACACAGGGCCCGAAACAAAAATCCAGCGGCTCTCTTAACTGGGGGTAGCGCTACACGTGGGGGCTCTTGAGTCCGGGATCCTGTTGCAGCAAGTAACGCGCCAAAAGCACCAGCATGGACCCACTAGAAGTAGGGCAGTGGTGCAAAGCGGTCGGCACAGATCCAGCCGGGGTAGTAGTCATAGAACTCCCAGGTATCTTGCAAGAAGAATCGGTGAAGCAGCTAGTGATGTCGTTGTCCCCGCACCAGAAGGTATGGGTGGTGGATGTCAGGTCGAATTTTTCACTGACCCACGCACTAATAGAGTGGAAGAACGGAGTCCCAGAGCATTTCAAGAATCCAAGTGTAGAAGCAATAGATGATCAGACTTATAGCCTAATACACGCGCTGCCGCTCAAGTCAGGAGGACGGTTTCAGACACCAAAACTATCTCCATCACCCACCCCAAAAGCAGAAAAACGGGAGAAAAAGGAAAGTCCCGGATCGCCACCTGCCACCCTCAGCGCAGAATTATGCGCAGTCCTGGGGGAAATTGTAGCCCAGTGTAAGAAGGATCCTACAGACTACCAAATGTCGGGATACAGAAAACTCAGAATATTCTCTGGAAGGAAACCTGTACCTTCGGGTGAAGAGGGGTTTGAGGAGTGGTTAGACGGTGCCACTCAGGCCTTAGAATAATGGGAAATCCCAGACCACAGAAAGAAGCAGAGAATTGCTGAGAGCTTGAAGGGGCCTGCTCTAGAGGCCATACGCAACCTCAAGATGAGCAAGACAGACTGTGATGCACAGGACTATCTGGACATTCTGCAGAATGTGTTCGGTGGAACAGAGAAAATCACTGAGCTCACTTACCAGCTGGAGCACTGCTACCAAAATACAGGAGAGAAACTGTCAGAGTTCATGAGGCGTCTGGATAAGATCCTGCATAAGATGATCCTGAAGAAGGGGATTGACCCGCGGAAGGTGGATGAGGCCCGTGTTCAGCAAGTGATGAGAGGATCTCAGCCCCTGGACCCCATCGCATTGGCGCTACGTACCAGACAGGACGGGAAGAGCCTGAAGTACCCTGACTTGATCTGAGTAGTCAGAGAGGAAGAAGCTATGCTGGAGGAGAAGAAGAAGAACCAACCAGTTGAGTCGGTAAATCCTCCTTCGGTGATGGTCAGGATGGCCATGACCCTGGAAATAGACTCAGAGGTGGATACCTTGAAGTCGCAGATGTCCCAAGTATTGGGGATGCTGACCTCCCTGATGGAAAAGAAGTCAAGGGAACCAGAGAGGGAAAATCCGAGGAAGGAGCTGTTTCCCAATACCTCAGCGCCCGCATCCCTGGAAGATTGGGGGGATGTGATTTGTTTCAATTGTGGAGGAGCTGGCCATCTCGCCAAAGTGTGTGCCAGTCCAAAGAAAAAAAAGATGAATAACCGCAAGCCGCCGGAAAACTTCAGCGGGCCCCGGTGAAGGAGTCAACCGGGTGCCCATCATCTTCAATGAGCTCCAAACTGAATGAGAAGCACGTGAAAAGAGTGGACAAGACCCCTCAGAAGAAACACAAGGTTCCTCGGAGGGAACGCACCCCAAAGAAAGAGAGTAATGTCCCTCAGCGGGTGGTTACACCCATCAAAAGGAGAGAGATCAATGCATACCAGGCCCAAGAGAGACTTAAGTCCAAAGAGAAATGGAAGAAAGAAAGTCCAAAAGGAAAACGCAAAGATCCAAGGAAGGAGACTCCTTCGAAGCGATATCCAGAGAAGCTGGTAGGTCCCTCCGCCTCCAGGAAGACAAGCCCTTCAGGGATTCAGTGGTTCAGTGTTATGGACCTAAAGAGCGGGTACTATCAAATCCTGATGCATCCAGAAGACAAAGAGAAGATGGCTTTCATAACCCGAGTGGGGTTCTTTGAATTTGATCGGATGTCTCAAGGTCTGTCTGGAGCCCCAGCTACCTTCCAACGTCTTATGGAGAAGACTGTAGGAGACATGAACCTCATCGAAGTCCTAGTATACTTGGATGACATCATTGTCTTCGGAAGAACCTTGGAAGAACATGAAGAGAGGCTGGAGAAAGTTTTGAAGAGACTGAGTGAGGAAGGACTCAAGCTCTCACCTGAAAAATGCCAATTCTATCAGTCATCAGTCAACTATCTGGGGCACATAGTGTCTGAAGATGGGGTAGCCACAGACCCCGGAAAATTTGAGGCAGTCACCTCCTGGCCAAGACCCACCACTGTGACAGAGCTCAGATCCTTCCTGGGGTTCTGTTCCTATTACAGGAGGTTCGTGGAGGGGTTTGCTCGGATAGCCAGGCCTCTGAATGAGCTGCTAAAGACGGAGGGGGAAGAAGATGACTCAGGTCCCAGGAATCCGGGGGAGTCAGTCAAGGACCAGTGGAATGAGAAGTGTGAAGATGCCTTCCAGATGTTGAAGAAAACCTTAACCACTGCCCCTGTCCTGGCCTACGCAGTACACACGTGTGCCGCGTACACACGATCATTATTCACGGCGTGAATAATGTCATTAAAAACGAGGGAACGGCTTGTTTCCCACACACGGTCGTTTTTCACGTCGTTTTTTCTCTTGTCGAGAAAAACGACCGTCTGTGGGCTCCGTGGCAGTGTTTCCCTATGGGAAACACTGCCGTGGAAAACATGTCGAAAAAAACGACGAGAAAAATTAGAACATGTTCTAATTTTTCTCGTCGTTTTTAATGCCGTTTTTCTCGTCTAAAAAAACGTCAGAAAGCCCACAGACTATCGTTTTTCTCATCGAATGGGAAAAATGTAGTTTTTCTCGACGAGAAAAACGGCCGTGTGTACACGGCATAAGAAGCCTTATGAACTTCATGTAGATGCCAGTCATGATGGTTTGGGAGGAGTGCTCTAACAGGAGCAAGAAGAGCAACTGAGGCCCGTTGTGTATGTGAGCAGAAGTCTGACTCCCTCTTAAAAGAACTACCCCACCCATAGGTTGGAGTTCCCGGCCCTTAAGTGGGCGGTAGTTGACAAACTCAGAGACTATCTGTATGGGGCAGAATTCACAGTGAAAACCGACAACGACCCCCTCACCTATCTTTTCACCACAGCAAGGTTGGATGCCACAGGACATAGATGGCTGGCGGCACTGTCTGCCTTCAATTTCAGCTTAAAGTACAGACCTGGGGCTGGAAACCGAGATGCAGACGCCTTGTCTAGAAGATCTCATGTCCCCACCTGCAGTACAGGAGACTGGACTCAAGTGGCACCCGACGGGGTGCGGGTCCTCTGTCAAGGGGCTGAACTCCAAACCAGTGGTGGCTCAAGGGCAGAAGAGATAGGGGTTACCATAGTCGGAGTCCCCAAGCAGTACTGTGGGGTAACCCAACTGGGGGAAGATAACTTGCCAAAATTGTCCAAAAAGGAGTTGAGATCTGACCAATTGGAAGACCCCATGGGGAGATTGGTCTTGGAGGCCCTGGAGAATCAGGATCCGAATAGACTCTTACGTCAAAGGAAGCTCGCCTGTTAAGGAAGGAGTGGGACAGGTTGCAGGTGCATCAGGGAGTGGTCTACCGAAGGGGCCCCTCTGATGACCTGGAAGACAAATGGCAATTGTTCCTGCCCGAGAAACACAGAGAGACTGTCATGGTTGCTTTGCACGACAATCATGGCCACCTAGGGGCGGAAAGGACCTTCCAACTTGTTAGGGACCGTTTCTATTGGCCATGCATGAGGGCTGAAGTTGAAGAATACTGCCACTCGTGTGCACGATGCATCCAGAGAAAGACTTTACCCCATTAAGCTGCCCCAATGGGCCATCTGCAAAGTCAAAGCCCACTTGATCTGGTATGCATTGATTTTCACTGTCTCGAACCCGACCTGAGTGGACTAGGAAATGTTCTGGTAGTAACGACCATTTCACCCGGTATGCCCAGGCCTTCCCAACCAAAGACCAGAAGGCTTCCACTGTGGCCAAGGTGCTTATGGAAAAATACTTTGTACACTATGGGCTACCACAATGGCTCCATTCAAATCAGGGAAGGGATTTTGAAAGTCGGTTGATCCGGAAGCTCCTGGATTCTTTGGGGATCAAGAAGACAAGAACTACCCCCTACCATCCACAAGGTGATACTCAGCCGGAGAGGTTCAACCGAACTCTGCTCAACATGCTGGGGACCTTAAGCAGTGAAAAGAAGCAGCATTGGAGCAACCACATCGCGGCAGTTGTGCATGCATACAACAGCACCACCAGTGACGCTACAGGGTACTCACCCTATCGACTTATGTTCGGAAGAGAGGCAAGACTACCAGTAGATCTGGCCTTTGGCACTTCCATAGACCATTGTTCTGCCACTTCCCACAAGGGATATGTTGACAGACATAATTTGAAATTAGCCTATGAACAGGCCCAGGCGGCCTCAGAACAAAGGGGGGCCCGCAATAAGAGGAACTTCGACCTAAAGGTTCGGATCCAGGACCTGCAACCTGGAGACCGAGTTCTCCTACGAAACCTGGGAGTCCCTGGGAAGCACAAGCTTGCAGACAGATGGAGACCTGAACCCTATGTCATTTGTAAGAAGCTGCCGGGCCTACCTGTCTATAAGTTGAAACCGGAAGGGAAGGTGGGCCCACTGAAGACCTGGCACCGAAACCACTTACTCCCACTTGCTGAAGCAGTTCGGATACCTCCTGCAAGGGACTCCCCAAGCCCAATTTCCATTCTGGATACTCCTAGACCAAACACTCGGTCCCAGACCCCTCAGATTGGGGATACAGAGACCTCGGAGATAAGTGAAGATGAGGGAGAAGAACTTGATTGGCTTTGGCCTTCTCAGGCCCCAGAAACTTCTGCTATTGATCTTCCACTTGAAGAAGACACTATAGACAGCACACTGAATGCAGAAGCTACTGAGTTCATCCCGTCCAGTCCTTGGTCAGATTCTTGGGAGAGTGCCTGTGACTTACTCCCAGAAGAAGATCCAAGGGTATCTATGTACCTCCCTGCTCCGGAGTCCAGTGCTCCCGAACCAGAGGAAATTCCTAAGTTGGTTCCAGAAGAGGAACCTGTTATAACAGAAAGCCCAAGAGGACAGAGGAAGCGAACGGCCATAAAGCCTCCCAGAAGATTAACTTACCCACAGATGGGGAGGAGTGCGGAAGACACTGTGGTTACTGCCAGGAGGAGTATGGAAGACCCTGATCCTCCCACTGTTCATTTAGTGGGGGGCAACCCCAACTCACTCTCTGGCACAGTTAGGCAGGACACTAGTGATAGTGTGACCAGTGGGCAGGGAAGTTCACCGCCTCGTTTTTGGTGGGAATTTCCTCTGCCAACATCATACAAAACTTTGATTGATGTTTTACGTTCTGTAATTTAATGTTATGTTATCTTTGGGGACCAAAGAGTTTAAGTGGGGGGGAGTGTGTAGCGGAGTCTCCTTTAAGGCCCCGGGACTACGTTACCCAGAACCCTGTTCGGCACCCAGAGTGCAATTGGCCACCGCAGAGACTCATGGGAGGGGCTATTTAAGAAGGAGGCGAGGCGGAGCTCGGTCTCTTTGGACACCACGCTGCAAGCAACAGTTCTTCCTGTGCGGATCTGCTGCAGTGCAAGGCCTGAAGCCTGGGGCCTTGCGCAACTTCCGAAAAAGCCTTCGACCCACTGGGGAGCCTGAGTGGTATCTGACTTGTCAAGTGAGGACATCAGTTGGATCGGGGACCCGATCGTGACGGACGCTGTGTGTGGAGACACAGCAGGTGGAAGTCCCGGACTGGGATCGCGTCCGGAGTGGTGAGCAAGCACTTGCTCAATCCAATAGACTGTACCGTGTTTAGGCCTATAGACTGCCTTGGCCCACCAATCGTTTGTTTGTTATTCCACTGGAGACCAGTAGCTGGACAGACTTAAAGGGTCTCCAGTATAGTGTTCCTTGTGACTGCCTACTTTATGGATTACAAAAATACTGTCTCATCAAGTGCACCACCGAAAGTTTGCATGCGAAGAAATCCTTAATGAAAAGACTGAGATTTATTCTGTGTCAGGCCTGACCAGGGAGGGGAGATAGACTATTGTTTTAGTGCGCCACAGGGCGCGTATACAATAATAGCTGCACATGGTGGATTACCGCGCTGCGCCATTATTGCGTGCTATACCTATTGCTGCAGGGCTCTGTAAGCAAATTGTATGTGTTATGTTCTGCCTATGCTTTTAAAAACTAAAGTAAAATTGTTATACTTGATCTCTCGCATCAGTGTGTTGTCTTATTGCAAAGAGGTTACCCTTGCAATACTGTTTGACTGTGATACAAGTATAATCCCTAGACTAGCTGTGCCAGAGTGGGTCGAGTAAGATTGCCGGGGGTTAGCGGTGCTGTACACAGGGCCCGAAACAAAAATCCAGCGGCTCTCTTAACTGGGGGGTAGCGCTACACAAACATTCTGCAAGTCTACTGCAAGTTCTGGTTCAGTTATGTTGTGCAATGGTCTTCCCACCACAGCTGTCACTGTGACTGAATATTCATCTTTGCTCCCTGCTGTAGACTTGCAGAGCTCTTGCTGTAGACTCACCACTGCAACTTTGCTCTTGCTAGAGACTTGCCATGCAAATTTGCTACAAATTGGAAAAGTGTTAACTAGAACTTGTGCTTCAAGTGCTCTGCAAGTGTACAACTTGCCATTGAAAATGTGCAGCAAGTTAACAAGACTTACAATTTAACACTGCCACAAATTTGTGGTATGTTATCCTTGCCATCTCAGAGGATAAGCTCAAACACATCCAACAGTGAGCTTACACATCGTTAGAACACAGCACTTTGACAGAGCAATGGAGAGACAGGGGAGTGTGAGTGAAAATAAAGTAAACTTTAAAATTGCTTTGCAGAATGTGAGGCTGGATGCACAGGCAGGGATTTGCCAGAGTTTACACACAGCTTGTCCACAAAGGTTGGAGTTTGCCCTGTTTTAAATCTGCAGGTTTCCCTATATTTTGTATCTGCATATTACCATGTTTTATATACATGTAGCGATACCCCCGTAGGAGCTTCTGGTTAAATTTTGGGCCTTGCACGTTACCTCACTGTTCCATGCGTTCCTCTTAGGGGTTCTCCTTGAAGAGTTGTCCAGAAGAAAGTTTGCACCAACACAAAGTCTCTTTCAAGGGGTTTATTGATTAAAGCTCCAATAGAGGGGGGATGAAGGGATGGGGAGGATTCAGGTACCATACTTGCGGATCACAGGTATTTTCTTAGGTCCAGAGGAACAACTGTCTCCACGCTGGACTCAGCAACCACCAGATAGGCCCACTCTCACTGGCCTAGTAACCGGTGCGTAGCTCGATCACAGATAGTCTCTGCCACAGACTTGTGAAACTAGAATTTGCTCAATAGTCTCTGCCACAGACTTGTGCAATCACTCACTGGTTTACCTTCTGATGAAAAGAACACAGCTCTCAGTGCCAGGATCTTTCAGCCATTTCGGCAGCACTGTGAGGTACATGTTTATCCGGATACATCCTCCAATTGAGTCCTCAATTGCTCGGTCCCTTCCCGCAGGCAAGGCGACACAGGATCATCCCTGGATCAGTAGGCCCCAGTAACTCCTGGGCCTACATCTCAGTAACGGAGCCTCAGGCCAACGTGGCCCCGAGGTGGAAACTGCCAGCGCATCCCTGAGGCCAGGAGGGCCCTCAGGTCAGGATCGGGAGGTGCTCACCACCCACGCATGAACAACCCCACAAAAATGGTGTCTGTCCCTTAAGTACCCTCTCCCAGAATGCACAGCGGGTTGACCACGCCCCCTGAGCTGCATCTGGGAAAGATATACCCAATGCATTCAGCCTGTTGCATTTCCAACCCTGACCAGCGGTGACAGCGACATCCACTGTCAGGGGGAAAATCATGCAACCAGTTGAACTGAAACAGAGTATAATTTGAACACAGTCCTTCTGAGCCAAACTATTGCTCAGACAACTATAATTTTAACACATAGTGCCCACTCATTGGGAGCAGGGCGCTACATACACTTGCCTGTCCCTGGACCTATAAGCTCCGTTTACTACTGCCACAGACTGATGTAGGATCCCCCTTACCCCTGGATTGATGTGGATGAAGTTACAGTATATCCCCTTTATAGCCCACTGTGTATATTTGTTGCCAGCAAGGAAGGATTCAGGACGGGTGTTTTGGCATGCCTACAAGGACTCCCAGAACTCTCAGTATCCCTGCAATGACTTCCAATGTTGCTTGCAGAATCCTTTCCAGGACTTCCATTATCCCTCACAATATCCCTGCCAAGACTTCCAATGCCAACATGTCCCCAAACCTAAATGGTATTTAACTGCAGCCCTTGAAAAGGACTGGTGCTGTCTTTTTGCAAGCTGCTCTGCTTTGTGTAAAACAGCTATACTACACTACTGATTGCCTGTTTTGTTGGTGACATGGATTGATCTGACTTCTTTCTTGCCTGCTGCCTGCCCACAATCTCTGCCTGGAACTGAATACTTTTTTGCTTAATGTTTTATGTATAGTTTCCACACTGCAGCTTTTCTGTTCCCGCAATCCCCTTGGTGGGGCAGTCCTAAAGGCTGCAATCTGATGACAGCTTGCAACAAAGTAAAATTTAACCACTAATTCTGGGTTATCTCCACCATCAGAATTTCTGTTGAAGACCAGCTGCCACTCAGACTTTGAGCCTTTAAAAGAACTCACATCAACTAGCAGAGGGTGCCAGAACAACAGAGTACACCTCTGCAACTGGTGGTGCTACCTCATGTTGGTGCAACCTGATGGTGGCGACTCAGTCACCTCTACCTCCTTCTCCTCATTGGTCTCATCTAGTGAATCTGTAGAACCACTGGTCACCCCTAAGCACCCCATGGGAAAAATATATCATGCTGCTTTGCCAGAGGGAGAGAAGCCACAATGGGTCAGAGATTCTCTCAGCTCTTCAGAGTCAGGCCTCGTACACACGACCGAGTTTCTCGTCGTAAAAAACATGTCGTTTTTTTCGACGAGATTCTTGTTAAGCTTGTCGATTTTCTCGTCAAGCTTTCTATGCGTACACACTGTCATTTCCCAATTTCCTTGTTGTTCTCCGCGCTCACGTCCAGCACGTACGACGGCACTATAAAGGGGAAGATCTTTTTCTTGGCGCCACCCCTTGGGCTGCTTTTGCTGATCTCGTGTTACCGCGTGTGAAGTAAAAGTTTGGGAAGAGACGATTCGCGCTTTTCAGTCTTTGTACTTTTCAGATCGTTTTCTGCCGTTCAGTTTGTGCTTGTGGGTTCGTATCTTGACTTTCAGGGCGTCTAGGCAGGTCGTATCTGTTTTACAGTGCGTTCTTGCCTGTTCGGTTCTGATTTTCAGTTCGTTATTCATAGGCCTTGCTGTTCTAAAGTGTGTTCTGTTCTGTACGTTCTGATTAGACGACCGTTTCCTAGCCATGTCGCCTGGACGTACTCGTCGTCGAGTTCGTGCTGTGCGTGCGCTTGGTGTTGGTCTGCTTGTTTTGGACCAAGACCAGTCCATGAATGGTGTGAGGAGGAGTTCATGGACCAAGAATTGGTTGCTCCAGCGGGACCAATTCTGCCACATGCCTCTGCTGCGGGAGATCGTCGAGAATAATCCTGAGGACTACAGGAATTTTCTGAGGATGTCTGACCCTGTTTTTCAGGAACTGTGAGCTTTGGTGTCCCCCTATATTACCAGGCAGGACACCGTTATGCGGGAAGCCATCAGTGCTGAGCAGAGGCTCATCGCCACGTTGCGTTACCTGGCGACAGGGAGAAGTCTTCAGGACTTGAAGTTCACCACAGGCATCTCCCCCCAGGCTCTGGGCCTCATAATCCCAGACACCTGTTCTGCCATCATCCAAGTCCTGCAGGAGGACTATATTAGGGTAAGTTTGCTCCCTTAACATCACATTTTATGTATTACATGTATGCTAATGTATTGTATTTCTTTCATCCTTCCCTAATTACCATGATTGTAATATGCTGAGAATGTCCCCTTTGTCCCCATGCATGTTGGAAGCTTTAGATTGCCCCTTTTTTCTCCTCCCTAAATATTTCCCTTCACTAACTTTTCCAGCAGGGGCGCCTGTTGCTCCAAATGTTTGGGGGTTCAAACCCCAATTTAGGAAATAAACTTCCTCCTTTTTTGCTCTGGTGCCTATTAAACGCCCCCAGTTGTCCCCTCCAATGCAGCCATTTTGTTCCCTCAAATGCAGCCATTTAGTCCACTCTAATGCAGACAGTTTCCCCCCAGCCCTGCACTTACCTTCTTGTGGTCAGCGCCATCCTTCTTCTGTCCTTGATGTCTTCTCCTTCCCTTCATGTTGCATCAGCCAATCATGTTACCATTAAACAGACTTGGTGAACATGATTGGCAGAGCAGCCTGTCAGTGTTTACCCAAGGAATGCCCCCCCCTGCGTCCCCGATTTTTCTTTTAGGAAGCCAATTACATCCCTCAGGTTGTAATTTGCAAGACTATTTTACTACCTGTTTCTGTTATGCAATTTTAACCCCCTAAATGCCGCAATGATTCATATGTCGGTCGCTTTACAAGAGGCCATCCACCTGAATAGTGTGCGGCATAGACAATACATAGGTTCATGCAACGCATGAACCTATGTATTGTTCTGAGTGATGGGCACAGGAGAGAGGGGGCAGTGCTCCAGCGCCCACTCTGGACGCACCGCCACTGCAATGCTATCCTGTGGCCAAACACACCTCCCCCCCCCCAAAATAATTTAGTAATGGCCCATCAGAGGGGGTGATGAATATGATAAATGAGCCTTCCATTATCCTTTTTTTACACACCTTAATAAACGTATAATTTTATTGATGTTGGCCTCTAATTTTTTGGGATAGAATTTCCTTGTAATGTATGACTTTGTTTTTCTAATATTATTTCATCTTGTTTCACTCCACAGCTTCCTTCCACGCCACAGGAATGGCAGACTGTGGCATCGGAGTTTGCCACGCGGTGGGACTTCCCCAACTGCGGTGGTGCCATAGACGGGAAGCACGTCCGCATCGTGCCGCCACCCCGTTCTGGGTCCTACTACTACAACTACAAGGGGTTTCATAGCATTGTGCGGTGGTGTCAGCACGGTATGAATTCCTCTATGTTGATGTAGGGAAGAATGGCCGGATGTCCGATGGGAGATCCTTCATCCAGACGGAGTTTGCCCTCCGTCTCCAGAGTGACGACCTTGCATTGCCACCGGATGCAGGGAATATTGAAGGACACCCCTTTGTTTTCTTGGCTGATGAAGCCTTCGGACTCGGACGGCATCTTATGAGGCCATTTCCACAGAGGACCCTGACCCCAGAGAAGAGGGTGTTCAATTACCGGCTGGCCAGGGGCCAAAGAGTCGTTGAAAATGCCTTCTGCATAATGGCCAGCCGGTTCCACCTTTTTATGACTTCCATCCACTTGGCGGACTACAAAATAAACTATGTAGTGTTATGCTGCTGTGTGCTACACAATTTTCTTTGCCGCAAATCTAATTCATATATGGCCTCAGTTTTGCCAGAGGCTGGACTTTCCCCTGCAAATCCCCTTCCGGGCCTGGAATCTGCCCGTCTTGGCTTGCCCCCCAAAATGCCCGTGTGGTTCGGGACAAATACATGGAGTATTTCACGGGTAGGGGGGCAATTCCTATGCCAGCCTATGTCTAAGTATCCCAATAAAAATCTTGTTTAAACCTTTAATTATTTGTTCTTTCCTGTCTCCTAGTTTGTCTTTGTGCATTTGTAGTGGCAAGTGTATTTTACTTTAGTAAATAGCAACCATTTCACTATGTAACCTTACAAAAGAACCAAATAAGCTTAGAGGGTATTATAAAAAGAAGCTACACGTTGTTTGTGGTCAAATATTTTACTCTGTGCACATTCTCTTCATTTTTTTTTTTTTTTTTTTACTTTGGGGTTGGCCTGGCCCCAACCCGGCAATTTTTGGCTTATGAAAATACAAAAATAACAGTTGCATTTCAAAAATTACAACATTGGATACCTCTGAGCAATCGGAGACATTCACTTACACAAACTATGTCTCTATGTGCCCGTCCTAATATGGGGTCCTGCCACCCCTTGGCCAGCCAAAAATTGAATATGCACACATTTGTGTTTTTTTTCATATAGGAAGTTTACAATCCTGATCCCTATTGTCAACATGTGCTATCTGCCATCAGGGGTGATCAATGGACGTGTTTTGGGGGTGCATCCCCTTCCTCAGTTCACCGACTTTTGATACGAGGAAGGGGTTGCACCCACAAAAGACGTACATGGATATCCCCTGATGGCAGATAGCACATGTTGACACACTGTGTGCATATTCAATTTTTGGCTGGTTTGATAGTCAAAAAATTTGAAAAAATTACAAAAACAAACATGTAAAAACAAATGTGTTTGGATGGCTTATTGAATTCTCCCCAAAACATCGAGAATGTCTTTAAATGTTTGTTCCATCACATGGATTCTTTGTTTAATTAGGTCCAGTTCCATGCTACATTCCATCACTTGCTGGATGAGGCGGAGGGCACTGTCAGCAGAGAACCGTGTACTATCCTTCACAACATTTACATCCCCTAAAAACCCCAAAAAAAATGTATTATAACTCTGCAGGCCTACCTCGCTTACCTGAAGCTGTGGTGACAGATACTGACCTGTTGTGGTGACCAGATCCACAACGTCATCCACCTCTCCTTCCTGCACTTCTCCTTCCTCCACCTCAACTTCCTGCACATCTTTCGGTTGTGGGTCTTTGGGAGTTTGGGGTTGCTTGGAAGTTGTGGGGTGCATGTGCTCCCTGGAGTGTCCTCCTCCCAGTCTTCTCTCCCCTATGAGAATAAAACCAAAGGTCTATTTATCACACTGTAAATCTCATTGTTAAAATAAAAACAGGATAAATTGCTTGGAAGTGGGGTACAAGTGTGTGTTTGTGCGGAATTTAAAGAAGAATGCATTATTTATGACCCCAAATATGTTTAGTATTCACATTTGGATGTAATTTTTTTGACATGGAGGCACCACAAAAATTCTCTGATGCACCTGTGTGGGACACCCAAAAAAGGCGGGTCTGGTGGCCCACACTATAGTGCTCCAAAGTACAGATGTGGAAGCAGCTGCTGAGTGTCCTCTCCTTTACACTGATAAAAGTTTGCATTTCATTCTCTTTACAAACACATCATCTAGACTAAAAAAATATCCACAATAGTTGATCAAAAATGGCAGATGTCTAATTACTTTTGTGGCTCTAAAATAAGCCAAAACCGCGGATAGTGGCCGAACGAAGTGTCGGTAACGTAACGAACGATTACTGTGCCCAACCAAGTTCAAAATATTACATTTTGGAAGGGAGTCCAATATGAGAAAAAAAAAAAAACATGTCAGTTTATAAAAAGATTAATAGCAGAAAAGTCGACATTTTACTTACTTTTAGCGAGCATCCTCTTTATGCTCCTCAACTGGTCTGGCTCCCTCAGTTTGAGGTCTGACCACCTCTTTCTGAGCTGCTCATTTGAGCGTTTCACCCCGAACTTCGCCCTCAGACTCTTCACAACTTTAGTGAGGATTTTGGCCTTCCTTCTATTTGGTTTGCTATACGGCCCATGCTTGGCATCATAATCAGCCTTGACCAAGATGTCCACCATCTCCGCCATCTTCGCCAAAGACATATTCGATGCCTTGAATCTCCTCCTTGATCGTGACGTGTCCTCGGTCTCCGGGCTTGTCTCCTCGTTAGTTGCGGAATTATCAGACACCTGCTGGAACTCCGCCATATCTGTCTGCGCGCCGAAAGAGAAGGGGCGAGGAAAAGATGTTAGTTAGAACGTCATGGGCGGGCGACGTGTTCGAATTTTGACGCATGCGTGGTGTGTATATAGCAAACACACATGTGACTATAGTACGTTCGGTGTGCAGAGAGAGGAGTTCAAGTGACGGACGTGCGAACGAAGGTATGTGATTTTGTGACTTGTAAAAATTGTTGGCCTATACTGTCTTGAGATTGTTGGAGGATATGTATGGTGACTAGGATGTTAAGGAGGTTAGACTGTTTGCCTCACATTAGTTAAATATAATTTATTTAACTTGCAGATACAATATGAATGTCTTTATTAGCGACAAAGAGTTCCTGGCGGAATTTATTGACCGGGTAAGGGAGCTGCCGGCTCTGTGGGAGACGAAAAACCCCATCCATAAAAAAAAAGGGGTGAGAAAAGCAGCGCTGGAGAAGCTGCTCCCATTTGTGCATACCAAGGTGCCCACAGCCACAGCAAAACAAGTGGACACTAAAATTGGGAGCTTGAGAGGTACCTACAGGACTGAACGCTCTAAGGTGCTGGCTTCTCAGAGGTCAGGAGCAGCAGCAGATGATGTTTATGTCCCGATTTTGTGGTACTACAACAGGATGTCCTTCCTGGATGACCACATTGACACAAGGCCATCACTCTCCACTCTTCCCCCCAGACTTCCCTGCAGCCAACCTGAGCCTTCTCTGGAGCAAGAGGAGGCAGCCATCCTGGATGATCCTGATTTGGCCATCTGGAGCCAGGTATAGTATTAACTGAAAATGTATTGGGATAAAATTAATGTTTGACAAATATGTCAGGATGAGAAACATACATTATTTTGGATTCCACAAGTGAAATCAAGATCTGTAGACATTATTCTGCACTTAATTGGGTGCTAAATAGTCAATCTGATGTAGTGGTAAATTTAAAGCAAGGATTTATGCATTTACATTCTAATTGCTTCAATCAGGATTACAAAGTTTGATGCAAAGATTAAACCAACATATTAAACTATGTTCCTTTTTCATACACAGGATGAAATCAGCCAGGAGGAGGGTCTGGAAACTGTCAGGCAGGAGGAGGAAAGGCCCAGTGGCAGCCAGGAGGTGGCAGGGCCCAGTGGCAGCCAGGAGGTGGCAGGGCCCAGTGGCAGACAGGAGGTGGCAGGGCCCAGTGGCAGACAGGAGGTGGCAGGGCAAAGGAAAAGCACCAGATCCCAGGTGCCTCCCATCCGGCTTCACAAAAGAGGCAGGAGGGACAGGACCACCAGTGAGGCAGCAATGGTCCTTATTAAAGAGGCCCATGCCACCCTCAAGGAGCCCACATCCCCTGAAGAGGCCATTGCCGGCCTAGTGGAGGCTAAGTTCAAGGTGATGAGCATGGAGCAACGCCTCCTATGCGAGCCCCTGCTCATCACCTTGCTCAACAAGGGGGTGATGGAGAAAATTACACCCAATACCGCCATATGTGAGGTGGCCCAACTGACCCAACCTCAACCTCCACCTCCACCTTCTTCTTCTGCCCCACCCCCTTCTGCTACACCTCCACCTTCTTCTTCTGCCCCACCCCCTTCTGCTACACCTCCACCTTCTGCCCCACCCCCTTCTGCTACACCTCCACCTTCTGCCCCACCCCCTTCTGCTACACCTCCACCTTCTGCCCCACCCCCTTCTGCTACACCTCCACCTTCTGCCCCACCCCCTTCTGCTACACCTCCACCTTCTGCCCCACCCCCTTCTGCTACACCTCCACCTTCTTCTTCTGCCCCACCCCCTTCTGCTACACCTCCACCTTCTTCTTCTGCCCCACCCCCTTCTGCTACACCTCCACCTTCTTCTTCTGCCCCACCCCCTTCTGCTACACCTCCACCTTCTTCTTCTGCCCCACCCCCTTCTGCTACACCTCCACCTCCTCCTCCTGACAGGAGTACCCCTCCAGTGGGCCAGCCTCCAGCCAAACGAAGAAGGAAGGCTGCAGGGAAGGCTTCAGGAAAGGCTGCAGGGAAGGCTTCAGGAAAGGCTGCAGGGAAGGTTGCCAGGAAGAAGAGGAAGTGATGGCCTTGCTTCATTGTGGTCGGACAGAAGGCAGCCTGTTGTAGTACCACACACTTGGGACATATATATCACCTGCTTCTGTTCCTGACCTCTGGGAGGCCAGCATCAGATTGTGTTCAGAAATGTTGGCCTTCTCAAGCTCCCAATTTTAGTGTCCACACAGGGTTGCTGTGTGCTCTGGGGTCCCTGGGATGCACAAATGGCAGCAGCTTCTCCAGCGCTGCCTTCTCTTTATTTAATTTATAAACATGAATAAATGTGATTTTTGTTTAAGTTCATACTTGATTATGTGTATTTTTAAATAAACAAAATCAAGCTTTGGAGTAAGCAGATACATTTGACTGACAATAAAAGGCACAGCTATCACCCCCCCAAAAGAATAACTAAATCTGATTAGCACAAAAACATGGTGGGAAATTTAAATAATATAGATTCCTAAATTAAATGGGAGATCACTATCAAAACATTGTGAAATTATAATTAACATCATTTTGAAAAATCTAACCATTTAAATTATTCCTAAAAACTTGCAAGATATAATACACATAAATCTTATAAAGAGCAGCATGAAAAGGGTTAAAAATAAGGCATAACTCTGTGTGAATATCAGCAGTAAAAGAAGGTCACTCGTTTTGATTAATGTAACATTCTAACGAAGATTTCAATGCAGAACATTTAAACGATGAAATATTTTTGAGCGTGACGAATATGCTCTCTCCATTACGAAGGCTTGTTTTACCAGAAGATGCGCTCCCGTCTCATAGTTGCTTGTGAGCATGCGCGCTTTTGGAAGAGTCGTAAAAGCATACACACGAACCATTTTCTCGTCACAAAACAGGCCGACGAGAAACACGACGAGGAAATCTGGAATCCTGACGAGAAAATAGAGAGCAGGTTCTCTATTTTCTCGTCGAGATTCTCGGCAATTTTCTCGTCGTAAAACCATACACACGAACATTTTTCTAGACAAAAAAACTCTCGTGGCACTTTTCTTGACTGTTTTGGACGAGAAAAACGGTTGTGTGTACGAGGCCTCAGGGTGGGAAGTGACTGAGCACACACCATCTTGTGCCATAAAAGGTTGTTTGGGACAAAGGCACCAACCTGATGTCCACTCTTTGGCAGAGAAAGTTCACACACGTGTTTTTTCAAAGCATGCATTTTTAGTGCAGCTTGCCATGCATTTGTAAACATACAGATGTGAATGGAGCCTCATTGTTTGTGTGTAAACATACCAATTTCACTTTCAGGCCCCAATCACACCTAGAGTAGTGGGAGTGTATGTTTTTTGGCTATTTTTTCCAATGGCACACATAGTGCAGGCCATTGATTTCAATGGGCTGCACTACACATCGCAAAGTAGCTCATGGGACATTTTTTGTGTGGTGCGAGTTGCAAATACTGTATTTAGTGTGCATTTTGCTGCTGTTTTTTCATGTCACAAAATGTGTGTTTGCTTCTGTGTTTGGTGTGCTGTTAACAATTAATGACATTGAAAGCACAGCTAGGTAATTTTAGGTGTATAAAAGTGGCCATACACTATACAATCTGATTGTACACTCTCTGTACAATCTCCTTTAGATTTACCAAAACAATATAATAGGAGGACACACCATCTATCCAATGACTCTGTATCTAATCAGGCAAGCCCTTGCACTACAAAGTTGATGGTAGATCTAAAGCAGATTGTATAGTATGGCCACCTATTTACACCTAAAATATAATAGTCATGCTTTCAGTGCCATTAATTGTTAATGGCACCTAAAACGCGGAAGCAACCACACATTTTTTTTCCAAAAAGTTTTCTTTGACAAAGGCAAGTACATTGGTTAAAGTAAATGACAATCAAAATGTGTTTCAAATTTCAAAGTACAGATGAATAAATGCAATAGTTACACTTTCCTTATCAGATTCAACAATCACAAAGTCGGGCGAAAGCAAACAAAAAAATAAAAATTTTGTTCATCCGGTCTCTGAGTGTATGGAGTTGAATTTTAAGTGACAGCAAATACTTAAAGCGGATTCCACCCAAAAGTGGAACTTCTGCTTAAACCACTCCTCGCCCCCTTACATGCCACATTTGGTATGCAATTTTTTTTTTTGGGGGGGGGGCTTCAGTAGGAGTGGGACTTCCTGTCCCACTTCCTCCTTCTGCCCAGGGACCGCTTAGGCGACTTGTCATATCGCCTAAGGCGGCCCCTCCCTGTAGGCGATCCCCTGGGACACGTGACAGGTCCCAGCCCCAGGCGATCACCTGTCCACTCAGGAAGCGCAGCGCCGCTCGCACATGCGCAGTGAGTGCCCGGCTGTGAAGTCGAAAGCTGTCACGGCCGGGTGCCCACAGATAGAATGGAGGCGCTGGCGGAGAGGGGGGGAGAGGAGCGAAGCTCCGTTCAGCCGTGTCACTGGACAGTGGAACAGGTAAGTGTCTGTTTATTAAAAGCCAGCAGCTACACTGGCGATCGGGGACCCGGAGAGAATCTTCCGGCGCCGTTGGTGGGTCACGTGACGAGCATAGAGATGACTGGTGACCAGATGGTCACCAGTCATCTCTATGATCGTCGGAGGCCCGGGCGCGATGTGATGACGTCACGCCCAGGTCCTCAAATGTAAACAAAGCCGCCATTGCGGCTAGTAAGTATGAGATCAGTGAAAAAATTTTCACTGATCTCATGCTTTCCAGCCTGGAGGAGAGATGTGGGGTTTTATTGACCCCGCATCTCTCAATAAAGAGGACCTGTCACACACATTCCTATTACAAGGGATGTTTACATTTCTTGTAATAGGAATAAAAATGATCAAAAAAAAAAAATAAGTAAAAAAATAAAATAAATAATAATAATAAAAAATTAAATGCCCCTGTCCCCGGTAGCTCGCGATCAGAAGCGAATGCACACGTAAGTCGCCCACATATGTAAACGCCGTTCAAACCACATATGTGAGGTATCGCCGCGTGCGTTAGAGCGCATGCAACAATTCTAGCACTAGACCTCCTCTGTAATTCTAACCTGGTAACCTGTATAAAAAAATTAAAGCGTCGCCTATGGAGATTTTTAAGTACCGAAGTTTGGCGCCATTCCATGAGTATGCGCAATTTTAAAGCGTGACATGTTAGGTATCTATTTACTCAGTGTAACATCATCTTTCATATTTTCCCAAAAAATTGGGCTAACTTTACTGTTTTGTTATTTTTTAATTCATGAAACCATTTTTTTTTTTAAAAAAGGCTTTTGAAAAATTATTGCGCAAATACCGTGCAAGAAAAAAAGTTGCAATGACCGTCATTTTATTCCCTAAGGTGTCTGCTAAAAAAATATATATAATGTTTCGGGGTTCTGAGTAATTTTCTAGCAAAGGAATGATGATTTGTACATGTAGGAGAGAAGTGCTAGAATAGGCCCGGTATGGAAGTGGTATAAAAAGCCCTGTATTGAAGTGGTTAATAAACATAAAAAAGGCTGGAACTCCCCTTTAAGTGGTTATAGGATAGAAATATTTGTGAGTGTGATTTTAGCAGGAGAGTATGGGTAGCTTACGCACGGTTGGTTACACGGTTAGTTACAAGGGGGGAGGAGTGTGTTGGGATGAGGTAACTGTGGATGTTTGCAACCACACATTTTGCCACATGAAAAAGTGAGCATCAAATGCAGCAAAATGCACAGTAAAAAACTTGCAACCCGCAAAATGCCAAAATATCTTAATACTTTGCTGGATGTAGGGCAGCAATTTAAATCATTGGAGTGCACTATGCATGGTTATAGAAAAAAATTATGCGCAACCTTACAATACCAGTGAAGTGCATATATGTGAATATATGCAAGTATACACAAGCCTAACAACTTGTTTAAAATTATAGGGTGAAAGAATGTACATAACAATGTCCATATAATCAGCTGCAAAGACTTGGCTATGATCATAAGAGCAGGAATGACAATCTTCGTCCTATGTTTCCATCATACAGGCAAATATTGATAGGTATAAATTGGCCGCTTGCCGGAACTGCTGAATCCCTATTACAGAGATCAAATGGGCTCAGCATATGGGGTTAATCCAGAAATCCACGGCGAAGGAATCGTGCACTCATCCAAATCCTTCACTCCTCCAAAGCGCTGCAAACAAACTCTTCCATGGCTTGGTAACCAGAGAAACTGCTCAGAGCGCATAATGTGGCATATTGGGAATAAGAAAAAAAGGCTTCATGGTGCAGAAAATTCTTAAAAAGATTGCCCTTTATTTTAATAAATGGGTTACTGACATCCAAGCATATAAAAGGAGCGGTTTGTCAAAGCAAACATGCGAATCCAAAAAAAGCGATCAGCTGCAACTCAGGCCAGTCAGCTGGAGTGTGGTGATGTCAGGGTCCTTAGCTCCGCCCGATGCTGCGCTTCTCCGTACAAGGGGTCCACTGGGAAAGGAGGCTGAGGCTGAGACGTTACTCACCACATTAAATAGGCTGTGCAGGAGAGTGACACCGGAAGCCAATTGGAGGAAAAAAAACACCATTAGCTGCCTGTGTAAGAATTCAAGGCTAACATGCACCGAGATACAAAAATTATATCACGAATGCCACCAGCCCGGGACCTTAAATGAAAATGCTATGAACATAACACATAAAATATAAATACCAATCCTTAGGAAAAAAGGGCAAGTTAAAAAGGAAATATACTTGCATAAAACAATATTAAGCAATAGATACCTGCCTCATATCCCTGATATAACCTGTTTGCCTCCTGGGTGTCAGTTATAAAAAACGGCTCCCCTAGGATGCATATCTTTTTCACTTTACTGTGAACACCTTTTTACCCTGATTTTGGAAAAAATTGACATCTTTGATTTCCATAAAAGTAGAAAAATCAACCCTGATGATGTGTTTGACCAAACCAGTTCAGAGGTTGATGGTATACGGGGAATATTTATGAGGCTGAAAAATATACTCATATCTGAATTGCATGCCACCTGGGACATTGTTTTTTTGGAGCGATATCTAAAGGAAAAAATGATACTTAGGAGCTTGTGGTGGCATGTATATCCAGATAGAGGGGACGCTGAACTCAGTGAGTGGTTCCTCTACTTCAATGGTGTGGGACTGGCCTTTCCTGAGTTTTTGCTCACCCGAAAAATATCTAAGGTAGCCAAACTACAGCAGGAAATTAAAGATATAAAGGAAAAATTAATCCCTATGAGCAAAGAGGGTTTATATCAGGTATATAATAAGGAATTGGAGGAAATTCTAATAGAAGAAGAAGAGGAGCAACGAGTAAAAAAGCGGAAGAAATATCTTAGAGACGTAGAGGACTACAAATCCCATAACGTCTTCAAGTGGCAGGAGAGTCACCGGGACAGTTTTGTCAAACAGCCTGAAGTTGTTAATATAGAGGAGGGTGAGGCGGGGGATAGTGTATCTACACTACCCAATTTTGATTATCCAAGACCCTCTATGGGTCCCCCTCCTCAGACTACCCCAGGATATAGAGATCAGGGACCGAGAAGGGTAGGGGGAAATAGGACACCCCAACAATCAAAAAAAAAGGGGAACCATATCACTGATATACCCCCAGAAAATGGACCTAACAATCATTACCCACCACCCCACCAACATCCTAGAAATCAAGGCAGGTTCCCTAACCCTGGGGGGGAATAGGGGTAGCAGACAAACCCAAGGGTCTTACCAATACCAGTCCAATTCACATCCATATCCCCCTGATAGATCACCCTATAGGGACCATTATGGTCCATATGAGGATCCATCATATGGTGCCTCCCAGGCCCCATCACTTTACTGTCACGTCCCTCTTCCTTCTAGAAGGTGCTAGAAGAAGAGGGGAAGAGGAGTGGGGCTGCCTGGGGTATCTTAAGGAGCCTGGACCAATCCACAACTTAGATTGGCAGGGGGCAGGCCTCCTTTAAAACCTGGGGTCAGTCCAGCTAGGGAGGAGTTGTCAGGTGGAAGAGCTGGAGTGAGAATGTGTGGAGGCTGTTGGGGCCCACAGGGAGCTCCCCAGTCTGGGGGGGTGACCCTGGGCTGGGGTTTGGGTGCATCCAGGAGGAGTGACGAGATCCTGGAAGGAGAGGCACAGGACAGAGCAAGCAGAGGACAGTGGGAGAGAACACTTCTAAGAGTCTCCAGGGATGACTACTGGTCGCAGCCGGGAGGGCTGGTGAGTGAGCACAGCCAGGATGACTGGGGAAGCACACCTGAGAGAACTGGGATTTTGCAGTTAAGATGGGTGCAGAACCAGAAGGGAGGACTGTGGAAAGGGCAGTGGAAAGAGGTCATTGCAGCCAGCCTGGCTGGCAGGGCCTGAAGAGTGCTATCTGGGATCGGTAGCTGAATAGAGGATAGCTAGCACCAGAACTATTTATACTCCACAAGGGCCCAGGGGCCCTGCCCGAAAAAGGCAGTTCATTGAAACCTGGCTGAAGCAATGTCAGGCCTACCCATGCAGTACTAGCTAGCCAGGAGGAGTAACAGTCTGCAACAAGTGAAAGTGCTGGAGGAGGAACAGTCTGCAGCAAGTGAAGTGCTGAAGGAGGAATAGTCTGCAAGCAAGGAAAGTGCTGGAGGAGACTGAAGTAGTAATATGTACAGGGAGTGTAAATAATTTGTCCCAATTGATTGTTCTAAAATTCACCAATTGATTGATCTAAAATTTGCCAATTGCTTGTTCTAAATATCCCGGGCATCTCATAATTTCCAATTCCCCATCCAAGTTTAATTCCCTCATATAAAAACAAAGCTATAGACTGGTTTGTGTCTTTGAAAGACTGAGGTATGGATGTCGGGCTGGG
Source organism: Rana muscosa (assembly GCA_029206835.1). Lineage (NCBI taxonomy): Eukaryota > Metazoa > Chordata > Amphibia > Anura > Ranidae > Rana > Rana muscosa. The sequence goes on from CM055122.1 coordinate 1,044,057,318, forward strand.
CAGGGTGACAGGTGAACCACAACATTCAGCAACCCCTACGGGGGCATGGCTACATATATGAGGAGAAAGGTGGGGTATGAAATTCAATGATATTGGGATAATTCTCTTTCAAAATTCCCCAATGTTTTTTAATTATGTTAAAAAACACAAAAAGAAAATGGGGGAAATTGTGATACAAATGTGATTCTTTTAATATTACTATTAGGGATCCTATTACCAGTCAAATGTACACATTCCTTTTTCACCCACATAAAGGTTTTGATATTTTAATTAAAAGCCATTATACATGCCAATCGTCATACATAATCTATGCGATAAAATGCCCTTGTGGGCTACTTTATGTTGGGAAACTACCCAAAAGGTCAAGGACCTCATAGCGAGACACAAATACTCAATTAGGGATAAATTAGTGCAGTTGTTATTAGCCAGACACTTTATAGAGAAAGGACATTCAGTCTCCCAATTAAAATGTATGGTGTTAGAGGGGATAAATAAAAAAAGCAGAGGAGATGATAGGGAATTAGTGTTAAAGAAACGAGAAGTACACTGGATACATTTTCCTGATACTAATGCCCCTAAAGGATTAAACACGGATTTATATTTATTCATTTTATTTTATTAATATATTTATTTGTGATACATAATAAGGGGCTATTGGATAAAAACTTAAAGTGTAACTTTAGATGACTATGAGGTGGTGATGTATTGTGTATATATTTCTCTTAACAGATTAACTTTTGGAGGCTTCTGAGGAAATGATTGGAAGGATCAGATATTAATCAGTAAATTCAGTGTTTTAAATAACGTATCTCCAAAATATATATCACTTCTTACTGTTTTAATAATACATTCAGGGTTGAAAAATACACTTTTTTGTATTTCATAGTTAAGTATACATAGAAAATTATTACCTAGATGACATATAAACATATAAACATATACTATACATGTTAGAGTATTGATTTGAATCAAGTTTATACAGTAAATACACAATGTGAAAAATCAAAAAAGTGACCATGCTGTTTTCAACTAATTAATTGTAATTCTTTATTAAATCTGTTCCAAAAACAAGATACATGCTCCAGTGTATCATAATTCTTGTTTCCTGTTGCTTTTACAATGTGTTTTAATTATTATGAAATTAATGGGACAGCACATTAAGTTGATGTCTGGATGACTGATGTTGGCATAGACAGCTCGTTTGTTCAAGAGGGCCTCCATATGCAACATGCACCCATCTGTCAGCGCTACAAAAAGTTTTAAAGATCCTCACATAGAAACAGACATTTTATGTGCACAGTTTGTCCTGTATAAGACAAACTGGACTTAACAAAAATGTAACAGATTTTATTGAGGATGGAAGGTCATAGCATATTCTTATTAGAAATATTTGGAGTGAAAATTGTATCCTAATAAACATGGATATTATTGTAAATGAGAAGTTGCTGAAATGAGTGTAGTGTTTCTTTGTTAGAAATGTGTTAAACTCTGAGCCGCACAAATGTTACATTGGCATTACTCACTCTATTTTGTAAAAATGTGCGGCAAGAGGCTGGCTCTTCAAATGTGAGTTGTGCTCTGTTTGCTTTGGGACTTAAAATCAACTGTAGTGCCATTCAAATGAATAAGAAAAAAAGCAAGAAGAAGAAAAAGCCAGTCACGTGACCTGTCAAAGTCATGTGATGAACTTCTTCTTTAATAACAGTTATTTCTGCAGAGTACAGTGGAACCTCGGATTGCAAGTAACATGGTTTACTAGCGTTTTACAACACAAGCTATTTTTTAAAAAAAAGAGACGCTCTGAGACACATTTAGAAAGACTCAGAAACACTCCATTCCCAAGTGTCTCTGAGTGTCTCTGAGTGTCTCTGTGCGTCTCCGAGTGGTCACCAACTGTCTCCGAGTGTTTCCGAGTAGCTCCTGATCCCCCACACCTTTGGCCACATGTTTATTATCTGAGTTTCCATTATTTCCTATGGGGAAACTTTCTTTGATATATGAGTGCTTTGAATTAAAAGCATTCTTCTGGATTGAATTATGCTCGTAATCCAAGGTATTATTGTATACACAAGGAACTCAATAGGACACTGCAGGCTCTACACTGTGATTTGATTTTTTTTTTAAATGGGAACAGAAAATGTACACTGCACTGCCAATGGAGAGCAATAACAATATTTATTCTCCCAATTAAATTGGCCTCTTTTAATTTTTTTGTTTTTGTTAATAAGTTTTTATTGATATCAACAATAGAGTTACAGAAAAGCAACATATGTGGACGCAGCCACTACATCAAGCACACATGTATAACCATATCATTCTAAGATGTAAATCAAATAACACAGTAAATCAATAAAAGCTTACTCAGTTGCATCAATGAGCACGTATGTATTGTGCATACAATAGTAAGGTGAAATATAGAAGAAAAAAAAAAAAGAGGAAAAACCTTAGGTAAGAAAGCAAAATAAGTTAACCATCGGAAGAATAACACTCTCCCTAAGCGGTAAAGGGAGGTAAAGAAAGCTTAATCTACAAGGGGTATTATCAGGGAATATCCGGTCTTCAATATAACATAGCTTCCTATATAAAAAAAGATGGGGGGTGTTACATAAAAGACCATCAGGAGAGGCAGGAGGGGTGGGAGGGAAAGGGTGGGGAGCCAGTGTCATCAATGCACCTTCATCACTCTCAAGTTCAAATCATGACATAACCTTTCTGTAATCGTCTGTAGTAATGAAATGTAGCCAGCAAGACCAAATTGCAGTGAATTTAGAGGGTGTATGGCCTATTTTAAGTTTAACAGAGAAAGTCACATGGGTTGAAACAACACATTAGCACCAACTAAAACGCATGCATGCAAAAGGTGGAACATTTTTCATTAGATTGCCTTAGTAAATTTCTGGCAATCACAAACTGCATTTGCCAGATAAGAACGTGTAAGGGTATTGTAAACCCTCCTACCTATACCTTTTTCATCTGCATAAGATGTGTATTGATCAAGTAGTTTCATTGCCTCATTTTTTGCCTTGAATGCACATCCTATGATAGTGTAAACCTTCATATTTCTGTTCCAGCAGTTTCTGTTTGTGTAGAAGCATGTGGTATTCAGTATGGTACTGCAGAGGTTAATGCATGACCTCTGTCTGTAGTGTAAGAACTGGCATTTCCTGTGAAGAAACTATATATCCCACAATCCCTGGGTCTTTCAGTCAAGTGCTGGGGCAGAAGTGAGCTACACAGTATTTAGTTCTTACACAGACACAAACAGACAGAGCATTCACAGATACACAGAGAGCTCACAGCTAGGGATGTTGCCTATTCACATGTTCGCCGAACAGCGAACAATTTGGGGTGTTTGCAGCAAATTCGAAAAGCCGCAGAACACCCTGTAAAAGTCTATGGGAGAAATCTAAAGTGCTAATTTTAAAGGCTTATATGCAAATTATTGTCATAAAAAGTGTTTGGGGACCCGGGTCCTGCCCCAGGGGACATGTATCAATGCAAATTTTTTTTTTAAAACTGCAGTTTTTTCGGGAGCAGTGATTTTAATAATGCTTAAAGTGAAACAATAAAAGTGAAATATTCCTTTAAATTTTGTACCTAGGGTGTGTGTATAGTATGCCTGTAAAGTCCCTGCACAAAGTGTCATTTCTGAAGGAAAAAAGTAATTTAAAACTCACTCGCGGCTATAATGAATTGTCGGCTCCCGGCAATACATAGAAAAGTCATTAATAAAAATAAAAAAAATGCGTGGGGGTCCCCCCAAATTCAATTACCAGGCCCTTCAGGTCTGGTATGGATATTAAGGGGAACCCTGCCGCAAATTAAAAAAAAAAATTGTGGGTTTCCCCAATATCCATACCAGGCCCTTCAGGTTTGGTATGGATTTTTAGGGGAACTCCACCCCAAATTTAAAAAAAAAATGGTGTGAAGTTCCCCCAAAAATCCATACCAGACCCTTTAACCGAGCACGCAACCTGGCAGGCCACAGGAAAAGAGAGGGGGACGAGAGAGCGCCCCCCCTCCTGAACCGTACCAGGCCACATGCCCTCAACATGGGGAGGATGTCCCCATGTTGATGGGGACAAGGGCCTCATCCCCACAACCCTTGCCCGGTGGTTGTGGGGGTCTGCAGGCAGGGGGCTTATCGGAATCTGGAAGACCCCTTTAACAAAGGGGACCCCCAGATCCCAGCCCCCTCCCCTATGTGAATCGGTAAGGGGTACATTGTACCCTTACCATTTCACAAAGAAAGTGTAAAAAATAAATAAAATAAAAACACACAGACACCTTGGAAAAGTCCTTTATTAAAAATAAAAAACACATTCCAGAGATGTAATCCAATGTCCCACGGCGGTCCGATGTCCAGCGCTGCAGTCTCCACTCAAAACGTCATTTCCTGAGCGGACCTACACTGCGGAGGAAGTTCCTCATCAGGTCCGCTCAGCCAATGATGTAGGCGGGGTCTGAGGTACGAGGGGGGCGGGGGCCGCTCTCTCGTCCCCCCTCTTTTCCTGCGGCCTGCCAGGTTGCGTGCTCGGATAAAAGGTCTGGTATGGATTTTTGGGTGAAATCTACGCCATTTTTTTTTAAATTTGGGGTGGAGTTCCCCTTAAAATCCATACTAGACCTGAAGGGTCTAGTATGGATATTTAGGGGGAACCCCACGTCATTTTTAAAAAAAAATTGATGCAGGGTTCCCATTAATATCCATACCATACCTGAAGGGCCTTGTAATTGAATTTGGGGGGACCCCCACTCATTTATTTTATTTTTTTATCAATGACTTTTCTCTGTATTGCCGGGAGCCGACAATTCATTATAGCTGCGAGTGGTTTTAAATGGCTTTTTTTCCTTCAGAAATGACACTTTGTGCAGGGACAGTTCTAAGCAAGGGAAACAAGCACTGCTTTACAGGCATACTATACACCCCCCCCCCCCCCCCCCCATATATGAAATTTAAAGGAATATTTCACTTTTTATTGTTTCACTTTATGCATTATTAAAATCACTGCTCCCGAAAAAACAGCAGTTTTTATACTTTTTTGTGCATTGATATGTCCCCTGGGGCAGGACCCGGGTCCCCAAACCCTTTTTAGGACAATAACTTGCATATTAGCCTTTATAATTAGCACTTTAGATTTTGAACGTTCAAGTCCATTGTATTTAATAGGGTTCTAAAGTTCACGCGAACACAGGTTCTGGTGCGAACCAAACAGGGGGTTGTTCGGCTCATCCCTACTCACAGTTAGAAGATGTTTTAATTACATTAGCACTTCCACATTTGTAATGTGACACAGAGTGGATGGCAACACATGCATTGGATGCTGTGCTACCTGGAACAGGTAGTTGTCTTGTCTCTTTAGTGAAAAGGGACAAGCTAGCTGAAGCAATACATGGAAATAGGGGAATTGGTCAGCCATGAAACTACAAACTGCAGCCACAACATCATTATAAGATAAGGCAAACAAACAAATAACACAGGGAATATAACTAAACTAATACCTAGTAAATTAAAAATAAAAAACATTTGGAAATGTACAATACGGGACCTACAGTATATCTCATTGTATAACATAATTTTAAAAATAAAATAATAGTAAGAAGGCTTTTACTGCAAAATAAATACTGTACCTGACTCCATGTTTGCAAAATAAATAATTTTACTTTCCTGCTAGCAAGTGTCTAAAGATTTCACACTGAGATGTACTGTACAATGTCGGCAAACATTGGCATTGAGATGAACCTACTCTCGTATGCATGTGGGGGAGTTTCATTACTCTTCGCTGGCCAACCAAGATGGCTGCATATGACAAACCTGGAAGAAGAATTGGAAAGGATGTGAGCAGAAGCAAGGGAACTTGAGGACATTGCAGCACTGGAGGGGAGGTAAGTACAGCAGACTTTAGTTCCACTTCAATTTTCAAACCTGGTACATTTTAAAAAGTAAAGAAAAACACCTCAAACTGTGCAACACCAAGAAGCAAGCTCACATTTCCCGACGGACTCCATGGCAGCATACGTGTGGGTTAACCCTGCCTCCACTCCTCCCCTATAGGACCCCTCATCCATAAATCTTTGCTTCAAGCCAGCAGCCGTGTTCCTTTTTTGTCCTCCTCCCAAGGACCAGTTTGGTTATTCGTCTACCTGGGGTTTTTTCTCTCCGCGATCAAGACTGTCTGGCGGCGAGCACAGGGAAGACAGGTCACGATACTCTGATAAGCCCTGGCTATTAGCAGATTATGGAGCAAGCTAAACAGAAGATACTTCGATAAGCCTTGGCTGTTAGCAGGCGAACGAGGCACTGGAAGAGCTAAAGCCTGGCCATTGGCAGGCAAGTGGTGCAATGGCCAGATAGCCCAGCTGTTAGCGGTTGGCCCTATCTGCCCCAAGCCTATTATGATTAACCTATCTGGCCGGCCTAATCATGGAAGCAGGATTGAAGTTGCCATGTGCGGAGATGTATACTTTTATATTCCATATTCCATGGCAGCAGTTTGTGTGTTTCTGTTTGTCTGTTTCTTCTCTGGCTCTAGTGTCTTCCAGTCTATAGCAGCTGGAGCGCATTTGCGTTCCAAGCTGCTGCTTTCTCTTCTAACCAGGCGCCCCTGGATTGCTCCTGCCCAGGGGCCCAGTGCATGGGCGCTGCAGGCGGTGGTGGCATAATTTCAGTGGAGAAATTCAGTCGGCGGTCACTACTGTCGATGTAGGGATTTCTCTGTAGGCAGCTCATAGGGGGTCCAGCCAGGTGACTGGCTTGTTTCCAATAGACTTAAGATGTTTACCTTTAAGTGCCCATTGTAGAAGTCTTCCGCAAGTTCCTTCGGATCACTGTAGGTCAAGACCATCTCCAGCTCCAGCCATTTGGGCTTTCAACATCACCCTGTGTGTTTTCAGGGTCTTATTGGTTGTTATAGTCTTTATGAAAACAAGGAGCATTACGCTTGCCTAGTCACGTGCATGTCCTTGTTCTACTGTCCCAAGACAGAGGGCAGCTGCTAGAGCCCAGAGCTCAGGTCTTTTCTATGCTTCTCCAATTCCGCTGGCTGCTGAATCTGGCAAGGAGACACCTGGAGCCCACTCAGTCTGTTTTGGGCCTCGGGCTCAGTTCAATATAATCTTGGATCATTGCCTTGGCTCTGGATCCTGATATTTTGGATGTAAATACTCCTGGCCCGGTCTTTATCCCACCTGCGTGTCTTTCACTGTCTAAAATTATTGGCACTATATGATAAGGAAGGGGTGATCAGGAGGGGTACTATAGAAATAATAGAGGTTTTTAGAAATTATTACCAAAATCTATATAGCAGTATACCATCAGAAAATGCAGAACGAGAGATGGGAATTTTTTTTTGAAGGGTTACACATCCTCCAACTTTCTGCGGAAGACAGGGAAGGATTGGAGGCACCACTGTCGCTGGAAGAGTTACAAAAGGCAACAGCAGATATGGCAAACCAAAAGGCCCCTGGGCCTGACGGTCTGCCAATTGAAATATACAAGACCTACAGCAAGGTGCTGCTTCCAAAACTCCTGGAAGTACTCAACGGAGCAGCCGAAGAAGGAAAGCTACCAATGTCTATGACAGAGGCAACCATCATAGTAATCCCAAAGGAGGGAAAAAAACAGGTGGACGCAGCATCATATAGGCCGATATCTCTCTTGTGTTCGGACGTGAAGATATTGGCCAAAGTATTGGCAACACGACTGAACAGAATAGTGGCGAAATTGGTGCATCCGGACCAGACTGGATTTATTCCGGACAGATCCACAAGCACCAATATAAGAAGAGCATACCTTAATATTCAACTGCCAGTAGAAAAGGGAGAGACAAGAGCAATACTGTCTTTAGATGCAGCTAAGGCGTTTGATAGCCTGGAGTGGCACTTCTTGTGGAGGGTAATGGCAGAGTTTCAGCTCGGCCCAAATTTTACTATATGGGTCAAGATAATGTATGAGGGTCCAAGGGCCAAAGTAAGAGTGAATGGGGAGTGTTCAGAGTGGTTCCAGTTGGCGAGGGGGACAAGACAGGGGTGTTCATTGTCGCCCCTGCTTTTCGCCCTCGCAATGGAGCCCTTGGCTATTTCAATAAGCGCATCATCAGAAATAAAGGGATTTAAGAGGAAGTATGGGGAAGAAAAAGTCGCCATGTACGCAGACGATGTTCTGCTTTTTTTGGGGGACACGCAGTCCTCGCTGGACGCGGCAATGAGGATAGTTGGAGATTATGGCAAATTCTCAGGGTTGAGGATTAATTGGGAAAAATCTGCACTCTTACCAATAGACTCCATACCCAGATAACCCAAGTAAAAATAACCCAAGTAAAAATAGTAAACCAGATGAGGTATTTGGGAATAAATATATCAAGAGACCCAGGCCAATATATAGCTGGAAATTTAGTGCCATTGATGACAAAACTAAAACAGAAGTGCTGTGTCTGGAAGAAGCTCCCACTCTCAGTAGCTGGACGGTGTAACCTGGTTAAAATGGTGTGGATACCTCAGATCTTGTACGTCCTACATAACTCCCCAGTGTGGATTCCAAGGTACTGGTTTAAAAAACTGGATAGCGTGTTTAGGGAGCTAATATGGAAAAATGGAGTGGCAAGAATTTGCCTCCGAACCTTGAAGCAACCTAGAGAGAAGGGGGGTTTGGCAGTACCTAATCCGAGACATTACTTCCTAGCTGCACAAATGCAGCATATGAGTGGATGTAACCTACCGTGAGCAGGGAGCCGGGGAAAAATCTTCTCCTGAACGACACAAACCATGATACAGAGGTCGAGGCAGTGGAGGCGGACTCTTTCTGCTCCAGGAGCCCTACTGGAAAACTGATGGTAAAAAGCTGGGAAACAGTTAAGGGGATACTGGGGTATGGCGGATTCTTGGAATTCTCCCCTATATGGGACAACAATAACTTAAAAGAGCTAAAAATTATGGGGAAAATTGTGGAATGGGATATATGTGGTGTACATCTTTTGATACAGCTTTTTAAAGAGGGGAGAATAAAAACATTCCAGGAGATAAGGGAGGAGTATTCAGTTCCCAATAAATCATTCTACAGATATTTGCAGGTTAGGCACGCCCTGAACTCGCAATTTGGGCAGGAAACACCAGTATGGAATGAAATGCCCCAGCTCCGTAGATTAGTAAACGCGCATACATCTAAAGGGACAATTTCAGAGATGTACAAGTGCATAAGCGAGGCAGACCAGGAAGAGAGACCTGACACTAAGAATAGGGGGAAATGGGAAAGAGATGTGGGTCCAATAACACAGGAACAGTGGAAAAAGATATTGGAAGCAGGCCCCAGAGTCTCACTCTCCCCCTCCCAAATGATCTCCCAACTATATTTAATACACAGAGCATATTACACACCCCATAGAATGTTACAGTTTGGCAGGAGACAAGACGCAAAGTGCCAGAGATGTGGAAATGAGGAAGGAGATTTGATACATATGGTCTGGAGGTGCCCTAAGCTGTATAGGCATTGGAAAGAAATAATAGATAGTATAAATTATGTATTCAGGACATCCTTACAGCCAGAGGCCAGGCTATGTGTGCTGGGCTTGATGGAAGAAAGGGGAATACCAAGAGACACGCAAATGGCAATATTAAGATGTCTGTTCCAAGGCAGGAAACTCATAGCACAAAGGTGGCAAGCAAAAGATCCCCCAACAGGAACAGAATGGAGGAAAGTAATAGACGACACTATTAGGAAGGAAGAATTTATATATAATAAGAGAGGAAATAAAAAAAAAATTATGAAGATATGGAAACAATGGATAGAGGTGGAGGTATGGTAGAAGGGGGGGTGGGAGGGAGGAATAAAAGGGAGGGGAGAGAAAGGGAAATGTGTGGGGTGTGGAAAGGGAGAATGGGTTTAATGTTTCATTATATGTTGTAAAGGATATCTAAAATGTTGTATATGGAAAGAAGTATATATGTATAAGTATGTTTATATAAAAGAAATAAAGAATACCTGATTAAAAAAAATTATTGGCACTATGGTGTCTACGGATCCGAGGATCAAGTGGAAGCTGGAGAAGGCGGCCTTTTCTGGAAGGGGTTTCTCCAGCAGTGGGAGACAGGAAGCAGATTTCAGGCCTTTCACCATACAACAAAGGGAGTGTCAGTGCTCTTAGGTTAGTCAACACTACGGCGGTCTCCTACGTTAAAAGACAGCCTGTTCTCTATTACAGGAAGCAGAGTCAATTATGTCTTGGGCTCAGAAGACTGTTCCCAGAGTCCAAAACTTTCTAACGGATTTTCTTTCCAGAGTCCACAACAAATGGTCTCTACATGTGGAGGTTTTCAGGTGCAGATGCCCTGAGGAATCATTCGAAATGCAGTAGGACCTATTAATTTCTTCCAGTGTTGGTCAACCTCAGGTTTTCTATGAAGACTCCAAACAGAGGTTGTGGTGTTAGTGGCAGTGATGCCTTATCGGCCAATTGGGTCATGGTTCCCCTTGCAAGCACAGTTCAGCTTCTGGAACCCAGTTCACCTTCTCCTCAGGCCAGGCCTTCTGTCTCTGAGTACAATTTTACATCTATGTCTAGCACAGTTGTGTCTGACGGTCTGGTTCTCGAGATTGGAGGTCCTCGGCTGCTCTTCCCTCTTGAATACTAGAAGAATGAACACAGACAAAGTTGACGGGAGTATCTGGTCAAAGTTTTTCAATAAATGTCTGCTGCTGAAAGATCATGTGGTGATCTAGAAGTTTTAGATATTCTAGGCTTCCTCCAGTTGGATTTAGTTCTGGCTCTATCGGTCAGCTCCCTCGGAGTTCAAGTGTCAGCTTTATCGGCCTTCACAGGTGTTTTCTAGTCTAGGCATCTTTTCTGTCCAACATTACTTCAAGGAAGCAGCCAGGCTCAGACCTCGGAGTAAGCAGAGGTTTTCCAATGGAGTCTCCCTCTTGTTCTCAACTCCCCCTTGGGAAATGGAGCAGAGTGTAGGGCTGTCTCCGTTAGAGGTCCGGTTATCATGTTGGCATAAAAAGCCTTAGAGATTGGGTTACTGGTCATGGAGAACATTCTTACATTCTTTCCAGTCGAGCGGTGCGGTTACCTATGCTTGGCTCAATTCCCAAGGGTGCATTAGTCTTCGTGGGAGCCAAGAAATTGTTCTGCCAACCTTAGAGTTCTAACGTGCGTGGGAGAAAGTGCGTTGTGGCTTAGTTGGTTAAAGTGCATTTCTAGTTAACAGGGAATACTGATTTGACTTCCAGCAGTGCCTTCCTTCAATTTTAGGAATCTTCTTTAGATAAGTAAAGTCATATCTACAAGCTACAGCTTCCTTCAGGCTTCAGAATGCCTGTTCATTCTTTTGCCAGAAAGGACAGAGAAATATGCCTCATCTAGGGCGATTGTGGCACAGATTGTCCTGGATGTTGTGTTTCTTTAAATGCAACTCTATGGTGCATCTCTGTTGTACTCACTTCCTGTGTGGTGTTTCCTGTTGCTGCTGGTTATTATTCAATGAACATGGCTTCTGTACAGTAATGGCTTGTGCTAAACATGGCCTTTGTACAGTAATAGCTTGTGCTGTCTTTACTTACATCACATCAAACACGGATTGCCTAGGTCATCCAACAGGCTCACAGAGCCAAGGGCTTGGCTCCCTTGGAGGTAGTGTCTGTCATGTAGCTCCTAAAGAAATTGCAGGATGGCTCCCTGGTCGTCTATGAACACGTTTGTGTCCCATTACTGTGTTGAACCAGCTGCCCTATCTTCATTTAATTTTGGTTTACAAGTACTGTCGGTTGACGGTGTTAAACTTTCTTTGCTCAACATTTTTCCCACCCGGGTGTGTACGGAGAGTTATTTCCCACACGTATACTGCCATGGAGTCTGTCAGGAAAACTGAAAAATTCCTATCAAATACTTACCGTAATTTTCCTTTCCTGATAGACTCCATGGCAGCAGGAGTTCCCTTCCAAATGTCTGGAGTAGGCTAGTTACGGAACACGGCCACTGGCTTGGAGCAAAGATTTACGGGAGAGGGGTCCTATAGGGGAGGAGTGGAAGCAGGGTTAACCTAAATGTATGCTGCCATGGAGTCTATCAGGAAAAGAAAGTTACGGTAAGTATTTGATAGGAAATTTTCCGTTATTTGACCTTGATACCCTACTGAAATGCACTTTATTTATTTTTTTCTTTTTAGGTCTTTTTTAGAGACCTAAGATTAAACGATGTTCTCCCAATGCTAGAGTGCCCATTTAAAGATTTGTATATCATTATCTTAAGCATCTCTTCTCCAAGGTGAAAAGATTTAAGGTTTATAATTGTTCTTCATAACTGAGGTCCTCCAGGATCGTTATTAGCTTTTTTGCCCTTGCCCTCTTGTTTTATCTCTTTAGTAAATGCCCTTTTTGGTGCACGCTAATAATCTGCTAATAACTCGTAGAGCTCCCTGGAGTTAAATTTTAATGTTTCAGTCTTAAATATGTATAATTAAATAAATGATTCATTTACTTGATTTGCACACACAAAGTATCATTAATAAATAAAATGGAAATGACAGCTTTGTTGAGAACTCATGCTGTACCCCATGTTCCTAGAGGTGTACTGTATAATCAACATGAATTATTGGCTGCCCATAGGACTTTCAAGCTCTAAATAACAGCTGGTTAAAAAAAAAAACTTTAAATGATGATGATGTTTTTTCAAAGCAAGCAGTATATTGTCTGCCTATCACTTTAGTAGCTAGTAGTTGGTGTAAAACATAAAGGGGGGGGGGGGGTAGAGTATAGTACACCTCTAAGCAATGGTGTGAAGAAATTGTAGGTAAACTATTATTTTAAAAGAGCAAAAAAACAGAAACCTACATCATTTCTCAGCATGCATATATTTTATTTCAATAGTTTTTATTGAATTAACAAGATTTTGTCACACAAGGAACATTATAGTACAGTTTATTTTACTATACACTAAGGGCCCTTTCACACTGAATGCAGTTGGATGCAGTTGGCTGCAGTTGGATGCATTTTGAACTGCACTCCAACTGCATGAACAGCCCAAAATCAAGGTAATCCTATCGGCATAGCTCACATCAGTGCAGTTCAGAGCAGTTAAAAAAAGTAGAGCATGCTGCATTTTTCTGCACTGCAAATGCAGGGAACGCGCCACAAACACGCTACAAATGCGCAACCAATTGTACTACTAATTATTATAACCTATCCCTCCTTCCTATGTCTTGTCCCTTCCATTAACTGTGTGTAGAGCAGAGTACAGCCAAACTGGCATTCAGGTTACCAATAGATGCAGAAGACTTCATTACCATGATCCAGGAGTACCCTGTGCTTTATGACACCAGACATCAGCATTATAAGGACAACAGAATAAAAGGGAGGTTCTGGGAGAGAATTATAGCAAGAATTTACGCTATAACTAACTATGAAGAAATGGACATAGACAGAAAGGAGATGTGTTTATCAGGATAGCCATATCAGTCATGAAGTGTTCGAAAACAGAGTGCAGTGACCACACGGACCCCTCTTCTGCCTGTACTAATGATAGGAAATATTTAAAAAAAAATGTAACATTGTGGTGGGGGGTACCTGCCAAAATTAGGCCATGAAATTAAGCCTGTTCAAAATGTATTTTCCCAATTCATGAGCTGCAGCATATGTAATACTGCAGACCTATATATGCATATCTCCCAACTGTCCCTGATTTTGAGGAACTGTCCCTGCCCTCTGTCCCTCTTTTCTCCTCAATTGTCCCTCATTGTAGTCTGATCTATATAGTTGTATATAAAATACAATTTTTATCTTTCACAAAGTGTTTCCCAATGCTAAACCTTTCATCCAATTTCCAAATTGCTGCGTTTGTAAATTTCAAAAGCCAGTATAAGGCTGGATTCACAACAACGCTGCATGCGGCTCCCAGCAGGGGTCCGGTGCGTCCTGTTTCACAGTTTCAGGTCCGATTTCAGCCCGAATTTTTGGCTGAATTCGGACCTGAAATGGACCAAAAGACACACAGGGCTCCTGTACAAATTTGCACTGGAGCTGCAGCAGAGATATGTGAACCGGCTCCATAGAGAGCCGGTCAAAATCTCCTGCTATTGCGAATTGGATTCGGAGACCTCGCATCCAGATCGCAATGTGTGAGCCCAGCCTAAAGGAATAGTAGTGGTAAAAAACAGCACTTGTCGGTTTAACTAATATTTGTTTTGTATAATTCTCCTTTAAGGGGGCGTGGCAAGGGGTGTGTCCCTCAGCTACATACTCAGCTACATACTTTTGCTAATAGGTGTCCCTCGTTACCATCTCGAAAAGTTGGGAGGTATGTATATGGGGTTTGAGGGATGTTTAGCTCCATGGTAGATGCTATTTTTGTACAGTGAGTCCATGTCATACAAGCATTATAGTTAAGGGCTTAAAAGTCTACTTTTTAAATGGGAGAAAACAAAAAAAGTCTATCCAGGCATTCCCATGCAGGGGTTTCAACAGACAGCAAACACAAATTAAAAATACAGAGCCACCTGGCTCCCTGTTGTTTTGGTCTCCCAGACCATTTGCTATTCAGATTCTCTCTCCGACATGGGTGACAGCACCTTGCTGTTCAGGCCCAGATAGCCTTAACAGGGTTTTTCGAGTACCTCCAGCTTGTACCCACCAGAGACTTTTGGATTCTCTACAGCCCCCCTAGACACCCAGACACAGAGTTGAAGTGGCCTTAACCACTTCTGGACCAAGCCTATTTCTGACACTTGTTATTTACAAGTTAAAATCAGTATTTTTTGTTAGAAAATTACTTAGAACCCCTAAAAATATTATATATATTTTTTTTGTAAGGATTTTGGATAATACAATGGCGGTCGTGGCAATATTTTATGTCACACGGTATTTGCGCAACGGCCTTTCAAATGCAATTTTTTGGGAACAAATACGCTTCACTGATTTAAAAAAAAAAACGAAACAGTAAAGTGAGACCATTTTTTTTGTATATTGTTAAAGATGATGTTATGCCGAGTAAATAGATGCCTAATATGTTACGGTTTAAAATTGCGCACACTCGTGAAAGGGCGACAAACTACGGTACTTAAAAATCTCCAAAATGTTTAACAGTCACCAGTTTAGAGTTACAGAGGAGATCTTTTGCTAGAAGTATTGCTTTCGCTCTGACGATCGCAGCAATACCTCAATCATGTGTGATTTGAACGCCGTTTACATTTGTGGGTGCCACTTACGAATGAGTTTTCTTTGCGTGAGCACGGGGGGACAGGGGGCTTTTTACACGTTTTCCTTTTTTTTTACACTGTCTCTTTAAAAAAAAAAAAATATCACATTTATTGCTGTCACAAGGAATGTAAACTGCATGTAAAAGCAGTTAAAAGTATTAAAACCGCCAAAATCTGCGTTTTGGAATACTAGGGATTTTTTTAAATCGGCGCCATTGGCAGCTGAGTAAACCAGAGGTGATGTCATGACATCACTTCTGGGTTATTTCATTAGAGACCCGATCAAAGCCGATTCTGGCTTTGTTCGGGACTCCAGCCAGCCAGCAGATGTTCCGGCTGGTCGCTCAGGTCTCTCGGCGGGACGAGAGACCCGGGCAGAGCGGCGGAAGGACGTCCCCTCCTGCTCCTTGTGATAATGGCCAAGCGGCTGCTGAGCCGCATCGGTTGTTATCATCAGAAAGCCGGCCGCCAGCTCTAAAATACGGTTAAGGGATGAAGCCTTCAGCTGCAGGCTTAACCCGGTACAACCAGTTCCTTAAAACGACATACAGGTACGTTGTTTCGCGTGAAGTGGTTTAAGGAAGTACAATATAGCAAAGCCCAAAAACAAATAGAAAAATGCACTGCAACTGCATTAAAAGTGCAGCGCTGAAGCGCGCTTCAAACGTACTTTAAATGCGTGGCAAGCGCACTTCAAATGCACGTCAAGCGCTCTTCAAACGCGTGTCAATTGTGCTTCAAATGCATGTAAACATGCAGTCAAAAACGTGTGGTTATGTTAGGTTTATGGTGTGGATGGGCCCTAAAAACCACAATACAATAAAAATATTTCTTTAATTCTTTTAGCAGGTCCTCTGAGTAATTCAGAACCTAGATAATCAATCTCAACATTATTGGATTGATGTAGTCTCTGCTACTTCTATTCTTCTATCAGCCTTCTTCTTTTAGGCTGTTGACCACTCAACCACCACTCACTACTATACTATGCCGGTTGGAGCCTTCCCCATCTACAGGGACTGTTTTCTGCTAATTAGCTGTAGTCTTTGACAAGATACCTAGGTATCCAACTACTTTTCATGCACAAATTGCGTTCTTGTCTTGACAGGGACCACGATAGCACATCTGCTCAGAACCTTCCGACATTTCCCTGACAGGAGTGCAGAGATACACACTTTTTCCCCCTGTCACTTGCAGCTGCATTAGCTGTCAATTAGAGACCATTACAGCTTCCTATCTTTGACTGTCTAGAATGACCAAAATTAAATGAGTAAAATGCTACTTGAACATTGACCCCCTGGATTTGCAGGTCCGAGTTGCTAAGAAACCCAAGCTGCAAGTCTCTACAGCAACTTTGCTACCATATTTAAACAAAAGGAGGTTAAAACTTCCCAGAAAGAACACTATGGCATTAACAATGATAAAGTTATTATTAAAATATTTAAAATATTTGTAAAAAGAAAACCCCCAACGAATATGTTCACATAGAACAGAATAGAATTTTAAAGCTATAAGCACGGTAGAGAATGACACTATATGAATTATGGGTGTACTTTGGGAGCAAACAGTGCCGATGCACCAATCCCAGTTATCACACTGTTTACTTGTTTTGGAACTTTATTAAGTGTAGCATCTTCACAGTGTAGAGTGGAGATGGGGTTGGTTGTTTAGGTCTGCTCATTGTCCCACAGGCTGCTGTTCTGATTGATCCCCCCTGTATTCTAGAGGATTTTAGAATTATAGTGGAAGGAAGACTATAGTAAGCAGGTTGAATATTTATCAGTCTCTAGCCAATCTTTGGGGAGGTTTGTCCAGAAGGTGGTGGAAGAGCCCTTAAATAGACTGGGACCTGAGGCAGAGAAGGAGAGTTCCTGGGTCCAATCCTGCTGAAGGAGAGCCCTGTGCAGAATTTTTGAAGGTGCCCCCTAGAAGACATCAAGGTCCCAGCTAAGGTTTCAGCTGGGGATTCAATTCACAAAAGCATGGTCTTGGAATTCATTTGGGTCTGGAGAAGCTCACTGGAGAGAGTACCAGGAGGAAGCTGGAGGAGAAGTGTCCAGCTGTCCTTTGGCGGTGTGAGTTTGTGTCTGGGGCCTGGATGATATCAGAAGGAGGCAACTGATGATCCTATGGCTGTGTGGGTAATTGACCCTGGTTCTTGAAATTTGTGACTGAGTGCAGCTCTAATCTAGTCCATTGGGGAAAAAGTCCTAGTCTCCTACTAGCGACAGATTCTCTGTGACATTTTTGTGTAGCTCAGCAAGCTAGAGAAGAGTCCGCAAACCACTCAGTTCTTCAGTTCTGGGTTATCCCATGCCCCCTCACCCTATCCAAGTTCCAATAAAACCAAAAAAGACACCCCTAGACTTTTTCTTTCAGCCACTGAAAGAATTAATAAAATGCTATGTGCCTGGCTATGTGTGTCCTGACTGGGGGAATAAGGCTGGATTCCCCAGTGGCTCTTTCGGGGGTGCACTACACAAGTCACATTTCATTAAAGCGGTAGTAAATCGCTGCAGAAAAAAAAACCCACCTGTAAGACAATGCCAGACACGATGACATCACTCCCGCATTCGCACAGGAGCCTTCGGTTCCAGCAAGAAGCTCTGAAGGTCGGGCACGGTATGCCGGACCTTCAGAGCGCATGCGCCAGTGATGTCAGTGGCTGCATTCAGGGTGAATATCTCCTAAACGGTGCCAGTTTAGGAGATATTTATTTTACCTATAGGTAAGCCTTAATATAGGCTTACCTGTAGGTATAAAAAAGAAAGCAGGCTTTACTATTGCTTTAAGTTTTTTTCACCCAGTGGCTTTGCAATGCGGTAGTTAATGTCACAACCCATCACACTGAAAAAGAGCACTGCATGCAGTACTTCTTTGCAGAACTCTAATCACTATTGGTATATTTTACTAGCAGAAGAAAGCACAGCACTGCAATAGTGACATTTTAGGCCAGGGGTGCCCAAACATTTTTCAAAGATTTGATGAAGTGAACATGCTTGAGGGCCGACCATTTTGCCTGACATTCTTTAAACCATAACAATTGTGTGGTCGAAGTGTGTTCGTTCGAGCACCAATACATTGCCCAACACAAATTCTCTTGCCTTTGTGGCTGTGTGTGGTGAAGACATGAGCTTAGGCGTGTTATTAGGATATACCGTATTTATCAGCTTAAAACACGCACCTTAACGTTAAAAAAGGATGTTTCAGGAAGAAATCTTACATTTGAAATAAAGAACTGTGAAGCAAAATTAGGGTCAGTGCCCATCAATGCAGCCTAATCAGTGCCCATCTGCAGCCTCACAAGTGCCATGAATGCAGCACCCACCGTATTGCCATGAATGCAGCATCCACCATATTGCCATGAATACAGCACCCACCATATTGCCATGAATACAGCACCCACCATATTGCCATGAATACAGCACCCACCGTATTGCCATGAATGCAGCACCCACCGTATTGCCATGAATGCAGCACCCACCGTATTGCCATGAATGCAGCACCCACCGTATTGCCATGAATGCAGCACCCACCGTATTGCCATGAATGCAGCACCCACCGTATTGCCATGATTGCAGCACCCACCATATTGCCATGATTGCAGCACCCACCATATTGCCATGATTGCAGCACCCACCATATTGCAATGATTGCAGCACCCATCATATTGCCATGATTGCAGCACCCACCATATTGCCATAATTGCAGCACCCACCATATTGCCATAATTGCAGCACCCACCATATTGCCATGATTGCAGCACCCACCATATTGCCATAATTGCAGCACCCACCATATTGCCATAATTGCAGCACCCACCATATTGCCATAAATGCAGCACCCACCATATTGCCATGAATACAGCACCCACCATATTGCCATAATTGCAGCACCCACCATATTGCCATGAATGCCACACTCCATTGCCATTAATGCAACACCCACAGTGCCATGAATGCAGCACCAACCATATTACCATTAATTCAGCACCCACATTGACATCAATGCAGATTCACCATTTGTCAGTGCAGCCTGATTCATGTCCATCTTCAGCCTTGAGGAGACAGGTAGGGGGCGGGACGAGCGCCGACAGACATACATGAGAAATTCCTGTTTTCTCGGCTGCCTCTTTATTTGAAAGCCCCGCCCCCTGTGATGGACAGAAGAGTTGTCCAATGGCAGCGCAGGAGACGGGACTTCCTTTTACACAGAATGCCTGTAAACAGGAAATACTCCTTTATCCTGTACGGCACTTGTCCTGTCTCCTCCAAGGTAGCAAGCATTTATATTTTTTGTGGCCCCTGGCGCTCGGGGATTCGTTGGGGGCCACAAAAGATATATATGTCAAAATTATCAGGCGGGCCGTCCGAAACCGGATTGTGGGCCGCGATTGGCCCGCAGGCGGGACTTTGAACATGCCTGTTCTAGGCACTTCTATGCTGTATATTCAAATGCTATTGTTGAATAATTGACTTACATTTGCCAATCTGGTGATATGTTCACAACAAAATATGCTTTTAATTAAAGCAGGATGTCTGTAAGAAGTGTTTATAGAAGATTCTGTCAGAATTCCCCATGAGCTAAAACTTACATTGAATAAAGAAGTGCTCATGTTTTGATTTCTTGAGTATTTAACATGGTTTGCATAATGAGTTGGCATACTTGTATGTCTCTAAGAATATATCTTGCTAAGCAGCTAAGCTACTTATACTTCCATTCAACATGGAGGCTGTTTGGACTCGGAAGGCTTCATATCAATTTAAATAGAAATATGCTGTGCCCTCTGTGTTAATTAAATGTGTAAAGCCTTACAAAATAATAGTATACCCTATCCAAAGCCTAGTAAATATATGTCAATCTTCATGCTCAGTTTGTAAACAAATTGCACCCAACACATTTAATTACAAACTGAAAACATTACAATCCATGAATTCAGAATCTTCTTATAAAAAGAACAAGCTATGTTTTTATGTGCATATGCATACATCCACTTATAATATTCCCCTTGCACACATTCCTGAAAATGGCCAAAAGAAAGGGTCCTGTTTAGCCCCAAAATATTGCACTTTGCTGCTGTGATGTGATCACTTTAGCCTCTTGACCTTCAGAAGGTTTTACTTTCATGACCAGAGCATTTTTTACTATTCAATACTGCACTAGTTTAATCACAAATTGCTTGGCTATACAACACTGTAAGCAAATTACATTTTATTTTTCTCACAAATAGAGCTTTCTTTTGGTGGTATCACCACTGGGTTTTTAATTTTTTATTGTATAGACAACAAAAGACTGAAAGATAAAAAAAAAAAGAATTCTAATTTCTGTTATAAAACATTTCCAATAACAAAAAAAAAAAATCTTCATAAATGTAGGCCAAAATTTATTCTGCTACATGTCTTTGGTAAAAAAGAAATCCCAATAATTGTTATTTATTGGCTTGTGCAAAAGGTTTAGCATCTACAAACTATGGTATATATATATATATATATATATATATATATATATATATAAATTGGAATTTACTCAGCTATAGACACTATACTGTAATGGTGGTGATCAGCAACTTATAGTGGGACTGTGATAGGGTGGCTGTCTTCTGGCACTAATAGACTGGGAGTAATGATAATACTGTACACTAACACTGTACTAATGATACAGGCTGGGAAGGGGTTAACCTCTAGGGTCAATCAAGGGGTTAACTGTGTGATTAACAATGTGTAATGTGTGCTACTTTTACATTACTTACTGGCTGGTCTTTCTCCCTGCTTTTCAGGGAGAAGAAACCGCCAGATTACTGTTCCTATGCACACTTGCGTGTTTGCTGACACAGAACTCTCTGTGTGATTGGACACAGCCAATCAGCTGACTTCAGCCAAAATCATAGGTTAAAATCAGCTGCCAAACTCATGGGCATCGTCAAACCCGGAAAAGAGTTGACCTACAGATACGTGATAGTGCTTGCACCTGCCATCTGCTCACAATGGGCTCCATTCACAAAGAGGTATCTTACCACATCCAAGTATGCAGTAAGATACAGCACAGCATTTTCAAAAAGTTTTTTTCAATTCACTAAAAAACGCTACTAAAATACCACATGAGTTATTTTATGAAGGCATGCAATATTTTAGTAGTAAAAACCTGCAGCCTTAACAAACAGTGTAAATAGCTAATTGTTCTGACAACATGCCTCGGTCAGTGACGTCATAAGGGAGTGTGGCCTCCTGATAACATTGCTGGGTGGCCACGCCCTTATTTTATTTAGCGCCTGAGATTTCAATTCGTCCGGTGCAGACTTTTTTTCTGATGTCGGTGGCCAGCATTCATCGTGATTGACGCTGGATCTACACTGGAGACAAGGTGCTTTGGGGGGGAGCCCCCTTCCCCAAAACACACCCCCATGTTGAGGGCATGTGGCCTGGTATGTCTAATGAGGGGGGTGCTCGGATAAAGGTCAATCAATTTTTAAATGCCGGAAATTATTTTCTTTACATTAATCTCCCATCTCTGTACATGACTGGATAAGGAATTTGCTTTTCACATGATTGAAGTGAATGGTCACACAATTTTGGAATGAATATTCAAAACTCCTTAAGGGCTCATTTACACTTGCGTTGTCCGAGGTGGATCACTTGTCACAGAGCGACAAGGGGGTTGCTGACAGGAGTTCAGGAAGTGATGTTGTGGTATTTTCCCAAGTGTTTTTGCTTTTTGCAGTAAATACCACTTAAAGCAAGTGAATTGACATTTTCAGGATTTCATGCAGTATTTTGGAAAACACCTAAATACCGCATGTGATCTGCTTTTGTGAATGGAGCCCACTATATGCCACCCCACAGCTTATATATATATATAAGTATATATATATATATATATATATATATATATGTATATATATATATATATATATCACCTCTCTTTTGTCCTCTCCCTATTACTGCATTCTCCAACTCCTGCTAATTCTATACCCACATGCTGATAAAACCTCCAGGAGGCTGGGGTATGTCCCTTCATATAAATCACTTTCCTATCATACCTTCCTCACCCTTCTGCTTCTCCTAACCTCTGGTGATATATCCCTAAACAATGGGCCTCCATCATTTAACTGTAACCAACGCTCCCATCACCCCACTCGCAGGATCACAGGATTCCTGGACAGGTAAGTGTCCTAATATTAAAAGTCAGCAGCTACAGTATTCAATTTTTTGGTGGGGGGGGGCAGAGCTCCCCTTTAACCTACTTGCCTTTTCCTAAACCTGGGTTCATGAGTCCGACACTGCTTCTCCTGCTTCCCTCTCCCATTGTGGCCTTCTATGGACTCACTACCCCAGACCCAGTGGATGGAAGCAGAGCGGAGTGGAGTGGAAACCCTTATATACCTAAGCAGCACCTATCAGGTACTTCACCCACATCTGACACTCTCCTCTTTTGAGACATGTATTCATCTATTTTCTTTATTTCTCTAATGCCCCGTACACACGATCGTTTTTAATGTCATTTTTTAAACCGACGTTTTTCTCCTCGTTTTTTTTCATGTTTCCTCTCAAGCCTGCCTTGCGTACACACCATCATTTAAAAAAATGATCAAGCAAAGCGCAGTGACGTTCAACACGTACGACGGCACTATAAAGGGGATGTTCCGTTCGAATGACGCCACCCTTTGGGACGCTTTTGCTAATTCCGTGTTACCGCGTGTTAGTAAAAGTTTGGTGAGAGACGATTCGCGCTTTTCAGTCTTCGTGCTTTGAAGATCGTTTTCGGGAGTTCAGTTTGCGCCTGCGGGTTCGTATCTGTTTAGCACTGCTTGTAGTCAGTTCGTATCTGTTTATTCAGTGCGGCCTGCTCTGCACGTTCGTGTTTTTCAGCTTGTTCTTCATAGGTCTTGCTGTTCTTCCGTGCGTTCTTCTAGTTCGTTCTGTTCAGCCGACCGTTATCTAGCCATGTTGCGGCTACGTACTCGTCGTAGAGTTCGTGCTGTAGTTGGTGCAGGGGTTCATGCTGTATCCCGACTCCATGCCATGAGCAGGGTCAGGAGGAGTTCATGGACCAAGAATTGGTTGCTCCAGCGGCACCAATTCTGTCACATGCCTTTGTTGCGGGAGATCAGGGAGAATAATCCTGATGATTTCAGGAATTTTCTCAGGATGTCTGACCCCGTATTTCAGCAGCTGTTGGCTTTGGTGTCCCCCTATATTACCAGGCAGGACACCGTTATGCGGGAAGCCATCAGTGCTGAGCAGAGGCTCATCGCCACGTTGCGATACCTGGCTACTGGGAGAAGCCTGCAGGACCTTAAGTTCTCCACAGGCATATCCCCCCAGGCTCTGGGGATCATTATACCAGAGACTTGTTCTGCCATCCTTCAAGTTTTGCAGGAGGACTATATTAAGGTAAGTGTTCTTCTTCAAAAATTCACATTGTATGGTTTTTATTTTTGGATATTTTTTATTTGCTTTATTTGCAGTCCCTAATTAACATGATTCTTAGCTGCAGGGAATGTCCCCTTTCTCCCCATGTTTTATTATTTAAAGTTTGGGGTTTGAGGCCTACCTGTAAATTTGGCTTACCTAAACTCTCTAGCATGCTATCCTGGGGCCATACCTACCTTGCCTAGTCATTTCCATGTTTTTTATTCTATGTTCCATCGTAGTGCTTTACCCAAAACGCACCCTAAATTTTGCCTAGGAATGTTTCATTTTTGTTAACTTCAATACAGAGTTCTACAGCCTTCATGTGTGATATTCCCAACTCATCTTCAACCCCCCCCCTCCATAATTTTTTGTTTTGTTTGTTTTTTCTTGCTTCCAATTTTTTATGTTTTGAACAGTTTCTACCAATGTTGGCCATGAATGTGTGTATGAAATCAGCTTTCAATGTTTCTGGCTCCAAGTATTAATTTATTATTTCTTTAATTCCACAGTTCCCTTCTTCGCCACATGAATGGCAGAATGTGGCTTCCGAGTTTGCCCAGCGATGGAACTTTCCGAACTGTGGAGGAGCCATCGACGGCAAACATGTTCGGGTCGTCCCACCACCCCATTCGGGATCCTTTTATTATAATTATAAGGGGTTCCACAGCGTCGTGATGATGGCAGTGGTGTCGGCCACCTACGAGTTCCTCTATGTGGACGTTGGCAAGAATGGCAGGATGTCTGATGGAGGAGTTTTTGCCCAGACGGAGTTTGGAGAACGGCTCCTTTTGGATCTGCTGGCCTTGCCACCAGCGGAGCAGAATGTGGAGGGACTACCTTTTGTGTTTGTGGCGGATGAGACGTTTGGCCTGGGACCCCATTTGATGAGGCCATTCCCGCAACGCACCCTCACCCCTGAGAGGAGGGTGATCAATTATCGGCTGGCCAGAGCCAGAAGGGTGGTGGAAAATGCGTTTGGGATCATGGCCAGCCGATTTCGCCTCTTCCTTACCTCCATCCACCTTGCCCCATACAAATGGAACCATGTGGTTATGACGTGCTGTGTGCTGCATAATTTCCTAAGGGTGCATTCAACGAGTTATATATCTTTGAGTGGGCCTGAGGCCTCTTTAATCAATGCAGAAACTTTAGTGGCCCTGGAACCTGGCCGTCCTGGCTTGGCCCCCCCAACCGGACGTGAGGTCCGTAACCAATATGTGGACTATTTTATGGGTAGGGGGGCCATTGAAATGCTAGACAATCTTTAATAATTTTATACCAAAAAAATAAAACTTTTTCTTGAGTAAAGATTGGTTTGGATTTTTTATTGTGTAATGTTTGATGTTTCTGGTAGGTTTACCTAGTGCACTTGTTTTGCCATGTGGATTAAACAATCTTTTAATTAGCCTTCATTGTCAGTGTAAACACCAAACATTGATTAGTTCACTCAGCACCACATTTACATAATGAAGCCACAATTATTTGTTATGTAAAAATACCTTTATTTCTTTTTTTAGGTGGGAAACTTCCTTAGAAATGTGGATGTTCCCTTAATTTCGGGTGTATTAAAACGCATGACCAGCCATGCATAAACAAACTATATTCGTCAAAATTTTGAAAAAGCTAAACATGTGCTAGTCATTAAAGGGTAAAATAACAAAAATACTTATAAAACTCTGCAAGTAAAACGTTATTTGGTGTAAAAACATTAGACACGCCCAAGCACAGCCATGATATTTTGGAGCCTTTCCTCCACCCGCTTTGTATTTGCCCTGATCTCTAGCAAGTCTCCCTTAATTTTTTCGAGGTCACGACAGCAGACCATCAGGTATTGGATCAGGATCTGGGCACTGTGATGTGTCAACTTATTGGGGTCTTCGGCCAGAACTGCACCTAAATGTAAAAAGAAATATGTAGGATAGAATATGTAGGCCTACATCTATTTAACATGCATGTGTCTGGTTTCTCTCTGACCTGTGGTGGTGCCACTTTCCACTTCCACAACATCACATTCCTCTCCATCCTGGGGTTCTGGGGCTATTGTTGTAGGTGTTGCAATTATTGTCTCATCTGAGGTAGCTTTTCGAATCCCTAGGGAGATTGAAAAAAAGGAATAGTTTCATTAGTAGCGACTCAATTTTGCTAAAATAAGAAACATGAAAAAATACTTTGTAATCATTCTTTTGAAGCATGCTCCATTTTAAATTTTACCCCCTGTGCCAACCGGGACAAATGATTGGATACATAGCCCAAACCAGAGCATATACATTTTGAACTCAAATTTGACACATTGTAACACCCCAAAGTATCTACACAGGATCACCTGTGTGTGACAACCTCAAGCTTTTTGGCTTTAGGCCCACACTTGTACTACTGCGTTCAGATGTTTCATCAGCTGCTGAGCATTCACTCCCTTATTAACATTACCATGCATATCGTTTTTTCAAACGAACAAATGTCCTTTGGATTAGCACCCAAAAAATAAGTGAGGCCCAAATTTACTCCCCCAAATAAACCAAAATACATGGGTGTTCACACTGGATGATCCTAAAACATTGTTTGAGGAACTGTACGGAGAAAGAGGTTTAATACGTCCGTTTACTGTGCGGACGAACCTGAAAGATGGTATCTTTCAGTGTACTATATGAAAGTTAAAAATACACGACAGAATACAAGAAAATAATATGTACCATGGAAACTAAAAAAAAATTACTTACTTTTTAATAGAACTTTCTTGATTCTTTTATATTGGTCGGCCTCCCGCAACTTCAGATCTGACCATCGTTTTCTGAGCTGTTCCTTCGTTCTGCACACCCCGAATTTTTTGTGAAGACTTTTGACCACTTTGCCCATAATTCTGGACTTGACCAGATTAGGCCTTTTATACGGACCATGCTTGGCATCATAATCCTCCTTTTTTAAAATGGCGACCATCTCCACCATTTCCTCGAATGACATGTTGGATGCCTTATATCTCCTGGGTCTTGATTTGGGCTCCTCTGTAATTTCATCCTCTGTAGAGGTAATCTCAGCCACCTGTGTCTCCGCCATGTTTTGTTCAGCACTACGAGCGAGAAGGGGCGGGGAAAGTACAATATCGAACGTCAGGGGCGGGGAAAGCGTGCAGAGTTTCACGCATGCGCTGTGTATATCAAGTGAAGATCCATGTCTGGGAAATACGTTCATTTGTCGGGAGAGGGAGTTAGCAACGAACGTTGTGACAAAGGTACCTAACAATTTTACTTTTTGAGGTTCATCAGACGAGGAGATTTGTGTGCTCAAAATATGTAGACAATGCACAGTTGAGGAATGTTGCCTGAAATATATATTTTTTTTGGTTTCTCGCTTTTACAGATATCATGAATACTTTTAAAAACCCAGACTTCATGGGGGAGTTCATCGACAAATGGCAAGAGCTCCCTATATTATGGCAAACAAAAATTGGCGGTAATAAAAATAAAGACGCCAGGAAAGCAGCACTGGAGAGCCTGCTTGCATTTGTGCAAACAAAGATACCCACAACAACTCTCCAAGATGTCAAAAACAAAATTGCGACCATCAGAGGGACATACAGGACCCAGAGGACTATGGTCCTGAGGTCCCAGAGGTCAGGTGCACCAGCAGATAAGGTTTATAAACCCAGTCTGTGGTACTACAGTAAGCTTGCTTTTCTGGATGACCAGCTGGAAGTGCGGGAATCTCTCTCCACCCTTCCCCCCAGAGGTCAATCCAGCCTTCCTTGTACCCAACCCTCCAGCCTTCCCTGCAGCCAGTCCTCCAGCCTTTCTGTCAACCCTGCTCTGGCTTCCTCTGAGGATCAAGATCAGGGCCTTGAGGAGGCAGATTTGGAGATATGGAGCCAGGTAAAGTATTGATATCTATATTTATATCTTACAAAATTGTAGAATTTAAATAGATGTTAGTATTGTTAAAGGTATGTACACTTCTACCAATAAAGTTTGTGAAGAGCAAGATAGAGTAGTGGCCTAATTTTATGTGCACAAGACAACAAAACCAGGATGTGGAATCAATGAAAATGACATAACTTTTGGCATTGATTTCAACAATGTCTAGAGGTGAACAATGTCTGTGAATGATGATGTGGCAAAATAAATAATGTCCCTTTCTTTTTTTACAGCCAGAGCAGAGCCAGGAAGAGGGTGATGTTGGGGTACAGGAGGAGGCAGGGCCCAGTCGCACCCAGGAGGAGGCTGGGCCCAGTGGCACCCAGGAGGAGGCTTGGCCCAGCACAAGAGCCCAGATGCCTCCCCTGGTAGTTAAACCACGAGGGCCAAGGAGAGGTAGGCAGGTGGAGGAGGAAACCAGGGCCTTCCACAGAGAGGCAACAGCGGCCCTCAGAGAGGCACCCTCTGTTGATGAGGGATTTGCCGCAGTCCTCGCCCACAAACTAGGGCAAATGGAGTTGCAGCAAAAAAAATTCAGTGAGACCCTGCTATTGAAAGTCATCAATAAGGGCGTGCTGGATGAACTCACTAGGTACACGGACATAACGGAGGTTGTCCCTACTTCTCCACCTCCTCCTCCTCCTCCTACTACTCCTCCTGCCACAACCTCTCCTCCTGATCCCCAGCCTCCAAGGAAGAAACCAACCAAGGCTGCAGAGAAGGCTGGAGAGAAGGCTACAAGGAAGAGGAGAAAATAATGCCTGCTGTAGTACCACAGACTGGGGACATATAGGACTTATCTGCTGTGGCTCCTGACCTCTGGGAGCTCAAGACAAGATTGGGCTCCTTTTTTGGGGGGATCTAATCTCTCTTTTGGTTTGGACATCTTGGATGGTTGTTGTGGGGTCAAAGGGATGCACACATGCAAGCAGGCTCTCCAGTGCTGCCTTCCACTTTATTTTGTTAATGTTCTGAAAAAAAATTTTTTTAGTGCCCTTAAAATACTTGACTATGTGATTTGTATTTCAAAAGAGAGCTTGCTAGGGACATCTCAAATTATATTATTGTTATTATCAGGGGACACAAACCTCCCTGAGGCCAAATGAGACACATTTGGAAGGTTGTTGTGGTAACTTTACACAAGAATAATTTAAGCCAAAATAATAAAAAAAAAAGCCACAAAAAAAAAAACCCAATAGTAAAATATAATTTAAAGAAAAAAGGAGAATTACATTATTTTATTATTATTAGTATTATTTAGGAGGGAGGTGCGGCTTATAAATAATATTTTACAATCATTAGAGAAATTTGGAATTACTTTAGAAACAAGTTTGGCATAACTCTCAATGTCATTATCAAAAGAGGGTAATTTTAAAGCATTATCAAAAGAAGAACGGAATGCGCAGCATTAAAACAATGCTATTAATTCCACCGTGACGAATGTGCCATCTCCATTTCCAACATTAGCTTTACCAAAACGAGCGCTCCCGTCTCATAGTTGCTTCTGAGCATGCGTGTTTTTTTCACGTCGTGAAAGCATACACACTATCGTTTTTCACGTCGTTAAAAAACGACATGAAAAACGACGTGAAAAAAGAGAGGATGTCCGGAATTTTTAATGGCCGTTTTTCACGTCGTTAAAAATGCTCTGGAGCATACACACAATCATTTTTCAGGGCCATTTTTTAAAATGGCAGTTTTAACGGCATGAAAAACGATCGTGTGTACGGGGCATAAGAATTGCTGTGATCTACCGGCCTCCTGAACTGGTATTAACCCTCTTTGATGACTTATCTGCCTGGCTTTCCTACTTTCCCTCTTCTGAAATCCCCAAAATCAATCTTATTAGTTTGACATCCCTGTTAATGCTAATTCTCTTGCTTAATTTAACCTCCTCTTTTGACCTCAAGCAATGAATACAGGCTCCTACTTACTCTGATGGCAACACCCTTGACCTTGTATTCTCCTACCTATGCACTCGGTGCAACCTCCCCAACAATCCTCTCTCACTCTCTGATCACCACGTTATTAGTTTCACTCTATCGCTGTCTTCCACCTCCTCTCCCTCCAACTGCCTAACAGTTACCCATAAAAACCTTTGCCACCTAAACCCTTCTCAAAATAAATCTACCCTCCAAAAATATTATTTCTGCCTCCTCACTGCCAAGCAGACCTATTTTATCATTCTCATTACCACCTTCTCATCTAGCCCCCATCAACTCTTCTCTACCTTCAACTCTCTTCTTCACCCTCCACTGACTCCACCCACTAACTTAGGTTTTGTTCTTGGACCTCTCATATTCTCATACTACACCTCCTTCATGGGTCATTTGATTGCCTCACATGGTTTTCAGTACCATTTCTATGCTGATGGCACCCTCATCTACTTCTCTGCCCCTCAGCTCATTCCATCAGTCTCCTCATGTATCACTAATTTATTAACAGACACATCAGCCTGGATGTCACACCACTTTCTCAAATGCAATATATCCAAAACTGAGCTCATAATATTTCCTCCCCCATGTGCCCCTTCCCCTGACTTCTCCAGCAAAATCAATGGCTTAACTATTAACCCATCCCTGCATGTCAAGGTTCTTGGTGTAATCCTGGACTCTGAACTATCCTTTCAGCCCCACATACATCACTCTCCAAAGCTTGCCGCCTAAGCCTCTGCAACATCTCTAAGATACGCCCCTTCCAAACCAATGACACCACAAAGCTTCTAATTCGCTCCCTGGTCATCTCCTGCCTTGACTACTGCACCTCCCTCCTCAATGGTTTACATTTACATAGGCTATCCCCCCTTAAGTACATCATGAATGCAGCTGCCAGACTTATCCACCCTACCAACCACTCAGTGTCTGCTAGCCCTCTGTACCAATCCCCCCACTGGCTTTGGCTCTCCCAACAAATTAAATTCAAGATACTAACAACAACTTACAAAGCCATCCACAACTCTGCCCCCAGCTATATCTCTAACCTTGTCTCAAAATGCCAACTCAATCGTTCTCTTCATTCCTCTCAAGACCTCCTGCACTCTTGTCACCTCCTCCCATGCTCACCTCCATGACTTTCTCAAAGCCTCTCCCATCCTCTGGGACTCCCTACCCCAATCTATCCAACTATCTCCTTCTCTTTTAGACCATCCCTGAAAACTCATCTCTTCCGAGAGGCCTATCCTGCCACCATCTAACAACTGTACAATTATTATCTCCATTAGCCCACCCCCACAGTTATTACCTATTGTATCTCTTGACCCTCCCTCTTAGATTGTAAACTCTAACAAGCAGGGCCCTCTGATTCCTACTATATTGTAATTGTAATTGTATTGTCATTGTATTGTACTGTGTTGTAATTGCAATGTCTGTCCCTTATGTTGTAAAGTGCTGTGTAAACTGTTGGCGCTATATAAATCCTGTATAAAAATAATAAAGAAATAATAATAAATTGTGAGGGTCCATGATGTGCAAGTTATATATGCCTCAACATATGCTTCTTTTCAACCATAAATAAAAATATCTGCTATAATTGAATCTGCAAAGAAAAGTAACAAGTGGTATGTTTATTTTATACTCTTTGGTAAAACATAGGTAACATTTAAAACAAAGAGAAAGCTAGAGAACAAAATAGAAGCAAAAGATGACCATGAAGAAAACACACTCTCAAAACTAATATTTAAAGATTTTAGGGGTATTGATGGTTTCCTGAGTGGCTATAAATAACCAGTATCCTACAAGGTGATGACGGTGATCCTTATGAAATATTTGTATACAATTAGTTTAACTCCAAAATACAAGGATTAAACTTTAGCGTCATTAAGCACATGTTGCCGTTTCAACCAATTTATCAGTACAATAAAACAAGACTGTTCATTTGTCCCAAAATAGTTCCACTGGTTCTAAGGGTTATGGCTCACTGTACTTAACCTCCCTGGCGGTATGATTATTTCAGATTTTAGGTGCTGAAAGCGGTACCATTATTTTGCATGGAAATTTGGCATTTTATATTGTAGGCCTGAAATTCTTAGGAATAACACACTTAAATCTGTCCAAACAAGAGTCTAGTAGACACCCCGGGTATGATAAAGTTTGAAACACAAAATCATAAATTATAATATAATAAATAACTATAAATAATTATAACAAATAAAAATTATTCAATAATGTAATCAAATCAAAAACACAGAAATTTGCTCAGTTGCAGAATTGTCGCTGTCATTAGATTTAGTGTTTGATGACAAATTTCCCCACAAATCGATATCGCTCAATTCTGCAAGTGATTCTAATTTATTATCGCTGTTTTCTAGCTGGTCTAAAACCACTTATAACATAAAGGGACAAATTTTGGTTGCTATGGACAATCTCCAGTTTCCAGGCAGAAAAAACTGTATTTATAATATAAAAGTGCATGCAGGACACTGGACAGACCACTAGGGACAAAGGGGATGTGTAATAATTTTATACAGTACTGTAATCTGTAATATTACAGTGTACTGTATGTATACTGTGTTTTTAATTTTTTGAATTTGGCGCCGATCTCCTCCCCCGTGCGTCGCAACGTCGCAGGGAATGGAGCTCAGCGGCACTGTGTGAATCAAGCGAGATGACAGCTCGCACACACAGTGGGGAGACATTGCAGCATCCAGGGCACAAGGTAAGTAACTTTGCCTGGATCCTGCGAAGCGATCCCGAGTCTGGCTCTAGGTTACCGCTTATGGTACTGAAATTCCACCCCGAGCCAGACTCGGGAATACCGGTAGGCAGGTTAAAGATCATGATAAATTTATTTTAAGCTGGACTCCAGATAAAGCTAAATTTTTTAACACATGATTTGTATTTCTTTCTATCCAATCATGGTATTTACACAGCCCTGTCAGGCAGCATAGCCAGGTTGGTGACCTGACTTTTCTCTCTTGTATTTAGATATTACAGTCTGGTCACATCTATGTGCTTAAAATATGAAAGAACAGTGAAAAAGCAGCAGCAAACTGATAATGGCATGCTTATTCTGCTCTTTTCTGTTGTAATTTTGTGTGTTCACAAAGCAGAGTCTGGTGGGCCCCTTGTGTTGCCTTTCCATCTCATAATCTGAATGCTGCTATAAAAGGGATTATAAGGGGCTGAATGCATAACAGCATTGTAATATATATATATATATATATATATATATATATATATATATATATATATATATATATATACACATACACCCTATATAGCCAGTCAAGTTCCTCCACCCCAAACTCACTCATTGATGTCTTTATGGACCTTTCTTTCTGCACTGGTCCAAATCATTTGGTGGAGGGGGGATTATGGTGTGGGGTTGTTTTTTAGGGGTTGGGCTTGGCTCCTTAGTTCCAGTGAAGGGAACTCTTAAGGCTTTGAAGGCTCTGAAGCTGGTAACCTCCACAGCACTGAGAGTCCAGCAGCAGGAAGAGGACAGGTCACCCCTGCAGTGAAAATTTCTACAGAATCCAGCAGCCTGCACATCGTAGGACATCCTTCATTACAGGGTGAGAGATAACCAAGTCTCAAGAGGAAATAAAGCAGTTCTCTCCAGGAGCAGGGTTATATTTGATGACGGGTCTGATTATTTCTATTTTGAGGTGAGCAGGTTTTTTACCTGGTGTTGGGAGCACATGCAACACAAGAGGAAGGATTTATCACTAAACACTGTTGGTGCAAGACGTGATATAGATGGACACTTGTATGTGAGTGGAAAGGATTATTTTTCTGAATTTTTTGTGCAACTATCACAATTGGAGTGCATGACACTATAATTGATTATTTGCAAGAGAATTTATTAATATATATTAGACTTGTGCACAACGGAAAAATTTGTTTAGTTTCGGTTCGTTTCTTTTCAGTCCTGTTGATTCAAAATCGTTCGTAATTTTGCTAGACGGGATTTTTCGTGTTCGGAATAATTCGTATTTTCACAAGCGACATTTTTCGTTGAATCGGAATGATTCGTATTAATGTAAGCCTTATTTTTCATTGATTTATAATTCGTACTTTCAGTAGAGTACATTGTTTTTCGTTGATTCTGAACACAACTCCTACTTTCGTAACTTTTTTTGGGTTCGTTGATTCGTAATTTTCCGTGTCTCTCTCACAACGACACTGCCTATTATGCCTAATGTGCTTCGAATGGATTTGTACTTTTCTAAATACATAGCGGTTATTTGTAACGTTTCGAAATCTCGTATTTTACTTTTCTTTTTTAAATGCGGTTATAGCCTCCGCCCCTGTACACCATTTTGA
The DNA here is from genome assembly GCA_029206835.1 of Rana muscosa. Taxonomy (NCBI): domain Eukaryota; kingdom Metazoa; phylum Chordata; class Amphibia; order Anura; family Ranidae; genus Rana; species Rana muscosa. The sequence continues at coordinate 1,044,091,080 of CM055122.1, forward strand.
GAGGGAGTTCAGCACAGTGAGGGAGAAGCAGAGAGCAGAGCAGAGTGTTGTTGTGCTTCGAATGGATTCGTACATTCGTAACTTTTTTCATAACAAATTATGCCGAAGACATTCGGGCATTCGCTATTTGCGATATAATTTATTTCGGATTCGGTTTTATTCGTAATTGCTTTGTTCGGAAATTCGAATGCTTCCGAATGTCCGAAAGTTGCTAAATTCAGACAAATTTCGATTCGTTATGAAACAAATTGCACAAGCCTAATATATATATACACACCTGTTGCTCTGCACTATGAAGGTATAAACTCTTAAGGCGTCAGCATACATTTTGGACAATTTCATGCGCCCAACTTTGTGGTAACAGTTTGGGGATGGCCCTTCTCTTTTCAACATGACTGCGTACAAGTGCACAAAGCAAGGTCCATAAAGACACAGATGAGGGGGTGGAGGAACTTGAGTCTTGACCTCAACCTGATAGAACACCTTTGGGATAAATTTGAGTGGAAACTGCTAGTCAGGTCCTCTCGTCCAACATCAGTGCCTGCTGTTATAGCTGCAAAGGGTGGACCAACTCAATATTGAACCCTACGGACTAAGACTGGGATGCTATAAAAGTTTATGTGTGTGTAAAGGCAGGCATCCCAATGCTTGCAACATAGTGTATATATATATATATATATATATATATATTAATTTATTTTTTTCACTCATTTAGGATCACTTTTTTCAGGCATAAAGCTACATTAGAAGGATGCATAAACATACTTCAGCCAGTAGGAATTTTACCCAAACTGATATGCAATTGGCTTTATTTTTATGAAAAGTTGCAAGTAGTAAAATAAAAAAACTCAAAAATAAATAAATACATAAATATACAGTATAGATATATATATATATATATATATATATATATATATATATACTGTATATATAGCCAGTCAGGCACTAACTAAACAAATGAAGTGATCGATCTGTCAGTTGATGAGCTAAACCCAGCCAACTTCAATCATATCCAAAGGAAAAATATACAACAATGATATAAATATATGACGATGGTCCACTCCAACATAGCTTGCTTATCCAAGAAACTGAGCAAAACTATATAAAAAAAATGTCTACATTGCCCTCAGCTACTAAAATCAAACATAAAAACAAATTCAAAGGAAGATTAGCAGATCATAATCATGACTTAACCCTTTGGGTGTTATGATGCCTAGAGTGTGTATCCTAATTAACTTCCTTTTTTTAATAATAGGAATTTTTCCCATCTTCTACATGGTTTGGGGGCATGATAAATCACCTAAAACCTTTAATTGTTTAGAAGCACGACCAGCCTCCAAAAAGTGTCTAACCACTGGAAAATCTTACTGATTGGAATTGATAGAGTAGCTATGCTGTGGAATCCTACCATGGGCCTTATAAATAAACATATTTAGACAACAGGGACATTAAATTAAGCATACAGTATGCTATATGTTGATTGACATGTGACAAATGGTAAATTCCCTAGTACAATCAATGTTCTTAAAACCAAAACCCTTGATGACATTACAACACTCTAACCATGATAGACAGGGAAAAGAGTCCATTTCTTAATGTGGGCTCAGAAATCTAGGTATTCTATCAAATCCTTCACAAATATTCCTTCAACTCTATGATAAGTATACAGTTTCACCCCATAAATCCCCAAGAAGTTGTTCTCTACATAGATAATACAGGAGAGTATGTTTATTAAAAACACATGACAAGTACCGCATTAACATTCAAATACATTTTCACCAGCCTGTAATAAACTCGGAAGTGGTCCTCATTTAAGATGGCTGTCATGCACTTCCTGTTCTAACTCCCTACTTACTATAGAGCTGAAGGAAGATTTGTGGAGAAGGTGACAGCCATATATCCCTGGTCTTATACACAAAAGCCTTTTTGACTCACTTGCTAAAAACAAGGGGTCAACTCCATCTGGTGAGTGAGGTGTGAATCCATGTGAGCTGTCTTTCCTAGGAGGAACGTTTCTTTGTTGAAGCATTTCTTACTTTGCAACACCATAGTGTGTCATATTTGTTGTCATCACAACTACACGTACACTTGTTTGTGGACTCTATATGTAGAATGTTTGCACTTAAATTATATGTGCTATACAGTATAGGCAGTGCTGTTAATTTTTGTTTTAATTTCACTGTCTGATTTTCAATATAACAAAGTATAACAGCAGAAGCCTACAAAAACAAAAGGGGTATGTTAGTTTCACCACAGAGCGCAGGTATACATACTTAACTTAATTCTAACGAATCCAATTAGAAAGATCCACTCACCGCTGAACAGAATAAAAAAAAAATATTTGCATTGGTATATGTCCCCCCAGGCAATACCCCATGCCTTTTGTTTGACAATGCCTTGCCTATTAACAATGAAAATGGCCATAATATTTTGAAGATTTAGCTCCTATTGACTTCAGTGTGGTTCAGATTAACATTCAAACTTAGAAGCAGTTCCGCAAACATCCCATCAACCAAATCCAGGTGCATTTGGCTCATCACTACTCCTGATATGATTAAAGTATATTAATAGTGATCATCCACCCGAATGTAGAAGAAGATTGCAATCATTTTAAAACGAGAGACAGATTACTCCTTCTGAGGAAGGCACATATAGAAGGTATACTATGTAGTCTTGTTCAAAAGGTAATTTATTGCTAGGTGGTAAATTATTGATTATTAAATTGTAGCATGTGATCATAGGGTAATAATGATATAGTTAGAAAAAAATAATCTGAAGGAGAATCTATTGACTACCATGAAATCCTTTGACACCCTTCAGCCCCTCCTCTGACACTTTTATTGCTCATTTAAATTAGGTAAACACCCTTCTTAGGATCCTGAAAGGATATCTCCACCTGAAGTTCTGGATCTCTCCTTAAAATAATGAACACATGCCTAGGGAGTCATGCTAAGGGCCAATGACTCTGATACACTTCAGGCTTATGCTAGACTGCCAGAATAAGAAGACCAAGAAACTCTAAGTACTTTTTTATTCTCATATTATTATTATTATTATTATTATTTTTTTTTTTCAATAGATTTTTATTGAGAAAAAGCCTACAATACAATAGTCCAAACTGAAGGGAAGAGCTGTACTCGACTGTACATAGAACTGTACCTGACTGTACATAGAAACAAATACACAGTAATTTGAGTGATTTGTAAATATTGTAACAAAACAATTATGGCTGTATGCAGAATTTTAAGCAAATAGCCTGCCACGACTTTACGCCTGGTTAGGCGTAACGTCACAGCAGAAAGAACTGTGGCAGAGCAGGAGGAGAAGGGATAGGGGAATGATATAGAAGGGGAGAGAGGATAGGGAGGTAAACAGTGTTAGGTGGGTTATGGGTGAGTCTTAACACTGAATAAACTTACAAGAAGTAGTGATCTGCATTTTGAAACTAAAGGGTTGCTGCATGCTCTGTTTGGTCCAAGATCTGGGGGGGATATACCTGTCAGATGTGATTTTTTTAATCTTATGAATGGATAATTCTAGTCACAGGGGAACCAGTGTTTCATTAATTTATCTCCTGCCATATTTGCTTTGGCTAGAAGGAATTCCATACGGCATTGGTCATTAAGAAAAGAGATAACAGAGGAGAGTGTTGGAGGGAGAGGATTTTTCCAAGCGTGCGCTATATAAGGCGTGTTGCAATCAGAATGTGTGTTACGATTGGGATGAATTTAGTTGGTCAGGGAGAGGGATCTAGACCAAAGAGAGCCATTTGCGGTGTTAACAAATATGAGACTTGGGTGATTCCAGATATAAAAAAAGAAATGTTCCTCCAATAGGGGGAAAGACCTGGACATTCCCACCAAATAAGAAAGATATTTCCATCAGCATTGCAATTTCTCCAGCATTTTGGAGAGTGAGCCGAGCAGATGTGGGCTAAACTTGTGGACATGAAGTACCACTTATAGTATATTTTCATGAGCTCAGTACCATTCAGCAGAGGGTGCCGAGAGCTGTAATTTCGATTCCCAAAAGACCATATTTTGGAGATTTATGGGTAGAGATTTTACAAGACAGTAAGACCCCTTTCACACTGGAGCGTATTGCAGGCGCTATAGCGTTAAAAATAGCGCCTGCAATCCGCCCTTATCCACTTGTCCCCCGCCCACTGTCAATTGACGGCGGGCGGAGGATACTCTCGTTCTGGGAGGACGTCATATGACGTCCTCCCTTTAAAACGAGCTAGGAGGCGCGCGCTTGCCGCCAGTGGCGCGCGTGCGCGCCCGCCGCGTTCACAAGGCCCCGGTGCGCGTGCCTGGCGGCCGCGATTGCCGCCGGGCACCCGCGATTGCCCGGGAAACGAGCAGGAAAGTGGATCTCTGTGTGTAAACACAGAGATCCACGTCCTGTGAGGGAGAGGGGACCGATGGTGTGTCCCTTGTACATAGCGACAACCATCGGTCACCTCCCCCAGTCAGTCACCTCCCCCCACAGTAAGAACACTTTGAGGGAACATATTTAACCCCTTCCCGCCCTCTAGTGGTTAACCCCTTCCCTGCCAATCACATTTATACAGTAATCAATGCATTTTTATAGCAGGGATCGCTGTATAAACGTGAATGGTCCCAAAAATGTGTCAAAAGTGTCCGATGTGTCCGCCGCAATATCGCAGTCACAATAAAAAATCGCAGATCACCGCCATTACTAATAAAAAAAATAAAAAATAAAAATGCTATAAATCTATCCCCTATTTTGTACACGCTATAACTTTTGCGCAAACCAATCAATACGCGCTTATTGCGATTTTTTTTTTACCAAAAATATGTAGAAGAATACGTATCGGCCTAAACTGAGGAAAATTTTATTAAAAAAAAATGGGTATTTATTATAGCAAAAAGTAAAAAATAGTGGGTTTTTTCCAAACTGGACGCTCTTCTTTTGTTTATAGCGCAAAAAATAAAAACCGCAGAGGTGATCAAATACCACCAAAAGAAAATAGGATTTTTATAACAGCTTACCTGTAAAATCCTTTTCTTAGGAGTACATCACGGGACACAGAGCGACATAGTCATTACTAATGGGTTATATAGATACCGTCAGGTGCTGGCACTGGCAACTTCCAAAACCGGAAGTACCCTCCCCTATATAAGCCCCTCCCATCCGGGAGCACCTCAGTTTTGTAGCAAAGCAATAAGTGTCCCCAAAGAGGGGCGGGAGCTCTGTGTCCCGTGATGTACTCCTAAGAAAAGGATTTTACAGGTAAGCTGTTATAAAAATCCTATTTTCTTTCTCGTACATCACGGGACACAGAGCGACATAGTCATTACTAATGGGATGTCCTAAAGCAATGCCCAATGAGGGGGGGGATACACCATATATAAGCTGAGCGCTATCAGACATGAGGATCTTTTGCGGCCTGCAACACACTGCGCCCAAAGGCGACATCCTCCTGACTTCTAACGTCCACCTGGTAGAACCTAGTAAACGTGTGAACTGAAGACCACGTTGCGGCCTTACAGATTTGAGCCAGGGAGGCCTGGTGATGCACTGCCCATGAAGTTCCAACTGCTCTCGTGGAGTGCGCTCTAACTTTGAACGGAGGCGGTCTCCTTCTCAAGCCATAAGCTTGCATAATGACCTGTCGAATCCACTTGGCTAAAGTAGATTTTGACGCTGCCTGACCCTTTCTGGGGCCTTCCGGCAGAATAAACAAAGTATCCGTTCTGCGAATCTGAGCAGTGGCTTTTAGATAAGCTTTAACTGCTCTTACTACATCCAAAGAATGCAATAACTTTTCCTCTACCGAAGTAGGTTTGGGGAAAAAAGAAGGAAGAACCACATCTTGGTTCAAATGAAACCTCGATACCACCTTAGGAAGAAAGGCTGGATGAGGACGTAACACTACTCTGTCCTTATGGATAACCAGATATGGCTCCTTACAGGACATAGCTGCTAATTCCGATACTCTTTTAGCCGAACAAATGGCTACTAGAAAAATCAATTTCCTGGTGAGAAGCACCAAGGAAATATGCTGTAATGGTTCAAATGGTTGTTTCTGTAGAACCGACAGAACCAAGTTTAGATCCCATGGACATATGGGAATATTAACCGGAGGACTAATGCGCATCACTCCTTGTATAAAGGCTTTGACTAGTGAATGCGAAGCCAAGGGCCTTTGAAAAAATATTGACAAGGCCGAAAACTGACCCTTGATAGTACTCAAGGCAAGCTTCCTATCTACAGCCCACTGTAGGAAGTCCAGAATCCTACCTATTACGTACTTATGTGGATGCCATTTCTTGGCCTCACACCACGCGATGTACGCCTTCCAGATTCTATAGTAGATCTGCCTGGATACCGGCTTCCTGGCATTGATCATGGTAGATACCACAGCATTAGAGAGCCCTCTCTTTTTTAGAATGTGGGCTTCAATAGCCAGGCCGTCAAACCTAGGGCTGGTAAGGAAGGGTGGTATATCGGTCCTTGCGAAAGCCGGACGACGTGGGAGAGTCCAAGGACTCCCCACTGAAATTTTACAATCTCCGCGTACCACGCTCTTCGGGGCCACTCTGGAGCCACCGGAATCACCGGTTTCTTTTCTACCCTGATTCTGCGGAGTAATCGAGGTAACCATTGTGGCGGTGTGAATGCATATATCAGCTTGAACTGATCCCAAGGGAACACTAGGGCATCCGAGCCGCAAGCTAGGGGATCCCTTGTCCGAGAGACAAACCTGTCCCCCTTTGCGTTGAATCTGGATGCTAGAAGATCTACATCCGATGTTCCCCACCGCTGACATATTGTCCAGAAAACCTCGGGGTGAAGGGACCCTTCCTCTGGGCCTAATTGCTGGCGACTTAGAAAGTCCGCCTTCCAATTCTCCACTCCTGGAATGAATACCGCAGATATGGCTGGGACATATTTTTCTGCCCATTTCAGGATGTAATTTACTTCCCTCTGGGCTGCACGACTCCTGGTGCCCCCCTGATGATTGATATATGCCACTGCTGTGGCATTGTCTGATTGCATTCTGACAGGGGACCCTTGGAGTTTGGATGTCCATGCTACTAGGGCATACCGGGCTGCTCGTATCTCTAAGAGATTGATGGGCAGGGCCTTTCTGCATCCGACCATCTGCCCTGGAGAGACTATTGCTCCAGTACTGCTCCCCAGCCTATAAGGCTGGCATCTGTAGTGACCACCTTCCAAGAAATCGGACTGAAGGATTTCCTTTTTTCCAGATTCTGGGGAACCAACCACCAACGGAGGCTCTTGCGAACGGAAGGGGACAAGGACATTGTAAGTCTAGGGCCTGAACTTTTTTGTTCCAGGCTGACAGTATGGCCCCTTGCAAATTCCTTGAATGGAATTGACCGTAGGGTACTGCTTCGAATGATGCCACCATTTTTCCCAGCAGCCTCATATACAGGCGTATGGACGGCTGTCTTTTTTGTACCCACTAAGTGGATCAAATCTTTCAAAGACAACATCTTTCCTCGAGGCAAGAATATTTTTCTCTGGCCTGAATCCAACCTTAGCCCCAAGTATTCCAGACTTTTGACTGGTTTTTAGGGCTGACTTGTCTCGGTTGATAATCCAACCGTGAGATTCCAGATACTTGATCGTCTTGTGAACGACCACGTCTAGTTTTTTCACTGAGTGGTCTATCAGCAACAAGTCATCCAGATATGCCATTATCATTACACCTTGTGTTCTTAGATTGGCCAATAAAGGGCCAGAATTTTTGTAAACACTCGTGGTGCTGTGGCCAAACCGAAGGGTAAGGCTCTGAACTGAAAATGGCGCCCTTCTACTGCCAAGCGTAGAAATTTTTGGTGGACTGGAAAGATGGGAATGTGCAAATAAGCATCTTTGATGTCGATCGTGGCTAACCAATCCTCCCCTTGTAGGGCAGTGGCCACCGATCGGATCGACTCCATCGGAAAGTCCTGATATACAGGAATTTGTATAGCCCTTTTAGAATTAATATGGGCCTCCCGTCCGCGTTTGCTTCGGGACTGTAAAGAGGTTTGAGTAAAACCCGAACCCTCATTCTTCCAGGGGAACCTCCATAATTACTCCTTGGAGCAATAGTTGTTCTAGTGCCAACAGGAGGGACTCTCTCTTCCGGGGATCCCTTGGCACGTTTGACCTCAAAAATGGGAAGGAGGAGAGTCTTTTAACTCCAAACTGTATCCCAAACCTACTGCGGAGAGCACCTATCTGTCTTGATCGTGTCCCGCCAGGTCTCTTGCGAACAACTGGAGTCCTCCCCCCACCCGACTGAGTGGGGGCTTCATGAATTTAACTTTGGGGGAGGTTTTGTACCTCCCCTAACCCAGGGTTTCTCATTACCCTGCTACTGTCCCTGTTTTTTACCCCCGGGATTTGACCGAGGAGGCCGTCGGAACTGTTACACAGCCGATGCCCCAGGGACTGGAGAAGCAGGCCTCTTAAAGAGGGACCTCTAACTCTGCTTTTAACCGGCAAGAGCGTATTTTTACCGCTGGAAATTTTCTGGATATATTTGTCCAGGTTTTCCCTGAATAAGCGTTCACCATGAAATGGGACGCTAACCAGCCATTCTTTACAGGGATCTTCAGCAGACCAGTTTTTTAGCCATAGGAGCCTACGCATATGTACTATAGACAGCGTAAGGCGGGAGGCCTGATGGACTGAATCCTCTATGGCATCAACCGCAAAGCCTAAGGCTCTAGGTAGATCAGCTAGGGCAAAGCCTGCTGATCTGTCAAGTCCCTCAAGACCTGTTTCAACTGATCCTTCACTGCTTAGCAGACCCCAATAGCTGCTACTGCTGGTTGTATCACCAAGCAGATTTTCATAAGGACTCCAATCTTTTATCTATTGGGTTCTTGAACATTTGGACATTATCCACTGGACATGTCAGTGATTTATACATACAAGAGATGGCTGCGTCCATTGTAGGGACCTTCCATTTTTTTTTTATTTTTTTTATTTTTTTTGATGAACTTATCCTCCATGGGATAGACCACCGGAAATCTCTTGGGGGAATAAATATTTTCTCAGGACGTTCCCAATCCTGGTAAATGAGCCCTTTCAGTAAAGGGTGAAGTGGAAAAGAACAAACAGTCTGGGGGCTTCTAGCGACCCCAACGAGGATACAGTAGTGGTTGATGGTTCCGCAAGGTGCATTTTTAAATGCTGATCGGACCATATTAGTCAGAGACTGAACCCATAATCTTTCAGCTTGAGATGCTGAGAAAAGGTTCCCCCACTGTTGATTCCTCTATAACAGAATCAACCTTATCCTGATCCCCTTCAGGCAGGTCGATCCCTGTATGGGACTGTTGCTCTGCTAACAGGCACTCTGAAGGAGGAGACGGAGATCGGGCGTGCATTTCCTGACAGGGAGGCAGCGATAAATTTTGACAATCTCTCTCTAATCCTCCCAGAGCTGAGGAAAAAACCTCCTCTGTTACATACACAGGAGCAGGTGACTGAGGACAGCCACAGTACCAAGTACCCCTGCGGGGTCTCTACGGTCACTTACCTCTGAACTTCAGGGGAGACTGGTGCAGCAGGAGTATGCCCAAGATCCTCCGAGCCCGATGAGACCCCCTTCGCTTCCTGGAAGATTCAGTTCCGGAGCTTCTGGACGGCATATTCCTAAGCCTAAAGCTGAGGTATTCCAGCCGTAATACACCACTTTTACTGAGAATAGTCTAGCACAATTGCTGCTATATCACAGTTGGTGTCTACTAATGTGCCTTTCTAGGGGATGCCTGTATCAACCGCTTGCTGTATGCCTTTAAATGTTGCCAGCTCTGTCTCTGTACTTCATAGCCAGCTCACTACATATTGTGGTTTTTTTAAAACTGCTGGGACGCCCGCACATGCGCAGAAGCGCTGCGGCGCGCACAGAGCGTCATCCCCCAGGCTCCGCCCCCTTTCCCGGCTCACCTCTATATATAGAGGCGCGTGCACGCGCACGCGCGCGGGCACGTGTGCCTTCGGCGCTAATTTCAAATATGGTAACAAGGGACAGGAGCCAGGGCCCCTCTTTGCCGCAGGCCGGGGGATGGACGAGCACTGCAACATGGCAGAGGAAGCAGTTCCCTATAAGAGAACTCACCATCTGCCTGGACTTTGCTCTGCTGAGAAGAAGCTAGTCCACATGACAAGAAAACATTCCACAGCGGCCTCTAGTGGACAAACACAGGTACCGCAGTCTAATATATTAAATATATATATATAAAAAAAAATTTTTTTTTTTTTTTTTCTTGACCACCATTAAAAATTATTACATTTTTTTAGTAGTTACAGGCATGCACAGAATTTTGCGGGAATACCATTAGGTAACAGACAGAAAGACAAATTAGGCTTGGGGGTCCCCCAATAGAACCAAGTTCCTGGGGGCCCCCACTTACCTGTTCCCCGCCGCAGAACTTTGTTTGGTCCACAAAAGCCCAAACTTCACCTATCACGGCAGGCATTGTAATCAAACCTTCAGGGACCGGGTTCCCAAGGATTCCACTCCCCTGGACCTGTATAGCACCCTGCACAGAAAACATCTTGGTCGTGGGTATGACCAGAGCTCTGGATCCCAGGGTCCAGCTCTCCTAAGAGAAGCATTACAGGCAAAACCTTGCTCTTCTCTGCAAGGCCCGGGTACCGACCGTTTAGCTATGAAGCTTTTTTGGTCGGATCCGGAATAGCTTACTGAGGCCCAAAAGAACCTGTACGCAAGCTCAGTGAAAAACACATGTTTCTTCTTGGCCAACACCTTAGACACTGGCAAAAAACTGAGGTGCTCCCGGATGGGAGGGGCTTATATAGGGGAGGGTACTTCCGGTTTTGGAAGTTGCCAGTGCCAGCACCTGACGGTATCTATATAACCCATTAGTAATGACTATGTCGCTCTGTGTCCCGTGATGTACGAGAAAGAAAGCTCTATTTGTGGGAAAAAAAGGACACAAATTTCGTTTGGGAGCCACGTCGCACGACCGCGCAATTGTCATTCAAAGTGTGACAGCGCTGAAAGCTGAAAAATGGCTTGGGCAGGAAGGGGGTTTTCGTGCACAGTAGAGAAGTGGTTAAAAAGCTGTTACATTCACTCCAGTGTGAAAGCCCGAGGGCTTTCACACTGAAGCGGTGCACTAGCAGGATGGTAAAAAAAGTCTTGCTAGCCGCATCTTTGGAGAAGGGAAGGAGTGGTGTGTATACCGCTCCTCCACCGCTGCTGCCCATTGAAATCAATGGGACAGCGTGGCTATACCCCCACAATGCGCCGCTTCAGCAGCGCATTGAGGGCGGTCTTAACCCTTTCTCGGCCACTAGCGGGGGTTAAATGCGCCGCAAATCCGCCCATAGCGTTGGCGGTAAAAATAGTGGCGTTTCACCACCGACGCTATGGGCGGCTCAGTGTGAAAGGGGTCTAAGTCTTATTTGAATGAGATGCCTACAGAGTTTGTAGTAATTCTCATATTATTTTGTTGTTGCTGTTGTCGTCTAATTTTATTGTCTTTTTTTAATAAATATTTTGCTTGCACTGTTTTTCCTTTTCTTTCAGTAAACAATATTTTAAAATTCTTAGGCCTTATTGCACTATATAAAAACTAAAATAATCTTTGTTCTTTGAAGAATGTTACCATATTTTTAAAGTCTATTTAATCTGTACCTGTGGTGGTAATAGGTTTTACAGACCTGTCTTACAAGTGAAAGTAAATTCACAAACCAGCAGAGTGCATTACAAGTCCCAGTTTTTAATGTCAAATGTTATTAGCACCAATAAAATTCGATCCAATCAAAAAGATGATCATGGGGCATCTAATGAGAGGATCTTGCAGCTTACAGAGGAGATCTGGGATGATCCAAGGCAGCTCAAACAACAAGACCACTTGCCTCTAAGCAACCAAGGAACCCATGTGCAAGGTGCCTAAGGTAGGTCTGTTCAAACAGCAAGAAAACAGGAGCGCAGAATCCTCATTAGTATGACGGTATACATTTATTGAAAGAAAAAAATAGCACACGTATGCCGCGTACACACGATCGTAATTTCCGACAACAAGTGTTCGATGTGGGCTTTTGGTCGGATATCCCGACCATGTGTAGGCTCCATCAGACATTTGCTGTCGGAATTTCTGACAACAAATGTTTGAGAGCTGGTTCTCAATTTTTCCGACAACAAAAGTACTTGTCAGAAATTCCGATCGTGCGTATCCAATTCCGATGCACAAAAATCCTACACATGTTCGGAATTAATTTGACGCATGCTCGGAATCATTGAACTTAATTTTTCTCGGCTCATAGTAGTGTTGTACGTCACCGCGTTCTTGGTGATCGGCATTTCCGACAACATTTGTTTGACCGTGTGTATGCAAGACAAGTTTGAGCGAACATTCGTCGGAAAAAAATACACGGTTTTGTTGTCGGAATGTCCGATCGTGTGTACGCAGCATTACAGTTAAAATTGTTGAAAATCAGCATGGGTGGTAGGAATCACCAAGATAGATACAAAGCAAGGCGGTGTGCAGGAACGGCAGCTCCAGATCCTTTGGCTGGCAACACAGGGACCTGCTCTGACAGCTGTCAAAAAGACCACCAATTAACAGCGTTCTGGGCCGTTGCCTAATGCCTTGTGGTGACCTGTATGTGCAGGTGGAAAGAGAGGGTGGTAACATGTTTAAAGGACATTCCTTTCTTTCTTAATTCTGCACCCAAAGGTTACAATTGGGCTTATAAAGGATCCAGTCTGCCAATTTTAACAGGCACTGTGTGTGGTCTGCAGCATCACTTGTCAGCACAGAGAGCAGCAATCTCCAGCACAATACAGCTTCCACAAACAATTGGAACAAAAGATAAACTAAGGCTGGCCATAGGCAGAGCAAATTTCTTTCCTGCAACCACAGAAGTCGTCCCCACCGGGAAAACACAGTGATTATTGGTAATGGCTATAATAGCTGCTAGCAATAATTGCATGTAAAATCCGACAAGCTAGTTGTACCCAAGCTAATTGATTGATCGATTTGCATACATTCAGCCTGCCCATACATGGTTCGAATCTCAGCCAGTTCCAGCTAAACTGGCTGAGATTTGTACCGTCTATGGCCAGCTTAACACTCTCCTAAGGAATCTCTGGGTAAAAAATTAGCTTGCACTAATTACCCAAAGTTACAAAAGAGAGGGGAAGGAGACAGCTATATACAGTATCTTGTATAAATAACCTTATGCCACACACATATCTAAATGCCATCAAACTATACACAAATAGATACATACTTAATAGATACATGTTTCAGTAAAAATTATACATTATAAATACAAAATATATAAATAGATTGATAAGCAGATTAATTCTCATACTAGCCAATTCATTATTGTAACATTCCTAAATCACTAGCTAGTAAAACAAATATACAAAATTTAAAGACAACAATTAATTTAATGAATATCTACTAGGATAATTTTTATAAATAGAAAATATTAGAAATAGACTAAAGGATCTTCTAAGTATTAATTTATATTAGTGTATCATCTCAAATTTGTGTACCATCAATAAATGAAATTGATAAATAAAATAAACCATTCATCTACTAGGCTTTATCCACTAGGAAAATGTATATGAATTGATATTTTTAAAGTTGAACTAAAGTACCATGTAAAAAATTATTATGTGCTACTGAAGTAAACAAAAATTAAAGTACCTTCATCCTTAGAATGCTATTGAAAAAAATGGATATTGAGGCAACATTGGACTTTCATGGTACGGTATAGACTTACAATGCTGAAACAGCTTTTTATAAAAATACAAAGATCATTAATTAAAAAAATACCCACATGGGCAGACATATAACAAACAACCAGTGCAGAGTAGCCCATGACAGGAAACTGGAAAAGGAAAGATATATATATTCGTCCTGGTCCAGTTGTAAACTCTACATGTTTCGCAGTGAACAACTTCTTCAGGAGTATGATTCAGAGAAAATCTTTTTCTAGGGAAAAAGAACATACACATAAAGAATCTTCATATAACAAATAATGGTATAATAGTGGTACTGTGGGATGTGGAGCAGACCACCAGTTAACTGCCACAACAGTGGGATACTCCACAGCCACAGTCAAAGATACCATACATAATAGATGCATTCATTAATCCACAACCACTTGTGGCCACAAGGATGAATATCCCCAAGGCAAGAATACTCACCAGCAGGGCCAGCACCAACACACCAGGCATCCCAAGGCCAAAAATGTCAGTCTCCCAGACGAGTGTGGGATCCAGTTGAATGTAAAATGGAATAGGAAGCTGTTTAATAAAAGAAAAATAGTATAAAGCAAAAACACCCTCATAGGTGTTTCAAATAGGGTCTAACAGGTGTAGGGAGTTTGTCCCATACCCCTGGACCCAATTCATAAAACAAAGGCAAGTAGATATACAAGGGATATACAAGGGATACATGGCAATACACACCGATAATAATCTACATATAGTTGCACGCGACAAGACGAGCTGAGAAAGAGATTAGTCCTCAAATGGAGGGCTCAGGGCTGATAGTGGACTGTTTTCCAAATTTATTAGGAAGGCTCTATACAATAAACAGGGAAATAGAAAGAAACAGTAGCCTACCAGTCATCATGTGTATACAGGAAAACCAAAAATGAACCTCAAAATGGCCAAGACTACACTCACCTGACTCAGAGAATGAATCACTTGAGATATTAATCAACCTACTAAGACCACAGAACATCAAGTCCTAACATGAATGCAGCCGAGTATCAAACAGCGGGGTAGTAAATTATGATACAGGTGATAGCATGGCTGCAAGTTAAATACAGCCAAACATGTAACCAGCCGGAAAACCCTAGAAAGGCAGAGCACATAAACCGTAATCAACAGGGGGGAAATGATCACCACTGACCCTATATCAGGGATATGCAATTAGCGGACCTCCAGCTGTTGCCAAACTACAAGTCCCATGAGGCATAGCGAGACTCTGACAGCATCAAGCATGACACCCAGAGGCAGAGGCATGATGGGATTTGTAGTTTGGCAACAGCTGGAGGTCCGCTAATTGCATATCCTTGCCCTATATGATCACACAATCTGTTCGTGAGTTAAGTGGATAAAACACTGGACGCCAACATCAGGATCATCATCAGAATCATCATCAGGACACCAACTCCAAACATGATCCCTGCCGCCATGAGCACCACCACTCACAAACAATGGGAAACATATTCCCATTATATACACCTGGCTTCTGTCCAGTTGATGACATCAAGGCTGCGCCGAGGCTGTAATTATATATATATATATATATATATATATATATATATTTAGGTGCTCCTGCCAACGGGCTGAGTAGTTGGATGTTAACTGCCTTGTTAAGCATGTGGTACCCAAATGGCTGGTGTTTTTGCCATGTTTGATGTGCCTGAGACACAGTTTGCAGATAGCAACAGTGCGATCTGCTGCAGATGTGCTAAAAAAAGGCCCAGACAGCTGAGCTTTGGGGATTGGGCCAGGAAATAACAGCTGCAGAATGTGATGGAATAGGGTGGCTGCTTTCTACTCTTTCTTGATGTCGGCCTCCTTGGGCTTGTGCCGCCTCACCTTCAGTTTCCTTCTCTGCTCTATATGGCACCCAAGTCGCATCAGTGACCTCATCATCATCATTATCTCCATCTCCTCCATATTCATCATCATCATTACCACTGGAGACAACTTGGCAATACGCTGCGGCTGGGGTAACATGAATGACAATTTGTCTAGCAGTGTTCTTCCCTCTCTCTAGGCTCATGTTCCTGTCATCCTCAGCCTCAGAACCAACATCTGAATCCAGTAATGGCTGGGCATCATCAAGGAGCAAGTGGCTGACGCTGTGGTCAAAAAACTCAGCTGACTCCTCCATGGCTGATGTTTGGGCTATGGCATCAATAGATGTGGACAAGGAGGCAGGTTTATCCACTCTGACAACTGCAGGGGACTGCACACTTGTCTCTGCTTGCGTGACAAAGGATGAGGAGGATGAGGAAGGTTTAGTAAGCCAGTCCACCACCTCCTCTGCATGCTGTGGCTGGATAGCACGGGCAAACTCACTAAACAGGGGAAATGATGCTCTGCCTGAGGACTGACCACCACGTCCACCTTTGCCTGTGGACACATTTGTTGCTGACCCCCTTACAGTGTCAAGGGAGAGTCTGCCTATCCTTTTTGTCCTCCCAGACATTATTGGGAGGGAGGGGCGGTGCTTATAAGCAAATGTAAAGAAGAAGTGGAAATCTGTACGTAGATGCACTTTAATCAATGTAAAGTGGTGTATTGTGCACTTTAATTTGAGTACACACACTCCACAGATACACTATAATATACTGCAATATATAGCGCCAAACGTACAGTGATGCACAGAACTATATGGCATTAAACTGGCAGTAACGCACACAAAACTATATGGCGTTAAACTGGCAGTAACGCACGCAAAACAATATGGCGTTAAACTGGCAGTAACGCACAAAACTATATGGTGTTAAACTGGCAGTAACGCACACAGAAGTAAATGGCGTTAAACTGGCAGTAACGCTCACAGAACTATATGGCGTTAAACTGGTAGTAAGGCGCACAGAAGTAAATGGCGTTAAACTTGCAGTAACATACAAAACTATATGGCGTTAAACTGGCAGTAACGCACACAGAAGTAAATGTCGTCAAAATGGCAGTAAAGCACACAGAACTATATGGCGTCAAACTGGCAGTAACGCACAAAAAACGTTATGGCGTTAAACTGGCAGTGACGCACACAAAAATATGTGGCGTTAAACTGGCAGTAACGCACACAGAACTATATGGTGTTAAACTGGCAGTAATGCACACAAAACTATATGGCGTTAAATTGGCAGTAACGTATACAAAAGTAAATTGCAATAAACTGGCAGTTACGCAATCAAATAGTCAACCGTCACTACACTGACGCTATCTAAACTGTCCCTTCTCTAGCTATACACTAATGTAAAGATTACTGACACGGTCTCACTACACTACACTACACTGAAACTAACTGAGCTGTCCCTACTCTACAATAATGTATGTATGAATGACACGGTCTCACTACACTACAGTGAAACTGTAGTCCCTACTCTAGCTGCACACTATGCAAAGCTGAATGATGGTCCTCCTCACTACACTCACAGCTCACACTATCCCTTAGACAAGTGATGGCGAACCTTGGTACCCCAGATGTTTTGGAACTTCATTTCCCATGATGCTCTACTACACTGCAGAGTGCATGAGCATCATGGGAAATGTAGTTCCAAAACATCTGGGGTGCCAAGGTTCGCCATCACTGCCTTAGACTGACACTAAACTAATATTCTACATTGACAATTGAAGCAAAATAGCACAGTATAGCACACTAGCAGAGTCCTATTCTATCTCTCTCCATGCCAAAATCACACTGAAAATGGCTGCCATTGAAAGAATACTTTTATACTGTGGGGCAGGAATGAGCCATGATTGGATAAAGTCATGATGACATTGTCCAATCATGACTCTGACAGTGCTCTTTGCCCTGATTGGCTGAAGCTTTCACTGCTTCAGCCAATCAGGGCTTGCAATGCACTGTTCAGCGCCGCAATGCATTGTGGTCGGTTCAGGGGGGGAGACCAAAAGATCGAACGGCCCATTTGGATGTTTGCCGAATGACGAACAACTAAAGTTCGGCCTGATATTATTTGTTACATAAAGATTTTTTATGTATGTGTTCTTTCTTTGAATCATACTCCTGAAGAAGCGGCTTACCACGAAACATGTAGAGTTTACAACTGGACTAAGACGAATATGTGATTCCCCATTGTGGGTGGATACATCTTTCCTTTTCCAGTTTACATCAGAGAAATTTGTTTATTTAAGGGTGTTTCCTGTCATGGGCTACTCTGCAATGGTTGTATGTTATATGTCTGCCCATGTGGGTATTTTTTTAATGAATGATCTTTAATAAATTTGTATTTTTTATAAAAAGCGGTTTCAGCATTGTAAGTCTATACCGTACCATGAATGTCCAAGGTTGCTTCAATACCCATTTTTTTCGATAAAGTACCATGTAATCATTCGTTTATGATACTATATCATGTGTAAATTATGTACCATCAATACATTAAATTAATAATTCAAATAAACCATTAGTCCATGTCTCTTGTGTATATCTTTAGGTGTCCCTTATAAGCGTATTGGGAAAGGGAAGAAAGGGGGGGGGGGGGGGACGTGATACTTTTTTTTAAAAATGCATGGAACTACAAGGAGGAGAAAGAGGTTAAAAACTTTGATGGACTTGTGTATATAAAAAAATAAAAAATATATATTAAAAAAATCAAAGTAACATATCTATGACTAGGATCTTATTGTCATATGATTTAAACCCTATGTAGACCACAGAGGGTAGTAGTTGAACACAACTATTGTTCTAAAGAGCTCTAATCAGAATACGGTATGCACCTCCAGCTCCTCATTTTGCCCTTTGGGGGCCAAAGTATCCAATGTAAAAATCCAGAAAGTTTCCCTACGGCACAATCTCTGGTATTTCTTAGCAAAGGATTCTCCCCTGATAATATCCTCTACTATCCAGACCCAGTCTACTAGGTGATTTATTATGTTTAAGCACAAAAAGCCTCATGACACTGTTCCACATCACCTGACTCTACGAGCCTCCTATGTGTCCCAAATCTTTTCCTAATCATCCTAATAGTATGCAAACAATAAATTACAAATTCTGTAGAGCAATTCAAAAATTCCTGGAGTTCATAACTTTTCCATTGATAATATGAAAAAGATTTCTGTTTGTGTGTCCCACAAGCGAACACATTTTGCAGAGTCTTTTCTAACATTGGTACATACCTTTTAAATCAAGCCATGTATATGACAGACATAAATTGGTATTTTTGGATTTGGAGTTAGGACATACAGATACAACCATCATATCCGATAATCATTATAAAGAATCTGCAGGCAATTCTTACCTGCATGTAAATAGTTGTCACCATCTGAATTGGGTGCATAATATGGTTGGCTTAGGGTTATTTATGCAAGATATATAGCTGTCTCCTTCCCCTCTCTTCTGTAACTTTGGGTAATTAGTATAAGGTAATTAATTACCTAGAGATTCCTAAGGTGGGTGTTAGTTTCTTTTTGTTCTAATTGTTTGTGGGAGCTGCATTGTGCTGGAGATTGCTGCTCTCTGTGCTGGCAAGCAATGCTGCAGACTACACACAAACTCTTGTCAGATCCTTTATAAGTCCAATTGTAGCCTTTAGCGGCAAGTTTGAGAAAGAAGGAATTGTTACCTCCCCCCTCTTTCCACCTGCACAGAGAGGTCACCACAAAACATTAGGCAACGGCACAGAACGCTGTTTATTGGAGGTCTTTTTGACAGCTGCCAGAGCGGGTCCCGGTGGTTCCAGCCAAAGGATCTGGAGCTACTTATTAATTTTTGGAATTATAATTCGATTTTTTTCCTCTATGTGCCCAGAGGATTGGTGCTGTGGCATGGGGCACACTTTAATGTGATGGTTGTTCCACATCAACAGAATATGTAAATACTTTTATGTATGTGAGTACACTGTTTATTTACATTAATCTACCAATTCAGCAACTCTGAAAATTTTGATTTATTTATCGCAATTTTGTCGTTTGGATTTTACCATACTTGCCCATAACTTCCTACATTATATATTAGGGATTAGGATTACCCAATCTTTTTGTCAACTTTACATGTGAGCAGTGATAGAATTAATTCTTCTGATACTGGCTAATAATATATGATAGCTTTTATGCCCAGATTTATGCATCTTGCCCACAGGCAGCAGTTTAATTTTATATTATTATGTTTTTATTTGAAAAGAGTACGCCCAAAAGCCAGTTATGTATAATTGACCATATTGTATTTGATGATTCTCTAAGAAAATTTTAAATGAAAGAAATTAAAGATTACAACTTTAACAAATAATACTCTGCATGGGAAAATTACAAACAGGACATTAAAATGCGTGTAGAGAAAAATGTACATTCTGTTTTCGTGTTGCATGTATCATTAAGAAAAATGTGTTCCTTTATCTGAGAATATAGTTTATATGCCAGGACATAATAACTATATCCTTTAGTCTTAAAACAAAGTTGAGTACTGCTTGGTATTTTTTTTGTACAGTAAGTCCACTACTTACGAACCATCAAGTTGCAAATTTTCAAAGCATCGAACAAACTTTCAAGGTGCAAACTTTCAAAGATGCGAACATTTGTTCGGATGTCAACTCACGGAAATTGCTTACATGTCTGCCAGACATTGTTACATGCGTGCACCCCCTGTCACAAACGCTCATGCTGCTGTGTACTTTACTGTGCAATACAGTACCATGTCCGGAAGCAAGCGTAAAAGCACAGATGATGTAGCTGGAACTGCGCAGAAGAAGATAATAAATGAGAGATTGGAGTGAGGAGAAAAGATACTAGATGTCGCTCGTTACTATAACATGAATTGTTCAACCATCAGCACAATTCTAAAGAACAAGGACAAGATCATGGAACATGTGAAGTCTGCTGTGCCAATGATGTCGACAAAAATATCAAAAAAGCACAGGAAAGTGATAACGGAAATGGAGGAACTTCTCAATTTGTGGATGTAGGATCAACTTCAGCGTTGAGCCCCTCTCAGCTTAATGCTGATTCAAGAAAAAGCTAAAAGCCTGTATGTAGGTTCAAGGCTATAGCCAGCTTCACAACATAAAAGTAACTGGTGGTCCAGCGAGTGCAGATACTGTAGCTGCCTGGGAATTTCCTTCAACACTTTGAGAAATTATAGAAGAAGGCGCTTATTTACCTGAGCAGGTTTTTAATGTAGATGAGACAGGACTGTACTGGAAAAGAATGCCAGACTGAAGTTACATTAGTAAGGCGGAAAAGTTGATGCCAGGCTATAAGGACAGGCTAACTCAGTTGTTTAGTGGCAATGCTTCCGGCGATATGAAACTGAAGCCTCTTAGTTTACCATGCAGAGAACCCAAGAGACCCTAAAAACATAGCCAAAGGCTCTCTCTGTTGTGTGGAAGAGTAACTCCAAAGCCAGGGTTATGCAGGCCATTTTCCAGAACTGATTTTTCCACCACTGTATCCCAGAGATAGAGAAATATTGCTTAGAGAAAGATGTCCCATTCAACATTCTTTTGCTGCTTGACAATGCTCTGGGCCACCCCCCATTCATAGATGACTTTCGTCCCAATGTCAAAGTGGATCTCCCACCAAATACTACGTCACTTATCCAACCTATGGACCAGGGAGTTATTGCAACTTTCAAGAAATATTATATTCGTCACACTTTTTGCCAGGTAGTAAAGGTGATTGACGAATCAGGAACAACCTTGCAACAATTTAGGAAGGACTATAACATCTACAAGGCCATAAAAAACATTGACTTTGCTTGGTGTGAGGTTATGGCCGTCACTATGAATGGGGATTGGAAGAACCTTTGCCCGCAGTTTGTTCATGATGTTTGTGTATTTGAGAAGGTGGGGGAGGAGTCCAAAGAGGTCTTCAGCAACTTAGTGACCCTCAGTGAGATGCTGGAGCTAGATCTGCAAGAGGACGACTTCAATGAACTCCTTGCTGTGCAACACGAGGAGCTTACTAATGAAGACCTGATGGAATTGGAGGCCCAGTGAAAGGATGAAGATTCACAACACAGGAAAAGGCAAGGGGACTTTCTTTATTTGAGAAGGCAGTGTTAGTTTTTGAGGGACAAAACCCAAATGTAGAACAGTACACAAAAGGTTGCAGCAGGTGTTTAGAATGCCATCCAGTGTTTCCTATGATGTGTCATCTATGATGTGAAAAAAAGAGCTACTACCCAGACACCAGTGGATAATTTTTTCAAGAGGGTAGATAGAATTGAATCCAGCAAGGAACCATAACCTGTGCCTTTAACATCAGGTGTGAGTAAAACTGCAGCTTGCCCTCTATCTTCTATTGCTGAAGATCCTTCAGTTCCATCAACATCAGGCATGAGTGAAATTGCACCTTGCCCTCCATCTCCTATTGCTGACGATCCTTCAGCTCCACCATCAGTTATCATCTGAAGCTGGCACAATGCCATTGTCATCGATTACTCATGGGCAAATTAGCTACAACTTTCAAAACTGACTTCTTCAAAAGCGACACATACAGTATTTTTTCTTGTATTCTTTTCCTATTTTAAAACATATGTGGCGTGTTTTCATTTATAAAGTAAAGCATCAAAATAGTGTCATACTGTATATTTAGAATCTAAAGCCCATGAATGCACAGATTTGCATTTTAATGTTACATTTGAACATTCAATAAAAGATGTGGAATGAGTGACATATAAACACTTCTGCTTACTTAACTTCTCATCTGTCTGGCAATATGTGCAAATGTTCTGTTTATGCCAGGGAAATAACCAGGACTGGTAACTTGCATTGTCATTGCGGTATATAAATTACAAATACTGCCAAGTTTAAATAATATGCTCACTAGACCAAGCGTAATGTGCATTGTTGTAATTTTATGAAATCTGTCTCATCTAGAAGGGCAGAGGCTTAAAACTAAACTCTAGGATACATCCTACTTTATACGCATAGCTTCCTGTCCCTATGCACTTTTAAAATACTTTTTTAGCTATTCTGCCTTATTATGTCATTCTGCTCTTCCAAAAACTGTACTGTGCTATCTATACAGGGACTGCATGTCACATCCATCACCTTACTTGTGGAAAATAACAACAAAAATTCAGCAGAATCAATGGGAATTAATTGACATTGTTGGTAAGAGGGCAGTCCTTAAGGGTGTTCCTTTTTTCCAAATAAACGGTGCTATGTGACCAAGAGGAGCTTTTTGTATAGCCACCAGTCAGTGCCTGTAAGTGGGTCATGACCAGGTGCTGGGCAGACTGTAATCACCCCCAGAAGATAATGTGATGTAAACATGTTACTGCTACCATCTCTCAACTACGCAGAGGAAGAAACATAACTGAAAGCCATATTTCCATAGGTAGATAATAGTGGCACCGGATCACAAAGAATGAAAACCGCCCTGCATAGGCTTAAGACGGGACACGTTGGTGAGACAAAATTCTTACAACATCTGGACTTAAATACAATAGCATTTTTGGACAAGGTAGGCATTTAATTTGCCTATGATAGTCTTTCCTTCATGGCAGGAGTTTAGCTTTATTACATTTTGCATGGACTTGGGGTGTGGTAATAAAAATTGCTGTTTTTTTCATGCTTATCATGGTTCTTAGAGCTTGATCTAATTGTGTGTTTTTCTTTCTAGTGATATAACATTTCATGACCCAAGGGTGCTCATTCTGTACATCTGTGTTGCTGGGATGACAAAAACACATTGCAGCGACTGACAAATTATAGTGACAGAAGCAACTGTAGCTTAATAGAACTATAAATAATTTCCAAAGACAAACACAAGAACTTGAGACTCTGGAACAATCCATTCTTCACCAGACTTGTTATAGTCACGATTCAGTGCATGTTGGTAAAATTCTCTATAACTTAAAGTTCAATGTCACAGTACATGTTGGCATTCATGGTTCCCTCAATGAACTGTAGCTCCCCAGTGCCAGCAGCACTCATGCAGCCCCAGACCATGACATTACCACCACCATGCTTGACTGTAGGCAAGACACATTTTGTTTTACTCCTCATCTGGTTGCCGCGACACACGCTTGGCACCATCTGAACCAAATAAGTTTATCTTGGTCTCATCAGACCACAGGATATGGTCCCAGTAATCCATGTCCTTAGTCTGCTTGTCTTCAGCAAACTGTTTGCCGGCTTTCTTGTGCATCATCTTTAGAAGAGGCTTCCTTCTGGGTTGACAGCCACACAGACCAATTTGATGCAGTGTGCGGTGTATGGTCTGAGCACTGACAGGCTGACCCCCCACCCCTTCAACCTCTGTAGAAATTCTGGCAGCACTCATACATCTGAATGTACTCGATATACAATGTGATCCCCAGGCCCCCGGGGATCGATTTGCTTTACACCTGCGCTCCAAGCCTCATTTTGAAGCCGATTTCCGGTTTCCGACTTCCAGTTTGCGACTTCTGGCTTCTTCTACGGCAACGCCATTACAGGGGACAGGTGCAGGAGAGTTCCGCTCTCCACCGCCGCGGGGGACACGAGGAGAGGTCCGCTCTCCACCGCCGTGGGGGACACGAGGAGAGGCCTGTCAACGGTGCACATCCCTACACCCACCAGCTTAAGGTAATTGACCTGGGGACCCTGATGTAAGATGGGGAGCCATCTGAGGACACTTATTTAGAGTGAGGCCCTCTGGGGACACTGATGTAAGGGGGGCTCTCTGGGGACACTGATGTAAGGGGGGGCTCTCTGGGGACACTGATGTATGGGGGGGCTCTCTGGGGACACTGATGTATGGGGGGGCTCTCTGGGGACACTGATATAAGCGGGGGCTCTCTGGGGACACTGATAAAAGGGGGGGCTCTCTGGGGACACTGATGTAAGGGGGGGCTCTCTGGGGACACTGATGTAAGGGGGGGCTCTCTGGGGACACTTATGTAAGGGGGGGCTCTCTGGGGACACTGATGTAAGGGAGGGCTCTCTGGGGACACTGATGTAAGGGGGGCTCTCTGGGGACACTGATGTAAAGGGGGGGCTCTCTGGGGACACTGATGTGAGGGGGGCTCTCTGGGGACACTGATGTAAAGGGGGGCTCTCTGGGGACACTGATGTAAGGGGGGGCTCTCTGGGGACACTGATGTAAGAGGAGGCTCTCTGGGGACACTGATGTAAGGGGGGCTCTCTGGGGACACTGATGTAAAGGGGGCTCTCTGGGGACAATGATGTAAGGGGGAGGGCTCTCTGGGGACACTGATGTAAAGGGGGGGCTCTCTGGGGACACTGATGTAAGGGGGGCTCTCTGGGGACACTGATGTAAGGGGGGGCTCTCTGGGGACACTGATGTAAGGGGGGCTCTCTGGGGACACTGATGTAAAGGGGGGGCTCTCTGGGGACACTGATGTAAGGGGAGGCTCTCTGGGGACACTGATGTAAGGGGGAGGCTCTCTGGGGACACTGATGTTTATTCACTATGGTGATATGTAATCATTATTGCTGTTATGTTTAAATTGACATAATAAAGCTATGTTATAATTGCATTTTTTTATATTTTGGACTCTTTATTCTAAAGAAAAATTTAATTTCATAAGCTTTAAGGGGGTGGGGCTTTAAGGGGGCAGGGTTGGGGGACGGACCTGGGAAAGGTTTGGTGGGGCAACTGGTGGAGAGTAAGGTTTTTGCCTGGCTAGTAGGTCTAGACTTGAAATTTTAAGCCCTGTATATATATATATATATATATATATATATATATATATATATATATACAGTATATACACATACACATACATACATACATACATACATACACACACACAAGTATATGCAAGGGGCAGAAGGACAAATCCAATAGTGTAAATCCGTGTATAACAAGCACAGAAAATGTTCATGTACGATAACAGAACAATCATTATTTGTCTAATCAGTGCAGTAGTCATCTGTAAAAAATCAAGTGAACAAGACAGCGCACGCTCAGAAATTAAAGAATACATCACAATACAATACATTATATCATTGCAGGAAGTTGTAGTCTGTCTTACAAGAATTTTTGTAACTCTAGTAATCTATTCATTTTCAATATGAGACTAGCATGCAAAAACAAAAAAAAGGATGATCATTCATCGGATATTCTCATCAAGTGTACGAGGCAGTAGGGTTTGTCAGCCAGCAGGAAAGGACAACATTCCACTGAGCAGCTGCAATACAGCAAAATTATTCCATCTGGACACTAAACTGTAATTTGTAAATGTACAGAAATGTATAATTCTTCTTATCTGTGATGTTCAGTGCTAGCACTGATATACTGGTTGGTGACTCGTGCTGCCTATTCAGTGTGATTACCTATGGTTTTATCACAGTGCATCACCAGAAAAAAGTCGGCTATTAGCTAGTATATTATTGTGACACAAAATCTTCACTAAGAAAAAAAAAAAACATTTATGATCTAGTGTCTGCTAAGATGTGTGTGTTCATCATACAGGTCAAACAACATAGATATATTTTGAGGGGTGTACACCGTAAGGTAAACAGATCCTAGAACTTGTCCCAGACACAACCTGGATAATTAATTAAACAGAAGAAATTCTAAAGGACTGTATGGCCCATCTTTCTATTCATTTAATGTATTTATGTTTTTTATTTTATTATTATTATTAGTCACATGCATATTTTAAAGCCAGTGTTGTCATATTACTACACTAAGAGGCATATTTCTAAATCAATGAATGTGAAATGTAGCAAAGATTCTCTGCAGGTAAATGTTCAGATTCCATGTGGCAGTGATAGATTCTATACCAGAGAATGTTTATGTCTTAATAGGTGCCTACATGGCTATGTATGAAGGGATAATGTTTAACAAATCGAGTCCCTTTATTGGAATCCCAGCAACACTAATTTCAAGTATAGTCACAAGTAGGAAAGATTTATTGTGAAGAAGACAGCACTCTACATCCCCTGTGTCAGCAGATAGGTGCTTCACTCCAATCAGATATCAATGTAGGTCTGCGCCTCCTTTATCACAAGTCATGTTCAGCCATGTAAGTCCTCATGGGTACTTGCTGGGCTTCCTACACTCTGGTGGAATAATGTACATAAGCAGTCATTATTACGACCTCTAAGATGTTTTTTTTTGGGGGGGGGGATTGGTGGGGGTTTGGCTGTACAGAACCTCATCATATGTAGTGGTGGCTCTGGTCAGTGGACCTTGGTGCCTGGTGCCCTTGATACACAAAGCAGGGAGCTAGAGGCATCAGCACCCCTGTCTCTGGGGCTGCTAGATCACTTGGTTTGTGTAAGGGGAAATGCCCCTCCTGCTTCCTCTGGAGGAAGGACATGCCCTGGGATCTTTCCCAATCTCTGCTACACTCCTATACACATATACTGCTCACCAATACACAGTGTCCTCCTCTTCTGCATGACCACCTCATGTGTCTGTAAGCTGCTGAATACTGCAAATCCAAACATTTCAGGAGATTGGCGGCAGAGGCAATGTGTTAAGATCAGGCTGACATGTAGATGAAAAAATATAGAACACACTGGTGCATACAGAATCTGGAGCAGCTGTGCATAGTAACCAATCAGCTTCCAGGTTTTATTGTCAAAGCTTAATTGAACAAGCTGAAGTTAGAAGCTAATTGGTTACTACGCTCAGCTGCACCAGATTATGCGTAAACCAGTTTTAGTAAATCACCCTCACAATCACTTACAGCACTCAGAGCTCCACCACAGGCAATGCGTACAGCAGATCATAGGTGGCAAAGATGGTATCTGCCAAGAATGCTCAGCTGATGCAGCCCTCCTCAGATCGGGGAATGCAATAAAAGTAGGGATGAGCCGAACACCCCCCGGTTCGTTTCGCACCAGAACCTGCGAACGGACCGAAAGTTCCCGCGAACGTTAGAACCCTATTAAATACAATGGACGCGAATGTTCGAAATCTAAAGTGCTAATTATAACGGCTAATATGCATGTTATTGTCCTAAAAAGGGTTTGGGGACCCGGATTCTGCCCCAGGGGACATGTATCAATGCAAAAATAAGTTTTAAAAACTGACGTTTTTTCTGGAGCAGTCATTTTAATGATGCATGAAGTGAAAAAAAATAAGTATTACTTTAAATATCGTACCTGGGGGGTGTCTAAAGTATACAAAAAAGGGGGAGAGGTAGCCTGGTTAAGGACAGGCTTAGGGGTTACTTGTAGTAACAAATGATATGATCATGAGCCAATAAATTAAATTAGTTGACTTATTTATTGAGTATCAAAAATGTATTATTAATTAAATATACAGTACACTATACTAAAGTGCAGTTAGGTGATAAAATGGTACCACTCAAGTACCGTACACAAGACATACTCAGACAAACATATAACATTTAACACAAGTCCGGACGCTGTGGTTCAGCCTAAAGTATTACACAGCCAATGGGAAGTGCCCAAAGTAATTCCCTAAAAAGGGATAAGATTTAATTACTAGGTGCAAATTGCACCTGTGCACCTGTTCAGAACATTTCACCTCACTTTCCGTCCCAATGACAAATGTTTTTGGAAAAGTGGGGTTTTTATTGAAACAAGGATTGGTGATAAAGCATCAGTAGAGAGGAGACACCTTTTTCCCATATTAACTCTTAAGTCCTGTACACATGATCGGTTTTGCCGATAAAAACAGTCCGATGGACTTTTTTCATCGGACAAACCGATCGTGTATGGGCCCCATCGGTCTTTTTTCTGTATTAGAGAACACCAGCAATAAACGGTAGATACAGGTGTATACTGTGCTGGAGGCACACAACACCCACTAACTCCTGCAGATGCCTTTATTAGAGAACACCAGCAAAAAAGGGTAGATACAGGTGTATACTGTGCTGTGCTGGAGGCACACAGCACCCACTAACTCCTGCAGATGCCTGTATTAGAGAACACCAGCAATAAAGGGTAGATACAGGTGTATATTGTGCTGGAGGCACACAACACCCACTAACTCCTGCAGATGCCTGTATGAGAGAACACCAGCAATAAACGGTAGATACAGGTGTATACTGTGCTGGAGGCACACAACACCCACTAACTCCTGCAGATGCCTGTATTAGAGAACAACAGCAATAAGGGGGAAGATACAGGTGTAAACTGTGCTGTACTGGAGGCACACAACACCCACTAACTCCTGCAGATGCCTGTATTAGAGAACACCAGCAATAAACGGTAGATGCAGGTGTATAGTGTGCTGGAGGCACACAACACCCACTAACTGCTGCAGATGCCTGTATTAGAGAACACCAGCAATAAACGGTAGATACAGGTGTATACTGTGCTGGAGGCACACAACACCCACTAACTCCTGCAGATGCCTGTATTAGAGAACACCAGCAATAAACGGTAGATACAGGTGTATACTGTGCTGGAGGCACACAACACCCACTAACTCCTGCAGATGCCTGTATTAGAGAACACCAGCAATAAATGGTAGATACAGGTGTATACTGTGCTGGAAGCACACAACACCCACTAACTCCTGCAGATGCCTGTATTCGAGAACACCAGCAATAAACGGTAGATACAGGTGTATACTGTGCTGGAGGTACACAACACCCACTAACTCCTGCAGATGCCTGTATTAGAGAACAACAGCAATAAAGGGTAGATACAGGTGTATATTGCGCTGGAGGCACACAACATCCACAAACTCTTGCAGATGCCTGTATTAGAGAGAACAACAGCAATAAATGGTAGATACAGGTGTATACTGCGCTGGAGGCACACAACACCCACTAACTCCTGCAGATGCCTGAGAAAAGAACACACTGTCCCTGCCTATCTAGCTCTTTCCCTGCATGCCGGAACACACTACACAAGGCCGCCTCGCTGGCCGCCTTATATAGTGTGGGGCGTGTACTAAATCCCCTGAGCTATAATTGGCCACAGGCATCCAGCCTGTGGCCAATTATGGCTCTCCTCGCTGCCGGCGCTATGATTGGCCAAGCATGTGGGGTCACAGTGCATGCTTGGCCAATCATCAGCCAGCAATGCACTGCGACTGGCGCAGTGCATTGTGGGCCGTTCGTATCACACGAATTTGATGCGAACGGCCCACAATCTTCTGGCTTCGTCGAACGGACGAAAGGCCGATGCTCGATTCAAACATGGGTTTGAATCGAACACCCGGCTCATCCCTCAATAAAAGCTACAAAATAACACACAGGAGGGCTCAAATGCATAGTGCATTACCAGATATTTATTCAAAAACATAAGTGTAGACAAAATGGGTGCTCACAAAGGTAAAAGATATAAAAAACCTACAACATCACAAGACACATCCAATCCAGGAATTGCGTAACCTTGCTGCTATGCTGATGAACTCTGAGGCGTTTCCTCAGAGCTGTGCTAGTACTGAGGTATATGTACACTGTACGGTCTAAAAATATGTTGCCATTCTCCTGTGCTGGGACTTTAGTGCAAAAACCATTGTCAACCTGTTCCTTCAGTGTCTGCTCCTTGTATAACTGCCACTCAACACAGCTAGACAGAAGCCTTGTCTAATATTTACATACTATAAAAAAAACAAGAAGAACAGCTGTTCTGGGAATTCCTATTATGGAACATAGTGCATCATTCAGAACAATCTCTCTCACTGATCACCCATCCCCTTGTCTTGCTGACTACTGCACTCTATATACTGTGTGTGTTACTTGCTCCTGGCATCTGCATTCTATACACTATGTTGTACATTGCATAGCCCTGAATAAAGCGTGTATTGTTTGATTTTATATATAAGTTCTTCTAAAGATTTTGCTTAGGCAAAGTGATACCCTTTTCTTTGCAGAAAACTAATTTTATGGACTGTATGCAGGCAAGACAAAGGCAAGCAAGGGCAATCCTCAACCCAATAGGTAGGGTAAGAGGGTATACATTTGGAGGGTGCAAGACTGGCAGAACTGATAAACATCTATCGGATAGTCTAAACTCACTGTAAAGCTGCCCATACACTAAAAACGAACTGATTCCCCTATCCACTTGTTCAGTGTGGATGTGGGAATCCTCCCCACTGTGTCACTGTATTCCGACAGCAGGTAAATCCCCCACCTTCCCGTTGTCAGAATACACTGATCAGCACTGCAGCCTATTGATTGAGCTGAAATTTTCCAGCAGTCCCATTTGTGAAAAGTCGATTGATAGATCAACTTCTCATGAACAGAAACAATCATATATGGACCGAAATTCGCCAGGTTGAGCAATTTTGATCCATGTATGGCCTGCCTAATATTAAAGT
The DNA here is from genome assembly GCA_029206835.1 of Rana muscosa. NCBI lineage: Eukaryota > Metazoa > Chordata > Amphibia > Anura > Ranidae > Rana > Rana muscosa. The sequence continues at coordinate 1,044,121,969 of CM055122.1, forward strand.
TATAATATATTACTCTACAACTACTGTACATTATTCCTGATAAATTATCAATCATGACCAATTTATTTACAGTATGTAAATTTAATAATTCTATACCTTCCAAAATTGGGGTTCTCTAGTGATCTAATCAACTGTACAGTTATTTCTCACCTTAAAAATAATTAGAACTTAGCCACTTGACTACTAGTCTGTATTACCATTTTATTACCTGGAAATTTTTATGTTTCCACTGCTGTTATACATTTACTGAAAAGGTTGTACCCAAATTTTTTTTTCTTTTTTAGACAGATAAAATATATTTAAATGGTATTTAATAACCCCTATTTTTTACTATATACAGGTGATACTCGAAAAATTTGAATATCGTGCAAAAGTTCATTTATTTCACTAATGCAACTTTAAAGATGAAACTAATATATGAGATAGACTCATTACAGGTGTTTTAATTTGGTTATAGGCAATTCCTTTGAGAATTATTTTATTACATTTAATTTATTATTCCTAATTAGATTGCCTGTTATGTAGTGTATAATATTCTGATCGAGATGGTCAGGATCTATATTAATACTTGGTATCTGAGTATATGTTCATCACATGTTATTTAGATTATCAATTTGTTGACGTAATTTTATGCTATTTTAATTTTATTTTTATATTTCTGTGTATCCCCATCATGGGGAAGCTTGCATTACTATCCAGTGTAGGTTGCAATTTGTTGCTTATTTACAGCTATGAGGATGTATGCATTGTTTCCTAGTATAAGCTGTAATTCTGTGTGTCCCCTACGTTCTCCTATTCGTAGGGGAGACGCCTTCATTGCTGACGGAGGATGTATGAGATTTAATCCCCTCCCTCTGCAACAATGAATTGAAATCGAGTGTTGGTTGTGACCTCACCGTCATTGCTGCTGATACGAAAACGAGGCGTGGATGCGCCTCATTCGTATAAATAAAGTGACGTTTCAGTGCGTCGCCCGTGCCCTTTGATAACGTTCTTTGTAACGAAACTAGTCAGGGCGGTGCTGCGCACTGACGTCACTACCACGTGACCCCGCAAGCACGGGCAAACGCTAAATTTTATGCCGGCAATTATAACTGTTTTATGGATCTTTTTTGTACCTTGCTGTATACCTCTAAGATTCGAATACATTTATATTGAGGTAATACACTATTCGAGTCCCTCTCCCCTTCTTTCTTGTGCTTATATCTACATCGGAGGTCAGTTTTTTTTTTTTGTGGAACAATTGATCATATCAGCCCCAGTGGATCAAACAGCACAGTGAGTGTTAGAGGGAACATCAGGATCTTGGAGTCGTGACATCTTTGGGATCAACACTTGTACCCCGCAGAGGGTGATTTCTGCAGGCTTATTCGACCTTGCCACAGTAGAGGTCCACCTTTTATGGTAAAGTACCCATCTTAAATTCATACTCACCGCAGTGGATGTAGCTTCCTTTAACATCTGTGGACTTTCTTGGGCACTATTCTTTTTCAACATTCTTTAAAGTTTCCCGTTTCTTCCTTTTGAAGCAATCGTTTTGTGCATTTGAACTTTTTTCTTTTGGTGTTTGGAATTTCTTGAAATAATGGACTTCCTCATCACTTTATTTCACATGTATTAATTCTTCAATTATTGCTACTAGTATTGAGTACGCTAGTTTGATTCATTCATCATTTTAGTTTATATATATTGTGTATGAGTATCTGGATGTTTTCCTTCACAGGTGTTCACTATATTTAGAGATAGGGTTTTATGTACATTTACATATAAGATTATTCATTTACACATTTATTAATTTTTTATCATTTTGTCACATGAATTCTCACTTGAGTTCTATTTTTCATTTTTCTGTGCGCGACATATCTCCCTTAATTTATTGCATTTTGATATGGTATCACATATTTTATATGTCGCAGCCTAGGTGTGAGTAGCACGTTATTTTTCATTATTTTTTATTCTTTTCACATTAGCGCAGTAATACTTTTATTTTTAACTATTTCATTACATGCAAAGCAAGATAGTTCAAGCTGTGATTTTTCATAATTGTGATGATTATGGCTTACAGCTCATGAAAAACCCCAAATCCACAATCTCAGAAAATTTGAATATTGTGAAAAGGTGCAATATTCTAGGCTCTAAATGTCCCACTCTAATCAGCTAATTAAGCCATAACATCTGCAAAGGGTTCCTGAGCCTTTAAATGGTCTCTCAGTCTGGTTCAGTAGGAATCACAATCATGGGAAAGACTGCTGACCTGACAGTTGTGCAGAAAACCATCATTGACACACTCCATAAGGAGGGAAAGCCTCAAAAGGTAATTGCAAAAGAAGTTGGATGTTCCCAAAGTGCTGTATCAAAGCACATTAATAGAAAGTTATGTGGAAGGGAAAAGTGTGGAAGAAAAAGGTGCACAAGCAGCAGGGATGACCGCAGCCTGGAGAGGATTGTCAGGAAAAGGCCATTCAAAAGTGTTGGGGACTTTCACAAGGAGTGGACTGAGGCTGGAATCAGTGCATCAAGAGCCACCACACTCAAATGTCGTATTCCTCTTGTCAAGCCACTCCTGAACAACAAACAACGTCAGAAGCGTCTTACCTTGGCTAAAGAAAAACACACCTGGTCTGTTGCTCAGTGGTCCAAAGTCCTCTTTTCTGATGAGAGAAAATTTTGCATCTCATTTGGAAACCAAGGACCCAGAGTATGGAGGAAGAATGGAGAGGCAACCACTGCAAGATGCTTGATGTCCAGTGTGAAGTTTCCACAGTCTGTGTTGATTTGGGGAGCCATGTCATCTGCTGGTGTTGGTCCACTGTGCTTCATTATGTCCAGGTTCAATGCAGCCGTCTACCAGGGTCTACCAGGAGATTTTAGAGCATTTCATGTTTCCTTCCGCAGATGAGCTCTATGGGGATGCTGACTTCATTTTCCAGCAGGACTTTGCACCTGCCCACACTGCCAAAAGCACCAAAACCTGGTTCAATGACCGTGGGATTACAGTGCTTGATTGGCCAGCAAACTCTCCTGACCTGAACCCCATAGAGAATCTATGGGGCATTGCCAAGAGAAAGATGAGAGACATTAGACCGAACAAGGCAAAAGAGCTGAAGGCCGCTATTGAAACATCCTGGTCTTCCATAACACCACAGGCTGATAGCTTCCATTGAGGCAGTAATTGCTGCAAAAGGGGCCCAAACCAAGTACGGAGTACATATGCATGCTTCTACTTTTCAGAGGTCCGATATTGTTCTATGTACAATCCTTGTTTTATTGATTGCATGTAATATTCAAATTTTCTGAGATTGTGGATTTGGGGTTTTCATGAGCTGTAAGCCATAATCATCACAATTATGACAAATCACGGCTTGAACTTTCTTGCTCTGCATGTAATGAGTCTATATCATCTATTAGTTTCACCTTTTAAGTTGCATTAGTGAAATAAATGAACTTTTGCACGATATTCTAATTTTTCAAGCATCACATGTATAGGAAAAATAATTTGAAACATACCTTGGTCCAAAAATGTTCTGGAAAAAAAAATGCCAGGACCGTGTAAACACCCCCCAAAAGACACCCCTAGGAAATCAAATTGTTTGATAAAAGTTTTTAAAAACACGGTGGTATTGGTGTGGGTAAAATATGGAAATGGGTATTGTGCAATAGTTACAACACATACAGGTTATACACAGAGGGAAAAGGTGATGAAGGACTTAATGTACAGGTCACATTTTTATGGTCTTTATGGACCATAAAAATGATACAACAGCTTCCCCCATAAATGGGAGGCTTTAAAATGTGTGCTGAGGGGAATACTAATATCACATGGCACAAGATTAAAGAAGGAAAGGGCTTCCACTATGGCCTCCCTGTTGAAAGAGATTCACAAATTAGAATTGGAACATAAACAACATTTAGGGGTTGCTATCTTTCAATCTCTTCAACAAAAAAGATTAAAATTGTATTCATTACTTGATCAGGCCTATGTGAAACATAAGGAATGTACGCAACACATGATGTACGAAAAAGGCAATAAGTGTAGTAAAGCACTTGCCCAATCTATTTCTAAGAAACAATTTGGAACTTATATCCCAAAGGTGCAGTACCCTCAGCGCGGCCTTGTATGTGCCACTGAACAAATCGCTTCCACCTTTCATGAGTATTATTCCTCATTATATAGCTTAAAGGATACAAATTCAATAACATTAGACAGAATTAGTTATGCACAATTCCGTGACTACATACAGAGCACTGGACTGCCAAATGTGCCTAAGGAGAGGGCAGAGTGCCTATTGACTCCATTTACATTGGCAGAAGTCACCCAGGCCAGTAAATCATTGAAGCCAGGTAAGAGTCCGGGGCCCGATGGATTTTCAGGAACATTTTATAAACAATTTGGAGAACTTCTTAACCCTGTTCTGTGTAATTTGTTTGATGACATAACAGCAGATTGCCCCTTCACTAAACAGACCCAGGAGGCGCATATTACCCTTATAGCTAAACCTGAAAAAGATCCCACTCAGTGTTCCAGCTACAGGCCCATCTCTTTGATTAATGTAGACCTAAAAATATATGCCAAAGTGTTGGCTGCACGTCTACAAACAGTGATACCAGGCTTAATAGGGTTAGATCAGGTGGGATTCGTACCGAAGAGGGAATTGCGGGATAACATCTTGAAGACCAGCCTCTTGATACATTATGCCCGGAGATCCAAGAGGCCGCTCTGTTTGTTAGCCTTAGACACTGAGAAGGCTTTTGATCGTCTAGATTGGAAGTTTATGGCAGCGTCATTGGAACAAATAGGACTCCCAGGAGAATTTTTACAGAAAATAATGGCCCTTTATACAGCTCCGTCAGCAAGAAAAAAGGTTAACGGGACATTATCCCCACCTGTTGAAATATCTAATGGGACACGCTAGGGCTGCCTGCTGTCACCATATTTGTATATCTTGGCCATGGAACACCTGGCGTTTGCTCTTCGGTCAAATTGTTCAATTCAAGGGGTTCAGGTGGGCAATAACTCATTTAAACTGAGTATCTTCGCAGATGATTTACTTTTATATGTATCTAATCCAAAAATAGCTTTTCCGAATATTCTCTACGAATTGGAACAATTTGGCCTTTATAGCAACTTTAAAGTAAACGTCGCAAAATCTCGATGTCTCAATATTACGTTATCAGTAGGGTTGAGCGAACCTGAACTGTAAAGTTCGGGTTCGTACCGGACTTTTGGGTTTTTGGTACACGGACCCGAACCTGAACAATTTACTGTATGTTCGGGTTCGAGTACGGTGTTCGGCAATGTAATGGCACATTTTAAAAAGCTGCAGGGCGGCCAATCAACATTAGTTTAACTTGTGTGCCCTTAGAAGCCATCACAGCCATGCCTACTAATGGCATGGCTGTGAATGGCCAGTGCAGCATGTGACCCAGCCTCTATATAAGCTAGAGGCACATAGCACAGCACGTCACTCTGCTTTAGATAGTGTAGGGAAAGATTGCTGCTGCTGCTTTGAGGGAGAGAATTAGATAGGAGTCCTGATTCAGAAATCAAATTACTCAGCAATCTACCTTGATTTTGTTGTGTGGCTGCAGTGCGCAATCTTTTTACCCTGCCCTGAGCCCAGTGCCAGAGAAAAGATAACTTTTATCCGTCTGTTAGTTAGGTTGGCGTCGGCGGGAATTTTATGCAAGCACAGTGCACCAGCACTGCATATGTTACTGTGAGATACACCCATTTAGGGCAAAAAATATATATTTTGCTGCGTTTCCTGCATATCTGTATTTAGTGAGATACACACTTTAGATACTGTTGTTTTATTCTGCTATTCCCCCCAAAAAAATTTAGGACAAAAAAATTTTTTGGGCAACATTTTCTGCATATCTGTATGTATAATACACACTTTAGATACTGTTCTCCTATTCTGCTATTAAAAAAATAAATAATTTAGGGCAAAAAAAAAATTTTTGCTGCGTTTTCTGCATATCTGTACATGTGAGATACACACTTTAGATACTAAAAGAAGATCAGACAGCGCAAAAAACAAACAAACAATCCCTAATAAAAGCAGCTGGACACTGGAAGGTCAATATAAAAATCCTTAGGCAAAGTACATATAGAAAGCAGTGCAGCGCTGAATGTTAAAAAGCGATATATAACAAGATGAAGCCAGACAATGTTGAAGAGGCAAACGAAGTGAAAAACTTCTTAGACGGAGAGTAGGGTGCTGTAATCAGTCACCATGCATCCCAGCATAAGTGTCTTCTCCCCCTGAAGCACTAAACGCTCACCTGGACAAATGGACCTCTGCACGAACAGAAGGTCAATCACGCTGTCCCTTCTCAAGGGTAGTGGCAGGATGGTGTCTTCATGGGAAGTCCTTCTTAGGAAATCCTCAATCAATAGGTGGTCTCCAAACAACTCGCTCATAAGGAGTGGATCATGCAAAGATATAAAGGAAAACCATAGTGCTCTCCATATATAAAACCAACACGTTTATTTAAAATAAAAAATACTCACAAACACGGCGCTATAACCTAGTGCGCAGTATGTAGTACATATAGATAAAAAACAGGTAGGTGACTGCTCTGACATCACTATAAGCCACCCGCACACGTATCGTCCGTGGTGCAGGACTTCCTCAGCGGATATAATATTCTGCTATTCCAAAAAATAATAATTTAGGGCAAAAAAAATTTTTTTTGGTGCGTTTTCTGCATATCTGTACGTGTGAGATACACACTTTAGATACTGTTCGCCTATTCTGCTATTCAGAAAAAAAATGTAGGGCAAAAAATAATTTTTGCCAATGTTTTCTGCATATCTGTACGTGTGAGATACACACTTTAGATACTGTTCTCCTATTCTGCTATTCCCAAAAAAACATTTAGGGCAAAAAAAAAATTTTTGGTGCATTTTCTGCATATCTATACGTGTGAGATACACACTTTAGATACTGTTCTCCTATTCTGCTATTCAAAAAATTAATTAGGGCAAAAAAAATTTTTTGGTGCGTTTTCTGCATATCTGTACGTGTGAGATACACACTTTAGATACTGTTCTCCTATTCTGCTATTCAAACAAAGAATAATTTAGGGCAAAAAAAAAATTTTTGGTGCGTTTTCTGCATATCTGTACGTGTGAGATACACCCTTTAGATACTGTTGCTCTATTCTGCTATTCTAAAAACACCCATTTAGGGCAAAAAAATATTTTGCAGTGTTTCCTGCATTTTTGTACGTGTAAGATACACACTTTAGATACTGATGTTTTATTCTGCTATTCAAAAAATAATAATTTAGGGCAAAAAAATTTTTTTGCTGCGTTTTCTGCATATCTGTACCTGTGAGATACACCCTTAAGATCAGTGGTTCTCAACCTGGGGTCGGGACCCCCTCGGGGGTCAAATTACAATTTGCCAGGGGTCACCGAATCCTGGGCTGTTCTTGAAGCCTGCACCGCTCTCCCAGCCTTTTCGCGGCCGCCCAGCAGTACTGTCCCTAGAGCCTGTGGCCGCCCAGCAGGGCTGTTCCTGGAGCCCGCGACCACCCACTCTGCCTCTTTACAGCCGCCCATTCAGTTCACGGCATGGGTGGGGGGGAGACTAGAGGTCAGCTGACTGGTGAGGAATGTGAAGTGGGAGGAGCCAGAGGAGACAATATCTCCTGATTTTGGCATAGGTGTCACTGCTGCGAGACACCACATAGCTGGAGACACAGTGAGTAACACTACCAGGCTGTGATTAGAGTTGCCAATAAAAGTCCCCACCACAATTCTCAGATTAGCAGATGACCTTGATTAAGAGCACCTAAGTTGGCTGATCAGAACTCCCCCCAGCACTGCCACTGATCTCATCCCCCACCAGCACTGCCACTCAACCCAACTCCCCACCAAGGAGTAAGAGAAGGAATACAAATAGAGAGTATATGGAAGGAACAAAGAAAAGGGAGAGAAAGAACAAGAAAGATGGCTAGAGAGAGGGATGGGGGGGAAAAAAATAAATAAATTAGGATAGAGAGAGATAAAAGGGAAAAAGGAGAACAAAGAGAGAGAGAGAGAGTGGTACATCCTAAAATGTACCGTAAGGGGTTTTAATACTGTACGAGTGGAAGGGACTCAGGGGAGCACTAAATGTCCGTGGGTTAGGGGCGCAAATTACTTGCCTTGCCTTGGATGCTGACAACCCACACTACGAAAATAATTTTTCTGTTAGGGGTCCCCACAACTTGGGAAATTTTATCAAGGGGTCACGGCAGTAGAAAGGTTGAGAATCACTGTTTTAGATACTGTTGCTCTATTCTGCTATTCAAAAAGAAAAAACATTTAGGGGAAAAATCTTAAATTGCGGCCTAGTCTGTATCTGTATGTGTGAGGTACACCCTTTAGATACTGTTGCTCTATTCTGGTATTTAAAAAAAACACATTTAGGGCAAAAAAATAATATTTGCAGCGTTTCCTGCATATCTGTACGTGTGAGATACACACTTTAGATACTGTTGCTCTATTTTGCTATTCAAAAAAACACATTTAGGTGAAAAATCTTAAATTGCGGCCTAGTCTGTATCTGTACGTGTGAGATACACCCTTTAGATACTGTTGTTCTGAGGAGTGCGCATGCGTGAGAGTTCCGAGATGGCAGCCTGAACTCGGAGCTCCGCGCCATCCCGATCCATCAGCGCCCACAGCACCCGTTCCCGCCACGCTCAGACACCGGAGAACGGGGAATCGACCCCCCGCGACACCCGCGCCCGCCCTCGTATGAGCCGAACGGGCGTCAGACGGCAATTAGAAAGCCAATTCGCCGCCTCCACACTCCCCGGGTGTACCAAGATGGCCTCCGCGGCTGCTGCGGCCTCACAGCCTCACACAGCCACTGAGGGGACACAGGATTGCAGGCAAGCACTGGCCCCCACTCTCCTCTCCTATACCCCGGAGATGAAGGGACACAATCAGCAGCCCTTGACACCCTCTCCAGCCTCCACAGAATCCCTCCTGAGACACTCCTTTGGGGCACAGGCTTACTCTCCTGCTGGGCCTGCAGATTCTCCTCACACAGGATTCTCTCCCCATGGCGCTGCAGGCCCAGATCAATCCTTTAATGCAGCAGACTTATTCCTCAAATTCTCTACCCTTCTAGAGACAGGTCTAGCCTCCACAGCTGCTAAAATCACAGGGGACATTAAAGCAGACATCCAAAATATAGGGTCCAGGATGGAAGCCATAGAAATTAAGCTCGATCAAACTGCAGCTGCCTCTCACCAGAACTCTGATCTTATTCAGACCTTACATGACCAACTGTACAAAGCTTTCTCCCGCATAGATGACCTCGAGAACAGGTCCAGGAGATATAATTTCAGAATCAGAGGTCTCCCGGAATCAATTATCGATGTTGAATCTGCCACGCAAGAACTTATGAGGTCCCTGATCCCAAACATCCCTACACCCCGCCTGGAGCTGGACAGAGCACATAGAGCGTGGGACCCCCCAGGAAAGATGGCTCCCCCAGGGACATTATTGTAAAGCCCCACTACTATGCTGTCAAGGAGGCGGTCATGAAACAGACCCGCTCAATGCCTCAAGTGATCTGCCAGGGGCACCCGGTGCAAATTTTTGCGGATCTCTCTCCTTCCACCATACAGCGCAGACGTACCCTAAAACCGCTACTACCTGCTTTGACACAGAAGGAGGTCAAATACAGATGGGCATTCCCCTTCGCCGTGAATTTCACCTACAAAGGCCGAGACCATGCCTTCTCCAACTTCGCCATGGGAGAAAAGTTGCTTCTCAGCCTGAAGATCATTTCCCAGGAGTCGGACATGGAGACGTCGTCATCAGGATCGAATAAACGCCCGCCTCCCACAAGTCCGCCGGATCCCCTCTGGAACAAACCCAAGGCCAGAAGATCGTCGCATACAGGTCCTACATGAGACTTTGACTGTCACGAGGTTTAGGTTCGACGTATACTGATGCACCCGCATCAGACTTTTCTCTTCTCCTAAGAGGATGACTCTCATACTACCCCGGAAATCGTTTTCTCCGGTGTTCTATCTTTACTTGTTAACAAACAGTTTTATTTGTTTATTCTCCCCTCCTATGTCTAGAGATGGGTTTCCTAACTATGCCTCCCCCGTCTGGGGGACAAGGGCGATACTATAGCCACTTTACCGAAGTAAATATGCTTTACTCCATCTCATAAGCGGCGGCGGATCGGGGGTTCCCTCCCCCTCCCTCCTGCCCATGCGGGTGGGGTGGGGGGTGCCTCTGACCGCTTATACTTGGGTAGTTGCTTCAATGCTACTGTCCGTTTATTGGTTCATGTTGCTTTAGGAGCATAGTTGTTCAAATTTACAGGGCGCCCTGGTTTGGGGTGGCTCACATGTGCCTCCACCTATCCCTTGAACCCCAGTTGGTCTTCAGGGGATAGGATCTCCAAGGCTTTTAGCCAGGAGATTTGGACTTCCTACTTTTATCTCACGATTTTTGGTGAGATGGCCGTTAGGAACTTTTCTCTCCCGCCGGGATCATTCTCCTGTGCGGGGGGAAACCTTCCTCCTGTTCTGTCCTTTCTAACTTCCTTTCTATCCCCTTTTTTCTCTTTTGAGCATCACCTGACATTTTTGTTTCTTTTAGACACTACCACTGGTAAGCCTCTCAAGTCTGCAAGATCCCAGAAGTACGGTACCGGCGATCCAATCGACGCTCTGGAGTCGCCGGGGGTCCCAGCGGTAAGTGGCGATGGACATTGCAGCGCTTCTCCCCTCGGGATCCATGGCTGACCACACTCACACGGCCTTAAAGGTCGCTACACACAATGTCCAGGGCCTAAACTCCCCCCTCAAACATAGGAAACTCTTTAATACCTACAAATCATCAAGCCTGGACATTGTAATGATACAGGAAACCCATTTCCCGGCCCGGTACAGTCCCAAGTTCCTCCACTCCCACTTCCCTAACTTCTATATGGCCAGTGCGGTTAATAAGTCAAAGGGGGTGGCCGTCTTATTTGCAAAAACGTCCAACTTCACCTGGATCACTGATGTAAAAGATCCAGAGGGCAGGTTCATCTTAGTAAAGGGCACGATCGAAGGCCACTTATACTCCCTGATATCCTACTACACGCCCAACAAAGGTCAAGCAGCCTTCTTCAAACAACTATTTGAAAAGCTAGCTCCTCTGTTGGAGGGCACGATCATTTTTGGTGGGGACTCCAACGCAGCATTTGATCAGGGTCTGGATAGATCTAAACCTCCCTCGGCCCAACTGACACATCCGACCAAAGAGAGCCTGAAAATCGCCAAACTCATCCACGCCCAGGGTCTGACCGATGTGTGGAGAGAACTAAATCCGTCCAAGCGAGATTATACACACTTTTCCCATCCCCACAACTCCTATGCTCGAATTGACCACCTGTTAGTTTCAAACCACACTATCCCACTTGTTGTAAAATCCCACATCAGGGACACGGTTTTGTCGGACCACTCCATTGTGAGCATGTCCCTTACAACGCAAAGCTCAAGGCCGGACCGGAGACACTGGAGACTGAACAAATCCATTCTCTCTGACCCTATCCGAGTCACCATGCTAGATAAGGCTATGAAGGAATACTTCATTCTTAACAACGTAGATGGGACAACGTCCGAAACCCTGTGGGCGGCTCACAAAACTTTTATGAGAGGGGAATTCATTAGGATGGGAGCCCAGATAAAGAGGGAGAGGGAAGCGGACATAGTAAGGTTAGAAGGGATATACACAAAGCTGAGAGCCCAGCACAAACTAAATCCCTCCCCCATAATGGCAGCGCAACTAGACAAGGCTAGACTGGAGCTCAATCTTGTTCTCACGGCCAATGCAGACAAACAAATCAGATGGAGCAAAAATAGATTTTACTCCATGGGGGACAGGATGGGCTCCATGTTGGCTGCTAGACTAACACCACGCTTCAGAACATATGCAATGCCACAGATTAGGATCCCTGGACAGGGCACTACAGCCAACCCATCCAAGATATTAGACGCTTTCCAGGCTTTCTATGCAAATCTATATAGTCCCCACACGCTCGGTAATGACGATTCCGTACGCAACTTCCTGCATAGCCTTCCCTTACCGTCGCTCTCCCCGGAGCATAAAGGGGAGCTCGAAGCACCCTTTACTGAAGGAGAGGTTATGGAGGTGATTAAAGACCTAAAGACGGGATCGGCCCCAGGGCCAGATGGGCTCTCGAACCCCTATTATAAAACGTTTGCCGAGACCCTAGCCCCGCATCTAACTAAATTCCTTAATGCTAAAACAAGGGGAGACCCACTCGATCCTCAACTCAATACTGCGTATATTACAGTGATCCCTAAGCCGGACAAGAATCCGGAAGAGATTGGAAATTATCGACCCATTTCTCTAATAAATAATGATTTAAAAATCTTAACTAAAATACTAGCTATCCGTTTGGCTTCTTTCATAAGCACATATATCCATAAGGACCAAGTGGGGTTTATCCCCGGCAGGCAGGGCCCTGATCAGATAAGGAGGGCAATAGATATAGTTTCCATTCTCCAAACAAACTGGGTGGGAGGTCCCAAGCAATCGGGAATGCTCCTTTCGCTGGACCTCCACAAGGCCTTTGATTCGGTGTCCTGGCCCTATATCTTTGCTCTCTTAGAATGCTGGGGTTTCGGCACACGGTTTTTGGGTCTGATACGTGCCTTATACTCCAACCCTTCAGCATACATACGACTCCAGGGCTGTTACTCAAAACCCATACATATAAAGAAAGGGACTAGACAAGGTTGCCCTTTATCTCCGCTCATCTTTGCGATAGCTATTGAGACACTCGCCATCACAATTCGCCAAAACCCGAACATACAGGGTGTCTCCTGTTGCCCCCAAACACATAAATGCGGTCTCTTTGCGGACGACATTTTGCTGTTTATAACCTCCCCCATCACTTCCCTCCCGAACTTATGTAAAACTCTGGATGACTTTGCAACGGTATCTGGCCTCCACGTGAATTACACCAAATCCCAAGCCATGAATATCTCACTACCAAACGACACTGTGGCTCTCCTAAAACAATCCTTCCGGTTTGCCTGGAGCGAATCCTCTCTTAGGTACTTGGGGATCAACTTGACATCTAAGACAGAATTCCTCTACATGAATAACTACCCCCCTCTGTATCGTAAGCTAGAATCAGATCTACTCACTTGGTCCAAAAATAATCTGTCATGGCTGGGAAGGGTACATTCTATAAAAATGACGTTACTCCCGAGGTTATTATACCTTTTTCGCTCTCTTCCCGTACCCATACGGAAGGATCACATTAAATCATTCCAAAGTAAAATAATGAAATTCATCTGGGGAAAGGGGGGATTTAGGTTACCTCAAAAGACTCTACACCTTCATAAACGGAAAGGAGGTCTCGGCTTGCCCCATCTTCACAAATATTACCAGGCAGCCAGGTTAGCTCAGTTATCTGTAGTCTATTCACGATTTGAGAAACCTGATTGGGTGAATATAGAAAGACAGGCCGTTCCTCGTTTCACGCTAGACTTCCTACTCTGGAGCCCCCCCGAAAGACAGACCCCCGATTTTATCCCCTACCCTTTCCCACTCTTTTGCCCTATGGGATGGGCTCCGTTCGTCAACTTCATTAGTATCCTCATACAGACCCTTAACTCACCTTTTCAACAACCCGAACTTTCCTCCCGGGAAAGACGTCTTAGCTTTCAAATGGTGGCTGGACAAGGGACTTTACCGAATTGGGCAATTCTTTACAGCAGCAGGCCCCTTCACCCTAAACCACTGTATCAAAACACTAGATCTGCCCGACTCGGAACGATTCAGGTTTGGCCAAATATTTCACTTTCTACATTCCCTATGGAAAGAAAGGCCCATCCCGCCAAAGTTTACCAATTACGAGTTGTGCTGTGGTCGGGCCAGGGACCAGAGGGGGGGATCTCGGTGATCTACTCGTCGCTTGCATCTGCGTCCTCTAAGGAGGCCTTTATGACTGCCTGGGAATCTGACTTCCAATTCCAGTGGGATCTGGAGGGATGGCAGAATGCATGCTTTCGGTCATTTAAAGGTATCCTCAACACTGCACTGATGGAGGCTAGCCTTAAAGTGATTTCTCGGTGGTACTATACCCCTTCCAGACTAGCCTCGATCTACCCCACAGCGGATCCTCTATGTTTTAGAGGTTGCCAACATATAGGCACAATGGCCCACATATGGTGGGAATGCCCCAGAATTCGCCCCTTCTGGAAGAACATTTTTAATTTATTTAACAAGCTGATTGGAACTCGGATCCCCAGGACCCCGACGATTGCCCTACTGAATGCTCAAATCCCAGAGATCCCCAAATCTTCCCGAAGGTTAACTCATTTTATATTATTGGGCGCAAAGCTTACGGTGGCAAAGGCCTGGAAACAACCAAAGATCTCTTTTCCTGCGGCTAAAAAGAAAATATCTTGGATAATGTCGCAAGAAAAGCTTTCCAGTATATTACTAAACACAACGGACAAATTCGAAATGGTATGGGAACCATGGGCCCAACAGATGGGAATCCTCATTGGTTCTCTTTCCAAGCCAGTATAGTGCATCCTCAGCATTTCAGGTGATGTTCTAGCTCTTCATTCCTCTTTCTTTTTCCTTTCGGCTCGCTCTGAGTCTCTGTGTCTATCTGTCCACTTTTTTCCTTTTTTATCGCCGCCAATGTTTTTTTTAGGATTAGAGGTCAGGTTCACAAGATCTCAGGTAGAGCATGAGTAGTCAACACTCTAATTCTGTTCTGAATTTTAAAATTTTGGTATAAGCCTTCCTCCAGTTGACGAGGATCGGAATAATGGGAGGTTCTGGGATCCCCCTGCCAACACAGTCAGTTCCCATTCGAGGTGTTGGGGGGAGCGGAACCTGCTTCCTGCTTTAATTTATCTCCCTACGGATATGCCGACAGTTACTACTCTACATAGATTCAGGACGGACGATAGGCCACTGCTCTTGCTTCTATCTATCACAGCTATAATCAGTTTCAATTCCTCTGAACGTTTACTATTGCTTACATATGATTGACCTGTGCTTTATGTATAACCTATGCATTTTGAAATAAAAATATTGAATAATAGATACTGTTGTTCTATTCTGCTATTCTAAAAACACCCATTTAGGGCAAAAAAAATAATTTTGCAGCGTTTGCTGCATATCTGTACATGTGAGATACACCCTTTAGATACTGTTGTTCTATTCTGCTATTCAAAAAACACCCATTTAGGGCAAGATCCTAAATTTGAGAAATATGAGGAGAACGTCAAATAAGGGACGTGGCCCCGGTCGTGGTGCTGCTGGTGGAGCTCCTGTTGCAGGGAGAGGACGTGGTCGATCTGTGCCAGCTACATGCACAAGTGAAACACCTTCTTTAGGTGTGAGTAGGCGACAGAGCCTGCAGCGTTATTTGGTCGGGCCTAATGCGGCTCTACGAATGTTGAGGCCAGGACAAGTACAGGCGATAGTAGATTGGGTTGCTGACAGTTCCTCAAGTTCCTTCACATTGTCTCCTACCCAGTCTCCTGCTGAAAGATCAGAGTTGGCACCTGCAGCCGATGTCCATCAGTCTTTCACCTCACCCCCTTGCAAATCAGCCAAGCAGTCTGAGCCCCAAGTCATGCAGCAGTCTCTTCTGCTTTTTGATGACTCTGTTAGCAGGGTTTCCAAGGGCCATCCACCTAGCCCTGCCCCAAAAGTGGAAGAGTTTGAGTGCACCGATGCCCAACCACTTATGTTTCAAGATGAGTACATGGGAGGACCATCGTAGCACGTCTCGGATGATGAAGAAACACAGGTGCCAACTGCTGCTGCTTTCACAATTCTGCAGACCGACAAGGAGGGCAGGGGTGAAGACTGGGTGGAAGATAATGTGGAGGACGCCACATGGAATCAACATCATGCAGGTGACCTGTGTAGTTCGGAGGAAGGGGCGGTGGTCGCACAGAGCCACCAGCACAGCAGAAGAGGGAGCAGGGTGCAAAAGCAGAGCGTCCGTCCCCTAGACAGTACGCCTGCTACTGCCCAACGCAGCAAGGGACCGAGCACACCAAAGCCAGGTCCAAGGAGTTCCCTAGCGTGGCAGTTCTTCAGAAAATGTGCTGACGACAAGACACGAGTGGTTTGCACGCTGTGCAATCAGAGCCTAAAGCGAGGCATAAACGTTCTCAACCTGAGCACAACCTGCATGACCAGGCATCTAAGTGCAAAGCACGAGCTGCAGTGGAATAGACACCTCAAAAACCAAGAAAGGTCTCTGGCTCCTCCTGCTTCCTCTTCTGCTGCAGTCTTGGCCTCTTAATCCACCTCTGTAGTGACAGTGGCACCTGCCACCCCGCAAACAGAGGATCTGCCAGCAACACTACCACCTGGGTCACCAACCATCTCCACAATGTCCCATGGAAGCGTTCAGCTCTCTATCTCCCAAACACTGGAGCGGAAGAGGAAGTACCCCCCTACCCACCCGCGATCCCTGGCCCTGAATGCCAGCATTTCAAAATTCCTGGCCTTTGAAATGCTGTCATTCCGTCTGGTGGAGACGCATAGTTTTAAAAGCCTGATAGCATTGGCTGTCCCACAGTACGTCGTGCCCAGCTGCCACTACTTTTCCAGACGAGCCATCCCTTCCCTGCACAACCAAGTGGGGGACAAAATCAGGTGTGCACTGCGCAACGCCATCTGTGCAAGGTCCACCTAACTACGGATACGTGGACCAGTAAGCATGGTCAGGGACGTTATATCTCCCTAACAGCACACTGGGTAAATGCAGTGGCGGCTGGGCCTGAGGCGGATAGCAGTTTGGCGCATGTCCTTCCACCACCGAGGATTGCAGGGCGCTTTAGTTTGCCTCCTGTTGCTAACTCCTCCTTCTCCGCTTACTCATCCTCTACCGCCTCCTCATCCGGTCAACATAACACCTTCACCACCAACTTCAGCACAGCCAGGGGTAAACGACAGCAGGCAGTTTTAAAACTTTCCTGTTTGGGGGAAAAAACCCACACCGCACAGGAGTTGTGGAGGGACATGGAACAACAGACCGATGAGTGGTTGGTGGCAGCTAGCCTCAAGCCCGGCCTGTTGGTGTGCGATAATGGGCGAAATCTTGTAGCAGCTCTGGGCCTAGCCGGTTTGACGCACATCCCTTGCCTGGCGCATGTGTTGAATTTGGTGGTGCAGAGGTTCCTTAAAAATGACCCCAATATGCCAGAGCTGCTGCAGAAAGTGCGGGCCGTCTGTGCGCACTTTCAGCGTTCTCACCCTGCTGCTGCTCACCTGTCAGCGCTGCAGCGTAATTTCGGCCTTCCCGCTCACCGCCTCATATGTGACGTGCCCACAAGGTGGAACTCCACCTTGCACATGGTGGCCAGACTGTGCGAGCAGCAGCAGGCGATAGTGGAGTTTCAGCTGCAGCACGCACGCGTGAGTCGCTCTGCGGAACAGCACCACTTCACCACCAATAACTGGGCCTCCATGCGAGACCTGTGTGCCTTGTTGCGCTGTTTCGAGTACTCCACCAACCTGGCCAGTGCCGATGACGCCGTTCTCATCGTTACTATCCCAGTTCTATGCCTCCTTGAAAAAACACTTCGGGCGATGATGGAAGAGGATGTGGCACAAGAGGAGGAGGAGGAGGAGGAAGAGGGATCATTTCCAAGGCTTTCAAGGCCACAAGTGGCTCCGAGGGTGGGTTCCTGCACAAACAAACGCCAGGTACACAATTGTCCAGCAAGGGCACAGTTCTGGAGGATTACGAGGTGGAGGATGAGGAGGAGGAGATTGAGGAGGAAAAACCATGTTCACACCAGGTTGGCACCCAGACCAGCTCATGGCCATCACTGGTGCGTAGCTGGGGGGATACAGAGGACACAGACGATACACCTCCCACAGAGGACAGCTTTTCGTTGCCTCTGGGCAGCCTGGCACACATGAGCGATTACATGCTGCAGTGTCTCCGCAACGACTGCCGAGTTGCCCACATTCTAACTGGTGCTGATTACTGGGTAGCCACGCTGCTGGATCCCCGTTACAAGGACAACGTACCGTCCTTAATTCTCTCACTGGAGTGTGATCGTAAGATGCGCGAGTACAAGCGCACAATGGTAGACGTGCTGCTGGGGGCATTCCCACCTGACAGCGGGGGCACAGTGGAAGCACAAGGCGAAGGCAGAGGAGGAGGAAGAGGTCGCCAACACAGCCGGGGCACCGCCAGCACCTCAGAAGGCAGGGTTAGCATGGCCGAAATGTGGAAAAGCTTTGTCAGCACGCCACAACAACCAGCACCACCAGCTGATATGGAACGTCTTAGCAGGAGGCAGCATTTCACCAACATGGTGGAGCAGTATGTGTGCACACGCCTACACGTACTGAATGACGGGTCTGCCCCCTTCAACTTCTGGGTCTCCAAATTGGGCACATGGCCTGAGCTTGCCCTTTATGCCTTGGAGGTGCTGGCCTGCCCTGCAGCCAGTGTATTATCTGAACGTGTATTTAGCACGGCAGGGGGCGTTATCACAGACAAGCGCAGCCGCCCGTCCAGAGCCAATTTGGACAAGCTCACGTTCATTAAAATGAACCAGGCATGGATCCCACAGGACTTGTCCGTACCTTGTGCAGAATAGACATGTATACCGGCCTTACCCAGCCATTGTTGTATTTTTGATCTTTCTCACTCTTTTGGAGTGTACCCTAATTTAAAAAAAAATTAAATTCAAAACAAAAACCAGTGTTGGCTACCTCGTCCTCCTCCACCACCGCTTCCACCTACACCACCACATCCACCGCCACCTTAACCTCCTACTCCATATGTACTTTGTCCTCCTAGGTCAAGATTATTATTTTTTATTTTTATGTATTTTATGTTATTTTAAGTTATTTCCCTATCCACATTTCTTTGCAGAGCACTTGCCATGCTCTTAACAACATTCTGCTGCCATTTGCAGCCCTCTAGCCCTTTCCATTACTTTTTTAGAGCCATTTTAGTCTTCAAAAGTTCGGGTCCCCTTTGACTTCAATGGGGTTCGGGTTCAGGGTCAAGTTCGGGTCAAGTTCGGGTCCCGAACTCGAACTTTTTTGCGAAGTTCGGCCGAACCCGTCGAATCCGAACATCCAGGTGTCCGCTCAACTCTAGTTATCAGTAATAGATACAGAAACGCTAGAAAATAATTTTCCCTTTCAGTGGGAATCACAAGCTCTTAAATATTTGTGAACATTACCTCGGTAGAAGAAAAAATATATGAGTTTAATTATCTCCCTTTACTTAATTCTACAATTAATAGATTGCAGCTTCTGGCTAAAAGGAAACACTCATGGCTAGGGAGAATGGCAATATACAAGATGATATTTTGCCACGTTTTCTATATTTATACCAAACACTGCCTATAGCTCTACCACTGACTTTTTTTCGATCTGTAAGATTGAGTTTACTTCGCTATCTTTGGCGGAATTCATTGGCAAGATTGCAATATGATATTCTGGTAAAGCGGAAGACAGAGGGGGAGCAGGATTACCGCAGATGGAACTATATTATATAGCCGCAGTGCTGGCTAGAATATTGGATTGGTTCCACTGTGGGAGTACAAAACTATGGGTAGCCATAGAACAGCAAATAATAGAACTCCCGCTGGTCTCTCTTCCGTGGACTTTACTGAAATTGCGTTTTTTGGAACAAACACCTCCTCCTTTGACCCAGTCCTTATTGAAAGTCTAGGATAGGACGGTAAGAA
The DNA here is from genome assembly GCA_029206835.1 of Rana muscosa. Lineage (NCBI taxonomy): Eukaryota > Metazoa > Chordata > Amphibia > Anura > Ranidae > Rana > Rana muscosa. The sequence continues at coordinate 1,044,141,715 of CM055122.1, forward strand.
GGTGGGGTGTTTCTTCAATACCAGGTTCATTAACCTCAATAATGGGTAACCCAGATTTTGTTACCAGATAGGTTTTTAAAATGGATAAGGCAGACTCCCTCCCTGATCATACAAGCTTTGTCATCAAAAGGACTCCAGCCACTTAACACGATAATGAACAATGAACACAGATATGCTGGTCAGTGGTTTCATTATCTGCAGCTTGAACATTATTATAGTCATCTATCTAAAATCACTCTATGACACAGGGACTTAACACCATTTGAGTCCCTGTGTAATGGGACGACAGGTTGTTCTAACACCATCTCCACAATATATGATATACTGCTGTCATACGCTACCCCAACTAGCCCCTACTACATTAGAGATTGGGAGAGAGAATTGGGCCATTAGATTCCTGTAGAAGACTGGAAGAAAGCTTTTGTGTTAACTTTTAAATCTAGCTCCGCGACTTTTATACAAGAAAATAATTATAAAATATTATCTAGATGGTATAGATGTCCGGCAAGGTTACATAGAATTTCCCAGATTTATCCTGAGGAATGCTGGCGATGTGGAGGAGATGTGGGTACAATGATCCATATCTGGTGGACATGTCCCCAGATTAAAGAATTTGGGGATTTTGTATTCTAGATCTGCTCCTGTGTCACCGGGGTATCTTATCATAAATCTCCAGAAATAGCGTTACTATCCATATATCCAGGGGCTTTGAGAAAGGTTACAAAGGGATTGTTTCCTAATAAGGATGAGCTTCGTGAATTGCGAACATTATGGGCCTTTCGCGCCAAATTCGAGTGGCGCGTCACGGCCCATAATTCACTGCGGCATCGCAGTGCATTGCTGGCTGATGATTGGCCAAGCATGCACTATGACCCTCATGCTTTGGCCAATCACAGCACAGAAAAAACGGAGAGCCGTAATTGGCTTTGGCCAATTATGGATCAGGGGGTTTAGTACACGCCCCACACTATATAAGGCCGCCGGCTTGGCGGCCTTGTGTAGTAGACATGTGCAATTTGTTTCGCTCCGAATTCGTTTTTTAACGAATTTCGACAAATTCGTTAATTCAGGAATATCCGAATTAACGAAAACTCGTTTAATGAATTTTAACGAATATTCGTAAATTCGAATATTCAAAAATTCGTAAATTCGTACATTCGGAAATTCGTACATTCGCACATTCGTAAATGCTTAAATTCGTACATTCGTAAATTTGTAAATTCGTAAATTAGTAAATTAGTAAATTCGGAAATCTGAAATAATAATTAACTAATAATAACTTAACTATTACTAACTATTCAATTATAGGTATTGGAATTTCCTTTCAAATTTGGCTGTTAGTGAACTTAACGAATACAAATTTATCCAAAGTTACGAATTGTTTCCCGAAATAATGAATGCCGTATCTAAACGAATGGAACGTAATGAATTAATAATAATAATAAATAACAATAATAATAATAAAACCTTTTTATTATTATTATTTATTATTAATTTGTTCCGTTCCATTTGTTTAGATGTGGCATTTGTTATTTCAGGTTATGCGTAACTTCGGATAAATTTGTAGTCACGAGACAATAAAAGAGGGCAAGCAGGCTCTGTGTCTAGAGGCAACAGTGCTGCTGGTCGTGGACACAGTGCATCCTCATCAGCACATGGCCGTGGGACACGCTTGTCCTTCTTTTCGGCAGCTGGCCATGTTGACCCACAACATGCCCAAGACTTGGTAGAGTGGATAACCAAGCCGTCCTCGTCCTTCTCGTCCTCTCTCACCCAGGCTCAGGGTACTTTGTCTGGCAAAGCAGCTGCCAAAGCGGCCTCTTCCCTCGGCTCAATGGCATCAGTCACTCCTTCCCCAGCCCCACCATGTCCTCTTGAGGAGTCCCCCAAGCTGTTTGAGCACAGTGTTAGGTACATGCTCCTGGAGGATGCCCAGCGTTTTGAAGGCTCCGATGATGGAACCCAGCTGGAGGAAGGCAGTAACGTGAGCCCAGAGAAAGGGGGTAGTAACGAAGTGAGCCCAGAGAGAGGGGGTGCCCAACAAGGACAGCTGTCTGGCAATCATGTTCCTCCAGCTGCAGCATACTGCCAGATTTGCTCCAGTGATAAGGAGGGAGGAGGGAGGGGATGATGAGGTCACTGACTCCACGTGGGTGCCTGATAGGAGAGAGGAGGGGGAGGAGGACGAGGCACATCTCCAATGAGGCAGGATGCCCTCCAGGGGTCAGCTTAAGGGCAGCACACCGACTGAATCACATCGCAGAGCTCCGCATGTGCAGGGCGCTGCTTTCTCTGCGCGTTATTCCAAAAGTTCTTTGGGTGGTGTGGGCCTTTTTTCAGACTTGTGCAGCAGATATGTCTAAAGCGTAGCTTGTGTGGCCAAAACATCAGCCGCTTGGGCACCTCATGCTTGACCAGACATATGTCGACCTGCCATGCAGTCCGTTGGCAAGCTTACCTAAAAGACCCACACCAAAGAACAAAGCGCACCTCTCCTTGCTCCTCATCAGCTGGGATCTCCAACCCCACTATACCTTCAGTCCTCTCTGAAACCTGCACTGAGAGGAATGAAGGTGTAGAATTAGGTGTGTCACAGCCAAGTACTTGCGGACAATCTGGTATCGGTACACCAACGTCCGATTGTACCAGGCAAATTTCCCTGCCCCAGCTGCTGCACTGCCGAAAGAAGTTCGCTCCCAGCCATCCACATGCCCAGCGGTTGAATGCTAGCTTGGCTAAATTGCTAGCACTTCAACTGCTGCCTTTTCCTTTGGTAGACTCTGCCCCCTTCCTCGAGTTTGTGAAATGTGCGGTTCCTCAGTGGCAGGTTCCCAAACGCTACTTTTTCTCATGGAAGGCGATTCCGGCTCTCTACCGGCATGTGGAAGGCAATGTCTTGGCCTCGCTGGACAGGGCGGTCAGCGGTAAGGTGCATATTACCGCTGACTCATGGTCCAGCAGGCATGGACAGGGATGTTACCTATCTTTCACCGCGCATTGGGTGACTCTGCTGGCAGCTGGGAAGGATGCAGGACAAGGTGCAGTAGTGTTGGAGGTTGTTCCGCCACCACGCCTCCAAAATGTTACTACTGGTGATTCTGACACACCTCTCTCCTCCAACCCCTTCTATTCTTTTTCCTCCATGGCCTCTACCTGTGCTTTGTCCTCGGAACCAGCGGTGCTCCGTAGGCGTTCAAGGGGCTATGCAAGTACGCAGGAAAAAAGATGCCATGCGGGGCTTGAGCTGGTGTGCTTGGGGGACAGGAGCCACACTGGGGCAGAGATTCTGTCAGCTCTGCAGGGGCAGGCTCAGAGGTGGTTGACGCCACGCCAGCTTAAGCCAGGAAAGGTGGTTTCCGACAATGGCACCAACCTCCTCTCCACCCTCCGACAGGGACAACTGACCCATGTGACCTGTTTGGCTCACCTCCTTAACTTGGTGATGCAGCGGTACTTGGGCAGGTACCAGGGCTTACAGGAGGTCCTGAAGCAGGCCAGGAAACTCTGTGGGCATTTCCGCCGGTCATATAATGCCAGTGCTCAGCTGGCTGACCTGCAAAAGGATTACAACCTGCCCAAGAACCGCCTAATCTGTGACATGCCCACCAGGTGGAACTCTACGTTGGCCATGCTGCAGCGGCTGCACACGCAGCAGAGGGCCATCAATGAGTGTATGTTGCAATATGGCACCAGGACAGTGTCAGGGGAGCTTGGATTTTTTTCCCCACGCCAGTGGGCCATGATCAGGGATGCATGCACTGTCCTGGCACCATTTGAGGAGGCCACGAGGATGGTGAGCAGTGACAGTGCATGCATCAGTGACACTGTCCCTCTTGTCTACCTGTTGGAGCATACGCTGCGTGGAATAATGGACAGGGCACTTGAGGCAGAAAAGAGGCAGGAAGAGGAGGACTTCCTTACCTCTCAAGGCCCCCTTTATCCAGACAGTGTTCCTTCTGTCCCAACCATCACACAGGAAGAGGACGAGGAGGATTGTGTCAGCATGGAGGTGGAGCCTGGCACTCAGCATCAGCAGCAGCAGTCTTCAAGGGATCAATTACAGTCCCAAGACACCCATGGACTTGTACGTGGCTGGGAGGAGGTGGCTGCACATCATGTCGTCCTCAGTGACCCAGAGGACTCCGCACCGAATGCCTCAGCAAACCTACGCTGCATGGCCTTCCTGATCCTGCAAAGCCTGCGGAAGGATCCTCGTATTCGTGCGATCAAGGAGATGGATCATTACTGGCTGGCAACCCTCCTTGATCCACATTACAAGGGTAAGGTTGCGGACCTTATCTTGCCGTCACAGAGGGAGCAGAGGATGAAACATCTTCGGGAGGCCTTGCAGAAAGGTCTGTGCAAGGCGTTCCAAAATCCTGGTCCTGGACAACGTGTTGCTGAGGCTTCGGTCAGTCAAAGAAGGAGCGGTGGAGAAGGTGGCCATCTAACCGATGCGTTCAGACAATTTTTTAGTCCGCAGCCCCAAGGTATGATCGGTTCCAGCAACCATCGCCAGCGTCTGATATACATGGTGCAGGAATACCTAGGGGCAAGGTCAGACTTGGACACCTTTCCCACCAAAAATCCTCTGGGTTACTGGGTCTTGATGATGGATCACTGGCCAGAGCTTGCACAGTATGCAATTAAGGTACTGGCCTGTCCTGCATCCAGCGTTCTTTCGGAACGCACATTCAGTGCTGCTGGAGGCTTTGTAACCGATCACAGGGTGCACCTGTCCACCGAATTGGTCGATCGGCTGACCTTCTTAAAAATTAATCAGTCTTGGATCACCAGCTACCAAGCACAGGATGCTGATGTAACCAAATATTTTTTTTTTTAATGGGAGATCCCTTCAAGACTGCCTATGCTGATGCTGAGTGACTATCCTGTTATGCTGAGTGACTATCCTCTTCCTCCTCAATGTTCATGCTGATAGCTTGTAAGAACATTTTTGGTTCTGGGCCCCGCCACCAGTGCCTAAGGCCCAGTTTTTCTGTCCCTGTTTAACAAGGGCGTGTAATTACAATTTTTGATGCAATACTTTGCAGCAGGGCTCATTCCTGCGCTCCAACTATAGTATCTGTGAGGGGTTGCAGTGTTGTGGCACCAGTGCCTAAGGCCCAATTTTTCTGCCACTGTTCAGCAGGGGCGTGTAATAAAAAAATTTGATGCAATAATTTGCAGCAGCGCTCCAACTAGAGTTTCTGTGAGAGGTTGCAGGTTTGTGGCACCAGCACCTGTGCATAAGGCCCAATTTTTCTGCCCCTGTTCAACAGGGGCATGTAATTACAATTCTTGATCTAATATTTCACAGCAGGGCCTGTTCCTGCGCCCACCAAGAGTAACTGTGAGGCCTTACAGTGTTGTGGCAACACCAACACCTAAGGCCCAAATTTCTGCAGAGTATATAGGGCAGGCCCCTACTTTCAAACATCCAACTTACAAACGACTCCTACTTGCAAACGAAGAGAGACAACAGGAAGTGAGAGGAAATCTACCCCTAGGAAGGGAAATTCTCTCCTGTAAGAGTTAATTTGGGAAAAACGTGTCTCCTCTCCACTTATGCTTTATCACCAATCCTTGTTTCACTAAAAAAAACACATTTTCAAAAACCAATTGTCATTGGGACAGAAAGTGAAGTGAAATCTTCTGAACAGGTGCACAGTCAGCAAAACAAATGTTACAGGGGTGATAACCCTTCCCTATGTTTTCCAAAAAGCTTAAAAATTGATTTTTTGGTTGGAGCTACATTTTAAAAATGTACCAGTTCTAAATTACAAACAGATTCTACTTAAGAACAAACCTACAGTCCCTGTCTTGTTTGCACCACCTGTATACTGCTGTACAGAGTATATAGGGCCTGAGGGCCCCACGCCTTTCCTTTGTTTTTTTTTGGGTGCGGGGTTCCCCTTAATATCCATACAAGACCCAATTGGGCTGAGGGGGGTACTCATGCCAATTTTCTCAATGATTTTCATCCGTATTGCCGGGACCACACATTACATTAAAGCCGCAAGCAGTTTTAAATGACTTTTTTTCCTTTAGAAATGTAATTTTGTACAGGGACAGTTCTAAACACGGGAAACACGTGCCACTTCACAGGCATACTATAGACACCCCCCAGGTACGATATTTAAAGGAATATTTCACTTTTTTTCACTTTAATCATCATTAAAATTACTGCTCCCGAAAAAACGTCAGTTTTTAAAACTTTTTTTTGCATTGATACATGTCCCCTGGGGCAGGACCGGGTCCCCAAACCCTTTTTAAGACAATAACTTACATATTAGCCTTTAAAATTAGCACTTTTGATTCCGAACATTTAAGTCCCATAGACTTTAACGGGGTTCGATAGTTCGCTCGAACTTTCGGTCCGTTTGCAGGTTTTGGTGCGAACCGAACCGGGGGGTGTTCAGCTCATCCCTAATGTAGAGCATAGTACCTAGGCCTTGACAGCCTCTGAAGCATAGAGGTGAGGAGGATGCAAACATGGAGGCCAATCTTGTCAGGACTAGGTACCATCTCGTAAAGAGTTTGATGTTGGCCTCAATGAGTGAGGCATTGTAGATGCCTTTGATTGATCGAGAACATGACTCATGCCAGTCCTCCACTTCCCAGGTGTTCTGGAGGTCCTTTTCCCAAGAAATCATTTAAGATAATTTGTTAGAATTTGTGGCAAGTGACTCTCAGGCCTCGTTTTCCACTGAGCGGATCGGTTCGGGTTGGTTCGGTACGGTACGCTATTTTGAGTGTTTCCATTATGAAAGCGGCCCATACAACTGAACCTAACCGCACCATTCTGGATCCTGCTTCAGATGTGGGGCCATAGAAAATTGTACGGTTTGGTTAGGGCGGAGCTACAATACATTCCACTGATTGGCGGACACGCTAGGCATTTTTTCTAAACCCTGTATGGCCCCTGACGGTCCGACTTGCAGTGGAAACGCTCACCTGAATAGGCCGGACCATTTTAACCCTTCCAAACTGTACCGACCCATACCGTTCCGCTCAGTGGAAACGAGGCAAAAGATTACAGAAATCCCTCCCCTCTGCTCCATGGCTTGACCGCACCAGCGTTCGTATCTTGTGAACCCCGGATGGTTAGGTTTATTTTTCCATATGGAATGAATGAAGCAGGAGATTTGGTGGAACCTAAACCTTTCAGTGGTGGGAGCTCTAGCTCCTTTTCCAAATGTTTAAGGGGTAAGGGACCTGTACAAGAGAAGAAATGTCCAATGCGGTACACCCCCTTGTCCAGCCACCATTTGAAGGCTCTGATGTCCATCCCAGTCTGGAATAGAGGGTTTCGGAATAAATGAGCTAATGGTTGATACTCAGAGACCAGGGAGGGAAGCTTTCTTAGCGAATCCCACAAAGAAAGTGAGTGTGAGAGGGTCAGAGAGAGGATGGGAGTTCTGCTTTTGGATAGGCACCATAGCAAAAAATCCAGAGTGAACATTGGTGCTGCTTGTCTTTCAATGGCTATCCAGTCTGGTTTTTCAATCTTGAGGTATATGGTGGATAATTGTGCTAACCGGCCTGATAGTACCAAAAAAGATTTGGAAGATCCAGCCCTCCTTGTGTGGGAAGATTAAATAGGTTGCGTTGGGAGAGGCGAGGACCTTTTTTGTTCCATATAAATTTAGTAATTGTTCCCTGAAAGGCTTTCAGATGGTCCCTTCTAATTGGTATAGGGAGGGAGCGGAACAGATACAGCAACCTGGGTAGGAGGGTCATCTTGACCGAGTTATTTCTACCTGTCCAAGCAATATCATGAAATTCCCAACTCCTGAGATCCGCTTCTAGTTTCTGATACATTGGGGAGTAGTTTGCTTGATAAAGGCTTCTATCTTCGACGTGATATTAAGCCCCAAGTATTTAATGGAGGTATTACTCCATACAAATTTGTAGGTGTCCTGTAGGTTGGAAAACAGTGAGCTAGAAAGATATACATTTATGCCGCGTGCACACGATCGATTTTTTCGACGGTGAAAACACCATCGAGAAAATCGACGTGAAAAACGAGGAACAGCTTGTTCCCCCCACACACGGCCGTTTTAAATTACATTTTTTTGGGGGTCGAAAAAAACGACCGTGTGTGGGCTCCCCGGCAGTGTTTCCCTATGGGAAAACTGCCGCCGCAAAAAACTACGGTAATCACGACGAGAAAAATTAGAGCATGTTCTAATTTTTCTCGTCGTGATTAATGCCGTTTTTCCCATCGAGAAAAACGACAAAAAGCCCACAGACGATCGTTTTTCCCGTCCAAAGGGAAAAATGTTGTTTTTCTCGACGGGAAAAATGATCGTGTGTACGCGGCATTAGAGCTTGAGACTTAGACATATTGACTTATAGGCCGCGTACACACGACCGGTTTTCTCGGCAAAAAAGCTCTCCCAACAGTTTTCTTGTCTTTTTTTGCTGAGAAAACCATTCGTGTGTATGCTTTCTCGTCGAGAAAACTGTCCATAATCTCGACGAGAAAAAAGACCGCATTTTTTCTCGGTGTGATTCTCGTCAGACTGTGTTTGGACGAGAAAACCGTTCGTGTGTATGCTTTTCCGAGTCTTCAAAAACCGCGTATGGTCAGACTCTATGAGACGGGAGCGCACCTTCTTGTAAAACAAGCGTTTTGAATGGAGATAGCACATTTGTCACGCGTTACCAATTTTAGCCACGTTTAAATGCTGCACATTTAAATCTTCTTTAGAATGGTACAATGATGCACAATTATGAACTTTTTTGGCTGCAGATATTCACGCATATTTATGACTAATTTTTACCAACATTTCTGAATTCAGATCTCATGAATATGTTATTTTAGTTGATCGAGCAAGATTTTTTTTTTTTTTTTTTTATTTGTATGATTTTTTTCAGATATGCATTTTAAAATCTTCTTTAATTTCTAGTGTTCTCCTTTTTTTATCCGGTGTAAATTTGACATAAATAGTATAAAATGATCCTCTATTTTTTGTCCTTCAAGGCATTTTTTGGGTGTTATCTGTTGCATTTAAACTCTAGCTTTGTAGTTTTAGTAAATTACCTGCCTACTCACCAGCTAAATATGTAGCTTTAACAAAAACTCATAGGCAAGTATTAACTGTAACACAAAAAAACATTTATTCTGGTATACAAAATAATAATAACCAAACTAGAAGGCAGCGCTGGAGAGCCTGCTGCAATTTGTGCGACTGTGTGGACACCAAAATTGGGACCTTGAGAAGCACATATACATTACTGAGCACAATCTGGTCTTGGACTCCCAGAGGTCAGGAACAGCAGCAGGTTAGATACATGTCCCAAGTCTGTGGAACTACAACAGGCTGCCTTCTGTCTGACCACATTGCAGCAAGGGAATCACTTCTTGGTCTTTTGCTCCGCTTCCCTGCAGCCTTCTGGGTAGGCTTGCCTGCAGCCTTCTCTGCAGCCTTCCTTGTCCGCCTGGCTGGATGCTGTGCCTCAGGAGGTGTACTCATGTCAGGAGGAGGAGGTGGAGGTAGAGAAGAAGGAGGTGGAGCTGGAGAAGAAGGAGGTGGGGAGAAGAAGAAGAAGAAGAAGAAGGAGTTGGAGGAGAAGAGGAAGGAGGAGGTGGAGTAGAAGAAGAAGAAGGAGGTGGCGGAGAAGAGGAAGCAGGAAGTTGTGAAATTGGAGGTGGAGGTGGAGAAGAAGGAGGTGGAGGATAATAGGAAGGTGCAGGAGGATGGCCGTGGTCACAGATAACAGTGCTCTCTGTGAGTCTGCCCCTCAACCCCTCATTTAAAAGGGTCATGAGCAGGGACTCACAAAGTAGCCTCTGTTCAGTTTGCATCTGGGCCATTTTCATGCCCACCAATGCCGCATAGCCCTCATCAGGGGTTGGGGGCTGCTGAAGGGTGGCATGGGCCTCTTTAAAGAGGGCCAGTGCTGCCACACTCACAACCCTATCCCTCCTGCCCCTTCTTGGTGGCATGCGGATTGGTGGCACCTGACACCTTGTCCTACTACTTGGACCAGCCACCTCCTCTCTGCCACTTGGACCAGGCACCTCCTCTCTGCCACTAACCCCAGCCTCCTCCTGCCTGACATTTTCCACCCTCTCATCTTGGCTGACCTCCTCCTGTTTAAAAAAAGGGACATATTTTAGATTTTGTTTTCATCAATCACACACAGGGGATTAGTTTGTAAAGGCAAATCCACTTTGCAATACAAGTGCAAACTACAAGTGCACTTGTAATTGCTTGGAAAGTGGACTTGGAAGTGCAGTCGCTGGAGATCTGAGTGGGACATGCAAGGCAAAGCAAAAGCATAAGTTTAGCTTGCACATGATTGGAGATTAAAATCAGCAGAGCTTCCCTTCATTTCCGATCTACCCCTCTGATTTACAGCGACTTTACTTCCAAGTTCATTTTTTGAGAAATTTTAAGTGCTCTTTGCACTTGTAGTTTGCACTTGTAGTGCAAAGTGGATTAGCTATTCTTAAAGCACCCCCACAATGTTCAGATCATTGACTGTTGCAAATCCTTCAAAATGTGTGTGTATAATACTTTCATTATGCCCCCATCATTTTCCTATCTCCTCCCCAACTTTTTTGCCCACTACTGTCTATTGCTATGTCAATCCCTTTTTCTTGATTGCCTACATTTTTACCCATCTTAACATCTATTTTACATCATTAATTTTTGACAAAGAAATGTGTCAAAAATACTATACCTGGCTCCAGATGGACAGATCTGGGTCCTCATCCAAATAGAAGGCTCCTCCTGATCCTGGGAAGGAACATCTTGGCTGGAGGGAAGGCTGGATGGAAGGCTGGAGGGAAGGCTGGACAGTGATTCCATTGCTGTAATGTGGTTATTCAGAAAGGCCAACCTGTCGTAGTACCACAAATGTGGGACATATACCTCCCCTGCTGCTGCTCCTGACCTCTGAGATGCCAGGACCCGATTGCGCACAGTCCTATATGTGCCTCTCAAGGTCCCAATTTTGGTGTCAAGCTGCTCAATGGTTGCATGGGGCACACTGGTCTGCACAAATGGGAGCAGGCTCTCCAGCGCTGCTCTCCGAACCCCTTTTTTTTATGCTGTGGATTTTTGGTCTCCCACAGAGCAGGCAGCTCCCTTAATCTGTCAATGAATTCTGCCAGAAATTCTTTTTCCCCAAACACATTCATTGTTTCTGCCAGACAAAACACCAGACATAATTAAAAATGTCAATCACACTCAAAACTCGTGAAATCTTTATGCCCATATATGCCTCTCCAATCTCTATGCAGTATAGGCCACTGATGTACCAATTAGGAAATGATACCTTCGGGCCTAACGTTCGGTGCTCTAAACTCCTTCTGCCGCACACAGAACGTAGGTACGTCACATGTGTGTGTTAGCTTTATATACACTACGCATGCGTGACACACTTTGCCCGCCCATGACGGTCTTTTCTCGATGTTTCCACGCCCCTTCTCTTTCAGCGCGCAGGCAACATGACGGAGTCACAGCAGGTGTCTGTGAATTCAGAGAATTCCAATGAGGAGACAAGCCCAGAGCGGGAAACGTCACGAACAAGGAGGCGCTACAAGGCATCTAATATGTCCTTTGAGGAGATGGTGGAAATGGTGGCCATATTGAAAAATTGTGATTATGATGCCAAGCATGGGCCGTATTCCCACCCTAATCTTCGGAAGGACAAAATTATGAAGAAAGTAGTGAAAAGTCTGAATAATAATTTTGGGGTGAAAAGATCCAAGGAGCAGCTCAGAAAGAGGTGGTCTGACCTCAAACTGAGGGAGCCGGAGCAGTTAAGGAGCATTAACAGAATGCTTAAAAAAAGTAAGTACTTCTCCTGTGTCCCTATTGTTGTATTTCCCAACTTGCATGTTGCTCCCTGTTGTAGTTTTTTATTAATTAACATTCTTAAATGACATCTAATACAATTTAGTGGGCTCAGTAATCGGTCGATATAGACACATCGTTTGCACACTACATACGATGATTTAGCAATATCCGTTCTTTTTTAATTCCCAAAAAAAAAAGTATGTTTAAAATCACTAAATGTTATGACATTGTTGTCTAGATGATGTGTTTGAAAATAGAATGAAATGCAAACTTGAATCAATGTAAAGGAGAGGACACTTAGCAGTTGTTTACACATCTGCACTCACAGGAGCACTATAGTGTGGGCCACCATAAGAACCTTTTTAGGGTGTCCACCACAGGTGCTACAGTCGGTACTGGGGGGGGGGGGGGGCCCATGTGATAAAATTGTCACCAAAAGGTCTGTTTTTTTAGCTTTGTATAGTTCTTGAATCTGGTCTTCATCTTGGAACTGGGCCTAAACAGACAAGTGTAACCCACCTGCAAACAATGATTCATATTCCTAGTTCTGACTTCATATATGTGTGTGTTAAGTGTACCATTTGTTTGAATCTCATAGGGGAGAGAAGACTGGGAGGACACCACTCCTCAGAGCACAGAAAAACCACACCTTCTAAAGAACCCCACCCTCCCCAACAAGCCCAACCTGAGGATGTGGAGGATGTCAAATTAGATAAAGGAGAGGTGGAGGAAGGAGAAGTCGAGGAAGGAGAGGTGGATGAGGTGGTGGAACTTGTCACTACAACAGGTCAGTATATGTCATTACAGCTTCAGGTAAAAGAGATGTAGGCCTGGAGATTGTTATATTTTTATTTTTATTTTAGGGGATGAATATGTTGCTGAAAGTCCAAGATTCTCCAGGGATAGTGCACAAAGACTCATACAACAAGTAATGGATTGTAGTACTCATCTGGACTTCATTAAAAAAAGGATTCAGGATATGGAGAATACATTTAAGGACATCATAGATGTGTTGGGGAGAATAGACTAAAACACCCCTTTTTTTCTCTAGATTGTGTTAACTTTTGTAGAACTTTGTTGCAAAAAAAATTTAGAAGATGCACACAGTGGGTCAACATATGCTATCTGCCATCACGGGATCTCCATGTACGTGTTTTGGGGGTGCAACCTCTTCCTCACAACTCAAGTAGGAGAAAGGAAGAAGGGGTTGCCCCCCAAGAACATGTTGAATTATCCCCCATGATGGCGGGTAGCACATGTTGACAATAGGGATGAGGAAGTAACTAACCTAGTTTCCCCCCCTCTAAAAATGTGTGCATCTTCTAAATTTGTAAGGTTCAGGGGTGACAACACTCCATTTTTGAGGAAGGGCACATAGACATTTGTTTTTACAAAATTGGTCTGACATGTTGCCTATACGTTTAACATTGTTGTATTTGGAGGAATGTTGAGGAGATTTTTTGTAAGTTCATTAGCAGCAAAATTGGCCATGTTAGGTGAAAAAGGCGAAAATGGGTTTCTAAAATGTTGAGACACCAAAAATGTATACCTAACCATATGTGTGATTGAGTAAAATACAAGAAAATACAAAAAATGTTGTTGTTTTTTTTTAACCACTCTAACCTTTTTGGGATTTAGTTTTGTTGTTAGCAGTGAAATGTTTGTTGTTTACTAAGGAAAATACACTTGGCACTACAAGTACACTTTGAAAAAGTAGCACACACCTCTAATATAAACAAAGTAAAACTACTAATTGAAAGTTGATATTTTTTATTTTTTTTTAACAGAAACGTTTTTATTAGAAAACAAAGAGAGTACATACAATGTCATTACGGCAAAATTATAATTCGGACAGATTCTCTGGCATTGGAATGGTGGCCCCCCTACCCATGAAATAATCCACATATTTCTGCCTGATTGCACGGGCACTTTGGGGGGCAAGCCAGGACGGACAGGTTCCAGGACCGGCAGGGCATTGTCTGCAGCAAGTCCTGGCTCGGGCCCAACTGTGGCCATATATGTAGGAGATTTCTTCCTCAAAAAATTGTGCAGTAGACAACAACAAAACACAATATAGTTCAATTTGTACTCCACAAGATTAATAGGAGTCAGAAAAAGATGGAACCGGCTAGCCATTATCCCGAAGGCATTCTCCACAACTCTTCGGGCTCTGGCCAGCAGGTAGTTGAAGACCCTCCTCTCCGGGGTGAGGGTCCTCTGGGGGAAAGGCCTCATGAGATGCCGACCCAGGCCAAAGGCTTCATCAGCCAAAAAGACAAAGGGGAGTCCTTCCACATTCCCTGCATCCGGTGGCAATGCAAGGTCATCACTCTGTAGACGAAGGGCAAACTCCGTCTGGGCGAAGGCTCCCCATCCGACATCCGGCCATTCTTCCCCACATCCACATAGAGGAATTCATACTGTGCTGACACCACCGCCATCAGCACGATACTATGAAACCCCTTGTAGTTGTAAAAAAAGGAGCCAGAACGGGGTGGTGGCACGATGCGGATGTGCTTTCCGTCAATGGCTCCTCCGCAGTTGGGGAAGTCCCACCGCCTGGCAAACTCCAATGCCACAGTCTGCCATTACTGTGGCATGGAAGGAAGCTGGGGAATCAAACAAGATAAAAAAAATGTAGTACTTTTGCAAATAACATTACAAGCAGATTAGACAAATACATTTGTGGCCAACATAAGTATAACATTTTGGTTAAGGATTATTAAAAAAAGAGAAACAAATTCACAATTCGCACATTGCTCACCCCCCTCTGATGGCCCATTTATTTTCTTTGGGGGGGGGGGGGGCTAGATGTGTTTGGGACCCCCCAAATCTCACAATCAGGAAAATTAATTAACAATTTGAGGGGGGGGGACTACAAGGGATCTGAAAAAAAAACATTGTTAACAGACTAGGCTAGATGTGTTTGGGCCCAGGAGAGCATGCTGGAGAGGTAAGTAAAGGTAAAAATGCATGTAGGCCAAAAAATTACTTAAAAAACGACAGCATGCATGGGGACAAAGGGGACATTCTCAGCATATTACAATCATGCTAATTAGGGAAGGATGAAAGAAATACAAAACATTATCATGCATTAAATACATAGAATGTGATATTATATACGAAAACTTAACCTCATATAGTCATCCTGCAGGACTTGGATGATAGCAGAACAGCTCTCTGGGATTATGACGCCCAGAGCCTGGGGGGAGATGCCTGTGGTGAACTTCAGGTCCTGCAGACTTCTCCCTGTCGCCAGGTAGCGCAACGTGGCAATGAGCCTCTGCTCAGCACTGATGGCTTCCCGCATAACGGTGTCCTGCCTGGTAATATAGGGGGACACCAAAGCCAACAGATGCTGAAATACGGGGTCAGACATCTGCAAAAAATTCCTGTAGTCCTCAGGATTATTCTCCACGATCTCCCGCAGCAGAGGCATGTGAGAGAATTGGTCACGCTGGAGCAACCAATTCTTGGTTCATGAACTCCTCCTCACCCTGTTCATAGACTCGTCTTGGTCCAATACAAGAAGACCAACAGACACACAAAGTCAGTGCTCAACACGATCTCTACGATGAGAACGTATACACAACATGGCTAAGAAACGGTCGTCTGAACAGAACAAACTAAACAGAACGCACTGAAGAACAGCAAGGCCTATGAAGAACGACCTGAAAAACAGAAACGAGTGGACAAGAACGCACTGAAAAACAGATACGACCTGACTACTCGCCCTGAAAGACAAGATACGAACCCACAAGCACCTACTGAATCGCAGAAAACGAACTGAAAGCACAAAGTCTGAAAAGCGCGAATTGTCTCTTCCCAAACTTTAACTAACACGCGGCAACACGAGATTAGCAAAAGCAGCCCAAGGGAGGACGCCATGAAAATGGAACTTCCCCTTTATACTGCCGTCGTACGTGTTGTACGTCACCGCGTTTTTAGACCGACGAGATTTTGGAATGATAGTGTGTATGCAAGCAAAGCTTCACAAGAATCTCGTCAAACTTGACAAGAAAACCGACGAGAAAAACGACACTTGTTTTACTCGGCCATGTGTACGAGGCTATAGGCCTGATATCGCAGCAAACTTGTCTAATAATGTGCAGATCACGGGTAGAGAGGAGGTTGGGGAGGTTACAAAGAGCTGCAGATCGTCCGCAAATAAGGCGCATTTATGTGTTGTTCGGCCACACTGAACACCCCCGATATCCGGATGGTTGCGTGTAGCGATTGCCAGAGATTCAGTCATCATGGCGAATATCAAGAGGGACAGCAGGCAACCTTGACGCGTTCCCCTGGCTTTCAAGATCGGGTTGGATTAGAGCCCCCGAAGTGTTAAGCCCCGTACACACGATCGGTTTGACTGATGAAAACCGTCCGATGGATGGTTTTCATCAGACCAACCGATCGTGTATGGTACCCATCGGTCTTTTTTCCATCGGTTGGAAAAAACAGAACTTGTTTTAAAATTTTCCGATGGATAAAAAACCGATGGGAATTTCCGATCGTCTATGGGCAAGTCTATTGGTTAAAAAACCCACGCATGCTCAGACTGAATTAGGAGACGGGAGCGCTCGTTCTGGTAAAACTAGCGTTCCTAATGGAGAGAGCACATTCGTCATTCTGCAAGTTATTGCTTCGTTTAATGC
Organism: Rana muscosa; assembly: GCA_029206835.1. NCBI lineage: Eukaryota > Metazoa > Chordata > Amphibia > Anura > Ranidae > Rana > Rana muscosa. The sequence goes on from CM055122.1 coordinate 1,044,158,183, forward strand.
AGCGCATGTTTTTTTGCTTTAGAACGGTCTTTAAAATGTCATTTTGGCAGCAGATCTTTCTCATGAGTTCTGAGAAACGTATGTCTTTCTTCTTTCTTGTGATCTTAGGAATAATTAGTTTAATTCTTCAAGGCCGACCTCACAAATTACACCTTTTTTTTAGTTTTTGTCTTAAAATTTGTTGTGCATTTTTTGGTGTGTCAATTTCTCCGAACAACTTTTTATTTTTAGTTTTTACTCATGGAGGTTGGTGTCCCTTGTTATTAATTACACATTGTATTTATGAAATCTTATTGCTACTTAAAAAAAAAAAACACATCAGGCATGTATGTTGGCTGAAATCAAATTCCCTTTATTTCGGAAAAAAAACAAACAAAAACCGAAGGGCAACTATTCAGAAATTAGCAGAGAATATCAAGTCATTAGATCCCAAATGCAGACCTGACTATGATCAATAATAAAATCAACAACAGCATGAAATCAGGAGCAGCAGCCAAAGACATACATCATCCCAAGCTGTGGTACTCCATCAACTTTCAATTTCTGGATGAGCAGCTCGAGGCCAGGGAATCACCTCCTGCTCTTCCCTGTAGCTTTCCTTCCACGCCTCTCTGCAGCATTCTCTCCACGGCCCCGTCCACGCACCCTTGCAGGCTGGGCCACTGTGGGTGGTGATGTGGCAGGAGAAGGAGGAGAAGGAGGAGAGGGATTGGCCTGCTGCGAGATATGGGTGGCCTCAGTCAGCAGCCCCCTCGCCCCCATGTGTACGGCCATATATATGAGGTGCTCACAAAGGGCCCGTTGTCCCGCCTCCATTCTGAGCAACTTATCCGCCAGATAGGTGCTAAAGCCTTCCGTAGGGTTGAGGGGGGCCCTCATAATGGCAGCAGCCTCCTGAATCATCTTTAGTGACTCCTCCTCCACTTGTGTCATCCGCCGTTGTTTTGGCGGTCTGACGTGGAGGGGAGCCACTTGGGAGACGGTGCTGCCACTAGGCCTGGGGACCTGCTGAGCCCTGCCTCCTCCTGCCTGCCACACTCCCGACCCTCTTCCTCCTGGCTTGCCTCATCCTGTTTTTAAAATAAAATGAAAAATTTGATTATTTGGGGAATCTATCACACACAATTTTGATCTCATTACTGTTTTTTTTTGGGGGGGGGGATGATGTCATTTATGGCTAATCCAAACAGTTCAACACAATATTACTTAGTGGACAATAAATATGATCAAAAATACTATACCTGGCTGAAGATGCGAAGATCTGGCTCTTCTAGCTCGGGAGGCTCCTCCTCCGCCTCTGCAGGGGTGGAGGGAAGGGTGGAAGGAACGCTGGAGGGAAGGGTGGAAGGAAGGGTTGAGGGAAGGCTGGAAATAGATTCCCTGGCCTCGATCTGGTCATCCAGAAATTGAAGATGTCTGTAGTACCACAACTTGGGCTTTACTACATCGTCGGCTGCTGCTCCTGATCTCTTTGACTGGCGCACTTCCTTGTATTTTTTTTTTATAGGAATTACGCAGGTTGTTGATTTTATTATTGATCATAGTGTAGTCTGCATCTGGGATCCATGGCTTCATATCCTCTGCTAATTTGGTAATAGTTGCCCGACGTACATCACTCTTGTGGTACGCAGGGTGTTTCAGTTCCCACAGGTTGCGCTGTTCCTTATATTTTTCAATAAAAGTCAGCATCACCTCCGGCTCTCGTAGTTTATGCATCTTTTTGGATCAGCAAGTTAAAAAAAAAGTAAAAAAAAGAAAAGGATCAGAATTGATTCTCCTCAACTTATCACAATATTGCCCTTTACAATCATGAACCATTATAGGCCACTGCAGGCCCGAGTTCCCTTCTTACCTTAGTTCACTTCGTTGGTTCACTTCCGGTCGTCCTTACTCCGCGCATCCCTAATAACTTCTTTCCCCTTTTTATACCCTGCGCATGCGTGTAACTCCGCCCTCGTCGCCCGCCCATGACAGACTTTTTCAGCATTTCCCCGCCCCTTAACGATCGGCGCACAGTGTGAGACGGCGACATGTCGCAGACACAGGTGGCTTCTTTAGTTGAAATTACCGACGAGTAAAGCCCGGAGGCGGAAACGTCCCGATCCAGTAAAAAAAGATACAAGGCGACTAATGTGTATTTTTCTGAGATGGCGGAGATGGTGGACATTCTGCGGAGGAAGGATTACGACGGCAAGCATGGCCCATAGGACACCCCTAATCTCCGGAAGTCACAAATTATGGACAAAGTGGCGAAGACTCTCTATAAAAAATATGGGGTCAGGAGATCCAAGGAACAACTCCGTAAAAGGTGGTCAGACCTGAAGCTCAGGGAGCCGGAGCAGTATAGGAAGCTTATAAAAAGCATTGAAAAAAGTAAGTATATTTTACTGTGTTCTTTCACATTGTAATATGTATTCTTCCATGTTTTGCAACATGTGCTTGGCTTGACTGGTTTCACATTTTAAAATCTCAACTTTTATGTTAAGTGGAGAGTCCACTTATTTGCTAAATGTGTGGAAAAAATTATTGCTGCTCTTCCCCCAAACATGTTTGGCACATATCCACATAAACTACATGTGGGCATGCCTCATTTTACTTCAACAATGTTTATCTACACATTGTTGGCTAGATGATGTGTTGTAAGGAAATGTAGAATGTGAATGAAAGGATAAACTGTATTCTGGGTAAAGGAGATGACACTCCAGCAGTTGTGTACTCTTTTTTGTTCTTCATCAAGATACTATACTCTGGGGCACATGACCAAATTTCTTAACGGTGTCACACACAGGTGGTCCAGTGGATACATTGGTGGTTATCCAAGTGTATTTGTGAGTGTCCTCCAAAATAACATGTTGCTTTGTTGAGTTTGCAAGATCTCATATGTTCATCTTGAAACTCAGGGCCAAATATCAATTGGACCCCACTTTAAAACATTGAGAATCCATTTTCAGGCCTAAAAAGTCTGTGTGCTAAAGGATACATTTTTTTTCTATTCCCATAGGGGAGAGGAGAGTGGGAGGACACCATGCTCAGGAGACGAGGAACCCAACACCACAGAAACTCCCCGAAGATCCCAAAGCAGACCAAGTTCAGCAGGTTCAGGAAGCGGAGGGGGAGAAAGTGGAGGAGGAGGAAGGGGAGGTGGAGGAAGGAGAGGTGGAGCTTATCAGCACAACAGGTCAGTGTCTGTCACCACAACTTCAAGGTAAATCCTGATGTAGGCCTGCATAGTTTAAAAATATTTGTTTCTTTTTAGGGACTGAACGTGGGAGTGTGTCAGGAAGTCCAAATCCTCCATTGTCGAGTGCCAGCGCCAAAATAATCATTCAGGAAATCATGGAATGCAGTAGTGAAATGGACATTATGAGAAAGAGAATGATTGTGATTGAGCAAAAATATAAAAACATGATAGATATTTTGGGGAGAATAGTGTGAACCCCCCCCCCTTTTTGTGTGTTTTGTTATGCGTCGGAAATTTTCTATGGGATTTCCACCAGCCCAAATGTGAGGATGCACACACTGAAGACTCAACATGTGCTATCTGCCGTCACAGGATATCTATGTCCCTGTTTTGGGGGTGCAACCTCTTCCTCCCTCCTCAAGTAGGGGAGAGGAAGGGTTTTCACCCCCAAAGCACGTCCATTGATCCCCCATGATGGCAGATAGCACATGTTTACCCTAGCCATGGGATCATGTTGAAAATACCCATTTGAGCCCCAAAAAGAAAGTGTGGTTCTTCACATTTGGGATGGATCAGGGGTAACATCACCCCATCTCCTGTTTGTATTTTTCACTGTGTTATTTTATTACTTTTTCAGAAAAAAAATGTGGCTTTTGACCCATGCATGTTTCTGCAAAAAAAGCCGCACAAAAAAAAAAAAAAAATTTAGAAAAACAACCAAAACTGTGGTGCAATCAATAAAAACATTTGGGAAGTCTAAAAAAGGCGTGCCTTGTTCTTTCTATGCTCAATAGCAGTTCTGAAGATGCAAAAAGAGTGTTTTTACCTATGAGATTGGAGGCTATTTACTAAGGACAAATACACTTGGCACTACTAGAACCTGGGAGACACATAAACCACAAATAAAAGAATGACAACACAAGTTTGTAGTAAATCAAATATTTTTGTTTATTTTTGTTTATTTTTGTTTATTTTAAAAAGGTAAAATCAAAGTTCAGATGTGGTCTGGCATTGCGATGGCCTACCCATGAAGTACTCTACGTATTTCTGACGTACTTCACGGGCACTTTGGGGGGCCAAGCCAGTACGGGCAGTGCTGAGGCCGGTCAGATTTATCAGTTCAGAGGGACCGGCCTCAGGCCCAACTGATGACACATAATTTGTGGAGAATTTCCGTAAAAAATTGTGCAACAAGCAGCAGCAGTAGACAATGTTGTTGAGTTTATAATCCGCCAAATTTATAGCTGTCTGGAACAGGCGGAACCGGCTGGCCATTATCCCGAAGGCATTCTCCACAACTCTCCGGGCTCTGGCCAGCCGGTAATTAAAAACCCTCCTCTCCGGGGTGAGGGTGCGTTGGGGAAACGGCCACATGGGGTGTGGTCCTAGTCCAAAAGCTTCATCCGCAATGAAAAAGAACGGTAGCCCTTCCATGTTCTCTGCATCTGGAGGCAGTGCAAGACCCCCAGCCTGCAGACGGTGAGCAAACTCCGTCTCTGCGAATGCTCCGCCATCGGACATCCGGCCGTTCTTCCCCACGTCCACATATAGGAACTCGTACCGTGCCGACACCACCGCCATTAACACAATACTATTGAAACCTTTATAGTTAAAATAGTATGACCCCGAACGGGGTGGCGGCACTATGTGGACGTGCTTCCCATCAATTGCCCCTCCGCAGGAAATCCCGCCGCTGGGAAAATTGGGAGGCCACAGTCAGCCATTCCTGTGGTGTGCTAGGGAACTGTGGAGTCAAACAAAAAGAAGACATTAGTACGGTTTATGTTTACAGTGCAAGCAGATTACACGCAAAAACATTGTTGACCAACATCATTCTAACATTATTATTTAAGGGAGTTTTTCCTACCAATAAACAAAGGCCCACTTAGCAGATGCCTCACCCCCGCTGAGTGGACATTCTAAAATAATCTAAGGGGGGGGGGCTAAGGTGATTGTGGGGGATCCAAAAAAAGGCTCAACCACTCTGCTGAGCTTGATTGAGAACTAAAAAATGTTTTACATCTTTAGGGGGGGGGGGGAGGGAGAGTTGTCAAACTACGCGGGCAATGACCCCAAAAAAATGAAAAGGAAAATAGAAGGCTAGCTGGGTTTGCGCCCACGATAGCATGCTGGAGAGGTTAGTGAAGGGAAATAGGCATGTAGGGCCCAAAAAGGCCTTTACAGGTAAAAACATGCATGGGGAAAATGGGGACATTACCAGGATATTACAAACAGGCAAATTTGGGTTAGGAGGGAAAAAATAAGAAGATTCTAAAACAATCAAAACATATAATGTGAGGTTAAAGGAGCAAAATTACCTTCATATAGTCCTTCTGCAGGACCTGAATGATGGCCGAACACGTCTCAGGGATAATGATCCCGAGAGCCTGGGGGGAGATGCCTGTTGAGAACTTGAGGTCCTGCAAGCTTCTCCCAGTCGCCAGGTATCTCAACGTGGCAATAAGCCTCTGCTCGGCAGTGATGGCCTGGCGCATCACAGTGTCCTGCCTCGTTATATAGGGGGACAGCAAATCCAACAGACGGTGAAATAGGGGGTCCATCATCCTGAGATAATTCCTGAAATCATCAGGATTATTCTCATGGATTTCCCGCAGCAGAGGCATATGAGAGAATTGGTCCCGCTGGAGCAACCAATTCTTAGTCCATGAACTCCTCCTCACCCTGTTCACGGACTGAACTCGGGTTACAGTGTTAACTGCAACACCAAGCCCAAAGCCAGCACGAGCTCGAGAACGAGAACGCACTTCAAACATGGTTTTAAACCGGTCGGCTGGTCAGAACGCACTCAAACAGAACGCACCGTGGAACAGCAAGGCCTGAGAAGAACGACCTGAAAAACAGTAAACGAACGGCCAAGAAGGCACTGCAAGGCAGTAACAACCTGACTGCACGCACTGAATCACAAATACAAACCCACAAGCACAAACTGAACACCAGGAAACGATCTGCAAAGCACGGAGACTGAAAAGCGCGAATCGGCTCTCACCAAACTTTTACTAACACGCGGTAACACGAAATCAGCAAAAGCAGCCCAAGGGGTGGCGCCATTCGATTTGTTTGGCCCTTTTATAGCGCGTCGTACGTTTTGTACGTGCCGTCGTTTTCTTGCCGTCGGTTTTTTAACTGATGGTGTGTGGCCAAGACTGATGAAAAACAGTTTCATCGGATTTCCGATGGTCAAATCCATCGGACAAAAATCCATAGGTTATCCAATCGTGTGTACGGGGCTTTACTTTAGCTTCCGGCGTGGAATATAAGGCTTCTAGGATCCCTATAAAGTTTGGGCCGAAACCCCAGTGCCGCAAAACCGCAAAGAGATATGGACAGGATACATTTGGCACTTTGTAAGGGTGAGGGGGGAGCAGGTACCTGGTTTAGATATGTACCAACTCCCACTTCTGGCTCAGATTGCTGGAATGATCTGAGCCTGAGGTTTGGCCCCCCTTCCTTCCCCCACAGTCTTCTGGGAAAATCACAGGCCCCAGAAGACTACGGGACCATTCAGAAGGCATAGCGCAGCTTGCGCATGTGCAGTAGGAAACTGGCTGTGAAGGAACTGCCTGTTTCCTATACCTGCACCCGTCAACCGCAACCCAAAGCCTATTGAAGAATCAGGTCGGGTGATGACATCGCTGGATCCCTGGACAGGTAAATGTCCTTATAGTAAAAGTCAACAGCTACAGTATTTGGGGGGGGGGGAGCCTGGAGCTTCTCTTTATGGACAAAAAGGGGGAACTCAAAAGTTTACAGTTGTCATCAGAACAATTTGTATTCTTGTACAGGTTAGTGTGTTGCAGCTCCTCCTGATACATTCTTACCAAATGAAATGAATGAAAAATCCAGTAGGAACTGTGGAAACCCTTTATAATAATCCAGATCTATAAACTCAAGCACAGATAAATAAAGAGTCCCCAATATATATAAGAAATTGGAAGCTGGTTTACCTTTTAAGCGCCTAAAAAGAAAGGATACCCCAGGGGGCTTTGTATTGCAGCAAGGAATACTGATGTTTGTTATTATATCAAAGACATATTTAATTGTCAAAATTACACAGTAAAAACATATACATAATGTTATATAATAGTGAATATACATATCTTCTAAATCAATGTGGTCTATCCACTGACAACTGGACATTGCGGCTTGCTTAATTTCCGCTATGATATATATACCCCCTCTTTATCAGTTTAATATTAACCGTTTGGAGACCATCAGAATTTTGGTCTATTACCAATCTAGTCTCACCCCAGCGATTTAGGGTGAGTACTACATTATACACACTGCTATTACAGGCATATTTTGTATACCAATCAGCTCATTCAAACTATTTTTGTTCTAGCTTAACAACTATTTGGCTTGTGCCTCACCATCGGCTTGGCTGGCATCGGTTCTAACTGGCAATTTTACCCCTTATCTCATTCCCTCCCACACCTTACCTTCCCCCATTCTCCCTTCCCCTCTCGTCCTCCTCCCATGTCCTATCTTCTGCCCTAGAATTGTTCCTTTCCTCCCTCTCCCTTCCCTCCCTACCTTCCCCCACCTTCCCTTCCCATTCCAATAGTCCTCAGCCCATCCTGGTAGGGCTTCTGTAATGATATTGGATCTTACTCCAGTGACATTCAAACGTAAAGACTTCTGAGTGTGAGTATTACTTACCAAGTAGTTGTTCAGTTATCTTTTCAATACTTTTACAATTTTATGGCTATACTATATGCTCTATCGAGCACCCCAATTAATCTATATATTTACCAAATTCCCTTTGTCTATAATATATACATATCAATTGTTTTATTGTTTACCATGCCCCCATGATTGGTTTGCGTCCTCATGGACTATGTGCCTTCATGTCCTTTTTCTGTCCTGTGAGCTGCTGTTCGGCTGACTAGTTCCTTTTCTTTTCTTTTTATGTATATCTTTATGTATTTTTACTTATACAAGCATCCATTAGGTAACCATGATACGTCTAATACATTGTATTTCTATTTCATTAGCTTTGTATTCTGTTGCTTTCTGAAGAAGCGTGTTTTCACGCGAAACTTGCTAAAGCTGTGGACCTACTGGGTATTACAATTCTAGTCTTCACTGTCGATATCTAGCTAACCGTATGGTATTTGGAGAATCATTCTCCTACAGATCCTACTTGTATTGTATACTTTGTATCCCTCAGTGATTGTACCTGGTCGGCCCATACATACAATTGCTCAAATGGCTTTTAGGAAATCTTTTTAATGTTACTTTTTGTAAATTAATAAAATTTTTATATTTTTTCATAATTGTATTCTGCTTAATTTGTGCCTATAAAGTCCAAAGTCCCCCACAATTCCTTTCTCTATAACTATAGGACGCGGCACACGCTTATTATGTATCCACAATACCACTATGTGTTAAGATACAATTAAATTCCTTTTCATATACATAATGTTACAGCCGTAAGGATACATAGACAATAACATAGCATGATGATCTTGTATTAGAATAAAACTAAAAAACCCGACACGTTTCAACCTCATCATTGCGGTCTTCTTCAGGGGGTGAAAAGGAGATGCTCTAGAAGAAAATTATGTGGGTAAAATTGTTCAAAAGACAAGAGCACTCTCAACAATCAAACATCTACAGTGAGTATAGTATTTTTTTAAGCGCCTAACAAAAACTGTTGATTTAGGCTGGAATGGCCCTTTAAAAGTCAGTTGATGCATATTTGAGTTCTATTTTTGCCACAGATTCCCTTTAAAACTGTGAATATCAGGCAAAATGATTTTCATTATTTAAACCATTTTTTTCATTTCTCTAGAAACTCTTCAGAACGTGTGCCCCTTATCTAATTATGTCACAGAATGAAAAGAGATAACGATGGAAAAACCATTACATTCACAATAAAACAGAGCTATTAATTAGAAGCTAGCTGAAAGCAATGTGGAAATATTGTGTTGAACATTAGAAATAAAATATACATTAGAAAAAAAACTGCGTGCATTGCCTAATATTTCAACTTGTAGTAATTTCAGGTAATATTCCTTTGATTGGCAGAATACCAATCAAAGGTTTGTTTTCTTGTGTGCTATTTCCTAATCTCTATGCACTTTTCAAGCTTAGTTCCTGATGGATGCATAAAGGGGAGATTTATTAGCTGTTGGTGCTAGCCTGAAACTAATGCATGCAGTTTAAATAGCATTCATAAACTGTGCTCCAACTTTCAATGCATGAATAAAAATATCAGTTTTATTACCACTTGCATTTTATTGATGTTATGTTTTATCCATACTTTTGTGTGAAAAGCTATTTTGAAAGACTGTATGTAAAATTTAGCAATCTGTGTGTGTTGTACATTTAATATTGTCTTTTTTTTTTCATTAACCTGTAACCAAGATATGTTCATTTAAGAGTTTACATACTGTAATGATCTATAAAAATCCTAAGCACTGTAGCTGCTGGCAATATGGAGTAATGCATTCTCATACCTAACAGCTAAGGTGCTAAGATTAACTTATAATGCATTGTAGAACAGTGTAAACTCTGGTTAGGTGGATTACTGTGGTAAATCATGTGTTTTGGCCAATGAAAGTCAGCTCTTCCAGCAGCCCTATGTCTGTGTTGGAGTTAGTAGTGAGAGACAGCTGACAGTGATTTTATTGAGAAGTTTGTGCTATTGAACCGTTCTAGTGTGCTATATACAGTGCTATATTTAGTGCTGTATGTTGCCTCTGGTCAGGGCCGCCATCAGGAATTTTGGGGCCCCTTACACAGCTTCAGGCATGGGCCCCCTGGAGCAGAGGAGAGCCGGGGGGGGAAAGTGCTTCTTCCGCCGCAAACTGAGAATCGCGGTGGGGGGGCTGCCGCGAATTGAAAGCGGGGGGGTGCCACGAATTGAGAAGCAGGGAGTGCTGTCTCCGCGAATTGTTGAGGTCAGGGGGGGGGCTTTGGGTGCTGACGAACATCCGGGCCCTGGGACCTATGGGCCTCTGGGGACCTCTGGGCCCCTTACAATTTTTTTTTTTTTATAAAAAACATTTATAAAAAAAAAAAAAATTATAAAAAAAAGGGGGGTTGCCATCCAGGGCCCTGGGGACCTCTGGGCCCCTTACAAAAATGATATAATAAAAAATAAATAAATAAAAAAATAATAATAATTTATTTTAAAAAAAAGGGGGGTTGCCATCCGGGGCCCTGGGGACCTTTGCGCCCCTTACAAAAAAAAGAGATTAAAAAAAAGGGGGGTTGCCATCCGGTCCACTGGGGACCTCCGGGCCCCTTGCAGGTGTACTGCCTGTACCCCCTGATGGCGGCCCTGCATTACAGTGTATTACATTATATTACATTACCGTATATTACATTGCATTACATTACACTGTAAATTACAGTGAATTGCAGTTTGTAGGACTAGGGAGAGTGGAGGGTTACCGTGCCTGTATTAACTGTTTTTTTATTATTTATTTAGCAACACGTTCTGTTACTGTGTGTTTCTGCTTTCCCCCCTTCTTTTTTTTGTGTTTTATTGCTTTTTTTTTTCTTTTCTAGTTTCTTTTCAAAATAATTTTTTGCTTTGACTTTTATGGGAAAAAAATCTCTATACAATTTTGTTAGGGTATTTTATTTATTTAATTAATTTTAAATTTATGGGTTCAGCAGCAGCATGAATTTATCGATGACACTGAAAAAGCTGGATTTTGTTATCAGTACAGCACAGCATACTATTGTGGTGCAGTAGAGTGCACAAAAATTACCACAGTGTTAAGTGCATCCCCCATCAAGCTGTTGTCATAGCTGGTAAAAATACAGGGAATTCACTATTAAAATTATAGAATTATTTTTCAGAAACCGCGCTAGTGCCAATACTATATCTAAAATAGTTTGTGCAAAGCAGTAACTCAACCATGTCATATAACCATAGTGCATACAAATATAAGAAAAACAGAGGTTATGCAATACAAGGTAAGTTAAGTATACATTCAGTAAAACATAACACTAATGTATTATATACTGTTGATAAAATTCACGTGAGTATGTGAGAAATTAGTGAAGAAATCTTCTTTAAAAACTAATTGAAAGAAATCCAACACCAGCAGTGATATAAACTCCCTCTGTGAAACCTCCACCTTCAATAATAGGGGCGCTTATCAGATCCTATTGACCTTCTCTCTCTCTAGAAAGGTCAATTGAGCAATGATCGTAACCATCTATAATGTTTTGCAGGTGGAGATGCACTCCCGTGGGAACTGACCCCCATGGCTTATCTCCAGGCTGGTCACTCCAGATACCATGGGCCAAGGTACAGAGGGAAAAAATTCTCCAATTGTTTAAATAGTTTTATTAACTGCAACACTGTGGCAGGTTAATGCGGCTGCGCCAATCGCCATAGGTGTACGTCGGGAGCTTAAGAGCGATAGGGGGCCTGCGCGCGCCACCGGGGGGGTTTGCATGCCCGCAGTGCATCGCTGAAGCCGATGCACATGGCCGCGATGTCCGCCGGCCATCCGCGATCACTCCACAGAGAGCCAGGATGGGAATCTGTCAATGTAAACAAACAGATCCCAGTGCTGACAGGGGAGGAGCGAGAGGAATGATCCTAGTGATCAGGAACAGCAATCTCTCTCCTCCTCCAGTTAGTACACTGCCCCCACAGTTAGAAACACCTCCCTAGGGAACACTTAACCCCTTGATTGTCCCCTAGTGTTAGCCCCCTCCTGGCCAGTGACATTTATACAGTAATCAGTGGCTATTTCTAGCTCTGATCACTGTATAAATGTCAATGGTCCCAAAAAAGTGTCAAAAGTGTCCGATCTGTCCACCGCAATGTCGCAGTCCCACTAAAAATCGCAGATCGACGCCGTTACTAGTAAAAAAGAAATAAATAATAAACATGCCATAAATCTATCCCCTATTTTGTAGACGCTATAACTTTTGCGCAAACCAATCAATATACACGTATTGCGATTTTTTTACCAAAAATATGTAGAAGAATACATATTGGCCTAAACTGATGAAGAAATGTATTTATTTTTTTCGGGATATTTATTATAGCAAAAAGTAAAAAATATTGTTTTTTTTTCAAAATTCTCGCTCTTTTTTTGTTTATAGCGCAATAAATAAAAACTGCAGAGGTGATCAAATAGCTTGATTTAAATACAGCAGCAACCTAATTTGATTAATTTCAGTGGCATGTTGCAAACAAAAGTCATCTGGAAGAATAGATGGTGAGTAAATTCTCCACTTTTCCACCAACAAAAGAAATGAAAATCCCAAGATAACATCACTAAAACAAAAGTTTTAAGGGAAGCCTTGAAAAAAAAAACAGTTTAACCTAAAATAAATGCCCTTAACAACCAACATAAAATATAAACCAATATACCTTGACAACAAATGTAAACCCCAAGATACCATAACCTTTAAAGAAAAGCCTTGCAGCAAAAGCAAAAAAATGCTGCTATGGACAGGACAGCAGCTAAAAGTGACTACTGACCTCAGATCAACCACAAAATAAAATGAAAGACAAATAAAGACCTCAACCATGAGAAAAAAAACATCAAAGGATTGTATTGCCCATAGAGCTAGCAATCATAAATTAAGTACAGTTTTCGCCCTTCTTATGCAGTTTGCCAACTTTTCCTATTCTTTCCCTACAAAAGCTTCCACTTCACTGAAACTATAGAGTTAATTTATTAAAGACAAAAAGACTGTTCATTTTGCAAGGAAAGCTGCACTTTTCAAGGGAATTTTCCCAAGAGCTTACAGAAATTGGTGAAATTTCACTTTGTAAAAAATACCCAATCTGGAATATACCAAATAAAAATAACAGAATTTTTGCTTGCATATGATTGGATGATGGAAGTCAGCGGAGCTTCACCTCATTCACTAAGTTTTGGGGAAAATTCCCTTGCTTTTGTAGTGAGGGGGCGTCATATTGACCCTTCGTAGGCCCCTTTCACACGGGCGGACCGTTCAGGTCCATCTGTCAGTTTTTAGGCGGACCCGGACGGACGCTCCGTGCACCTCTATGGAGCCACGGATGTCAGCGGTGACATGTCCGCTGACATCAGACCTGCTCCGATCCGCCAAAGTGTAACAGAGTAAAACCCTACTTTTCCACCCGTCTGGCGGATCGGATCGGATGACAACAGACTCTACGGCCCGTCATCATCCGATCCCCCATAGGGGAGAGCAGCGCTCTGACCGGTCGGTCCCTGCACAGTGTGCGGAGACAGACCTGTCATCTGCCTGCTCAGCGGGGATCGACGGAGCAATCCCCGCTGAGCAAAGCGGAGCCCGCACACGGACACGTCCGTGTAAAAGGGCCCTAAGTCTGCTAATCATAGTTTAAAGGTCAGGAAGTGAAATATAGTTTAAAAACATTTCCTTGATGAATTGGCACATAAATTCACAAGGACTGAAAATCTTAAAACCCAGGATTTACCTTGAACCCATGGTGGTAGGGAATACAAACCGCATCCCTATTTTTTGGTGTTGGAACAGTAAATAATGATAACATTTAATAGTAGCTTGTTGACTGTTGCTTACTCTGCAATTTAGGCATTGTTCATTTATGTTTATAAAAAAAGTGAGAACTGTGGATGTGTGAATTATATACTGTATTCATCACTATTACCAGGCAAGACCTGAGAGTACTTTCATTTTTATTAATAATACAATTTGTTGTAAACTGTCTACCTAATGCATGTTTCTGTATCTCAATGCTAATATTATCTCAGGTTATGCATACATTTCTTTCAGATATAATTATACAAGGCATTAATTACTGAGTTAAATTAAATAAGATATTTTTCTATTTGAACAGGTTGCATAAAACTAAAGGACACAGGCTGCACGGGCAATTTGGTTATAGGTTTAATTTTTTGGGATAGTTGATGCATCTGTTATATACTATATTCAATCGTAGGATTTAGAAGGCTTTCCCGCAGCTTGGCAGTACATTAAATATTAGTTAACCTTTGATGAAAAGTGACCTGCCTCTTACCAGCATGAACATGTTTAGTATAATCTCTTTATCCTGTCTGAAAAATTGTCCCCTTAGACACTTTATTGCCTAAGGGCTAATGACAGATGGCTTGGAGTATTGCATTTCTGAGATAAATCTGATTATGGCATCTACTAGGTTTGAAAGGTAGGAAAAGAAATAGCGATTTTCTAAAGGTGACAAGTCGCAATATAAGTAGACTATGAATTAAGTAATCCAAAGGGAATTGATTTATACTTCACAATTGACCTTCTGCATGGAGATGTCATAGGATGTTTCTTAGCTCAGGGTCTCCCAACTTTATGATATTATGTATCTTTTTCGACCATCAGATTACTTGATCTATGCTGTATGCTGTGTTATCCATAGTGCCAAAAATAACCTGCAATTTTTTTTTAATAGTAACCTGTAAATATTTTTACATATTTAAAAAAAGATATACAGTAGCTATATTAGTGATAAAAATATATCCATTGATTATGCCTCATAGACTATTTATTACCTACATAATGTAAAAGGCAGAAGTACTATATGTGTCTGTCTGAACTAGAGGTACATATTCCATCAGCTGAGCTCATACAGTATAAAACATCCTAATAAATAAAATGACAAAGTAACATAAAGGGGTCATTTACTATAGCTCCAATATGTGATCCTGCAGTCCATGAAAATAGCGCCCAATTAAAGCCAATTAATGCCAACTCTCAGAAACTGGGCGGACTTGCAAATGAAAATTGCGCTATTGCCGGGGGGAACATGCCAGTCAGATCGCACATGCGGGAATAGTTGAAGTCAATGGGGCTCGAACCTGCAAAATCCGAAGTCCTCACTGAAGGCTTATATGCAAGTTATTTGCTAACAAAAGTGTATGGAGATCCGGGCACTGCCCTAGGGGACATGTATCAATTTAATTATTTATTTTTTAAACTACCGTTTTTTTCAGGAGAAGTGCCTGGGGGGTCCCCTTGGTCTGCCTGTAAAGTGGCACATCTGGCCAATGTGTTTACAGTGTCACAGCAAAATGAAATTTCTAAAGGAAAAAATTTAATTTAAACTTGCTCGCGGCTGTAATGTATTGCCGACTCCCGGCAATATAGATGAAAAATCAATGAAAAGATTGGACATGGGGTCCCCCCTAAATCCATTCCTAGACCCTTATCCGAGCATGCAGCCTGGGGGATAGGATAGGGGGGATGAGCGAGCACCCCCCTCCTGAACCATACCAGGCCATAACATGCCCTCATAACCATAACATAACACAACCATAACATGCCCTCAACATGGGAAGGGTGCTTTGGGGTCCCCCCCAAAGCACCTTGTTCCCATGTTGATGGGGACAAGAGCCTCTTCCCAACAGCCTTTGCCCAGTGGTTGTCAGGGTCTGCGGGTGGGAGGCTTATTGGAATTTGGAAGCCCCCTTTAACAAGGGGGGCCCCAGATCCCGGCCCCCCCTATGTGAATGGGTACAAACCCTTCCCATTCACCAAAAAAGTGTCAAAAAAGTAAAAACGACAGCAGACAGTTTTTGACAATTCATTTATTTAAAAAAAAAGCGTCCCGCGATCCACCACCCCCCCCGCCCTATGTGAATGGGTATCGGGTACTTTGTACCCCTAGCCATTCACCAAAAAACGTAGTGTAATGTGACAAAAGACAATAACCGGTTTTTGACAATTCCTTTATTAAAAATGTCTTCTTCCCTTTTTCTTCCTTTTTCCTCCAGTCTTCCTCCAGTCTTCCTCCGGTCTTCAGCTTCTTCTTCCCCCGCTTCGTCCTCCGTTCTTCTTCCTCCGCCACTGCTCCCGCTGGAGATTAAAAAAATTAACCTCCTTCGATGCTGCGATGGGGCGGATGATGTCATTCTGAGACCCCGCCCATTGTGAATTCACCACCCGGGGCATGATGGGTCTGTGATTTCACAGAGGACGGGGTCTTAAAATTGACCCTGCGACATTTTGGGCTGGGACCCAAGATGTTTTACCGCATTACTTCCCTTTATTCTAACCCCACGGCACAAATGTGCATAAATGGCACTTTGAGTGACTCATTCCAACTATTTAATGGGACTAGACAGGGCTGCCCTCTTTCTCCCCTCTTATTTGCCCTTACCCTCGAACCCTTTTTGGCAACCATAAGATGTAATTTAAATATACATGGGATTCAAGTAGGTAATAAAACGCACAAATATGCGGCATATGCGGACGATATTTTATTTTTTATCCAGCAGCCTCGTATCTCGCTTCCTAATTTAATGTCAGCGTTTTCTACTTTTCAGACACTCTCTAACTTTAAAATTAACCTATCTAAGTCTGAAATTCTAAATATTAATCTACCTGGAAGGGAGGTGGAAAATTTAAAACCCCTCTTTCCTTTTAGATGGGTTCAACGAAGTATGAAATATCTGGGAGTGAATCTTGTGCCTCACATTCAGTCCCTCTTTAAATATAATTACATCCCATTATTGAATAATATTAGAAGGGATTTACAAAAGTGGAACACGCTGACACACTCATGGTTGGGTAAAGTGAGTATAATTAAAATGAACATTCTGCCTAGAGTTCTTTTTTTCTTTCAAATGATCCCATTGGGTGTGCCTATAGGATTTTTTTCCCTATTACAGACCATGGTCTCCCGCTTTATTTGGAGGAACAGTCACCCCAGAGTAACTAAGGAAGTATTATTTCGCTCCAAGGAAGCTGGGGGACTGGCCCTTCCAAATTTGAAGGCTTATTATAATGCTGTGATTCTGTCTAGAATATCCGAATGGAAATATGCTGCTAATTCCAAACTTTGGGTGAGTTTGGAACATGTTCTTAGTAACACAGACCTAGCAACTACACCCTGGTTGCCACGCTTACATAGACACCTTGCTCCAAGTACCTCCATTTTAACCACTTCCACCCTTGATGTATGGGATGCCTTACACAGGAAGTTCTCGTGGTCATATGCTTCTCCTCTGTTACCGCTTTTGGACCACGATTATTTCTTACCTGGCCTACTAGATCCTGGCTATAGGTCGTGGTTGCCAGAAGAACCTCTTCTACTACATCATGTTCTTCGAGCAAATGCGCTTAAGCCTCTTAAGGAGATTCTCGGCCTTAAGCCCATTATGTTTCTTGATAAATGGAGATATAATCAATTGCAAGGTTTCCTTAGAACTCTGCCTCAGCCGCTTAGAGGGATACAGGACTTAAACAGTATTGAGGAAGTTTTTAATTCAATGGATCCACCTGAACATTGTATCTCGGTATTCTACAAATTACTTATCAAGCTCCAAGGTGATACTTATCCTCCCTTTCTCGCTAAGTGGGAGGCAGACTTGGAATCCTGCCTCTCAGACAGCCAAAAGGATAAAGTCCTACAGCTGACTCATATCTCTTCAATTGCATCAAGGATGGCTGAGGTCAATTACAAGCTACTAACCAGATGGCACTACACCCCATCAAAGCTTCATCAGATGTTCCCCGACAACTCCCCGTTGTGTTGGAGGAATTGTGGGAACAGAGCAACCCACGCTCATATATGGTGGTCGTGCCTACTCATCCGCCCCTTCTGGTCTAGCATTATTCGAATTATCCAACAAATATCCAATATTAATCTTCCTGCTGATGCATGGACCATTCTTTTTCATGCTACTAAGGAACCCGTCAGAAAATACAAATGTTCTTTAGTTCCACATTTGCTTAATACGGCTAAAGCACTTATACCTACCCTTTGGGGTCAGCCTGAGACTCCATCCGTGAAAAAGTGGTTTCAAAAAATTTCAGAGGTCCATCTTATGGAGGATATCACTCATTGTAACAAGGACACTTTTCAACGACACACTTTAACTTGGACTCCGTGGATGGAGTTCAAGGACACCACAACCTATAGAGAGATACTTGCACAATCCCACTGAGACTCGTTTACACCTATTGAATAAGCTATCTATATCTTAAGGATGATTCCCTGTGGTTATTCTTTGGCTTATCCCTTAAGAGACTAAAATGTAATGTGACAAACATTTTATTGGATACCATGCATGCCGGCCTTTCCTTTCCTTCTTTTTCTTTTCTTTTTTATACCCCTAATTATGTTTTCTTCCTTTTCCCGGAGAGAGTGAGAGAGGGGGATTAGATTTTGTTCTTCGTTGAGGCTCCCCATACCTTCCCCCTCCTCCCCCCCCTTTTTATTTATTTATTTATTTTATTTTTTGGGCACAGGTGACGATAATTTTACCTGTTATTTTTCTCTCTATATATATGTTTTGTCACTTCATCAGTGTAGTCACTTGTAAATTCATCCCTTAGTCTTTTATATAGTCCACTTTTAGATTTTAACACTTGTCTTTTAGTTTGTAGTAGTTTTTGAAATCACTTTTTTTTTTTACACTCTTTTTTTAATTAATTTTACGTTAGAAGACATCAACACTAGAGTGATAGCACATAATATATCTGGGGGAGAGTATGGGGGATCGTATTCCCCCATCCCCCCCTTTCTAAAATCCTTCCCACTCCCCCCCTTCCCTCCCCCCCCTTTTTTTTTTGGCACAGGTGACGATAACTTTACCCCTCACTTTTCTCTTTATATACATGTTTTGTCACTCTATCAGCACTGCCACTCATAAATTTATCCCCTAGTTCTTTATATTGTCTATTTTTAGATTTAACTCCTGGGGGTTAATTTTTTTTTTTTTTTTTGTTTTTTTGTTTATAGTAGTTTTCGGAACCACTTTTGTTTCCCTTTATTATTTAATTTCACTTTAGAAGACATTAACACTAGAGTGATAGCACATAATATATTTGGGGGAGAGTATGAGGGATTGTATTCCCCCATCCCCCTCTTCTAAAATCATCCTCACTCCCTCCCCCCCCTTTTTTTTTTTTTCTCCTTCTCTCTCTCTCTCTCGCTCCATTTCCCCATTTCCCCATCTTTCCCTCTTTTCTCCCCCCCCCCCTTTTTTTTTTTTTATGGGAAATATTGAGACTGTAAATGTGTTTTATGTATTGTAATGTGTGTTATATATGTTTTTGGAAAATTAATACAAAAAAAATGTTGCATTGGCTATCAGGCATTCACCTATTGTCAGCATATGCTGCTGATTAAGATGTAAACTTTTCAGTTTTTATTTTCACAGTATTTAGCTGGTTGCTAAGCAAGGGGCTGGAAAGCCGCCTGCCGCATCCTTAACAACCGATGAGTCCTCAGCTGTCAGCAGGGTGAATGTAAAAAAAATAAAAACTTGCCCAAAAAAATGTCAAAAAAATCAGCATGGGGTCCCCTCTCAGGTCCATACCAGTCCCTTCGGGTCTAGTATAGATTTGGAGGGGACCTCTCACATGCCAACATTTAAAAAAAAATGGCGTGGGGTCCCCCCAAAATCCATACCGGACCCTTATCCAAGCATGCAGCCTGGAGGTCAGGTTAAGAGGGGACGAGCGAGCGACTCCCCCCTCCTGAACTGTACCAGGCCACATGCCCTCAACATTGAGAGGGTGCTTTGGGGGCCCCCAGATCCTGCCCCCTATGTAAATGGGTACATTGTACCCCTACCCATTCACCAAAAAAAGCAGTGAAATGTAAAAAAAAACAATAGCTGTCCTTTGTTGTCCCTCCTGCCGCCGTATCTCCTGTCGTCCGCCGTCTTCTCCCGCTGTGTCACCGGTTACCCGCTAATAAAAAAGAGACGCTCTTCTTCTGTGTCTGTCTTTCTCTGTGTTGTCACCCGCTGTGCGAGAGCCCACCTCATGGATATGTACAGTAGGTGCCGCCGACATTGTATATTCATCGCAATCCTATCACAGAGATTCTCGGCGACAGGGGTGCCGACATCTCGGCGACAGGGTGGCGACACATCTCGCGCTCGCTGCAATAGCGAGGAGACGCGGCACTGTATTGAACGGGGATCCGACGTGGATTCCCGCCAATACCAGGCACTGTGTTTGGTATGAATCCTGAGCGGGAACTCCACGCCAAATTTTTAATAAAAAAACGGAATGGGTTCCCCCTCCAGGAGCATACCAGGCCCTTGGGTCTGGTATGGATTTGAAGGGGACTCCCCAAAGCCGAAAAATCGGCGTGGGGGTCCCCCTCATAGTCCAAACCAGACCCTTATCCGAGCACGCAACCTGGCAGGCCGCAGGGGAAGAGGGGGGATGAGAGAGCGGCCCCCCTCCCTCCTGAACCAGACCGCATGCCCTCAACATGGGGGGTTTGGTGCTCTGGGGCAGGGGGGCGATCTGCGGCCCCCCACCCCAAAGCACCATGTGACTGTGACGTCATGAGAAGCCTATATAAATCACTGCGGACCGAAGATTTAGCATTACAGCGAGAGGAAGCGACGAGTCAACATCGAGGAGGAGAAGAGGGAAGAAGACGCCGACGGCGACGACGGGAAGACCGGCACCTCCACTAGCAAAAGAGCTGGAAGAAGATAGTGGAGGGGCCGGCAGAAGGACAACGGAGAGCCGGACGAGACGACGGGGAAGACGGGGCCTCCGCTAGCAAAAGAGCTGGAAGAAGATAGCGGAGGCCCGGCAGAAGGAAGAAAGAACCGGAGAGGAGAAGAGGGAAGAAGGCGACGGAGAAGACCGGGCCCCGCTAGCAAAAGAGCTGGAAGAAGATAGCGGAGGCCCGGCAGAAGGAAGAAAGAACAGGAGAGCGCGACGACGACACCCGAGACCCCCGAAGTCGGAAGAAGACCCCCGGAGCTGTGTAAGAAAATTACTTTGAAAAGCTGTGTGTGTTTTTTTTAATGTCATTTTTTTCCACCAGGTGAATGGGTAGGGGTACGATGTACCCCATACTCATTCACATAGGGTGGTGGGCCGGCATCCGGGGGGCCCCTTATTAAAGGGGGCTTCCGGATTCCGATCAGACCCCGCCCGCAGACCCCGACAACCAACGGCCAGGGTTGTCGGGAAGAGGCCATGTCCTCATCAACATGGGGACAGGGTGCTTTGGGGTGGGGGAGCGCAGGTCGCCCCCCTGCCCCAGAGCACCAAACCCCCCATGTTGAGGGCATGCGGCCTGGTACGGTTCAGGAGGGAGGGGGGCCGCACTCTCGACCCCCCTCTTCCCCTGTGGCCTGCCAGGTTGCGTGCTCGGATAAGGGTCTGGTTTGGACTTTGAGGGGGACCCCCACGCTGATTTTTTGGCTTAGGGGAGTCCCATTCAAATCCATACCAGACCCAAGTGCCGGTTTTTTATTTAAAAATTGGCGTGGAGTTCCCGCTCAGGATTCATACCAAACACAGTGCCTGGTATTGGCGGGAATCCACGTCGGATCTCCGGCAATGCGTGTCGCTCATTGTGAAAGGAAAAACAAAATTTTTCCTTTCCCGATGACGAGACAGCTCGGCGCTGGCTCTCGCAACGGAGCTCGTAGGGTGTCAATCTCACCGCTAGAAGAGGCGAGATTGACACAATATCGGCGGCACCTACTGTAAGAGATGTCACACAGCGGCTTTTTTTTATTAGCGGGTAACCAGTGGCGCGGAAGAACACAGCAGCGGGAGAAGGCGGCGGCGGCAGGAGAGACTGCTCTGGGAGAAGACGATAGATGGAAAAGACAGCGGCAGGAACGACGGCTCAGGGAGAAGATGGTGGAGGGAGAAGACAGCGTCAGGAGAAGATGGCGGCGGGAGAGACAGCGGCAGGAGAAGATGGCAGAAAAATTTGGCATGGAGTTCCCCTTAAAATCCTCACCAGACTCAAAGGGCCTCGTATGGATTTGGGGGGGGACCCCGTGACAATTTTTTTTTCATTTGGCATGGAGTTCCCCTTAAATTCCATAGCAGACAAGAGGGTAACCCCACACCAATTTTTTTTAAACAACAGTCTTTGGGGTATTTATTGCTTAATTTTGTGCTTAGAGAGAATTCACATTTAGGTGACATATTTCAAAATAATTATTAGAGCCCTGAATTTCAGCTTTGGAGCAGGGTTTTTTTTTTTGTTGGGGGGGGTGGGCTTTTCTTCCCCCTCCCCCACTTCTTCCCCCTCTACTCAAGGACTTGCACAACCAAATACTTTTGTATGCAACTAGATTTAATACAGATTTAAAGGGGTATGAATTGTTTGCACTTATAAAATATGTATTTTGAGTCTGCAAAGGTCAAACAAAGCAAAAAACAATCAACTTTTTATTTCAATATTAGTATAAACATTTGTTACATTAACCACTTAATAACCGGCCCATAGCCGAAATATGGCTACTGGGCGGTTCCTTAACTCTGGGAGGCCGTTAATTAATGTCATCCCAGAATCGTGCTCCCGCATGCCCCCTGGGGCGCGCACACGGTGAGTGTCCGTGACTGCCGAGGCCAGAGGACCCGGCGCATCACGGATCACGATAAATCGCCGCTGATAGCAGACGTTTACCACGTGATCGCTCCGTCAAATGACGGAGCGATCACTTGTAAACAAACCGGCAAACCAGTACAGTGTGAGAGGAGAGGGGGAGAGATCGGATGGCAGCAGCGCTGTGGGCTGGATCTGTAGTGCCCACGGTGCTGCTCTGTGACAATTTCAGTCACAGATCCAGCCATCCATCCATCCATGCTCAGCCATCCCTGCCATACTCTGCAATACCCTGCCCATACTCTGCAATATCCTGCCCATACTCTGCAATATTCTGCAATACTCTGCAATACCCTGCAATTTTCTGCAATACCCTACCATACTCTGCAATACCCAGCCATACTCTGCAATACCCTGCCATACTCTGCAATGCCCGCCATACTCTGCAATACCCTGCAATACCCTGCAATACTCTGCAATACCTTGCCATACTCTGCAATACCCAGCCATGCTCTGCAATACTCTGCAATACCCAGCCATACTCTGCAATACCCAGCCATACTCTGCAATACTCTGCAATACCCTGCCATATTCTGCAATACACCGCCATACTCTGCAATACCCAGCCATATGCTGCAATACCCCGCCATACACTGCAATACTCTGCAATACCCCGCCATACTCTGCAATACTCTGCAATACCCCGCCATACTCTGCAATACTCTGCAATACCCAGCCATACTCTGCAATACCCCGCCATACTCTGCAATACCCAGCCATACTCGGTGATACCCAGCCATACTCTGCAATACCCAGCCATGCTCGGCCATACTCGGCTGCTGTATGTGGCCAGGCTGTGGAAGTCTCACACATGTGGTATCGCCGTACTCAGGAGGAGTAGGAGAATCTATTTTGGGGTGTTATTTTTGGTATGTACATGCTATGTGTTAGAAATATTGTATAAATGGACAACTTTGTGATAAACAAAAATGCGTTTTAACAACTTCCCGCCCGCCGGCCGTCATATGATGTCCTTGACTAGGGATGAGCTCGGTGTTCGAGTCGAACATAAGTTCGACTCGAACATCGGCTGTTCGCGCGTTCGGTGAACAACGAACGATTTGGGCCGTTCGCGCCAAATTCGAGTGACGCGAACGGCCCACAATACACTGCGCCATCACAGTGTAATCCCGGCGCTGTGATTGGCAAAGCATGCACCGTGACCCTGCATTCTTGGCCAATCACAGCGCCGGCAGCGAGGAGAGCAATGATTGGCCACAGGCAGGATGCCTGTGGCCAATTATAGCTGAGGGAGTTTAGTACACGCCCCACACTATAAAAGGCCGCCAGCGCGGCGGCCTCGTGTAGTGTGTTCCCGGAGCAGGGAAAGTGAAGGATAGGCAGGGACAGTGTCAAATCTATTCTTTGCTAAACCTTGTGTGTAGGGACAGAGAAGGATAGGCAGGGAGAGTGTCAGTGTCATATACTTTGATAAACCTTGTGTGCAGGGAGAGAGAAGGATAGGCAGGGGACAGTGTCAGTGTCATATTATTTGCTAAACTTTGTGTGCAGGGAGAGAGAAGGATAGGCAGGGAGAGTGTCAGTGTCATATACTTTGATAAACCTTGTGTGCAGGGAGAGAGAAGGATAGGCAGGGGACAGTGTCAGTGTCATTGTTGCTAAGCCTCCTGCACATTATGCACCTGAAGTTAGCCCGTATTGCTACTTTTTCCTGGTGTGTTACACCAACAGGCATTTGCGGCACTTACAGCGGGCGGAGTGTGCCTCCTGTTCATATTACACCTGAAGTTAGCGTGTATTGCTGCTTTTTCCTGGTGTGTTACACCAACAGGCATTTGCAGCACTTACAGCGGGCGGAGTGTGCCTCCTGATGATATTACACCTGAAGTTAGCCTGTATTGCTGCTTTTTCCTGGTGTGTTACACCAACAGGCATTTGCGGCACTTACAGCGGGCGGAGTGTGCCTCCTGATCATATTACACCTGAAGTTAGCCTGTATTGCTGCTTTTTCCTGGTGTGTTACACCAACAGGCATTTGCGGCACTTACAGCGGGCGGAGTGTGCCTCTTGATCATATTACACCTGAAGTTAGCCTGTATTGCTGCTTTTTCCTGGTGTGTTACACCAACAGGCATTTGCGGCACTTACAGCGGGCGGAGTGTGCCTCCTGATCATATTACAACTGAAGTTAGCCCGTATTGCTGCTTTTTCCTGGTGTGTTACACCAACAGGCATTTGCGGCACTTACAGCGGGCGGAGTGTGCCTCCTGATCATATTACACCTGAAGTTAGCCTGTATTGCTGCTTTTTCCTGGTGTGTTACACCAACAGGCATTTGCGGCACTTACAGCGGGCGGAGTGTGCCTCCTGATCATATTACACTTGAAGTTAGCCTGTATTGCTGCTTTTTCCTGGTGTGTTACACCAACAGGCATTTGCGGCACTTACAGTGGGCGGAGTGTGCCTCCTGATCATATTACACCTGAAGTTAGCCTGTATTGCTGCTTTTTCCTGGTGTGTTACACCAACAGGCATTTGCAGCACCTACAGCAGGCGTAGTGTGATTCCTGATCATATTACACCTGAAGTTAGCCTGTATTGCTGCTTTTTCCTGGTGTGTTACACCAACAGGCATTTGCGGCACTTACAGCGGGCGGAGTGTGCCTCCTGATCATATTACACCTGAAGTTAGCCTGTATTGCTGCTTTTTCCTGGTGTGTTACACCAACAGGCATTTGCAGCACCTACAGCAGGCGTAGTGTGATTCCTGCAAAATATACTCCTGAAGCTAGGCCTTATTGCTGGTTTTCCCATTTCCCTGCAGGCCATTAGAATGTCTGGAAGGCAAACAAGGAGAGGCAGACAGTCAGGAGCCAATAAAAGAGGGCAAGCAGGCTCTGTGTCTAGAGACAACAGTGCTGGTCATGGACGTGGTGCATCGCCATCAGCACGTGGCCATGGGACACGCTTGTCCTTCTTTTCGGCAACTGGACGTGTTGAGCCGCATCATGCCGAAGACTTGGTAGAGTGGATGACCAAGCCCTCCTCATCCTCCTCATCCTCTCTCACCCAGGCTCAGGGTACTGGCAAAGCAGCTGCCAAAGCGTCCTCTTCCCTGGTATCAATGTCATCATCAGTCACTCCTTCCCTAGACCAACCATGTCCTCCTGAGGAGTCCCCCGAACTGTTTGAGCACAGTGTTGGGTACATGCTCCAGGAGGATGCCCAGCGTTTCGAAGGGTCTGATGATGATACCCAGCTAGAGGAAGGCAGTAGCGTGAGAGTAGAGAGAGGGGATGCTCAAGAAGGACACCGATCTGGCAGTCATGTTCCAGCAGCTGCAGCATACTGCCAGATTGGCTCCAGTGATGAGGAGGGAGGGGATGATGAGGTCACTGATTCCACGTGGGTGCCTAATAGGAGAGAGGAGGAGGAGGATGAGGAGGAGGCACATCTCCAACGAGGCAGGATGCCCTCGGGGGGGCCAGCGTAAGGGCAGCACACCGACAGAATCACACCGCAGAGCTCCGCCTGTGCAGGGCGCTGCCTCTGCCTGTTATTCAAAAAGTTCTTTGGTGTGGGCCTTTTTTGAGTCGAGTGCATCAGATCGCACAGCTGCTGTTTGCAACATATGTCTCAAGTGTATATCGCGTGGCCAAAACATCACCCGCTTGG
Organism: Rana muscosa; assembly: GCA_029206835.1. Classification (NCBI taxonomy): domain Eukaryota; kingdom Metazoa; phylum Chordata; class Amphibia; order Anura; family Ranidae; genus Rana; species Rana muscosa. The sequence goes on from CM055122.1 coordinate 1,044,184,330, forward strand.
GCACCACATGCTTGACCAGACATATGTTCACCTGCCATGCAGCTCGTTGGCAAGCGTACCTTAGAGACCCACACCAAAGAACAAAGCGGACCTCTTCTTGCACCGCATCAGCTGGGATCTCCAACCCCACTATACCTTCAGTCCTCTCTGAAACCTGCACTGAGAGGAATAAAGGTGTAGAATTAGGTGTGTCACAGCCAAGTACTTGCGGGCACTCTGCTAGCAGTACACCGACGTCCGATTCTAGCAGGCAAATTTCCCTGCCCCAGCTGCTGGACCGTCGAAAGAAGTTCACTCCCAGCCATCCACATGCCCAGCGGTTGAATGCTAGCTTGGCTAAATTGCTAGCGCTTCAACTGCTGCCTTTTCAGTTGGTAGACTCGGCCCCCTTCCGTGAGTTTGTGCAATGTGCGGTTCCTCAGTGGCAGGTTCCCAAACGCCACTTTTTCTCACGGAAGGCGATTCCGGCTCTCTACCGGCATGTGGAAGGCAATGTCTTGGCCTCGCTGGACAGGGCGGTCAGCGGTAGGGTGCAAATTACCGCTGACTCATGGTCCAGCAGGCATGGACAGGGACGTTACCTTTCTTTCACGGCCCATTGGGTCACTCTTTTGGCAGCTGGGAAGGATGCAGGACAAGGTGCAGTAGTGTTGGAGGTTGTTCCACCGCCACGCCTCCAAAATGCTACTACTGGTTGTGACATACCTCTGTCCTCCACCCCCTCCTCTTCTTCTTCCTCCATGGCCTCTTCTTGTGCTTTGTCCTGGGAACCAGCGGTGCTCCGTAGGCGTTCAAGGGGCTACGCAAGTACGCAGGCAAAAAGATGCCATGCCGTGCTTGCGCTGGTGTGTTTGGGGGACAGGAGCCACACTGGGGCAGAGGTTCTGTCTGCTCTGCAGGGGCAGGCCGAGAGGTGGTTGACGCCACGCCAGCTTAAGCCTGGAATGGTAGTTTGTGACAATGGCACCAACCTCCTCTCCACTCTTCGACAGGGACAACTGACCCATGTGCCCTGTGTGGCTCACGTCCTTAACCTGGTGGTGCAGCGGTTCTTGGGCAGGTACCCGGGCTTACAGGATGTCCTGAGGCAGGCCAGGAATGTCTGTGTGCATTTCCGCAGATCTTATAATGCCAGTGCTCGCCTGGCTGAGCTGCAAAAGGAGTTGAACCTGCCCAAGAACCGCCTTATATGTGACATGCCCACCAGGTGGAGCTCAACGTTGGCCATACTGCAGCGGCTGCACACGCAGCAGAGGGCCATCAATGAGTACCTGTGCGACTACGGCACCAGGACAGGGTATGGGGAGATCGGGTTTTTTTCACCACGCCAGTGGGGCATGATCAGGGATGCATGCACTGTCCTGGCACCATTTGAGGAGGCCACGAGGATGGTGAGCAGTGACAGTGCATGCATCAGTGACACTGTACCTCTTGTCCACCTGTTGGAACATACGCTGCGTGGAATAATGGACAGGGCACTTGAGGCAGAACAGAGGCAGGAAGAGGAGGACTTCCTTGCCTCTCAAGGCCCCCTTTACCCAGACAGTGTTCCTTCTGTCCCACCCATCGCACAGGAAGAAGAGGAGGAGGAGGATTGTGTCAGCATGGAGGTGGAGCCTGGCACTCAGCATCATCAGCAGCAGTCTTTTAGGGATGATTTACAGTCCCAAGAAACCAGTGGACTTGTACGTGGCTGGGAGGATGTGGCTGCGGATCATGTCGTCCTTAGTGACCCAGAGGACTCCGGACCGAATGCCTCAGCTAACCTACGCTGCATGGCCTCCCTGATCCTGCAAAGTCTGCGGAAGGATCCTCGTATTCTTCGGATCAAGGAGAGGGACCATTACTGGCTGGCCACTCTCCTTGATCCACGGTACAAGGGTAAGGTTGCGGACCTTATCTTACCGTTGCAGAGGGAGCAGAGGATGAGACAACGCCGGGAGGCCTTGCAGAAAGGTCTGTGCAACGCGTTCCCAGAGACTGGGAGGTTACAAACTCCTGGTCCTGGACAACGAGTTGCTGAGGCTTCGGTCAGTCAAAGAAGAAGCGGTGGGGAAGGTGGCCGTCTGACCGATGCGGTCAGACAATTCTTTAGTCCGCAGCCCCAAGGTATGATCGGTTCCAGCAACCATCGCCAGCATCTGATATACATGGTGCAGGAATACCTTAGGGGCAAGGTCAGACTTGGACACCTTCCCCACCGAAAATCCTCTGGCTTACTGGGTCTTGAGGATGGATCACTGGCCAGAGCTTGCACAGTATGCAATTGAGCTACTGGCCTGTCCTGCATCCAGCGTTCTTTCAGAACGCACATTCAGTGCTGCTGGAGGATTTGTCACGGATCACAGGGTGCGCCTGTCCACCGACTCTGTTGATCGACTGACCTTCATAAAGATGAACCAGTCTTGGATCACCACCAGCTACCAAACACCTGAAGCTGATATAACAGACTAATTTATTTTCAAATGTCACATCCCTTCAAGACTGATGCTGATGCTGAGAGACTGTCCTGTTATGTTGACTGACTATCCTCCTCCTCCTCAATGATCCAATTGATGATGATAGCTTGGAAGAACATTTTTGTTTCTGGGTGCTGCCACCAGTGGCTACGGCCCAATTTTTCAGCCCCTGTTTAACAGGGGCATGTAATTACAATTTTTTATGCAATGCTTTGCAGCAGGGCTAATTTCTGCACTCCAACTAGAGTATCTGGGAGAGGTTGCAGTGTCGTGGCACCAGCACCAGTGGCTAAGGCCCAATTTTTCAGCCCCTGTTTAACAGGGGCGTGTAATTACAATTTTTGATGCAATACTTTGCAACAGGGCTCATTGCTGTGCTCCAAGTACCGTATCTGTGAGGGGTTGCAGTGTTGTGGCACCAGTGCCTAAGGCCCAATTTTTCTGCCCCTGTTTAACAGGGGCATGTAATTACAATTCTTGATCTAATAATTCACAGCAGGGCCCATTCCTGCGCCCACCAAGAGTAACTGTGAGTCCTTACAGTGTTGTGTCAACACCACCACCACCAAAGGCCCAATTTTTCAGCCCCTGTTCAACAGGGGCATGCAATTACAATTCTTGATCTAATAATTCACAGCAGGGCCCATTCCTGCGCCCACCAAGAGTAACTGTGAGGTCTTACAGTGTTGTGTCAACACCACCACCACCAAAGGCCCAATTTTTCAGCCCCTGTTCAACAGGGGCATGCAATTACAATTCTTGATCTAATAATTCACAGCAGGGCCCATTTCTGCGCCCACCAAGAGTAACTGTGAGGCCTTACAGTGTTGTGTCAACACCACCACCACCAAAGGCCCAATTTTTCAGCCCCTGTTCAACAGGGGCATGCAATTACAATTCTTGATCTAATAATTCACAGCAGGGCCCATTCATGCGCCCACCAAGAGTAACTGTGAGGGCTCACAGTGTTGTGGCAACACCAACATGTAAGGGGCAAATTTCAGCTGAGTATATACGGCAGGCCCCTACTTTCAAACATCCAACTTACAAACGACTCCTCCTTGCAAACGGAAGGATACAACAGGAAGTGAGAGGAAATCTACCCCTAGGAAGGCAAATTCTCTCCTGTAAGAGTTAATATGGGAAAAAAAGTGTCTCCTCTCCACTGATGCTTTATCACCTATTCTTGTTTCAATAAAGACACCAAATTTTCAAAAAACATTCGTCATTAGGACGGAAAGTGAGGCGAACTGTTCTGAACAGGTGCACACTGCACAGACAGCAAAACAAATGTTACAGGGGTGATAACCCTTCCCTATGTTTTCCAAAAAGCTTAAAAATAGATTTTTTGGCTGGAGCTACACTTAAACAATGTACCTGTTCAAAATTACAAACAGATTCTACATAAGAACAAACCTACAGTCCCTGTCTTGTATGCACCGCCTGTATACGGCTGTTCAGAGTATATAGGGCCTTTTTTATTTTGTGTGCGGGGTTCCCCTTAATATCCATACAAGACCCAAAGGGGCTGGTAATGGGCTGGGGTGGGGGGGGGGGTGATGGGGTAGCTATGCCATTTTTCTTAAAGATTTTCATCCATATTACCGGGACCAGACATTACATTAAAGCCGCAAGCAGTTTTAAATGGCTTTTTTTCCTTTAGAAATGTAATTTTGTGCAGGGACAGTTCTAAACACGGGAAACACGTGGCACTTCACAGGCATACTTTAGACACCCCCCAGGTACGATATTTAAAGGAATATTTGACTTTTTTTTTTCACTGTATGCATCATTAAAATGACTGCTCCCGAAAAACGGCCGTTTTTAAAACTTTTTTTTGGATTTAGGACAATAACATTCATAATAGTCGTTATAATTAGCACTTTAGATTTCGAACGTTCGCATCCATTGTATTTAATAGGGTTCTAAAGTTCGTGCGAACTTTCGGTCCGTTCGCGGGTTCTGGTGCGAACCGAACCCGGGGGTGTTCGGCTCATCACTATCCTTGACTTTGTGCGGGGATATCTGAATGATGCCTGCAGCTACAGGCATCATTTAGATATCATTTTTTTCAGCCCGCGATTCCCTACACCATAAAAACAATCATTATTGACCCCATATCTCACTGTAAAGAGGACCTGTCATGCCATATTCCTATTACAAGGGATGTTTGCATTCCTTGTAATAGGAAAAAAAGTGATCAAAAAAATAATTTTTAGGAAAAAAGTGTCAAACCAAAATAAATAAAGTAAAATGAACAATAATTTTTTTTTAATGTGCCCCTGTCCCTGTGTGCTCGCATGCAGAAGCGAACGCATATGTAAGTCCCGCCCACATATGAAAACAGTGTTCAAACCACACACGTTAGAGCGAGAGCAATAATTTTGGCCCTAGACCTCCTCTGTAACTCAAAACATGTAACCAGTAAAAAAAACTAAAACGTCGCCTATGGGGATTTTTAAGTAGCGAATTTTTGTGCCATTCCACGAACGTGTGCAATTTTGAAGGGTGACATATTAGGTATATATTTATTTGGCGTAACTTCATCTTTCATATTATGCAAAAACATTGGGCTAACTTTACTGTTTTTTTTTTTTAAAGCACAAAACAGTTTTTTTTCCCCAAAAAACGTGTTCGAAAAATTTCTGCGCAAATACCGTGCAAGATAAAAAGATGCAACAACCTATAAAGAAAAAGTGCCTGTGCGCCTGCCGCTAGGTGTTGCTGCACTAGCAAAGTGCAACGTGCTAGACAAAATAAATAAAACACACAGCAGCTAGCTTCTAAAATGTAACCAACATCAACAGATAAAAATAAAAATTGAAGCAGCGCTAAGTGTCAGTGAATACAATAACCGTGCTATATCTGATAAAAAAAACCAGCAAAAAATAATATACGTGCTAATTATACTAAACAAAAAGTATAACTATAATTAATTAACTTAAATATTTTTATAATATTTTTTTCAGTGTTTTTGGACTTTTTGCACTTTTATCCCTTTGGGGATGTATTAAGACTTTGTATTGCACGTTTTGCACTTTATTAATTATAGTTATACTTTTTGTTTAGTATAATTAGCACATATATTAGTTTTTTGCTGGTTTTTTATCAGATATAGCACGGTTATTGTATTCACTGACACTTAGCGCTGCTTCAATTTTTATTTTTAAGATGCAACAACCGCCATTGTATTCTCTAGGGTCTTTTCTAAAAAAACATATATAATTTTTGGGGGTTCTATGTAATTTTTTTTAGCAAATATATGATGATTTTTACATGTAGGAGAGAAATGTCAGAATTGGCCTGGGTGCTCCAGAACGCCTGATGGTGCTCCCTGCATGTTGGGCCTCTGTATGTGGCCACGCTGTGTAAAAGTCTCACACATGTGGTATCGCCATACTCAGGAGTAATAGCAGAATGTGTTTTGGGTTGTAATTTGTGGTATGCATATGCTGTGTGTGAGAAATAACCTGCTAATATGACAATTTGGTGAAAAAAATAAAAGAAAAAAAATTCTTGATCTTTGCAAAGAATTGTGGGAAAAAATGATAACTTCAAAAAACTCACCATGCCTCTTTCTAAATACATTGGAATGTCTTATTTCCAAAAAGGGGTAATTTGGGGGGTATTTGTACTTTTCTGGCATGTTAGGGTCTCAAGAAATGAGTCAGTACTTCAGGTGTGATCAATTTTCAGATATTGGCACCATAGCTTGTGGACTCTATAACTTTCACAAAGACCAAATAATATGCACAAAAGAGCTTACAATCTACAAGGGTAGGACACTAAAAAGTATACACATTAAACAAATCAGATTAGAAATGCAGGGATACAAATCAAGCTAATAACAAGCATGACTAACCTTCTTTGTGATCAGAAGTCCTTGCCCCAAACCCCCAAAAAGTTATATGGCAGAATTACAATAAGCAAAAAAAGACAAAATTAATACAAAAGGCAGCACACAAACTGCATTTGCACACACACAGCAGAAATGAATTAGCAGGAACATTCCTTTTTATCTCAACCATTACACAGCAGTTGTAAGTCTAACATGTGAGATTTAGAAACAATCATCACACCACAGCCTTAGTGGGGTGTGCAGAGTTAGAAATTATACACCCCCCCCCCAAAAACCCACATCTATTTGTAACCCAATATATACACTGCAAAGAAAAATTCAGGCCTGTTCTTAGGCCAAACAGCCACCCCAAATGCAGGGCTTTAACCACTTCAGCCCCAGAAGGATTTTCCCCCTTAATGACCAGGCCATTTTTGCGATACGGCACTGCGTCGCTTTCAATGACAATTGCGTGGTCGTGTGATGTTGTACCCAAACAAAATTGCATCCTTTTTTCCCACAAATAGAGCTTTCTTTTGGTGGTATTTGCTCATCTCTGCGGTTCGCATTTTTTGCGCTATAAACAAAAAAAGAGTGACAATTTTGAAAAAAAAAACATGTTTTAGTTTTTGCTATAATAAATTTTCCAACATTTAAAAAAAGTATATTTCTTCATGAGTTTAGGCCAATATGTATTCTTCTACATATTTTGGTAAAATCCCAATAAGCGTATATTAATTGGTTTGCGCAAAAGTTATAGCGTCTACAAAATTGGGGATAGATTTGTGTCATTTTTATGGCATTTTTTTACTAGTAATTAGCAGTGGTCTGCGATTTTTAGGATGACTGTAACATTGCGGCGGACAGATCAGACACATTTGACACTTTTTTGGGACCATTGACATGTATACAGCAAACAGAGCTATAAAAATTTATTGATTACTGTGTAAATGTCACTGACAGGGAAGTGGTTAACACTAGGGGGCAATCAACACTAGGGGGCAATCAAGGGGTTAAATGTGTTCCCTCGTTAGTGTTTCTAACTGTGGTAGGAGGAGACTGAATGGGGGAGGAGACACATTGCTATTCGCAATTACAACAAACAGCAGATCTGTCTCTTCTCTCCTGTCAGAATGAAGATTTGTGTGTTTACACACACAAATCCCCATTCTGGTCCTTGTACGCGCGATAACGCCTGATATGGCTCTGAATGAAGCTGCCGCAGTGCCGTACATATACAGGGAATTGCGGGAGGGAGCCACATTGCCGCTGTATATGTATAGGAGCTGGTTGGCAAGTGGTTAAATAACCTAACTAAGCTTGCTCACCTCCACCCACTCAGTAAAGGACACACCCACCAGTGTAATTGAATCTGTCTCTTGAAGTAGGACCCAAGTGATCACACCTGTTCATTAGGAATACACTTTCTTTACAAATGAAAAAAGGCCTTAGCATTAATATCTGGGCAGGGTAAAGCTCAAAAAAACACATTTCCAAGGCTCTGGCCATAATCAATGATCCCAAAAAATCTCCAAATCAATCTCATACGTTGTTGGGCATGTGGAGGGTCCAAAACAGGAAATTACAACTTTGTGAGGGGTGCTTGACAAATTGGTGACAAAGCGCATTCGTCATTAATCATAAGCATACAACATTAAAATATGTGTGCAACATCACACCAGACATATACATCCATATCTGGGCCAAAACACCCCAGTTCTGGATTTGGTGCAAACCCACACTTGTTTAATTTATAATGTGATTTTTTGGGGTTCCATTATGTGAAACCCATACAAAAGTCATCACTGGTGAAAAAGAAAGTTTAACACCATAACATATAAACCTCTAGCCAGGTAGCAGGATTGGGAATCGAACCAAGAAACTCAGCGCTGCTAGGCAGAAGTGCTAGGCTGTGAGCCACCATGCTTTTCTGTGCTTTTAGGCTGCATATCTGTGGTGTCAAACTGTCCTAAGTCCCAGGAGAGCAAAGAGGTTAATCAATGCAGATGTACTGTGGAAGGCCAGAGAACCAGTGAACAACCTGTTTCTGGCATATGCCATCTGTTTTAAAGGCTGGGTATGGCTGATTACTGTCAGCATGCTGAAAGATAAACAGCTGTCATTTTGTGGGTTTTGGCTTTCTAAGAGGCTGCAATTAATGCTGGTGGGGAAATGTTAAAGCAGATTATAGTCTTTGCCCATGGAAAACAAATGACACAATACTACATTTAGACAAGGACCGTAGTCAGGCGTTTAACAACATAGGAATAACAGAACTTCTCTACATGAAGTGGCAAGCTTGGGATCCAAATCCAGAAACTCAGTGTTGGTAGGTGGAAATGCTAACCTCTAAGCCACTGTATTGCCACATGTGGAGTCCTCCGTTACATAAATACACATAAATACTGCACTTCTTTGGACATATAGGTAGTGGAATTACAGTAGTCAGGAGTTATTGATTTATTCTGTGATATTTGGTGGTTCTTGGCGTGTGAGTGGAGAATAGTGATGTTACCCTCTGAATCTTGGGAATGCCATTTTGATTTCTGATGTTGGTACACATATAACATTTTTTGGGCTCAAATTATGATCATTTGTAAATAATAAAAAACACACAATTTAAAACTTGCATCAGCAATGGTATTGTTTGTGGTTTGTAAAGAGAAAGTGACAGAGAAAAATATATTTTACCAAAACATTAAAACATTCCACATTTAGCATTCTTAAAAACAAAATAGATGAAGAAGAAGCAACATTGTTGCAATGACAACTTCTTTGAGAGAAAGATACATTTCATCTCAACATGAAAAGGATTTATTTGGGTAAGTTACAATTGTACCATTAGAATCAATGGCTGAAACTTGCATTAGGCTAACTCACGTTTTCACTCCCAAAAAACGCTCTTTAGCCCAGCGCTCATTTTGGTATTTACTATAACTCTTGGTAAAAAAGCCATGGGAGTTAAAATGAGAGTAGTTTGCCAGTCTGAGCATGCTCAGTTGTGTTGGCACCCAGTTGTAAAAAGATGGGGAATTTATCTCTTCTCAGACTTTTAAAGATATTTCAGTGTAGAAATAATTTTTTCACACAGTTTAAAAGTAGATTATCTTTAAACAATATACCACATATTTCAGTACCATTTAGGCAATTATATTATGTTCTAAACATTATTTCCATGTGCAATAGTCGTGGTCCTAACAAGAGTAAGGATTTGGGCGCTATTTGTTTTCTGGGAGCTATAGCAAATTTGGTTTTGAGTGTATTTTTGCACCAGCGCTAATTACCGCAATTAGCGCACAGCGCTATAGTAAATGACCCCCAAACAGTCAAATATTTGCAACAAAAAAATCTGAAGCAAGTGGACATTTGACATATTTACTGCCATAACATTTTTTTTTGTTATTATAATATTATATATAAGTTATTAATATTGTTTGGGGTCAACTATTAATATATATTTTTAAAGTATTATTGTAACTACTTCATAATGCAATGGGATATGGGACAGCAGACATAAATATATTTCTTTTACCAAATTAGAAGCCTGTATTTTGCTTTTTTTCTCTAAAGAACTACTAGCTAATTCATTTTGACCATATTATGGATAAGGTTTTATAACACGCCCCCTGAAGACGTTAATCCAAACGAAACGTACGTCGGCGGCGAGCCTAGTCACGTGATCCATCCATCCACACCCTACCCGGACTTCCTGGTTGTCTACACGCTGCATTGGAACGCACGCTGCTGCGGAGGTGATTCGAGCCTGGAGTATCCATTACATGCGTGCAGCCCCAGTGCCGGGAGAGGCACAGGATAATGTAAGAAGCCATTTGGCTGTGTTGTTTTAATTCCTAATTTTAAATAAATGGGTTGCACTATGAGAAGTCTTTGCTTATATTTCATGTCCTGCCCTTGATTGTTGGAGGAGAGAGGGAACACATTTCTATCCAGCCAATATATGTGTACAGGCACCAACCTGTCAAAGCCAGTGTGACTTTCTTTTTAACTAAAGAAGTCTACACATTCCGGTAAGCCTACTACTTTACCTGAGCACTTTGGGTGTCGGAAGGTTTTCTTATTTCTTTGTGGTGGAGGATTTGGAATGCATTTTGTCTGAAGATTTATATCTATCATCACAGCAAGATTCGTTTGTTTTTGTTTGGTGATTTATTTTTTGGATTGGACTGAGATATCCATTCATTTTTTTTTCCACTATTGGGACTTTATAAATTATATTTGTATTTAATTTTTTCTACTTGCTGCACTGTCACTAGTGTTTATATTATTGGTTTAACACTGTTTGATCATTTAAAGGTATTCACTATATTGTTAACCACTAGCGCCCCCTATCCTTCTTATCTACTACTATTCAATAGGAGTTTTATACTTCATTGACTCCAGGGGAGCTGCTTATTTCCATAATATTAATATATATTATTATACACATAGGGCAATATTGATTAGTTTGTTGGCGCGGAAGTTTTTTATTTAATTTTTTAAGGTTTTATAACATACCAAGTCGGTCATGTTACAATGACATAATACAAATCTTCAAATGATTCAAATCATCCCTGATCAATTTTATTTTTTTATGACCACAGTGACTTTATGACTACTGTTACTTTTACTTGTGGAATGCTGTGGTCCAGGTGCCATATATGCAAATCTTCCCTTGTGTATAGCTATCCTTGGGGTATGAATCCATCCCTGCAAATAGTTAAAGCCCAATTTAAACAAAATTGGACATAATCTACCCTTGAAATGCTTCCCCGCACTGCAAGAGTTAAATGCTTGCTAAGTCTAGAGGTATCAGGAGAAGCTATATTACTTACCCTACCCTTAAATCTGGCTGACTACAGCACTGTTCTTTTCTCCCTAAACACTCTGGGCTGTCCCTCACTGTCATCACATACAATGCAGGGTTATTACCTTGTGAGGGGGAAAGCTTGAGACTGTGGCTTACAGAGGAAATTTAATTGGCCTAATGCATAAATTTAGGGAGCCTGCAGAAACAAGGAGTAATCTAAGTATACATATTCCTGCACCACTAGACTTAATGGACAATTAACCCTTGCAGTGTGTGGACCCCTACTGCAAGGGTAATTTTTGTTAATTACTGGAGTTGGGTATTAAGTGTATTAAAGATCAGGCTGATTGTGCCCAATCTGAATAAGGCATTCAAATGGTGTTCAGAGTCATTGAAAGTATCTTTGAATTTTACCAGACTAAAGCAACAGTTCTAGAATATTTACCAAAACTTCACTTACTGAAAACATGAATGCTACAGACATTCTGTATAATTCTTTATGTATCAGCTATTCATTTCTGTAAAATGAAATTACTTTCCATTATAACAGTGTAAGTTATGAGCAAAGCAATACACCTAACTCTGTTCTAAAATTTGGGGTTAGATGTATAGTTCAAACAATATTAGGGTAGTTATTGGAAAATCATCTTGTTGTGCAAAAGAAAATTAAAATATAAATCTAAAGCAATTTTAAAAGCCTGTGGTTCATAGATCAGAAATAATCCCTGATCCAAGAGAACAAATAGAAGGATTATTTTTTAATAAAAATCAATCCATGTTGGAGTTTATTGCAGCACTATTGTATTATTATTTTACGTCTGCCAAACTGAGCTATGTATTCTAACCTTCCAGATTTCGAAAACATACTGTATAAAATTAAAATATTTCATCCAGCTATGAAAGGATTTTTCTGAATTTTCAAATGTTCTGCTCAGGTTTCAGAGAAGTATTGTTAAACCTGCATGTGAAAATCCATACTTGCAGCAACATTTGATTTCATATAGACTTTAGCCATAAAATACAGAATTGATCTAGCAACGGGGTTAAATGTTAGGGTTTGCCTTAAGGTTAGGTAGTTAGAACTTAGCGTAGAAACTTTTTTTTATTGAAAATAGTAATGTGATTTGGCCTGCTAATTTGTGCTCTAGTGATTCACATGAAGTGTGAATTTTAATGGAAGACAAACCTTAAAGTAAATTTATCACGTTGCCCATTAAGGGGAAAGTGACAGATTATCTTGATAGCCCACCCACCTCCCACTAATACTTACCTCCCAGGAGCTTACCTATTTCCCTGTTTCCCTGCTGAAGACCTAAGTAGAGAGCCCCATGTAGAATCATTGTTGCCCCCATGTAACAGTGCTTGGGCCTGGAAATTGTTTGTTTAGGCAATGAGCATCATGAGAAGAGGGAGGAAGGTCACATGCTCTCCAATACCCAAAAGGACCAGTTATTTCACAGGGCTCCAGGTGACAAATGGAAAATCAGGGCAGCAGGGGAGTATGGCAAGAGTAGATATCAACAGGGAATGGGGGTATCTTATGAAGGGAAAATGTTGCACCTTTTGTTCTGTCCTTTTTGAGGAAATATTAACTTCCCTTATAGTTTAGTGAGTGAGTACATCTAATGAGATGGTCAATGAGTTAGCTACATGGGTTTATTTGGTGGGGTATTAGATTGTTAAAGGCTTATAGGAGTTATGAATGTGAAGAGGTTTTATAAGAAAGTTCTAGAGGAATTTTAGATGTTGGGGTGTTAGATGAGATATGTGCAGGGACATTATGGGTGAGGGGATGTTAGTGACAGAGTGTGTGGATGTGATTGGGGGGGTTCTGAAAAGTGAGCTGATGAGGCTGGGTTATTAGATGGATAAAGGTTTAAAGAAGTAAGGGTGTCGAATGAGCAGGATGGTATTGGGTGACTAGAGTGTAAAACAATGCCTGCTTATGGCGTAGAGTATATTTTGTTTGTAGCTTCTCCCTTTAAGGCACCTTGTACTCTTCTGTTTTATTGTATATCCACTGAGATAGAGCATTGCCTTCCTAAAACAGAAGATGTTTGCACTTCAACTTCAAGCACCAAACTGTGCTCACTTCAACCACCAAACCCAAAAACAAAGGAGATCTGACTTTGGTTATGGGTAGGCAGAGTCATGCAAATCCATTGTTTTCCCCCTTGTAGCCATGAGTGTATCCAGAACCATTGGTATATTGCACATCTACAGTATAGCAATAATTTTATAGAATCAGTGTTACTAACGTTTATACAGCTTCTATGTCCTCCAATGCGTCCATTACATTAAAATCATTTAGGTCACAGTGAGGTGGTACAAAAGAAGCCAAAACGCCCACCTCTTAAGTATTGTCCTGACTTCCAGCACAAACATCAAGGAGCTCAGTCTCTGCTTATGAGTAAGTAAATGGTGTCATGCAAATAAATACGTTTTACCCCTGTAATTTTGACATTAAAGTAAAGAAACTATATTGTGCACATAACCAGCCACCTCTTGCATTTGGGACAGTTTCCAAATGTTGCATAATACATGCAGGAAAATTCTTTAGTGCAGTCCTAGCTGTGCATGTGTGGTGGAAGTTCTCTTGCTAGTTTCAAGAGAAATATTAAACAAGCTGTCAACAGTCAGGGGAAATAAACATAATTTGTTATGAGCATACGCATAAGAAATACATTATTATGCAGCACACATTACAGTGTCATATGATCATGCTTGCTATTTTAATATATTTTCCTTATTCAATCTGTCTTAGTATTTACTTTGTAAAGTCATAAAGGTAATTATAAGCTACAATCAGTTAAGAATGAATGGTACCTGTTTCCAGTTCTAAAATAGAAAAGTACTTAAGTATTGGGTATCTTGATCCCGGGACTGCTGTAGGATACAGTCATAAATGCTGAGTGCAGAAATAGGCAAATAGAGCTCCTCAGCGTTTGAAGAGAACTAAAGTCAGGTATTTTTCCATACATATTCTAATAAATGACAGTTCTATTGTTTTTAAGTTTTTTTCTTATGTCGTTCACTGTAAAACCTATAGCTCACTTTACAGTTGTTATCAGAGGTGTAGGGGTAGCACTTTGTGAATCTTGAATGTATGCATGTTTTCAGGATTAGAAATTTAGATAATTATAGTGACACTATTTTGTTTCCTGACTGCAGTAGTATGTTTTATATTGTGGATTGTTTGTTGTTTGAAATCAAAGAAACAAGTGGGGTGAAGACCAAGAGGTCATCATGGGCAGGTCATTGTGCACAGTCATTGCTGATTGTTCACTAACATAAATAGGACGTAATTACCCAACTGGTAGATACCTGTCAGGTGGCAGTATAACTGGATCTGCCTGGTATGAGAACAGAAGTAGAAGGTTGTGCAATTGTGGAATTGATGTGCATTCAGGCTAAGGCAAAAGTAAAGGAAAGCAGTTGCACTGGAACTATGGGCAGTAACAAACAAACTTTCTTTTAAAAACGTATTTTTCAGGATACTTCCTATCATGCCTCTCCCAACCTAAAGTTCCCCACCCTCCCCACCTGCTTACTTACTTGAACCTTGGCCTAACACAATGTGTACATTCTTGGGGTCAAATGTTCAATACCACTGGCTGTACCCATGATCTTTTTGCTGTTCTGAATATCTCCAGATATGAGAGACAGTCTCACAAAAAAGTCTGATAAATGTAAACACTAAAGCAGACCATGGTTTCAAGATTCATGTATGTATGGTATATTTTTCGTTTTCCTCTGGATCAACTGTGGGTACAGGATTGGGTATATGGGATTGTATGATTATTATTTTCTTTCTCTTTTCTTGGTTGAACTAGATGGGCTTGTGTATTTTTTCAACCTAACTATGTAACTATGTATGCAAGCAGCTCAGGTGGGGTAGATTTTGGTCAGGGGAGGAGCAAAATGAGTAAGTACACTTTGTAAAAAGTAAATTTATTCTTTAAAATTATGTGCACGCAACACAGAAATCGATGGGTTAAAATACCAGTTAGCTTCTGATATCTACAGTGTAAGGCCCCTTTCACACTGGCACGTTTTTGAGGCGGTTTAGCGCTAATATTAATGCTGTTATACCGCCTGAAAAAATCGTGCCCTGTATTCTTCAATGTGAAAGCCCGAAGGCTTTCACACTGAAGCGGTGCGCTAGCAGGACCGCTCCAAAAGTCCTGCTAGCCGCAATAGCCGCGGTTTGCGGGCGGTATTAACCCTTTTTCGGCCGCTAGCGGGAGTTAAATTCACCCCGCTAGCGGCCGCATACCGCGGTGATAACGACGGTATAGCGGCGCTGAAAATCGCACCGCTATGCCTCCACCGCACCTGCCCGCCCCAGTGTGAAAGGGGCCTAAGAGATGTCTGTGTCAATTTTTAGTAATGTAACAATACATTAGCTATCACAGAGCTATATTCCCTCTATGCTGCTTTTTGATTTATGCATTTATCTTATGTTTTAGCGAATACAGCAGGGCTTGTGAGATGCCTTTTCAATATCAGTTTTGGGTGGAATTTACTTTCAGCATTATCAATTGCCTGAGGACTAAATCAACATTAGAGGGAGAGCTTCAGAAGGTGCTTACTTAGCTAGATTTTTTTTCTCTCTTGGTTTAGCAAAGCATTGTGTTTGTCATACTTTATTTTCACTTGCTGTTTTCTAAATTGCCAGGAATGAAGTTCACTGCACTTTATCCCTGCCTTGGAAAGGAGACATAACAGACAAAAAGCACAAGCCATCACCGTATATCCAGGGACTAGATTATGCACAATAAAATAAGAATTGAGAACCTGATCTACCACACTGTTTTTGTCACATGTTAAAATACTACCCAGGCTTCTTCAGCATTCACTTTTAAAATCAGATTAAGCAAATCCATTATTCAATGGATAAAATGATCATGATTATTTTCTACTTAATCCTGAAGGAGTTAGATTAAAGTCCTAATCCTGTGCATACTTAAATTCTGGAGGAAAGATTTTGGGCACCCTCTTTACAGCCATCTGCTTAAGTGGATGATTTAAGATGGTGTATTACTCTTCAATGAATACTTTTTCAATGACATGTATAAGTCTGAATAGCAAAGGGAAATTTTAATTGTAGAGCATTTATACAAACAGCTAATGAGTGGTCTGCATAGAATAAAAAGATATGTTTATTGACATAAAATGTTAACATACTGCTGTTTTCATGATGCATACAAAGTATCTGTAAATAGCACTGTTAAATGTTAAAACCGACTTAGAGATATCGAGTGAGATTTTAACTAGAAATAAAATAGAAAGAAATGTGCTTGTGATAACAGAAGTGTCTATGAAAACTCTTGCAGAGTAAATATATCTAATTATCTGAAAATAGTTTCTACCCACATAGCAGATGGCCATTATGTGGAGAAGATGATTCACCAAGAGGTCAAAGTGTTGTTCCATATGTGTATACCATTTTAAAGTTGTACTTTTCCTGTTTCAAAGTTCAGCTCTTTTTAATTGTGTGTATTTTACGAAATGATCATTACCGTACTATGCTAATATTAAAATTGTCCCTGTTGTGCTGTATGTGTTATATACTGATTTGTTAATTTGATTGTTTCATAAAGAAGTAACAGAGTTCCACTTTGAAATTAATTAGCAAAACAGTAACACTAGAGTGGAGGTTGCAGAGGTTGCAGTCACTAACAGGTTTGGTGCCATACTTGCAGCGAGCCTAAGAAGTCCTGCTGCCATCCAGTTAATCATCAGTCTCTACTTCCTGCTATTCGTGCCATACAGTATGACCTCTGGATTGCTGCCTTGCTATTAACAGTTACTGTTAATAATGCTAGTCCACTGATACGAGGTAGAGGCATACAAATATCCCCATTGGATGAATTGATTAATCTAATAGGAATTTGAATTATTCAGGATGCTTTAGAACCCTCTTGCAAATTTAAAAAAAAGATTCACTTAAAGGGCAACTCCACTTTCATGAAAAAAACAATAAAAAAGAATATAGTACCGTATATACTCGAGTATAAGCCGAGATTTTCAGCCCTTTTTTTGGGCTGAAAATGCCCCCCTCGGCTTATACTCGAGTCAGTGTACCTGAAAATATTGAGAGGCTGCAGGTGTCCATCGTTTAAAACTTGCGGTCTCCTCCTGGTCCCTTCCGTGATAGGCGGAACTGTGTCTGCTGAGAAACGCCTATCACGAACATTCTCTTATCCTCACCCATCCCAGCAGACACTGTGTTCAGTGTTCCGTCAATCACGGATGCCTTTTCACCCTCGGACAAGAGGAAGTCCGTGATTGGCGGAACACTGAACACAGTGTCTGCTGGGAAACTGAGTCCGAGGATGAGAGAACCTTTGTGATAGGCGGAACTGTGTCTGCTGAGAAACGCCTATCACGGAAGGGACCAGGAGGAGACCGCGAGTTTTAAACAATGAATGGACGCCCGCAGCCTCTCAATTTCAGATACACTGACAACGTGCACAGTGAGGATTGGCACAGTGAGGATGGGCACAGTGAGGATTGGCACAGTGAGGATGGGCACAGTGAGGATTGGCACAGTGAGGATGGGCACAGTGATGATGGGCACAGTGACAATTGGCACAGTGAGGTTGCAATGGGCACAGTGAGGTGTGCAAATGGGCATTGTTGACCCTCTTTTCCACTTACAGTAGCTGCTGCATTCTCACCATCGGCTTATACTCGAGTCAATACGTTTTCCCATTTTTTTGTGGTAAAATTAGGTGCCTCGGCTTATACTCGGGTCGGCTTATACTCGAGTATATACGGTATATACAATTACTACACGTGCCATATTGTAAATGGATGTTATTAAAAATTCCCTTTCCTTTACAATCTACAGCCTCTGTAATTTTCTGTAAACTTTTATGAAATATAGCAACCTGGAGACTTTCTGTACACAGTTGGTGTACAGAATTTCTCCAGAAATTTCACTTCTTGCTTGTATTATCGGCTCACTGATTTTTCTGGAAGTCTGCACTAAGATACGAGTAGAATTTTAGGCATCCTCTTATTATTTTTGGTGAGATACTCCTTATATTTTTGGGCCTCTACAATTTTCTTCACACGTGCCAGAGTTGTTTCTATATTTCTAGCAACCCATGTATTTGGTTGTGTATCTGGGAGAGGTGGTATTATTTGTCGTTTATTAATAAAAACAAAACTCATAAAAAAAAGGCTACAAATGATGGTTTAGATCAGTGTTCCCCAAACCCCCGCGGGGGGGGGGGGGTAAGCGATTTTTCTCTGGCAATTTGTCAGGGCAATGGCTGGTGTTAGTGATTCAATCATCATGGCACCATGCTTGATATGGTGTCAGGGTGATTGAAGTACATTATTTATATTATTACATTGTAGTAATAATTTAAATAGTTCAACTCACCATAATGCAGAATCAGTGGGAGCCCTGAGCGTGTCAATTGCAGCATCGCTTTCTGCCACCAGATGTGGATTGTTACTTGCCACGCTGCCTGCTACCAGATGTAAATTGTCACTTGCCACGCTGCCTGGCACCAAATGTGGATTGGCCATTGCCACGCTGCCTGCCACAATGCTTTGCTGAGGTTTTTTGCCTTCCTCTGTATCAACTGTGGGTGAAGGATTGTGTATATGTGATTGCATTATTATTGTTATTATTTCTTTTTTTTTCTTGGTTGAACTGGATGGACTTGTGTCTTTTTTCGATCTGACTAACTATGTAACTATGCGGATTGTCACTTGCCACATCACCTACCATGTTGCCTGTCATCAGATGCGCAATGTCCCTTGCCAAATCACCTGCCACATTTCCTGTCACCAGATGCAGAATTTCACTTGCCACACTGCCTGCCACAAGATGTGGATTGTCACTTGCCACATCACCTGCCACGTTGCCTGTCACCAGATGCAGAATTTCACTTGCCACGTCACCTGCCGTGTTAGCTGCTACCAGATGCGGAATGTCACTTGCCACTTCACCTGCCACTTTACCTGTCACCAGATAGGGAATGCCACTTGCCACGCTGCCTGTGACCAGATGTGAATTGTCATTGCATTGGGGCAGCACTGGTCCATTTAGCACAGAGGCAGGCCTCTGTGCAGTGGTGGGTTCCGAGTGAAAGCAGGAGAGTGGTTTTGTGGGGTGGGCGGTGAGAGATGATGTCATCTCTCTGCTCTCGGCCGCACCTCCGACATTGAGGCTGACAGAACACTGGCTGTGAGGGCGGAAGAGCGGTGATGCGGCGGCGGAGAGAGATGATGTAATCTCTGCTTGCCCGCCCATTTGCTTCTTTCATGCACTCGGCTTTCAAATGCCGGCCACCCGGCTGTCTCATCCCGCCTGCCCATATCTCGTATGCTGGCCGCAGGCTCTTTCATGCCGCCCACCTGGCTGTCTCATGCAGCCACCTGCAGCCACCCACAGCCGCCCGCAGCTGCCCGCACCGTTAGTGGGTCGCGGCCCAGTGGTTGACAACCCCTGGTTTAGATATTATAGGTAAACTCAGAGATTAGTTTAAATGTTACATATATGGTTAAGTATAGATACAGTATGTGAATGTAAAGTTATGGGCTAAACATTTAAATACAACATATAGAGTCAAGAAATGTAAAATTGAATTGCTCCATTTAAAATGACCTAGATATGCTGCATTTGTAGATAGATGGAGGTGAGTTATACATTCAGAATTTGATCCACACAGGTCAGACCTAAAATCCATATATACCCACCCTGTAGACATACCCTGTAGATTTGTGGATGATCAAAATTAGATTTATTGGAGCCAGGGTTACGCATTGTGTAATCAAGATGGTAAATGTTGCAGACTTTAGTTCCACTCTAAGTCTTTGACAAGCCTTTGATGAAGACATAGAAAGCACTTGTATTTTTGCAATCAGTTTTAAGAATATAAGTTAAATAAGAGCACTTACAACAGTGTAGCAGGCTCGTTTCTACTGCCTTACACTGCAGCTTAATTATGCAAAGTCTCTCCCTACTACATTACATATATAGTAGTATGCTGGTTAAGGCCTGGTTCACACTGGTCCGACAAACGCTCCGACATTAGGAGCTCATGTCGCATGACGTGTGAAAATCAATGTTTCCCTATGAGAGCCGTCTTAACTGGTCCGACACATGTCGGTCCGACTTTGAAAATGCTCCCTGTACTACTTTGGTCCGACTTTGTTCCGACATCAGCCCATTGAATATCATTGAAGTCGGATCAAAGTAGGATCCTTGTCCTAACCATCCGACATTTGACATCCGACATGGTGATTACAGCAGCAGTAAAAGGAATTTATCTCACCCTGGGATTGTTTTGATTGGTCAAAGGACAAGTCAGACTAGCACAAAGTCGGATCAAAGTAGTATCCTGTTCATGAATGTCGGATGGATAACGGACCAATGTAGGATCAATGTAGGACTGATGTCGCAGAGCAAAGTAGGATGAAAGTCGGATGAATGTCGTGTCGTATCAGTGTGAACCCAGCCTCAAGGATCAAGGAGATGTGAGGACACAGCATATGGGCATTTTGGAAACCCCTCCAAGACATATCAATACTGATATATATCCATGCTTGAAGGACACGTCATCAAGAAGCCTGTAGTATATTGGGGAAAAGGGCTTTTTTTCTCAAACAATAGGTGCTGGAACTTAACCACGACCGCACAAAACCCCTCCCCTACACACAACCTCCAAATCACATCAAATAGTGGGTGTGGTCAGTCAAATTTCACGAACAGTAGGAGGATGTTAAAGGGGCATTTAATACCAGGATTGCATTACATACAGAGTGCAGAGCTGTCATTTGTAAACACAGAAACCAGACTTCTGTGTTTACAAGTGATTGTGGTGAGCAGGTACCAATAGGGCCTGAGCCAGAGCTGGTGGAACTGAGTTGATTCATTGATTGAACTAACCTGCAGTTTCTTAAGTGAGGCCTCGTACACACGGCCGATTTTCTCGGCAAGAACCAGCAAGAAACTTGCTGGCAGAGAGGTCTTGCCGAGTAAATCGGTCGTGTGTACGCGGCTATCGGGTTTCTCGTCGAGAAAACCGACAAGAAACCTCGACGAGAAAATAGAGAACCTGCTCTCTATTTTCTCGTCGAGATTCTCGTCGGCATGTTTCTCGACGAGAAAAGTGAGTGTGTGTACACTTACCTGTCCTCCCGGAAGCCCGCGCATGTTCGAAATGAATTTGACGCATGCGCGGTAGCTTCCTAGGCATACGTAGGGTATACCAAGATGGCGGCGACGGCATCGAATGTGACGAGCGCATGCTCGTCGTAGTCGATGACGTCACCGCGTACGCTCCATTCAAAGAACCGCGGGTTCTTTGAAACAAGCGTGTGTACACTCGGCCGGGACAAGTTTCTTGTCCAAGAATCTCGTCGAAAAAAACGACATGTTTTTTTTAACGAGAATCTCGGCCGTGTGTACGAGGGCTGAGTGTAGTGTAGTCTGGCCACAGTGTGCAGGTAAAGCTCACCGCAGACTATTGCTTTTCTATTACTGATAATACAAGCAGTTGATTGAGCTAACCTGCAGTTTCTTAAGTCAGTGTAGTGTAATCTGGCCACAGTGTGCACGTAAAGCTCACTGCAGACTATTGCTTTTCTATTACTGTTAATACAAGCAGTTGATTGAGCTAACCGGCAGTGTCTTAAGTCAGTGTAGTGTAGTCTGGCCACAGTGTGCACGTAAAGCTCACTGCAGACTATTGCTTTTCTATTACTGATAATACAAGCAGTTGATTGAGCTAACCTGCAGTTTCTTAAGTCGGTGTAGTGTATACTGGGCTCAATGTGCACGTAAAGCTCACCGCAGACTATTGCTTTTCTATTACTGATAATACAAGCAGTTGATTGAGCTAACCTGCAGTTTCTTAAGTCAGTGTAGTGTAGTCTGGCCACAGTGTGCACGTAAAGCTCACTGCAGACTATTGCTTTTCTATTACTGTTAATACAAGCAGTTGATTGAGCTAACCGGCAGTTTCTTAAGTCAGTGTAGTGTAGTCTGGCCACAGTGTGCACGTAAAGCTCACCGCAGACTATTGCTTTTCTATTACTGATAATACAAGCAGTTGATTGAGCTAACCTGCAGTTTCTTAAGTCAGTGTAGTGTATACTGGGCTCAATGTGCACATAAAGCTCACCTAAGACTATTGCTTATCTATTACTGATAATACAAGCAGTTGATTGAGCTAACCAGCAGTTTCTTAAGTCAGTGTAGTGTAGTCTGGCCACAGTGTGCACGTAAAGCTCACTGCAGACTATTGCTTTTCTATTACTGATAATACAAGCAGTTGATTGAGCTAACCTGTAGTTTCTTAAGTCAGTGTAGTGTATACTGGGCTCAATGTGCACGTAAAGCTCACTGCAGACTATTGCTTTTCTATTACTGAAAATACAAGCAGTTGAATGAGCTAACCTGCAGTTTATTAAGTCAGTGTAGTGTAGTCTGGCCACATTGTGCACGTAAAGCTCACCATAGACTATTTATTTTCTATTACTGATAATGCAAGCAGTTGATTGAGCTAACCTGCAGTTTCTTAAGTCAGTGTAGTGTAGTCTGGCCACAGTGTGCACGTAAAGCTCACTGCAGACTATTGCTTTTCTATTACTGATAATACAAGCAGTTGATTGAGCTAACCTGCAGTTTCTTAAGTAAGTGTAGTGTTTACTGGCCACAGTGTGCACGTAAATGTCACTGCAGACTATTGCTTTTCTATTACTGATAATACAAGCAGTTGATTGAGCTAACCTGCAGTTTCTTAAGTCAGTGTAGTGTAGTCTGGCCACAGTGTGCACGTAAAGCTCACTGCAGACTATTGCTTTTCTATTACTGATAATACAGGCAGTGCATTGAGCTAACCTGCAGTTTCTTAAGTCAGTGTAGTGTAGTCTGGCCACAGTGTGCACGTAAAGCTCACTGCAGACTATTGCTTTTCTATTACTGATAATACAAGCAGTTGAATGAGCTAACCTGCAGTTTCTTAAGTCAGTGTAGTGTAGTCTGGCCACAGTGTGCACGTAAAGCTCACCGCAGAGTATTGCTTTTCTATTACTGATAATACAAGCAGTTGATTGAGCTAACCTGCTGGATGACAAAGCCGTCCTCATCCTCCTCATCCTCTCTCTCCCAGCCTCAGGGTACTTTGTCTGCCAAAGCGGCCTCTACCCTCGGCTCAATGGCATCAGTCACTCCTTCCCTAGCCCCACCAAGTCCTCCTGAGGAGTCCCCCGAACTGTTTGACCACAGTGTTGGGTACATGCTTCAGGAGGTTGCGCAGCGTTTTGAAGGCTCCGATGATGGTACCCAGCTTGAGGAAGGCAGTAACGTGAGCCCAGAGAGAGGGGGTGCCCAAGAAGGACAGTAAACTGGCAGTCATGTTCCCCCAGCTGCAGCATACTGCCAGGTTTGCTCCAGTGATGAGGAGGGAGGGGATGATGAGGTCACTGACTCTACGTGGGTGCCTGATAGGAGAGAGGAGGAGGAGGAGGAGGCACATCTCCAACGAGGCAGGATGCCCTCCAGGGGCCAGCTTAAGGGCAGCACACCGACTGCATCACACCGCAGAGCTCTGCATGTGCAGGGCGCTGCTGTCTCTGCGCGTTATTCCAAAAGTTCTTTGGTGTGGGCCTTTTTTGAGACGTGTGCAGCAGATCGCACCGTTGCTATTTGCAACATATGCCTGAAGCGTATCTCGCATGGCCAAAACAGCAGCCACTTGGACACCACATGCTTGACCAGACATATGTCGACCTGCCATGTAGTCCGTTGGCAAGCGTACATAAAAGACACACACCAAAGAACAAAGCGGACCTCTCCTTGCTCCTCATCAGTTGGGATCTCCAACCCCACTATACCTTCAGTCCTCTCATAAACCTGCACTGAGAGGATTGAAGGTATAGAATTAGGTGTGTCACTGCCAAGTACTTGCAGGCAATCTGCTATCAGTACACCAACGTCAGATTGTACCAGGCAAATTTCCCTGCCCCAGCTGCTGCACCGCTGAAAGAAGTTCACTCTCAGCCATCCACATGCCCAGCGGTTGAATGCTAGCTTGGCTAAATTGCTAGAACTTCAACTGCTGCCTTTTCAGTTGGTAGACTGTACTCCCTTCCATGAGTTTGTGGAATGTGTGGTTCCTCAGTGGCAGGTTCCCACTTTTTTTCACGGAAGGCAATTCTGGCTCTCTACCGGCATGTGGAAGGCAATGTCATGGCCTCGCTGGTCAGGGCGGTCAGTGGTAAGGTGCATATTACCGCTGACTCATGGTCCAGCAGGCATGGACAGGCCTATCTTTCACGGCACATTGGGTGACTCTGCTGGCAGCTGGGAAGGATGTAGGACAGGGTGCAGTAGTGTTGGAGGTTGTTCCGCCGCTACGCCTCCAAAATGCTACTAGTGGTCATTCTGACACACCTCTCTCCTCCACCCCTCCTCTTCTTCCTCCATGGCCTCTGCCTGTGCTTATTTGTCCTCGGAACCAGCGGTGATCCTGAGGCGTTCAAGGGGCTACGCAAGTACGCAGGCAAAAAGATGCCATGCGGTGCTTGAGCTGGTGTGCTTGGGGGACAGGAGAAACACTGGGGCAGAGATTCTGTCAGCACTGCAGGGGCAGGCTCAGAGGTGGTTGACGCTACACCAGCTTAAGCCAGGAATGGTGGTTTGCGACAATGGCACCACCCTCCTCTCCGCCCTCCGACAGGGAAAACTGACCCATGTGCCCTGTTTGGCTCACGTACTTAACTTGGTGGTGCAGCGGTTCTTGGGCAGGTACCCAGGCTTACAGGATGTCCTGAGGCAGGCCAGGAAACTGTGTGCATTTCCGCCGGTCATTTAATGCCAGTGCTCGGCGGGCTGACTTCCAAAAGGAATACAACCTGCCCAAGAACCGCCTAATCTGTGACAGGCCCACCAGGTGGAACTCAACGCTGGCCATGCTGCACACGCGGCATAGGGCCATCAATGAGTATCTGTGCCAATATGGCACGAGGACAGGGTCAGGGGAGATTTTTTTTTTTGCCACGCCAGTGGGTCATGATCAGGGATGCAAGCACTGTCCTGTCACCATTTGAGGAGGCCACGAGGATGGTGAGCAGTGACAGTGCATGCATCAGTGACACTGTCCCTCTTGTCCACCTGTTGGAGCACACGCTGCATGGAATAATGGACAGGGCACTTGAGGCAGAACAGAGGGAGGAAGAGGAGGACTTCCTTACCTCTCAAGACCTCTTTATCCAGACAGGGTTCCTGTTGGCCCGCCTATCACACAGGAAGAGGAGGAGGAGGAGGATTGTGTCAGCATGGAGGTGGAGCCTAGCACTCAGCACCAGCAGCAGTCTTCATGGGATCAATTACAGTCCCAAGAAACCCCTGGACTTGTACGTGGCTGGGAGGAGGTGGCTGCTTAGGGTCCTTAGTGACCCAGAGGACTCCAGACCGAATGCCGCAGCAAACCTACGCTGCATGGCCTCCCTGATCCTCCAAAGCGTGCGGAAGGATCCTCATATTCGTGGTATCAAGGAGAGGGATCATTACTGGCTGGCAACCCTCCTTGATCCACGTTACAAGGGTAAGGTTGCGGACCTTATCTTGCCATCGCAGAGGGAGCAGAGGAGCAGAGGAGGAAACAGGTTTGTGCAACACGTTCCCAGAGCCTGGTAGGTTACAAAATCCTGGTCCTGGACAACGTTTTGCTGAGACTTCGGTCAGTCACAGGAGTGGTGGAGAAGGTGGCCGTCTGATCGATGCGTTAGGACAATTTTTTAGTCCGCAGCCCCAAGGTATGATCGGTTCCAGCAACCATCGCCAGCGTCTGTTTTACATGGTGCAGGAATACCTAGGGGCAAGATCAGACTTGAACACCTTTTCCACCGAAAATCCTCTGGGTTACTGGGTCTTGAGGATGGATCACTGGCCAGAGCTTGCACAGTATGCAATTGAGCTACTGGCCTGTCCTGCATCCAGCGTTCTTTCGGAATGCACATTCAGTGCTGCTGGAGGTTTTGTAACCGATCACAGGGTGCACCTGTCCACCGACTCGGTTGATCGGCTGACCTTCATAAAAATGAATCAGCCTTGGATCACCACCAGCTGCCAAGCACCTGATGCTGATGTAACCGAATATTTTATTTTTTGAATGTCAGATCCCTTCAAGGCTGCCTATGCTGATGCTGAGTGACTATCCTGTTATGCTGAGTGACTATCCTCCTCCTCCTTAATGATCATGCTGATAGCTTGTAAGAACATTTTTGGTTCTGGGCACTGCCACCAGTGGCTAAGGCCCAATTTTTCTGCCCCTGTTTAACAGGGGCGTGTAATTACAATTTTTGCTGAAATACTTTGCAGCAGAGCTCAATCCTGCGCTCCAACTAGAGTTTCTGTGAGGGGTTGCATGGTTGTGGCACCAGCACCAGTGCCTAAGGCCCAATTTTTCTGCCCCTTTTTAACAGGGACGTGTAATTACAGTTTTTGATGCAATAATTTGCAGCAGGGCTCATTCCTGCGCTCCAGATAGAGTTTCTGTGAGGGGTTGCAACAATAAGAAAAGCGCTTTTAAAAAATATAAAAATGAAGGAACACTAGTGTCGTTTAAATGTTACAAAGAATATAACAGGATATGTAAAAAGGAAATCAAGGATGCAAAAATTCAAAACGAACGACAGATTGCAAAAGATAGTAGGACAAACCCCAAAAAATTCTTCAAATATATTAATAGTAAAAAGGTCAAGTCTGAGCATGTAGGCCCTTTACAAAATAATCTAGTGTGGGTGACTGGGGACAAAGAGAAGGCTAATTTATTAAATACTTTCTTCAGCTCTGTGTATACAATGGAGCATGGGGGAGTTCATGTCCATAATGGGGGTGGTAGTGACACAGCCTCAAATCCACAATGGCTCAAAAGTGATATGGTCCAGAAATATTTAGACAGAATAAAGGTGGATAAAGCACCTGGACCAGATGGCATACACCCACGGATCCTAAAAGAATTGAGCTCTGTAATTTCAAAGCCATTGTATCTAATTTTTAGGGACTCATTAATGACAGGAATAGTACCACTGGATTGGCGCAGGGAAAATGTGGTGCCTATATTTAAAAAGGGAACAAAGTCTTTACCAAGTAACTATAGACCTGTTAGTTTAACTTCCATAGTTGGGAAGATACTGGAGAGATTGATAAAAGACCACATAGATGAGTTCTTGCTGGAAAAAAACGATTTAAGCAACAGACAGCATGGATTCATGAAAGACAGAAGTTGTCAGACAAACCTGATTTCTTTTTATGAAGAGGTAAGTAAAACCTTGGACAGAGGCGTGGCTGTGGACGTGGTATACTTGGATTTTGCAAAAGCGTTTGATACAGTTCCCCACACACGGCTCATGTGTAAGGTAAAGTCTACAGGATTGGAAATATCAGTTTGTTAATGGATAGAAAACTGGCTAAAAGACAGAATTCAGAGAGTAGTAGTTAATGATTCTTACTCTGAATGGTCTAAGGTTATCAGTGGTGTACCCCAAGGTTCAGTGCTGGGACCCTTACTTTTTAATATCTTTATAAATGATATTGGGTCTGAGATCAAAAGTAACATTTCTGTCTTTGCAGATGACACCAAGCTATGCAGTGGAATAACGTCCTTACAAGATGTCTCCAATTTACAAGCCGACCTCGATGCCCTGTCTAATTGGGCGACTATGTGGCAGATGAGGTTTAATGTTGATAAATGTAAAGTTATGCACTTGGGGGCTAAGAATATGAATGCATCATACATACTAGGGGGAATACAACTGGGGGGATCCATAGTGGAGAAGGATCTGGGGGTTTTGGTAGATCATAAGCTCAATAATGGCATGCAATGCCAAGCTGTGGTTTCCAAAGCGAGCAAAGTCCTTTCTTGTATTAAGAGAGGTATGGACTCCAGAGAGAGAGACATCATTTTGCCCCTGTACAAATCATTAGTAAGGCCTCATCTGGAATACGCAGTTCAGTTTTGGGCACCAGTTCTCAAAAAGCATATCGGGGAACTGGAGAAAGTGCAGAGAAGGGCAACCAAACTGATAAGAGGCATGGAGGAGCTCAGCTATGAAGAAAGATTAGAGGAACTGAATTTATTCACTCTTGAGAAGAGGAGAATAAGGGGGGATATGATTAACATGTACAAATATATAAGGGGTCCATATAGTGAACTTGGTGATGAGTTATTCACTTTATGGTCAACACAGAGAACAAGGGGGCACTCTTTACGTCTAGAAGAAAAAAGATTTCATCTCCAAATGCGGAAAGGTTTCTTCACAGTAAGAGCTGTGAAAATGTGGAACAGACTCCCTGCAGAGGTGGTTCTGGCCAGCTCAGTAGATTGCTTTAAGAAAGGCCTGGATACTTTCCTAAATGTACATAATATAACTGAGTACTAACAGTTCTAGGTAAAGTTGATCCAGGGTAAATCCGATTGCCTCTCGGGGGATCAGGAAGGAATTTTTTCCCCTGCTGTAGCAAATTGGATCATGCTCTGCTGGGGTTTTTTGCCTTCCTCTGGATCAACTGTGGGTATAGAATTGGGTATATGGGATTGCACGATATTTTTTTAAAATTTTATTTTAGTTATTTTTTTATGGTTGAACTGGATGGACTTTGTCTTTTTTCAACCTGACTAACTATGTAACTATGTAACTATGTTTCACCAGCACCAGTGCCAAAGGCCTCGTATACACGACCGATTTTCTCGGCAAGAACCAGCAAGAAACTTGCTGGCAGAGAGGTCTTGCCGAGTAAATCGGCCGTGTGTACGCTGCTAGCGTGTTTCTCGTCTAGAAAACCGACAAGAAACCTCGACGAGAAAATAGAGAACCTGCTCTCTATTTTCTCGTCGAGATTCTCCTCGGCATGTTTCTCGACGAGAAAAGTGAGTGTGTGTACACTTACCTGTCCGCCCGGAAGCCCGCGCATGTTCGAAATGAATTCGACGCATGCGCGGTAGCTTCCTAGGCATATGTAGGGTATACCAAGATGGCGGCGACGGCATCGAATGTGACGAGCGCATGCTCGACATAGTCGATGACGTCACCGCGTACACTCCTTTCAAAGAACCGCGGGTTCTTTGAAACGAGCGTGTGTACACTCGGCCGGGACAAGTTTCTTGTCCAAGAATCTCGTAGAAAAAAACGACATGTTTTTTTCAACGAGAATCTCGGCCGTGTGTACGAGGCCTAAGGCCCAATTTTTCTGCCCCTGTTTAACAGGGGCGTGTAATTACAATTTTTGCTGCTATACTTTGCAGCAGGGCTCATTCCTGCGCTCCAACTAGAGTTTCTGTGAGGGGTTGCATGGTTGTGGCACCAGCATCAGTGCCTAAGGCCCAATTTTTCTGCCCCTTTTTAACAGGGACGTGTAATTACAATTTTTGATGCAATAATTTGCAGCAGGGCTCATTCCTGCGCTCCAGCTAGAGTTTCTGTGAGGGGTTGCAATGTTGTGGCATCGCCACCAGTGGCTAAGGCCCAATTTTTCTGCCCCTGTTTAACAGGGGCGTGTAATTAAAATTTTTGATGCAATACTTTGCAGGACGGCTCATTTTTATGCCCCTGTTTAATCGCTTAAGCCCCAGACCATTTTGTAGCTAAAGGACCAGGCCCCTTTTTGCGATTCGGCACTGCGTCGCTTTAACTGAAAATTGCGCGGTCATGCGACGTGGCTCCCAAACAAAATTTACATAATTTTTTTCCCACAAATAGAGCTTTCTTTTGGTGGTATTTGATCACCTCTGCGTTTTTTATTTTTTGCGCCATAAACAAAAATAGAGCGACAATTTTGAAAAAAATTCAATATTTTTTACTTTTTGCTATAATAAATATCCCCCAAAAATATATTAAAAAAAAAATTTTCTTCAGTTTAGGCCGATATGTATTCTTATACATATTTTTGGTAAATAAGCATTTATTGATTGGTTTGTGCAAAAGTTATAGCGTCTACAAAATAGGGGATAGTTTTATGGCATTTTTATTAATAATTTTATTTTTACTAGTAATGACGGCGATCAACATTTTTTATCGAGACTGCGACATTATGGCGGACACATCGGACAATTTTGACAGCATTTTGGGACCATTGTCATTTTTACAGCGATCAGTGCTATAAAAATGCACTGATTACTGTGAAAATGACACTGGCAGTGAAGGGGTTAACCTGTAGGGGTCGCTGAAGGGGTTAAGTGTTTCCTAGGGAGTGATTACTACTGTGTGGGGCATGGCTTGGCGTGTGACGTCACTGATCGTCGTTCCCTATGACAGGGAACAGACGATCAGTGACACACTAGGAAGCATGGGAAGAGGTTTGTTTACACTTACCTCTCCCCGTTCTTCAGCTCTGTGACCCGATCGTGGGACACCGGCGGCGATCGGGTCCGCGGGTCCCACGGGCACGGAGCTCAGGATCAGGTCGCGAGCGCGCCGCGCGACCTACGGCAGGGCTTCTTAAAGGCGACGTACCTGTACGTGCTTGTGCCCAGCCTTGCTATTCTGCTGACGTATATCGGCGTGAGGCGGTCCTTAAGTGGTTAACAGGGGCGTGTAATTACAATTTTTGCTGTAATACTTTGCAGCAGTGCTCATTCCTGCGCTCCAACTAGAGTATCTGTGAGGGGTTGCAGTGTTTCAACAGGGGCATGTAATTACAATTCTTGATCTAATATTTCACAGCAGGGCCCATTCCTGCGCCCACCAAGAGTAACTGTGAGGACTTACAGTGTTGTGGCAACACCACCACCACCAAAGGCCCAATTTTTCGGCCCCTGTTCAACAGGGGCATGTAATTACAATTCTTGATATAATATTTCACAGCAGGGCCCGTTCCAGCACCCACCAAGAGTAACTGTGAGGACTTACAGTTTTGTGGCACCAGCACCACCACCACCACCACCAAAGGCCCAATTTTTCTGCCACTGTTCAACGGTGGCATATAATTACAATTCTTGATATAATAGTTCACAGCAGGGCGTTCCAGCGCCCACCAAGAGTAACTGTGAGGGCTTACAGTGTAAGGCCCAAATTTCTGCAGAGTACATAGGGCAGGCCCCTACTTTCAAACATCCAACTTTCAAATGACTCCTAATTACAAACGGAGGGAGACAACAGGAAGTCAGAGGAAATCTACCTCTAGGAAGGGAAATTTTCTCCTGTAAGAGTTAATATGGGAAAAAGGTGTCTCCTCTCCACTGATGCTTTATCACCAATCCTTGTTTCCCTAAAAAAAAACAATTTTTAAAATCCAATTGTCATTGGGAAAGAAAGTGAGGTGAAATCTTCTGAACAGGTGCACAGACAGCAAAACAAATGTTACAGGGGTGATAAACCTTCCCTATGTTTTCCAAAAAGCTTAAAAATAGATTTTTTGGCCGGAGCTACACGTTAAAAATGTACCAGTTCAAAATTACAAACAGATTCTACTTAAGAACAAACCTACAGTCCCTGTCTTGTCTGCACTGCCTGTATACTGCTGTTCAGAGTATATAGGGCCTGGGGGCCCCACGCCTTTCCTTTTTTTAATTTGGGTGCGGGGTTCCCCTTAATATCCATACAAGACTTAAAGGGGCTGGTAATGGGCTGGGGGTGTACCCATGCCATTTTTCTTAATGATTTTAATCCATATTGCCGGGACCAGACATTACATTAAAGCCGCAAACAGTTTAAATGACTTTTATTCCTTTAGAATTGTCATTTTGTGCAGGGATTGTACTGAACACGGGAAACATGCGCCACTTCACAGGCATACTATATACACCCCCCAGGTACGATATTTAAAGGAATATTACACTTTTATTTTTTCACTTTAAGCATCATTAAAATCACTGCTCCCGAAAAAAACAGACGTTTTTAAAACTTTTTTTGCATTGATACATGTACCCTGGGGCTGGACTCGGGTCCCCAGACCCTTTTTAGGACAATAACTTGCATATTAGCCTTTAAAATTCGCACTTTTGATTTCTCACGTTCGCGTCCCCTAGACTTTAACAGGGTTCGAAAGTTTGCGCAAACTTTCGGTCCGTTCGCAGGTTCTGGTGCGAACTGAACCGGGGGGTGTTCGGCTCATCCCTAATAGATAGATGGATAGATAATTGTTGTAAATTAAGATATTCATGTGTCTAGCATGCATTTTATTTCAATATGTATCTGCTTTAACACATTTGTCTGACACACAGTGTCTAGCACGCAGCATGAAACACTTTTGGTTAGTTATATCTCTTTTTTTGGTAAATAAAACTTCAAGTTATTCAAGTTATACATCAGTCTGGGCAATGTTGCACCAGATTCTGCACTCTCCAGTATTGGAAAATCAACCCTATTGTATCATGATGCACATAAATGGCAGAGAGCAAATATCAGTGCATTCCTTTGTAGGTAGGGATCAGTGGCGGACAGTGGTAATTTTTTTTGGGGGGGTGGTAAACAGTATGGTCGGTCGGCGGCCAGGTCTGATGGTGCACTTACCCCATCTATGCAGTGCTTCACCGACGGCTTCCCTTTCTCGGCGGTTGCAGCTTTCCCTTCCTCTGCTCTCCACGGGCATCGGCGGCTTCCATTTCCTCCCTCCTCCTCAGTGGCCAATAGGGAGTCTTCTCTTTTCGGCTTATCAGAAAACAGGTCTCAGACCTGCTTCTGATTGGCCGGATTGAGGATCAGTGTTACAACAGGGAATATTCATTCCCTGTTGTAACACCTGGGTGGGCTCATGGCGCAATTCTCTGTGCTCCAAGCTCACCCTATTTTAAAGCCTATTAGAGCCTATGGCTCTAATCAGGTGCTTCAAAAAAAGATCCCCACCGCTGTAATTCAGGCACCCGGCAACCTGAAAGTGCCGGACGCATGAATAGGGGGTGGCCGTGACTGCCGTTGATAGATTTATGCTATGCATGATTCTATCTATTATTCATATAGGGGGTGGCGTGGATAGAGGGGGCGGTGCCTGGGCACTCATAATGGATGGGCCACCACTGATAGGGATGTACCTCTTCATATCAGTATACATCGTATTTTAGCAGGCAGTACACTATCTGCTACAGCTTCTTTGCATATGGCGTACAATTTATGTCAGGCAGGAATTATTTTCAATTGGCATGTGCTTTTTTCCGGCTGACAGTGCTTTTAAGCAAACATCTGTCTGCCAGGAAAAACAGCAACATTAGGCTGTTCATCTGCCTTTCAGATAATACATCAGGACGCACAATGTTATAGCAGAGTAGTTACTAGAAAACACAATTCCCTTTCATTGAGTATATAGAGACTTACATATGCCTGATAGGAAAGGCCAACATAATGGTAAACATCTGTCTGACAGGAAATACATCAATCTGCCCAGCTTTGTGGCAGGACATTCAAAAATACACACTTGTATTGTAGACAATGCATCAGTACATACATCTACCAAGAAGGAAAAAGATCAAGATATACAGTATATTTACCTCAGAAATGCTACGGGTCATTTACGAGAGCCAGTGACACTGATACCAGACTGGATTTACTCTGCATGGAACCAATGAGCAGGTAAATTATGTTTAATTTTTTTTTGTTTTGTTTTTTACTTTTATTCTTATTTATTTTACTATTGTGAATTGTCTGTTTTGTAATATGTATTTTGTAAATATTTTCTTGCATCATTTTTCTTTTCATTAAAACTATATTTAAAAATCATTAAGCTGAATCTCTGAATGCTCTAATTTAGAATTATTAAATTGTTGCCTCTACAAGAGCTTCCACATTTTAAAACTCTGTTACATTCCTGTATGGGTGCGTCACAGACATTTCTTAAGATGGGTACACATGGGCTGAATGTCGGTAGACAACTGCCAGTTCAAAAGAAAACAGCCGAGATTCGGTCTGTGTGTGTGTCGTTCTGTTGGACGTGTATGCTGGAAAACCAGCATCCAACCAACTCCCGGTCAGCACTCTTAGCCAATGGCAGAGAGCGCTGATCAGAGTGTTCTGGCGGGGGGGCTGTCCTCCTGTTAGAAAACACCAGATCAGTGAGGAGGGGGATTGTTGTACTAACCTTGCATGATTAGTACAGCGGCTCCTGACTGGAGCTGACAGTTTTTTTTTTATTCAACCCGTGGGGTTGAACAAAAAAAAAGAATAGCGTGTACCCGGCATTAAAGGTGAGAATTGCCAGAACAGATGCTGTGAACATTGTGTGTTTCTGGTAAAACACGTGGTGATGACTACCTTTTTGTGTGAGTGAAGTGTTAACTGTCCCTTTACCCTGTCTGGTGACTTTAATTCTCAGTCTGCTGGTGATTGGACTAATGTCCTATGAGTTGGAAAATTTTTGCACAGGGTGAGGCTGAGTGTGCAATACGTCACAGTATATACCAGCAAATATGCCATAGTAGGATATGACTGCGCCACACTTTTAGGACCATAAAGAACTTAGAAGTATTAGAACATTACTCTGAAACAACATGAAAACTTGAAAAGTTATTTGGCATTCTAGAGGACCATTTAAAATGTTTAATCAATGAATAAAGCTATTTACTTTCACTCTCTGCTGGAGCTATTGTTGGAATTCTTTTAATGGTCCATCAATTTTTGACTTTTGCCCAGTAATTTAAAAAACAGCATGCTATATTTTACTTTTTATTTTATTCAATTTATTTTTCAAAGGGGAAATTAAGCTTTTTTTATAATATAGAAAGC
This sequence comes from Rana muscosa, assembly GCA_029206835.1. Taxonomy (NCBI): domain Eukaryota; kingdom Metazoa; phylum Chordata; class Amphibia; order Anura; family Ranidae; genus Rana; species Rana muscosa. Next base: position 1,044,219,119 of record CM055122.1, read on the forward strand.
ACATTCCCAAAGAAGTTGCCAAGGTTGATGAACATTTTAGGCTATATGGTACATGTTGTAAAAAAGAGAATAACTTGAAAGGTAAAAGTGAAAGGTACAAATGTCAGTGATCAAAGGCATACTGTTTTTTTGTTTTTTTTTCAGAGGGGATAATTTGATATGATGAATAGCAGTTGAACCATAGAGTTAAAAATCTAAAATACAAAATCCTGATAAAGAGTTTATCCTTATACCTATCAAGGCAGGATTTCAAAGGGTTCGCTAAGCCACATTTCTTGTGATGTCCTCTTTGATCACTGATTTTAAGGAAGCATAGTTTTCAATGCATAAACACATTTTTCAAAGCATGTCAGGTGTGGTGCTTGAATTGGTTTTCATTTTTTAGGCAATTTTTTTTCTTTGTTTTCACTTTTCACCTGATGTTTCTGCCAGTAACAGACTTTCTGTCCCAGGGTGATGATGCCCACTCACTGCTATGTATCTAATGAGAAGCTGGCTTATATCTCTGAGACAGGAGGTGTATTGGAACTACAAAACACCCTCCCTACTCTTCTCCAAAAGACAGGTAATGTGTGCAGTTGTGATAAGACTGCAGGGTGCACAGGACAGCATTAGGTTTCTGACAGGATTAACAGGTATATGTGTACTTATAATACAGATATAACAAAGTATATCACTACCCCCGTAGGAGCTGCTGGTTATTATTTTTGGGTCCTGCCGTTACCCCATGGTTCACCATATCAAACTTTGAGTCTAAAATTTGCAATGTGCCCACAGATGCATGCACCAGTCACTTAGTCTTTTTTTCCCAATGCTTTTTATTTAAACTCAACTTGCAGCAATAGAGGGATGGAGGGTTAGGGGAATTCAGATACCTTGTGCAGATCACTGAGGAACTTGAGATCCTGGAGACAAGTACACTTGCTGTCAATGGATCTTGCTCACCCGGATAGGCCTCTCTCTCCGGCCTAGCAGCCCGGAATGATGCACGGACAAAAGTCTCTGCCACAGACTTGATGATAGTAATAAACTGTTGAACAATCCTCTGCCACAGGATTTGGTATCAGTAATTGACTAAGCGAACACAGCTACACAGTACCAAAGTCCTTTAAGCCATCCGGCAGTACTGTGAGGTAGATTGGTTAGGATGCATCCTCCAATTGAGTCACCAGGCTCTTCTTGAGATACTAGCCTTCTGCTCGGTCCACTACAAGAAGAGTCCTCCCCTGGATCTTCCAATTGTTTGGCTTCTTCCCGCAGGCAAGACAGCACAGGACCATCCCTGAACCAGTAGGCCCCAGGCAGATTTCCGGGCCTACTTGCAGTAACGTAGCCTCAGGCCAGCAGGCCCCGAGGCAGAAGAGGAGTTGTCACATACCTTAGGCCAGGCGTGCCATGAGGTCAGAGAGAGAGAAAAATGGTGTCTGCCCTTTAAGTATCCTCTCCCAGAATACACAGCGGTAAAACAGTCCCACTGGGCTGTTTCTGGGGAAGGGACACCCAATACACTGCAGCCTGTTGTATTTCCAACACTGGCCTGTGGTGACAACGACACCTACTGGCGACAGTGGGAAATGCTCCCAACACAGCCAAAGCTGGAACAGACGTTAATTTAGCCATAAACATTACATTCTGAACTATGTACAATTCAGATGACCCACTAAATTTACACGATAGTGCCTGGTTAACAGGAGAAGGGCGCTACAGAAGTATTCTAAGTTGTATATTTCACAGCCCAAAATGACTTTATGTCCCTAGGTTATTTTCTGGAAGAATATGAATGGTCATAGACATTAAAGTGTAGTTGGATGTATATTCATGTACTGTGCCTAATATCATAAAGCTCATCTATGAGTTAACAGTCAAGGAAAGAAGCTTCCAGTGTTGACTCACAAGACTCTCCAGGAGGAAACCATAGTGATTATTTCATAAGAAATAGAGAAGAGAAAGATAGAACCTTTGTCTTGATTTTATTGCAGTAGAAGTAGAATTAATAGTTAAAGTCGAATTCTGGGTTAAGCCTTACTAATCTTAAAAATACCCCCCCCCCCCAACACCAATTCTTACTAACTTGTATAAGAAAGATGGTTTCACTTACAGTGGGGAGAATAAGTATTTGATACACTGCTGATTTTGCAGGTTTTCCTACTTACAAAGCTCGTAGAGGTCTGTAATTTTTATCATAGGTACTCTTCAACTAAAACAAAAATCCAGGAAATCACATTGTATGATTTTTAAGTACTTAATTTGCATTTCTTTTTCGTACATCACGGGACACAGAGCGACTTAGTCATTACTAATGGGTTATATAGATTACCTTCAGGTGTTGGCACTGGCCAATTCCAAACCGGAAGTACCCTCCCCTATATAAGCCCCTCCCACCCGGGAGCACCTCAGTTTTTTGCCAGTGTCTAAGGTGTTGGCCAAAGAGTAACATGTGTTTTCACTGGGCTTGCGTACAGGTTCTTTTGGGCCTTAGTAAGCTGTTCCGGATCCCACCAAAAAAGCTTCATAGCTAAACGGTCGGTACCCGGGCCTTGCAGCAGAAGAGCAAGGTTTTGCCTGTAATGCTTCTCTTAGGAGGGCTGGACCCTGGGATCCAGAGCTCTGGTCATACCCACGACCAAGATGTTGTCTGTGCAGGGTGCTATACAGGTCCAGGGGAGTGGAATCCTTGGGAACCCGGTCCCTGAAGGTTTAATTACAATGCCTGCCGTGATAGGTGAAGTTTGGACTTCTGTGGACCAAACAAAGTCCTGCGGCGGGATCAGGTAAGTGGGGGCCCCCAGGAACTTGGTTCTATTGGGGGACCCCCAAGCCTAATTTGTCTTTCTGTCTGTTACCTAACGGTATTCCCGCTAAATATCTGTGTTTGCCTGTAACTACTGAAAATGTAAAATTTTAATAGTAGTCAAGAAAAAAAAAAAAAAGGGACCGCGGTACCTGTGTTAAACCACTAGAGGCCGCTGTAGTCCATTTTTCTTGTCATGTGGATCTTTGGTTTTCTCAAGTCAAAAGATCCAGGCAGCTGGTAAGTTTCTCTGTGGGAATCCACTTCCTCTGCCCTGTTGCTGCGCTCATCCACCGCACAGGCCCTCCGGCAAAAAGGGCCCTGGCTCCTAGTCCCCTGTTTGATTTCGAAAAGGGCGCCAATGGCGCACGGGCGCGCGCGCGGAGCGCGTGCACGCGCCTCCTATGAAAAAAAGGGGCGGGGCGGGTGGATGACGCTCGATGCGCGCCGCGGCGCTTCTGCGCATGTGCGGGCGTCCCAGCATAGTTAAAAGACACAGTACAAGTGTCAGCTGGATGCAAACAGAGCTAGCAACAAACAGTGGCACACAGAGGCGGTTGATGCAGGCATCCCCATAGAAAGGCACTTTAGTGGACACCAGCTGGTATATAGCAGCACCTGTGTTAGATTATTACCAGCAAAATTGGTGTATGACGACGGGAATACCTCAGCTTTGTGCTTAAAGGATATGTCGTCCAGACGCTCCGGAAATAGATCTTCCAGGAAGCCAAAGGGGTCTCCATCGGGCTCTGAGGATATTGGGCATGCTTGTACTGCACCAATCTCCCCTGAGAATTCAGAGGTCAGTAGCCGTAGAAACCCCGCAGGAATGCCTGGTGCTGCGGCTGTCCCCAGTCCACCTGCTCCTGTATATATAACAGAGGAGGTTTTATCCTCAACTCTGGGAGGATTGGAAGAGAGATTAACAGCATTGATCGCTGCTTCCCTGTCTCAGGAAAAGCGCGTCCGATCTCCGTCTCCTCCTTCAGAGTGCCTGTTAGTGGAGGAACAGTCCCAGAGATCGACCTACCTGAAGCGGATCAGGATGAGGTTGATTCAGTTATGGAGGAATCAACAGTGGAAGAACCTTTCTCAGCATCTCAGGCTGAAAGATTATGGGTTCAGTCTCTGACTAATATGGTCCGATCAGCATTTAAAATGCCTCTGGCGGAACCACCATCCACTACGGTTTCCTCGCTGGGGTCGCTAAAAGCTCCCCAGGCTGTCTGTTCCTTCCCAATCCACCCTTTATTAGAAGGGCTTATTTACCAGGATTGGGAGCATCCTGATAAAATATTTGCTCCCCCCAAGAGATTTCCGGTGATCTATCCCATGGAGGATAAGTTCATAAAAAAATGGAGGGTCCCTACAGTGGACGCAGCCATCTCTTCTGTTAACAAATCACTGACATGTCCAGTAGATAATGTTCCAATGTCAAAGACCCAATAGATAAAAAATTGGAGTCTTTACTAAAATCTGCTTTCTCTACAGCAAGCATGGTGACACAACCTGCGGTAGCAGCGATTGGAGTCTGCCAAGCAGTGAAAGATCAGTTGAAACAAGTCTTAAGGGACTTACCAGATCAGCAGGCTCTTGCCCTAGCTGACCTGCCTAGAGCCTTGTGTTTTGCGGTGGACGCCATAAAGGATACAATCCAACAGGCCTCCCGCTTTACGCTGTCTATAGTACAGGCTTCTGTGGCTCAAAAACTGGTCTGCTGAAGCTCCCTGTAAAAAACTGCTGGTTAGCTTCCCATTTCATGGAGAACGCTTATTTGGAGAAGATCTGGACAAATATATCCAGAAAATTTCTGCCGGTAAAAGTTCACTCTTACCGGTTAAGAACAAGGGTAGAAGTCCTTCTTTTAAGAGGCCTACTTCTCCAGTCCCTGGCACATCGGCGGTGAAACAGTTCCGACGGCCTCCGCGGTCAAATCCAGGGGGCAGAAATCAGGGACAATCACAGGGTATCAAGAAACCCTGGGTCAAGAGAGGTACAAAACCTCCCCCTAAGTCATGAAGGGTTGCCCCCACTCAGTCGGGTGAGGGGAAGACTTCAGTTGTTCACAGAGACCTGGCGGGACACCATCAGAGATGGGTGATCCCCGCAGTAAGTCTGGGATACAGGCTGGAGTTAAAAGACATTCCTCCTGCCCATTTTATAAGGTCAAACGTGCCAAGCGATCCCCAGAAGAGTGGATCCCTCCTTCTGGCACTAGAGCAACTATTGCCCCAAGGGTAATCATGAAGGTTCCCTTGAAAGAAAACGGGTTCGGGTTTTACTCGAACCTTGTCACAGTCCCCAAACCAAATGGGGACATGAGGCCCATATTGAATATAAAAGGGCTAAACAAGTTCCTACATATCAGGACTTTTTTCGGATGGAGTCGATCCGATCGGTGGCCACCGCCCTACAAGGGCAGGAATGGTTTGCCTTGATCGACATAAGGGATGCTTATTTGCATATTCCCATCTGTCCGGCCCACCAGAAACTTCTACGCCTTGCAGTAGAAGGGCGCCATTTTCAGTTCAGAGCCTTACCTTTCGGTCTGGCCACGGCACCACGAGTGTTCACAAAAATTCTGGCCCTACGATTGGCCAAACTAGGAACACAAGGTGTAACGATAATGGCATATCTAGACGACTTGTTGCTGATAGACCACTCAGTGAAAAAAACTAGAAGTGGTCGTTCACAAGATAATCAAGTATCTGGAATCTCACGATTGCATTATCAACCGAGACAAGTCAGCCCTAAAACCAGTCAAAAGCCTGGAATACTTGGGGGCTAAGACTGGATTCAAATCAGAGAAAGATTTTCTTACCTCCAGAGAAGGTGTCGTCTTTGAAAGATTTGACCCACTTAGTGGGTACAAAAAAGAAAAACCATCCATACGCCTGTGTATAAGGCTGCTGGGAAAAATGGTGGCTTCATTCGAAGCGGTACCCTACGGTCAATTCCATTCAAGGAACTTGCAGAGGGCCATACTGTCAGCCTGGAACAAAAAAGTTCAGGCTTTAGACTTACCAATGTCCCTGTCCCCTTCCGTTCGCAAGAGCCTCCATTGGTGGTTGGTGCCCCAGAATCTGGGAAGGGAAACCCTTCAGTCCGGTTTCTTGGAAGGTGGTCACTACAGTTGCCAGCCTCATAGGCTGGGGGGCAGTACTGGAGCAATGGTCTCTCCAGGGCAAGTGGTCAGAAGCAGAGAAGGCCCTGCCCACCAATCTCTTAGAGATACGAGCAGCCCGGTATGCCCTAGTAGCATGGACATCCAAACTCCAAGGGTCACCTGTCAGAATTCAATCAGACAATGCCACAGCAGTGGCATATATCAATCTCCAGGGTGGCACCAGGAGTCGTGCAGCCCAGAGGGAAGCGAAATGCATCCTGGAATGGGCAGAAAGGTATGTCACAGCCATATCCGCGGTTTTCATCCCAGGAGTGGAAAATTGGAGAGCGGACTTTTTTAAGTCGCCAGCAATTATGCCCGGGGGAATGGTCTCTTCACCCCGAGGTTTTCCAGGCAATATGCCAGCGGTGGGGAACACCGGATGTAGATCTGCTAGCATCCAGATTCAACGCAAAGGTGGACAGATTTGTGTCTCGCACAAAGGATCCCCTAGCTTGCGGTTCGGATGCCCTAGTGTTCCCTTGGGATCAGTTCAAGCTGATATATGCATTCCCACCGCGATTAATCCGCAGAATCAGGGTAGAAAAGAAACCAGTGATTCTGGTGGCTCCAGCGTGGCCCCGAAGGGCATGGTATGCGGAGATTGTAAAAATGTCAGTGGGAAGTCCTTGGACCCTCCCACATCGTCCGGACCTGCTTTCGCAAGGACCGATATACTACCCTTCCTTACCAGCCCTAGGTTGACGGCCTGGCTATAGAAGCCCACATTCTAAAAAAGAGAGGGCTCTCTAATCCTGTGGTATCTACCATGATCAATGCCAGGAAGCCGGTATCCAGGCAGATCTATTATAGGATCTAGAAGGCGTACATCACGTGGGGTGAGGCCAGGAAATGGCATCCACGTAAGTACGTAATAGGTAGGATTCTGGACTTCCTACAGTGGGCTGTACATAGGAAGCTTGCCTTGAGTACTATCAAGGGTCAGACGGCCTTGTCAATATTTTTTTTTCAAAGGCCCTTGGCTTTGCTTTCATTAATCAAAGCTTTCATACAAGGAGTGATGCGTATTAGCCCTCCGGTTAGTATTCCCATATGTCCATGGGACTTAAACCTGGTTCTGTCGGTTCTACAGAAACAACCATTTGAACCATTGCGGCACATTTTCTTGGTTCTTTTCACCAGGAAATTGATTTTCTTAGTAGCCATTTGTTCGGCTAAAAGAGTATCGGAATTAGCCGCCTTGTCCTGTAAGGAGCCATATCTGGTTATCCATAAGGACAGAGTAGTATTACGTCCTCATCCAGCCTTCTCCCTAAGGTGGTATCGAGGTTCCATTTGAACCAAGATGTGGTTCTTCCTTCCTTTTTCCCCAAACCTAGTTCGGTAGAGGAAAAGTTATTGCATTCTTTGGATGTAGTAAGAGCAGTTAAAGCTTATCTTAAAGCCACTGCTCAGATTCGCAGAACGGATACTTTGTTTGTTCTGCCGGAAGGCCCCAGAAAGGGTCAGGCAGCATCAAAAATCTACTTTAGCCAAGTGGATTCGACAGGTCATAATACAAGCCTATGGCTTGAAAAGGAGACCGCCTCCGTTCAAAGTTAGGGCGCACTCCACAAGAGCAGTTGGAACTTCATGGGCAGTGCATCACCAAGCCTCCCTGGCTCAAGTACTGTAAGGCCACAACATGGTCCTTAGTACACACGTTTACTAGATTCTACCAGGTAGACGTCAGAAGTCAGGAGGATGTCGCCTTTGGGCGCAGTGTGTTGCAGGCCGCAAAAGAGCCTCATGCCTGATGGCGCCCAGCTTATGTATCCCTCCCCTCATTTGGCATTGCTTTGGGACGTCCCATTAGTAATGACTAAGTCGCTCTGTGTCCCGTGATGTACGAAAAAGAAAAAGGGATTTTTATAACAGCTTACCTGTAAAATCCTTTTCTTGGAGTACATCACGGGACACAGAGCTCCCACCCCTCTTTTTGGGACACTTATTGCTTGGCTACAAAACTGAGGTGCTCCCGGGTGGGAGGGGCTTATATAGGGGAGGGTACTTCTGGTTTGGAATTGGCCAGTGCCAACACCTGAAGGTAATCTATATAACCCATTAGTAATGACTAAGTCGCTCTGTGTCCCGTGATGTACTCCAAGAAAAGGATTTTACAGGTAAGCTGTTATAAAAATCCCTTTTTTATTGCATGACATAAGTATTTGATACATCAGAAAAGCAGAACTTAATATTTGGTACAGAAACCTTTGTTTGCAATTACAGAGATCATACGTTTCCTGTAGTTCTTGACCAGGTTTGCACACACTGCAGCAGGGATTTTGGCCCACTCCTCGATACAGAGCTTCTCCAGATCCTTCAGGTTTCGGGGCAGTCGCTGGGCAATACGGACTTTCAGCTCCCTCCAAAGATTTTCTATTGGGTTCAGGTATGGAGACTGGCTAGGCCACTCCAGGACCTTGAGATCCTTCTTACGGAGCCACTCCTTTGTTGCCCTGGCTGTGTGTTTCGGGTCATTGTCATGCTGGAAGACCCAACCACGACCCATCTTCAATGCTCTGTCAGGGCTGTGCTCAGCCCTTCCTTCTCTGTGCTGGCAGCTCAGCTGTAAGCTAATTGCCAGCTTCCATCTCTCCTCATCCACCTGTTGTTGATCCGCTCGTCAGTCCTGCCTACTTAAGCCTTCTAGTTAATTTGCTCTTCACCTTCGCCTGTGTTAACATCACAAGAGACTTTCTCCTGCGTTTCTGTTGAAGACCTGCTTGACTGATGTCTCCTCTGGCTACAGATCCTGCTTGCTGAATTGCTACCTTTATCGTTGGCTCTTGGACATTGGCTTGGCTGACTACCCAATCCGGATTACTGAACCCTGGTTATGTTTTGACTACGCTACTCTGTTTACCTTTTTATTATTATTATTAAACAAGTGTGATTTAACTGTACTTCTGTCTCAGTCTGATTCATGGTTCCTGACAGTAGGCAAAGGCCATGACTTCAGAAGATGCAGCCAATCCACTTTTTGATAATATTTTTTCCAGATTGGATGACCTGGATCACCGCATGGATCAGGTTGCCATGGCGATAAGGACGCTCCTGAGTCGCACGGCTCATCTAGAGTCTCCTACTGTGGCCGCTCCGGTAGGCCCTGTGCAGGCAGACCCTGCTGCTGCTCCAGTCTCTGTGCAGGCACTCGCCTCGAGTATTACCTCTTTAAGAGGTATGTCTGGTTCCGCTCCATTTCCCCAGCGATTTGGGGGCGATCCAGGTCAGTGCAGAGGGTTTCTCAACCAGGTTGAGATATACTTTGAGATGCTGCCCCAGGCATTTCCCACGGACAGAAGCAAAGTGGGTTTTGTGATATCTTTGCTTTCTGACAGAGCCTTGGCCTGGGCAAACCCTCTATGGGAGACGCAAAAACCCATGGTCCTGAGTTACCCAGAATTTGTTACTTCCTTCAAAAGGGTATTTGATGTTCCCGCACGTTTCGCCTCTGCTGCCAAGTGCCTCATGTTTATCAAACAGAGTACGAGGATGGTTGCCGATTACGCCATTGAATTCCATACTCTGGCAGCAGAGGTTGCTTGGAACAATGAGGCCCTCATGGCTGCGTTTTCTCATGGTCTCTCGGATAACATTAAAGATGAGATAGCAGCCCGAGATATACCCACTGAGCTGGAGAAGTTGATCACATTTGCCATCCTCATTGACTCCAGACTCAGAGAAAGACCTTCTGTTAAGGAGCACTTGCGGGAGCCTCCTGTACGTTTGTCTCCAAGCTTTGCAGTCCCACCCTTGCCTCCCTCACCTCCCATGCCTCCTGGTACCAAGTTGGTCTGTGAAGATGAACCCATGCACTTGGGCTTCACGCGTCTCTCTGCGGATGAGAGAGCCCTTAGGAGGAGGGAGAGATTGTGGCCAGGCCGGTCACTTTTTGAAGTCTTGTCCCACCCGTCCTGGGAACGCTTGAACCTTGAGGTCCTGTCATGGACAGACCTTAGGTGGCGTTGTTTCGTCTCCAGTTGCCCAGAAGGATAAGCCCCTGGTTTCGGTTACCCTGTCTTGGGCTGAGCCGTCCGTCGAGATACAGGCTCTAATCGACTCCGGGGCTGCAGGCCTGTTCATTGATGCTGCCTTTGTGCCTATGCACTCAATTCCGCTGCAGCTGCGTGACACTCCACTTGCCATTGAGGCTCTTGATGGGAGACCTCTACAGCCTGCCCATGTGACTCATGAGACGGTTCTGTTGTCCATGGCCATAGGGGCTCTTCACCATGAGCTAATCCAATTCCAAGTTATTTCCTCACCTAAGTTTCCGCTGGTTATTGGTTATCCTTGGTTACAAAGGCACAACCCGTCTTTTGATTGGCTCCATGCTGAGGTTCTGTCCTGGTCGCCACAGTGCAGTGAGTATTAGTGATTGTAGGGTTATATTGGAGGGATACAAGGATACCCCCTCCTTTATAACACTTACTAATCAATTAAATAAGGTATTGGAACAGAAAGATATTGAGTTGAAGCAAAGAAAAAAGAGAAAATATCTACGGGATACTAATGACTATCAATTAGAACAGGCCTATAAGTGGCAACTTAATTTAAAAGATGGGAAAAATGGATCAGTTACATCCTCTCCGATTAGAGAGGTACGGATTGTATCTCCCAATAGGAATCAGAGATACAGATCACCTGAGCCATCTAGACAATATAAAGATAATGGGGGCAGTCATGATAGACCCTATAGAGATAATGGGAAAGAAAGACCATTTAGGGATCATCACACTGGGCCCCGAACACCCAAACCTTGGTGGAAAAATAAGAATAACCAAAAACCATGGTCAAAATCTCCAAAAAAAAACATTTTGGAAGAATAATAAGAACAATCAAAGACCCCGAAACCCCCCACAAAATTATTCTGGACATCAGGGGGGTTATGAACAGGGACACCATGAAGATTATAATCAGTATAATCATGAAAGAAGGGACACAAGAGATGGACACCCCTATTCAAATCAACATCATCAAGGGGGTTATGAACATCAGTATCAAAATCAGGGTGCTCAAAGCCATCAGGACCAGTACCATTATGAAAGTAGAAAAAGCCCGGTGCATACACAAAACAGGTATGAACCATTAAATAACTATAGGGAGGAAGATGAAACAAGATCTTTTTTGGAATACCGCAGAAGCGACCGAACTCCGCCTCGATACGAACAAATGACAAATGCTCGAAGTCCAAATGCAAGAGGGGATGTCGAGGAGGATTCAAAGTCCAAAAAAAGAAGAATGAGGTAGGCGAGGGCATATATAATATTAGTGGAGTTGAACTGACAAGGACAGAAATGATTACATTGGATAAAGGACTTAAGTATGCGCCTAAGAGAAATTTGAACAAATTCGATGTTTATGTAGATGTTCAAAAATACACAAGGAGACTTAACATTAAAAAGTATATGCTGAACAAACCTCCTATGAGGGTCAAAGAGAGCATAAACTCTCTAGGAAGTGTAGTTCACAGTGAATTGAGGAATAAATCCCTCTTCAATACACCGGTTCACAATAATGAGCACATTGAGGTGTTCAATAAATTGGTGTTGAAAGATTTATAAAAATTAAAGGTCAAAAGAATGACTGATCCTATAGCCATTCATCGGGGTATAAAAGCACTAGAAAAAAATAAACAAGTGGTGATAAGACCGGCAGACAAAGGAGGGGCTATTGTGGTGATGTCAAAGGATTATTACCATGAAGAACTACTTGGTCAACTTAATGATACGAATACTTACATTAAACTTAGAGGCAACCCTACAAAGGAATATATAAATGAATTGTCGGAGCTGGTCCTGAGGGGCACTATGAAAGATATTCTATCCAAGAGGGAAGAACAATATCTAGTTCCAGATATATGCAGGGTCCCAATTATATACACGATACCGAAAATTCATAAAGACCCTCATAAACCACCAGGAAGGCCCATAATTAATGGCATCCAATCGATTAATTCAAGGATTGGTGAATATGTTGACAAATTTATGCAACCACTAGTCCCTAAAACACGATCGTACCTAAGGGACACTAAGCACTTAATCCAGATTTTGGAGAAAGTAGTGATTAATGCAGAGCGAAATTATGTGATAGCCACTGCGGATGTCGCATCATTATATACGGTTATAGATCATGAAGATGCCTCAAAATGGGCCCTGAATAAGTTTAGTGACCTTATCTCCAAACAAAAACGTTTTGTGCTACGAAGTTTGGCTTTTGGACTTCAGCACAATTATTTTTGGTATTGTTCCGATTACTGTAGGCAACTCAATGGAATCGGGATGGGTGCCAAATATGCACCTAGTGTGGCGAATATTTTCATGTCGGAGTGGGAGGAGTTAGCCATCTATGAAAATACACCTGAACAACTTATGTTATACAGAAGATTAATTGATGATTGCATAGTAATCTGGGAGGGGGATGAGAGCACTTTAGTTAAATTTTTTGAAAAGTTGAATGAGAATGAACAAAATATAAAATTAACGTATACAATGAGCAAGACCAACATACAGTTCCTGGATTTGGATATTGCATTGGAAGGTAATGCAATAATTACAAAAACATACTTCAAACCAGTGGAACGAAATAGCTATATTCCAGTAGACAGCTGTCACTTTGAACCATGGCTTATCAATATACCTAAAGGACAGCTGATTAGACTGCGGAGAAATTGTACGGATGAGCAGGTATTTCTGGAACAAGCTAAAATGATGGGACAAAAGTTTACCGCAAAGGGTTATAATGAAGAATTTGTCAACACCAAAATACAAGAAGTTCTGGAGATGCCTAGGGCCACATTAATACAGGATAAGGATAAGGCAATAAAAACCTCAGCCTTTCAAGAATTGCCTATTATAATGAATTATAATGTCCAGCATAGACAAATCGAGTCTATATTCAAAAAGCATTGGCCTATACTCAGAGGAGACAGTCAATTGCAGAGTATTTTGCCAATTGTACCCCGGATTGTATATAGGAGAGCACCTAAACTTAGGGATATAGTGGCTAAAAATATACCTGATCCACCAACTAGGTTGCCTACACTTACTTTTTTTCAGGGAAAGGGGTTCTTTCCATGTAAAAGATGCTTTGCGTGTAGGAAAACGAAGTTGAATGGTCAAAATTTAAATCAAATGCTACACAACAAAGTTATGAAATTAAAGATTTGATCACTTGTAGGACTGAAGGGGTGGTCTATGTGCTGGAGTGCTCTTGTTCACTCCAGTACATAGGTCGTACCAAAAGACCGTTATGGAAGCGAATAAGGGAACACGTGCAAAATATTGAGAATGGATTCCCGAAGCATAGTTTTTCTCGCCATTTTTCACGTTGTCACCAAAATAATCCCACAGAATTAAAATTCTGGGCAATAGAAAAATATACACCCCATTGGAGGGGTAGTCACAAAGTAAGGGAGCTCAGCAAAAGCGAGTCCAGATGGATACATGAAATGCGTACCCTTGCGCCAAACGGCTTAAACATCGAGTTTGATTTAAATTGCTTCATATCCAATTACTAATCCCGCTTTTTATTTATTTTACAGATCCCATTATTTGGGTTTTTATATATAATTATGTATTCCTTTATATAATTTTTTTATATAATGTCCATATTTTATTTCAGCATCTCTTCCCATTTTTTAATTTTTTTCTATTTTTATTGTTGTATTAAAAATGATTGTGAGTGTATATTTATATGTTTACCTGTTTAACATTTATTACACCAGAGTACTTTATCATTGTCCCGACATGATGGTGTTATGTCGTTTTACACCACTTGAGGGGGTATTCTATATTACCCGGTCTTTGTAATGATTGTAAAATAGTTTTTTAATAGGTATATAATATTGTTATTTAGTGAATCTTTCTCAGTCTCAGTTGTTTGAGACGTTTTAAGTTGTTCAAAATAAATGATTTTAAGTTTAATCAGCACAGGCCTACCAGCGATGATGTTATAATGATCCCTTTTGCCGTCATGGCAACCAGTACGCCACTGTGTATAAATACACAGCTTTTCCTGTCACATGGCATACCCATGACTAAGTCACGTGACGTGTGACGCAATGCGTAGGGGGAGGAGCCTAATCACGCTGCCAGCGGCACTCGGATGTGTTCCCAGCTGGAGCTGTGAAGGAGAAGCTTATACTGAGCTGAACGGTGGCTGTTTATGCGATACAACCCCTTTGGTCACGTGAGTGAAAGCCCTGTGTGCTTAACATTACATCTTTGTATGTGAGCACTGCGCAATGAGGTTTGTTTTTTTCCTTTTGTCTTCCATGGTCCATGTTTATGAGGTACATTCAAGACTTCTCAAGATCCCCAATCTGACAGCTGTGCTGATCTGTGATTGACTGGAGGAGTGGGATTAAGTGAAGGAGTGCTCTGTTTGGCCAACACTTAAAGGACTGTGATTTTCTCCTTTGTTAATAATCTGAGTGTTTGGCGTGCAGTAGCCTGCCAGTAGCAGGTCCTTTTTAAGTGCATTTGTTTGTCTGCTCATTGTTATGAGTGATCCTTATTAGGGTCTCCGCAAATTACTTATTCAGCACACTTATTTAGCACTGAGTGCACATTTATTTTAGCACTGTTTGCACATTTGGTTATTTGTGTATTTTGCATCTTGGTCACATTATTAATTTAATGTATATGTTATGATTGGTTCACTTAGGGTTGATTTACAGCGCATCAATATCACATTGCCATTTCACTTATATGTTATCAGACACATTGATTGATTGCAGCTGAATCATTTAGTTATCCTTGGTTTATTTCACACATTTGATTGCTTTTGCACCATTTTAGTGCTTTAGTATATTTTTATACACAGTGCAGTGAGAGATGCTTCCAAAAGGTAGCTCTTCCTGGGTACCTCTTCACTCTCCTCCCTGCCGGAGGAGTATCACGATTTTAGCGATGTCTTTGACAAAGGTCAAGCCGGTACGTTGCCTCCACACCGGTCGTATGATTGCGCAATTGACCTTCAACCTGGTACCATACCCCCTCGTGGCCGGGTTTACCCTTTGTCGGTCTTGGAGGATAAAGCCATAGAGGAGTATGTTGCAGATGAACTTTCTCAAGGTTTCATCCGCAAATCCTCGTCTCCTGCTGGTGCTGGTTTCTTTTTTGTGAAGAAGAGTGGTGAACTGAGACCTTGTATTGATTATAGGGGTCTCAATCATTTCACCATTAAGAATGGCTATCCGATCCCGTTGATTACAGAGTTATTTGACCGCCTCAAGGGAGCAACGGTTTTCACAAAGCTTGATTTCAGAGGGGAATACAATCTTGTGAGGATTAAGGAGGGTGACGAGTGGAAAACTGCCTTTAATACCAGAACAAGTCATTATGAATATCTTGTAATGCCTTTTGGCCTCTGTAATGCTCCGTCAGTTTTCCAGGAGTTTATTAACAATGTCTTCCGAGATTTGTTGCAGTTATGTGTGGTGGTTTTTCTCGACGATATCCTCATATTTTCCAAGTCCCTGGAGACCCACCACACAGATGTCTGTCGAGTGCTTCAGAAACCAAGAGAGAACAATCTGTATTGTAAGCTGGAGTAGTGCGAGTTCCATCGTGAACAGGTTAAATTCCTGGGTTATGTAATTTCCACTGCTGGTTTTTCGATGGAACCAGAGAAACTTTCCGCAGTCCTACAGTGGCCTCGACCCGTGCGTTTTCTTGGCTTTGCCAACTATTATCGGAAGTTTATTCGTAACTTCTCGTCTCTGGTCAAGCCCCTGACTGATATGACCAGAAAGGACGGTAACCCAAAGACTTGGTCTCCAGGGTCCATTAAGGCTTTTGAGAGTCTTAAGACTAACTTTGTTTCTGCTCCTGTGTTGGCACATCCTGATCCTACGTTGCCTTTTATCCTTGAAGTTGATGCTTCTGAGACTGGAGTTGGCTTTTCCAAGAAATTGTCACCTGCGGAGTGCAATTACGAGATTGGTGACAGAGAGCTTTTGGCGATCATTTTAGCCCTGAAAGAATGGAAGGTACCACTGTGCCGGTTCTCATTCTTACTGACCATAAGAATCTCACTTTCTTGTCTGAGGCTAAGCGCCTCTCTCCCAGAAGGGCACGATGGGCTCTTTTCTTGTCGAGTTTCAATTACATTGTCTCGTTCTTACCCGGTACTTAGAATGTAAGGGCTGACGCCTTGTCAAGACAATTTTCCTCCACTTCCAAGATGGAGTCGGTTCCGGTTCCTGTGATTCTTCCTGATTGTATTCTGGCTACGGTTCGCACCAGTCTCACTTCTCCTTTGGGAATCAAAATTCTGGCTGCTCAGGTCGATGCTCCCCCTGAGAAACCTTGTGATCGCTGCTTTGTTCCCGAGAGTCTCCGCACTGCCGTGCTCCAGACTTACCATTCTCCCAAGGCTGCTGGCCACCCTGGGAAGAATCAACTCTGTTGGGCCATTTCCCAACAATTTTGGTGGCCTAGTCTACGTGCTGATGTAGCCGCCTTTGTAGCTGCCTGTTCCGTGTGTGCACAGAGTAAGACTCCACGACATCTTCCAGTGGGCCTCCTACAACCCATACCCAATGGTGAGAGGCCCTGGACCCACCTGTCTATGGATTTCATTAGTTGCCCAACTCCCAGGGTAACACAGTTATCCTTATGGTGGTAGATCGGTTCTCGAAAATGTCTCACTGTATCCCACTTAAGAAGTTGCCTACGTCTAAGAAACTGGCTTCCATTTTTGCTCGGGAGATCTTTTGCTTACATGGCCTACCCAAGGTCATGGTCTCTGACAGGGGAAGCCAGTTTGTGTCCCGGTTCTGGCGAGCCTTTTGTGCACAATTGGGAATTCAGCTTGCTTTCACCTCTGCGTATCACCTGCAGTCTAATGGGGCCACAGAACGAGCCAATCAGTCCTTGGAGCAATTCCTGCGTTGATATATTTCTGACCATCACAACAACTGGTCAGACCTCTTACCATGGGCGGGGTTTGATTACAATAGCGCTCTGAATTCTGCTTCCCGTTTGTCCCCGTTTATGGCGAATTATGGTTTCCAACCTTCCATGTTGCCTGACTTGTTTGTTCCTCAGAGTATTCCTGCGTTAGAGGAGCATCTCCGTGGTCTTCATTCCACTTGGGTACAAGTCAAGGAGGCTCTGCGACAGGCTAACGAGAGGTACAGACTCTATGCTGACCGCAGACGCCTGTCTGCACTTCCTCTGAAGTTCGCACCTCGGTTTATTGGGCCTTTCCGTATCCTTCGCTGGATAAACCCAGTGGCTTACGCTTTGGACCTTCCTTACAGTATGCGTATCTCTAATGTGTTTCATGTCTCCTTATTAAAAACCTTTGGTCTGCAACCGTTTTACTACCTCGTGCCACGTCCTCACCCTATACAGGTTGAGAATCATGAGGAGTATGACGTACAGTCCATTGTTGACTCCTGTAGGTTCCATGGGCGCATACAGTACCTGGTGCATTGAAAGGGGTACGGTCCGGAGGAACGCTCTTGGGTCCCGTCCTCGGACGTACACGCCCCTGTCCTCCTCCGTGATTTCCATATACATTTTTCCCTCAAGCCCGGTGGTCCTCCGAGGGGGAGGGGTCATTGAGGAGGGGGTAATGTCAGGGCTGGGCTCAGCCCTTCCTTCTCTGTGCTGGCAGCTCAGATGTAAGCTAATTGCCAGCTTCCATCTCTCCTCAGTGATCCACCTGTTGTTGATCCGCTCATCAGTCCTGCCTACTTAAGGGCTCTTTCACACGGACGTTCCGTATGTCCGTTTTTCATCCATCCGTTTTCGGATGAAAAACGGACATACATGTATCCCTATGGGATAGCGGATGTTTAGCACGACGGAGGAAAATCCTACTTTTCCATCCGTCTGCGGATCGGATCGGATGAAAACGGACAGACGGTCCGTTTTCATCCGATCCCCCCATAGAGGAAAGTGGCGATCCGACCGGTCCGTTTCTGCATAGTGTGCAGAGACGGACAAGTCATCCGCCGGCTCAGCGGGGATCAACGGAGCGATCTCCGCTGAGCAAGCGGATATTCATGGGGCGGATCATGACAGGATCCGCCCGTGTGAAAGAGCCCTAAGCTTTCTAGTTCATTTGCTCTTCGCCTTCGCCTGTGTTAACATCACAAGAGACTTTCTCCTGCGTTGCTGTTGAAGACCTGCTTGACTGACGTCTCCTCTGACTACAGATCCTGCTTGCTGAACTGCTACCTTTATCACTGGCTCTTGGACATTGGCTTGGCTGACTACCCGATCCGGTTATTGAACCCTGGCTATGTTTTGACTACGCTACTCTGTTTACCTTTTTATATTTATTATTAAATAAGTGTGATTTAACTGTACTTCTGTCTCAGACTGATTCATGGTTCCTGACATGCTCTTACTGAGGGAAGGAGGTTGTTGGCCAAGATCTCGCAATACATGGCCCCATCTATCCTCCCCTCAATACGGTGCAGTCGTCCTGTCCCCTTTGCAGAAAAGGAACCCCAAAGAATGATGTTTCCACCTCCATGCTTCATGGTTGGGATGGTGTTCTTGGGGTTGTACTCATCCTTCTTCTTCCTCCAAACACGGCGAGTGGAGTTTAGGCCAAAAAGCTCTATTTTTGTCTCATCAGACCACATGACCTTCCCCCATTCCTCCTCTGGATCATCCAGATGGCCATTGGCAAACTTCAGATGGGCCTGGACATGCGCTGGCTTGAGCAGGGGGACCTTGCGTGCGCTGCATGATTTTAATCCATGACGGCGTAGGGTGTTACTAATGGGTTTCTTTGAGACTGTGGTCCTAGCTCTCTTCAGGTCATTGACCAGGTCCTGCCGTGTAGTTCTGGGCTGATCCCTCGCCTTCCTCATGATCATTGATACCCCACGAGGTGAGATCTTGCATGGAGCCCCAAACCGAGGGAAATTGACCGTCATCTTGAACTTCTTCCATTTCCTAATGATTGCAACAACAGATGTTGCCTTCTCACTAAGCTGCTTGCCTATTGGCCTGTAGCCCATCCCAGCCTTGTGCAGGTCTACAATTTTATCCCTGATGTCCTTACACAGCTCTCTGGTCTTGGCCATTGTGGAGAGGTTGGAGTCTGTTTGATTGAGTGTGTGGACAGGTGTCTTTTATACAGGTAACGAGTTCAAACAGGTGCAGTTAATACAGGTAATGAGTGGAGAACAGGAGGGCTTCTTAAAGAAAAAATAACAGGTCTGTGAGAGACGGAATTCTTACTGGTTGGTAGGTGATCAAATACTTATGTCATGCAATAAAATGCAAATTAATAATTTAAAAATCATGTGATTTTCTGGATTTTTGTTTTAGATTCAGTCTCTCACAGTTAAAGAGTGCCTATGATAAAAATTACAGACCTCTACATGCTTTGTAAGTAGGGATGAGCTCGGTGTTCGAGTCGAACATACGTTCGACTCGAACATCGGCTGTTCGACCGTTCGGCGAACATCGAACGATTCGAGTGACGTGAACGGCCCACAATACACTGTGCCATCGCAGTGCAATCCCGGTGCTGTGATTGGCCAAGCATGCACTGTGACCCCGCATGCTTGGCCAATCACAGCGCCGGGAGCTAGGAGAGCCATAATTGGCCACAGGCAGGTTGCCTGTGGCCAATTATAGCTCAGGGGGTTTAGCACACGCCCCACACTATAAAAGGCCGCCAGCGCGGTGGGCTTGTGTAGTGTGTTCCGGCGCAGGGAAAGAGAAGGATAGGCAGGGACAGTGTTGATATTCTTTGTGCTATTCTTGTGTGCAGGGAGAGAGAAGGATAGGCAGGGAGAGTGTCAGTGTTATATTCTTTGCTAAACCTTGTGTGCAGGGAGAGAGAAGGATAGACAGGGGACAGTTTCAGTGTCATATTCTTTGCTAAAACTTGTGTGCAGGGAGAGAGAAGGATAGGCAAGAAGAGTGTCAGTGTCATATTCTTTGATAAACCTTGTGTGCAGGGAGAGAGAAGGATAGGCAGGGGACAGTGTCAGTGTCATATTCTTTACTAAACCTTGTGTGCAGGGAGAGAGAAAGATAGGCAGGGAGAGTGTCAGTGTCATATTCTTTGATAAACCTTGTGTGCAGGGAGAGAGAAGGATAGGCAGGGGACAGTGTCAGTGTCATTGTTGCTAAGCCTCCTGCACAGTATACACCTGAAGCTAGCCCTTATTGCTGTGTTTTCCTGGTGTGTTACACTAACAGGCATTTGCAGCACTTACAGCGGGCGGAGTGTGCCTCCTGCACATTATACACCTGAAGTTAGCCCGTATTGCTGTGTTTTCCTGGTGTGTTACACCAACAGGCATTTGCAGCACTTACAGCGGGCGGAGTGTGCCTCCTGCACATTATACACCTGAAGTTAGCCTGTATTGCTGTGTTTTCCTGGTGTGTTACACCAACAGGAATTTGCAGCACTTACAGCGGGCGGAGTGTGCCTCCTGCACATTATACACCTGAAGTTAGCCCGTATCGCTGTGTTTTCCTGGTGTGTTACACCAACAGGCATTTGCAGCACTTACAGCAGGCGTAGTGTGATTCCTGCAAAATATACTCCTGAAGCTAGGCCTTATTGCTTTGTGCAGGTCTACAATTTTATCCCTGATGTCCTTACACAGCTCTCTGGTCTTGGCCATTGTGGAGAGGTTGGAGTCTGTTTGATTGAGTGTGTGGACGGGTGTCTTTTATACAGGTAACGAGTTCAAACAGGTGCAGTTAATACAGGTAATGAGTGGAGAACAGGAGGGCTCATTAAAGAAAAATAACAGGTCTGTGAGAGACGGAATTCTTACTGGTTGGTAGGTGATCAAATACTTATGTCATGCAATAAAATGCAAATTAATAATTTAAAAATCATGTGATTTTCTGGATTTTTGTTTTAGATTCAGTCTCTCACAGTTGAAGAGTGTCTATGATAAAAATTACAGACCTCTACATGCTTTGTAAGTAGGGATGAGCTCAGTGTTCGAGTCGAACATACGTTCGACTCGAACATCGGCTGTTCGACCGTTCGGCGAACATCGAACGATTCGAGTGACGTGAACGGCCCACAATACACTGCGCCATCGCAGTGCAATCCCGGTGCTGTGATTGGCCAAGCATGCACTGTGACCCCGCATGCTTGGCCAATCACAGCGCCGGGAGCTAGGAGAGCCATAATTGGCCACAGGCAGGTTGCCTGTGGCCAATTATAGCTCTGGGGGTTTAGCACACGCCCCACACTATAAAAGGCCGCCAGCGCGGTGGCCTTGTGTAGTGTGTTCCGGCGCAGGGAAAGAGAAGGATAGGCAGGGACAGTGTTGATATTCTTTGTGCTATTCTTGTGTGCAGGGAGAGAGAAGGATAGGCAGGGAGAGTGTCAGTGTTATATTCTTTGCTAAACCTTGTGTGCAGGGAGAGAGAAGGATAGGCAGGGGACAGTGTCAGTGTCATATTCTTTGCTAAACCTTGTGTGCAGGGAGAGAGAAGGATAGGCAGGGAGAGTGTCAGTGTCATATTCTTTGATAAACCTTGTGTGCAGGGAGAGAGAAGGATAGGCAGGGGACAGTGTCAGTGTCATTGTTGCTAAGCCTCCTGCACAGTATACACCTGAAGCTAGCCCTTATTGCTGTGTTTTCCTGGTGTGTTACACTAACAGACATTTGCAGCACTTACAGCGGGCGGAGTGTGCCTCCTGCACATTATACACCTGAAGTTAGCCCGTATTGCTGTGTTTTCCTGGTGTGTTACACCAACAGGCATTTGCAGCACTTACAGCGGGCGGAGTGTGCCTCCTGCACATTATACACCTGAAGTTAGCCTGTATTGCTGTGTTTTCCTGGTGTGTTACACCAACAGGAATTTGCAGCACTTACAGCGGACAGAGTGTGCCTCCTGCACATTATACACCTGAAGTTAGCAAGTATTGCTGTATTTTCCTGGTGTGTTACACCAACAGGCATTTGCAGCACTTACAGTAGGCGTAGTGTGATTCCTGCAAAATATACTCCTGAAGCTAGGCCTTATTGCTGTGTTTTCCTAGTGTGTTACACCAACAGGCATTTTCAGCACTTACAGCGGGCGGAGTGTGCCTCCTGCACATTATACACCTGAAGTTAGCCCGTATTGCTGTGTTTTCCTGGTGTGTTACACCAACAGGCATTTGCAGCACTTACAGCAGGCGGAGTGTGCCTCCTGCACATTATACACCTGAAGCTAGGCCTTATTGCTGTGTTTTCCTGGTGTGTTACACCAACAGGCATTTGCAGCACTTACAGCAGGCGGAGTGTGCCTCCTGCACATTATACACCTGAAGTTAGCCCGTATTGCTGTGTTTTCCTAGTGTGTTACACCAACAGGCATTTGCAGCACTTACAGCGGGCGGAGTGTGCCTCCTGCACATTATACACCTGAAGTTAGCCCGTATTGCTGTGTGTTCCTGGTGTGTTACACCAACAGGCATTTGCAGCACTTACAGCGGGCGGAGTGTGCCTCCTGCACATTATACACCTGAAGCTAGCCCGTATTGCTGTGTTTTCCTGGTGTGTTACACCAACAGGCATTTGCAGCACTTACAGCGGGCGGAGTGTGCCTCCTGCACATTATACACCTGAAGCTAGCCCGTATTGCTTTGTTTTCCTGGTGTGTTACACCAACAGGCATTTGCAGCACTTAGAGCGGGCGGAGTGTGCCTCCTGCACATTATACACCTGAAGTTAGCCCGTATTGCTGTGTTTTCCTGGTGTGTTACACCAACAGGCATTTGCAGCACTTACAGCGGGCGGAGTGTGCCTCCTGCACATTATACACCTGAAGTTAGCCCGTATTGCTGTGTTTTCCTGGTGTGTTACACCAACAGGCATTTGCAGCACTTACAGCAGGCGGAGTGTGCCTCCTGCACATTATACACCTGAAGCTAGGCCTTATTGCTGTGTTTTCCTGGTGTGTTACACCAACAGGCATTTGCAGCACTTACAGCGGGCGGAGTGTGCCTCCTGCACATTATACACCTGAAGTTAGCCCGTATTGCTGTGTGTTCCTGGTGTGTTACACCAACAGGCATTTGCAGCACTTACAGCGGGCGGAGTGTGCCTCCTGCACATTATACACCTGAAGCTAGCCCGTATTGCTGTGTTTTCTGGTGTGTTACACCAACAGGCATTTGCAGCACTTACAGCAGGCGTAGTGTGATTCCTGCAAAATATACTCCTGAAGCTAGGCCTTATTGCTGTGTTTTCCTAGTGTGTTACACCAACAGGCATTTGCAGCACTTACAGCGGGCGGAGTGTGCCTCCTGCACATTATACACCTGAAGTTAGCACGTATTGCTGTGTTTTCCTGGTGTGTTACACCAACAGGCATTTGCAGCACTTACAGCGGGCGTAGTGTGATTCCTGCAAAATATACTCCTGAAGCTAGGCCTTATTGCTGTGTTTTCCTAATGTGTTACACCAACAGGCATTTGCAGCACTTACAGCAGGCGTAGTGTGATTCCTGCAAAATATACTCCTGAAGCTAGGCCTTATTGCTGGTTTTCCCATCTCCCTACAGGCCATTAGAATGTCTGGAAGGCAAACAAGGAGAGGCAGACAGTCAGGAGCCAATAAAAGAGGGCAAGCAGGCTCTGTGTCTAGAGACAACAGTGCTGGTCATGGACGCGGTGCATCGCCATCAGCACGTGGCCATGTGACACACTTGTCCTTCTTTTCGGCAGCTGGACGTGTTGAGCTGCATCATGCCGAAGACTTGGTAGAGTGGATGACCAAGCCCTGCTCATCCTCCTCATCCTCTCTCACCCAGGCTCAGGGTACTGGCAAAGCAGCTGCCAAAGCGTCCTCTTCCCTGGTATCAATGTCATCATCAGTCACTCCTTCCCTAGACCAACCATGTCCTCCTGAGGAGTCCCCCGAACTGTTTGAGCACAGTGTTGGGTACATGCTCCAGGAGGATGCCCAGCGTTTCGAAAGGGTCTGATGATGATACCCAGCTAGAGGAAGGCAGTAGCGTGAGAGCAGAGAGAGGGGATGCTCAAGAAGGACACCAATCTGGCAGTCATGTTCCATCAGCTGCAGCATACTGCCAGATTGGCTCCAGTGATGAGGAGGGAGGGGATGATGAGGTCACTGACTCCACGTGGGTGCCTAATAGGAGAGAGGAGGAGGAGGAGGAGGATGAGGAGGAGGCACATCTCCAACGAGGCAGGATGCCCTCGGGGGGCCAGCGTAAGGGCAGCACACCGACGGAATCACACCGCAGAGCTCCGCATGTGCAGGGTGCTGCCTCTGCCCGTTATTCAAAAAGTTCTTTGGTGTGGGCCTTTTTTGAGTCGAGTGCATCAGATCGCAAAGCTGCTGTTTGCAACATATGTCTCAAGCGTATATCGCGTGGCCAAAACATCACCCGCTTGGGCACCACATGCTTGACCAGACATATGTTGACCTGCCATGCAGCTCGTTGGCAAGCCTACCTTAAAGACCCACACCAAAGAACAAAGCGGACCTCTCCTTGCACCGCATCAGCTGGGATCTCCAACCCCACTATACCTTCAGTCCTCTCTGAAACCTGCACTGAGAGGAATGAAGGTGTAGAATTAGGTGTGTCACAGCCAAGTACTTGCGGGCACTCTGCTAGCAGTACTCCGACGTCCGATTCTATCAGGCAAATTTCCCTGCCCCAGCTGCTGGACCGTCGAAAGAAGTTCACTCCCAGCCATCCACATGCCCAGCGGTTGAATGCTAGCTTGGCTAAATTGCTAGCGCTTCAACTGCTGCCTTTTCAGTTGGTAGACTCGGCCCCCTTCCGTGAGTTTGTGCAATGTGCGGTTCCTCAGTGGCAGGTTCCCAAACGCCACTTTTTCTCACGGAAGGCGATTCCGGCTCTCTACCGGCATGTGGAAGGCAATGTCTTGGCCTCGCTGGACAGGGCGGTCAGCGGTAAGGTGCATATTACTGCTGACTCATGGTCCAGCAGGCATGGACAGGGACGTTACCTTTCTTTCACGGCCCATTGGGTCACTCTTTTGGCAGCTGGGAAGGATGCAGGACAAGGTGCAGTAGTGTTGGAGGTTGTTCCGCCGCCACGCCTCCAAAATGCTACTACTGGTTGTGACACACCTCTCTCCTCCACCCCCTCCTCTTCTTCTTCCTCCATGGCCTCTTCCTGTGCTTTGTCCTCGGAACCAGCGGTGCTCCATAGGCGTTCAAGGGGCTACGCAAGTACGCAGGCAAAAAGATGCCATGCCGTGCTTGCGCTGGTGTGTTTGGGGGACAGGAGCCACACTGGGGCAGAGGTTCTGTCTGCTCTGCAGGGGCAGGCCGAGAGGTGGTTGACGCCACGCCAGCTTAAGCCAGGAATGGTGGTTTGTGACAATGGCACCAACCTCCTCTCCGCCCTCCGACAGGGACAACTGACCCATGTGCCCTGTGTGGTTCACGTCCTTAACCTGGTGGTGCAGCGGTTCTTGGGCAGGTACCCGGGCTTACAGGATGTCCTGAGGCAGTCCAGGAAAGTCTGTGTGCATTTCCGCAGATCTTATAATGCCAGTGCTCGCCTGGCTGAACTGCAAAAGGAGTTGAACCTGCCCAAGAACCGCCTTATATGTGACATGCCCACCAGGTGGAACTCAACGTTGGCCATGCTGCAGCGGCTGCACACGCAGCAGAGGGCCATCAATGAGTACCTGTGTGACTACGGCACCAGGACAGGGTCAGGGGAGCTAGGGTTTTTTTCACCACGCCAGTGGGGCATGATCAGGGATGCATGCACTGTCCTGGCACCATTTGAGGAGGCCACGAGGATGGTGAGCAGTGACAGTGCATGCATCAGTGACACTGTACCTCTTGTCCACCTGTTGGAACATACGCTGAGTGGAATAATGGACAGGGCACTTGAGGCAGAACAGAGTCAGGAAGAGGAGGACTTCCTTGCCTCTCAAGGCCCCCTTTACCAAGACAGTGTTCCTTCTGTCCCACCCATCGCACAGGAAGAGGAGGAGGAGGAGGATTGTGTCAGCATGGAGGTGGAGCCTGGCACTCAGCATCATCAGCAGCAGTCTTTTAGGGATGATTTACAGTCCCAAGAAACCCGTGGACTTGTACGTGGCTGGGAGGAGGTGGCTGCGGATCATGTCGTCCTTAGTGACCCAGAGGACTCCGGACCGAATGCCTCAGCTAACCTACGCTGCATGGCCTCCCTGATCCTGCAAAGTCTGCGGAAGGATCCTCGTATTCTTCGGATCAAGGAGAGGGACCATTACTGGCTGGCCACTCTCCTTGATCCATGGTACAAGGGTAAGTTGCGGACCTTATCTTACCGTCGCAGAGGGAGCAGAGGATGAGACAACTCCGGAGGCCTTGCAGAAAGGTCTGTGCAACGCGTTCCCAGAGACTGGGCGGTTACAAACTCCTGGTCCTGGACAACGAGTTGCTGAGGCTTCGGTCAGTCAAAGAAGGAGCGGTGGGGAAGGTGGCCGTCTGACCGATGCGTTCAGACAATTCTTTAGTCCGCAGCCCCAAGGTATGATCGGTTCCAGCAACCATCGCGAGCGTCTAATATACATGGTGCAGGAATACCTAGGGGCAAGGTCAGACTTGGACACCTTTCCCACCGAAAATCCTCTGGCTTACTGGGTCTTGAGGATGGATCACTGGCCAGAGCTTGCACAGTGTGCAATTGAGCTACTGGCCTGTCCTGCATCCAGCGTTCTTTCAGAACGCACATTCAGTGCTGCTGGAGGATTTGTCACGGATCACAGGGTGCGCCTGTCCACCGACTCGGTTGATCGACTGACCTTCATAAAGATGAACCAGTCTTGGATCACCACCAGCTACCAAACACCTGAAGCTGATATAACAGACTAATTTATTTTCAAATGTCACATCCCTTCAAGACTGATGCTGATGCTGAGAGACTGTCCTGTTATGTTGACTGACTATCCTCCTCCTCCTCAATGATCCGATTGATGATGATAGCTTGGAAGAACATTTTTGATTCTGGGTGCCGCCACCAGTGGCTAAGGCCCAATTTTTCAGCCCCTGTTTAACAGGGGCATGTAATTAAAAAATGTTATGCAATGCTTTGCAGCAGGGCTCATTCCTGCACTCCAACTAGAGTATCTGGGAGAGGTTGTAGTGTCGTGGCACCAGCACCAGTGCCTAAGGCCCAATTTTTCACCCCTGTTTAACAGGGGCGTGTAATTACAATTTTTGATGCAATACTTTGCAACAGGGCTCATTGCTGTGCTCCAAGTACAGTATCTGTGAGGGGTTGCAGTGTTGTGGCACCAGTGCCTAAGGCCTAATTTTTCTGCCCCTGTTTAACAGGGGCATGTAATTACAATTCTTGATCTAATGATTCACAGCAGGGCCCATTCCTGCGCTGTCCAACGATGATCCATTCTCCAGCGACGCTGCAGTCTCCCCTCTCCAGCAGGAACGAAACCCCCATGATGCGTAAGAGGGGGAGGGGTCACCCGTCCTTATCATAGGGAACCCCGGGGTTCCCTATGATAAGGACGGGTGACCCGCCCCGTGCCGTTCCCCTTAATATCCATACCAAACCTGAAGGGCCTGATATGGAATTTGAGGGGACCCCCACGTTTTTTTTTCTTTGGTTCGGGATTCCCCTTAATATTCATACCAGACCCAAAGGGCCTGGTAATGGACTGTGGGGGGGACCCCTGCCGTTTTTTCAATGACTTTGATCTGTACTGCTGGGGAGCCGACAATTCATTATAGCCGCGAGTGGTTTTAAATTACTTTTTTTCCTTCAGAAATGAAATTTTGTGTACTGACAATTCCAAACACGGGAAACATGCGCGACTTTACAGGCATACTTTAGACACCCCCCAGGTACAAAATTTAAAGGAATATTTCACTTTTATTGTTTCACTTTAAGCATTATTAAAATCACTGCTCCCAAAAAAACGGCCGTTTTTAAAACTTTTTTTTTGCATTAATACATGTCCCCTGGGGGAGGACCCGGGTCCCCAAACACTTTTTATGACAATAACTTGCATATTAGCCTTTAAAATTAGCACTTTTGATTTTTCATGTTCGTGTCCCATAGACTTTAACGGTGTTCGCGTGTTCAAACAAATGTTTTGCCTGTTCGCATGTTCTGGTGCGAACCGAGCAGGGGGGTGTTCGGCTCATCCCTATTTGCCAGCCATTGTTGAGCTCTCCTCTTGCTTGCAGCTGGCCCCTGGCTGACACAAGAGAGATCAAGTGACCAGCCCAGAGTGGCATGAAATTAGGTAAGCATAAGCATCCTTCTTACACAAGTTAGCAATAGGTATAAGGAGGGAGACAATCGTATTTTCAGGATTAGTAAGCCAGGAATTCTACTTTAAATGTATGAAGCATTAAAAGCACTACCTGGAAAAAGACTAGTGCTTTCCTTCATGGGAGGGTCTACCCTGCTTATTCCTGGCTTTCTTTAGATGAGAAACCATTACAATTTTGAACTGCTTCTCCCTCTCCCAATCTGAGCTCTGTTGTACTGTAGGTTTCAAGAAACAGATACCAAATACAATTCAGGAACTTACACTCCTTGCATTAAAAAATAAATGTAATGAGGCATTAGTAAATACGTAGCTGCCTTTAGTTAAATTTCAAGGGTGATTTCAGCAAACACAGAAAGGAAAATTATTGCTGCAGAAGACACTGAAAATATATAAAAATTAAAAATAAAAATTCATATGAGCATACTTGAATGAATGAAACGCAATCATAATATATATTTTTAGCTGGTTGCTGCATAATATGTTTCAGATTGTACACAAAGCAGTAAGGGCAAAACACCAATGGTCTTAGAGCCCAGAATGGTTTTTAACTTTGGTGATAAAATATATATATATATATATATATATATATATATATATATATATATATATATACATGTACAGTGCTTCCGGAAAGTTTTAACAGGGCATCACTTTTTCCACATTTTGTTATGTTACGGCCTTATTCCAAAATTGATTAAATTCATTATTTTCCTCAAAATTCTACAAACAATACCCCATAATGACAACGTGAAAGAAGTTTGTTTGAAATCTTTGCAAATTTATTCAACATAAAAAATGAAAAAAGTTACATGTACATACTGTAAGTATACACAGCCTTTGCTCAAAACTTTGTTGAAGTACCTTTGGCATTAATTACAGCCTCAAATCTTTTCGTCTTTCATGCTACAAGCTTGGCACACCTATTTTTGGGAAGTTTGACCCAATATTCTTTGCAAAATCAGACATTAAGTGACATTTTTTGGGGACCAGTGACACTAATGCTTTGTAGAAACACAGGATCACAGCCTTCCCTCCTCACAGATTGTTGTTTACATAGGCAGACCACTGCTCCGCCTGTGTCCCGAATGATCAGCGGGTTTTGGCGGATATCGCATCCACGGGACCCACAGATTGGCTCCAGCTGTGTCCAATAAAAGCGGGAACGGGTTTCTGGCAGCACACGTGCACGCCCCAGACCCAGACCCAGTAGTGCAGAATCACGTACAGGTATGTGATCCTGCCGAGGGGAGCTGCTTTGCTGTCATATATTTACTGTATATGGTCAGCAAGCAGTACAACTAGGGGGGATTTTACCAATGTTTTATTCATAGGCTAGTTGAGGTGGCTGCCTTAGATTCTTTCTTTTTTCACTTGGTAATTCTGCAAATTACACCCCTTTTTTTCCCTAAGTGGCAATGCTCACATCTCCACTGTTTCTAAGGAGGGAACGATGGCTAGAGTGTGGGTGTGAGACAAAAATAGTGTACAAGGGGAAGATAAAATTGTTTTATTCTTCCAGGTCAAGTAATTCCAGGTAATTTACAACTGCATTTTTGGCAGGTTCAATGGGTATTTTCTATTTTTTGAAAATAAAACTTATAGAGCCACTACATGTATTACATTTTTGGTCTTTGGATTTGTTATCCTCTAAAGAGAAACTGAACTCTGCTGTGCTCAAATGACTAGTCAGCAGTATTCCTTGTTGACTCCCTGCAGTTGATCTTTTCCCCATTACTGACTTACCATGCCTCGTTTTGCACTGTGTCTCTGTGTAGAGGTGTCCATCTTGTCAAAGGTGAGGCTTTGCTTCTTCATGTCAGAGCCTCCACAAAGGAACAGCTAGCAACACAGTAGTGACATTATTAACATTTCTACTGCGGCACAATGGCTCTCCTGGGGCAAAACTCTGTATGGGTACGTCCTTCCCTTTTATCGCCGCCGGCCACGTGAAATCGCGTGCATGAGCACCAGCATGGGGGTTTGTGTGTGTAAACACACAAATCCCTGTTCTATCAGGGGAGAGGAGACATATCGTTTGTTCCTACTAAGTAGGAACATATGTCTCCTCCCCCAGTCAGTCCTATCCCCATACAGTTAGAACACACTGAGGGAACACACATTTAACCCCTTTATCGCCCCCTAGTGTTAACCCCTTCCATACCAGTGACATTTATACAGTAGTCAGTGCATATTTATAGCACTGATCGCTGTATAAATGTCACTGGTCCCAAAAATTTGTCCGATACGTCCGTCGCAATGTCGCAGTACCGCTAAAAAATGCAGATCACCGCCATTACTAGTAAAAATATGTGGAAGAATATATATTGGCCTAAACTGATAAAGGAATTTGTTTTTTGTTTTAAGTTTGGGGGAATATTTATTATATCAAAAAGTAAAAAAATATTGTTTTTTTTTTCAAAACTGGCGCAATTTTTTTGTTTATAGCGCAAAAAATAAAAACTGCAGAGGTGATCAAATACCACCGAAAGAAAGCTCTATTAGTGGGAAAATAAGGACGCAAATTTTGTTTGGGTAGAGCGTTGTATGACCGTGCAATTGTCAGTTAAATCCAAGCAGTGTCAAATTGTAAAAAGTGCTCTGGTCAGGAAGGAGGTAAGATCTTCCGGGGCTGAAGTGGTTAAGCTTTCTTTAATTTGAATTACTGTATTACCTTAGTCCAATATTCTGAAGACATTTAATATACAACAATACAGCATTTGAAAAATCTTAATATTATATAATTTCAATTATTGCAATGGAAAGTAAATTAATCTGCCAGGAAATATTTTACATCACCTTTTTATATTATTAAAATGATTGTATATACATGTAATTTCAATGTGTTCTGAAAGCTAAAGATGTGATTGAAGAAAAAATGTAAATCACATTTTTAGATTCTTTTAACTGTATTGATTTGAAAAAAGCATAAAAGTTACTAAGCCTATTATCTTCAATGAATATATGTTGTTCAGTTATTTGAAGGACATTTAAGATTAGGTACTCTATTCATTTGTAGTGATTTTTTTCTACTTGTAACCCCCATCACTTTTTTTTTTTGGTTTGTAATGTAATTAGTGTTGAGCGAACCCGAACTGTAAAGTTCGGGTCCGTACCGAACTTTAGCTTTTTCCCAAACCCCAACCCCAACCCGGACTTTGTGCAAAAGTCCGGGTTCGGGTTCGGGAATCTAATTACGCAGTTAGAAATGCTTCAGGGGCCAGCCAATCACCTTTTGATTAGCTGGTGTGCCCTTAGAAGCCATCATAGCCATGTCTACTAATGGCATGGCTGTGATTGGTCAGTGCAACATGTGACCCAGCTTCTATATAAGCTAGAGGCACACAGCACACACGTCACTCTGCTTCAGAATAGATAGGGAGAGGATCTTGTCTGCTGCTGCTGCTTTTAGGGAGAGATAGAAAAATACATGAGTTAGTCCTGATTCTGGAATCTGAGGGAAAAGATAGAGAGACAGTGTAGTGTAGGGCCAGGTTCCTGTTTTTTGCTTTTAGGGAGAGAGATATATTATATAGGAATAGGAGTCCAGATTCAGAGATATAACTCAGCGATCTGCATAGGTTTACCTGTTTGTGTTGCAGTGCAGTCTTTTTACACTGCTCTGAGCCCAGTGTCAGAGAAAATCTACCTTTTATCTGCAAGCTCAGTGCACCAGTACTGCATATATTACGTTGAGAGATACACCGTTTCCATACTGTGGGTGTATTCTGCTCTTGGAAAAAGATCCATTTAGGACAACAACAAAAAAGGCACTTTATTGTGCTCTTTTCCAAAAGACCCATTAAGGGCAAAAAAAATTTTAAAAAAAATTTGCACTTTAATGTACGCTTGCAAAAAACGCCATTTAGGGCCACAAAGAAATATTTTGCAGTGTGTTATACATATGTGGAGGTGTGTGAAATAAACAATTTCTAAATAGTTTTCTTCTACTGTGCTATACTAAAAAAACAACATTTTTTTTGAATAGCATTTTCTGCAGTTCTGTAGCTGTGCGATTCAGCGGTTACGTACTGTGGGTGTGTTGTGGTCTTCCAAAAAACACCATTTAGGGCCACAAAAAATATTTTGCAGTGTGTTATACATATGTGGAGGTGTGTGAAATAAACAATTTCTAAATAGTTTTCTTCTACAGTGCTATACTAAAAAAACAGCATTTTTTTTTAATAGCATTTTCTGCAGTTCTGTAGCTGTGTGATTCAGCGGTTACGTACTGTGGGTGTGTTGTGGTCTTCCAAAAAACGCCATTTAGGGCCACAAAAAATATTTTGCAGTGTGTTATACATATGTGGAGGTGTGTGAAATAAACAATTTATATATAGTTTTCTTCTACTGTGCTATACTAAAATAAAAAAAATAATTTTTGAATAGCTTTTTCTGCAGTTCTGTAGCTGTGCGATTCAGCGGTTACGTACTGTGGGTGTATTGTGGTCTTCCAAAAAACTCCATTTAGGGCCACAAAAAATATTTTGCAGTGTTTTATACATATGTGGAGGTGTGTGAAATAAACAATTTCTAAATAGTTTTCTTCTACTGTGCTATACTAAAAAAACAACATTTTTTTTGAATAGCATTTTCTGCAGTTCTGTAGCTGTGCGATTCAGCGGTTACGTACTGTGGGTGTGTTGTGGTCTTCCAAAAAACACCATTTAGGGCCACAAAAAATATTTTGCAGTGTGTTATACATATGTGGAGGTGTGTGAAATAAACAATTTATATATAGTTTTCTTCTACTGTGCTATACTAAAAAAAAAAAAAAAATTTTGAATAGCATTTTCTGCAGTTCTGTAGCTGTGCGATTCAGCGGTTACGTACTGTGGGTGTGTTCTGCTCTTCCAAAAACACCCATTTAGGGCAACATCCTAAATTTGGAAAATATGAGGAGAAGGTCAAAGGGACGTGGTGGCCCCGGTCGTGGTGCTGCTGGTGGAGCTCCTGTTGCAGGGAGAGGACGTGGTGGATCTGTGCCAGATACACGCACAAGTGAAACACCTTCCTCAGGTGCGAGTAGGCGACCGAGCCTGCGGCGGTATTTTGTCGCGCCTAATGAGGCTGTACGAATGTTTAGGCCAGGACAAGTACAGGCGATAGTAGATTGGGTTGCTGACAGTGCCTCGGGTTCCTTCACATTGTCTCCCACCCACTCTTCTGATGAAAGATCAGAGTTGGCACCTGAAACCCATGTCCATCAGTCTTTCACCTCACCCCCTTGCAAATCAGCCAAGCAGTCTGAGCCCCAAATCATGCAGCAGTCTCTTCTGCTTTTCGATGACTCTGTTAGCAGGGTTTCCCAGGGCCATTCACCTAGCCCTGCCCCAGAAGTGGAAGAGATTGAGTGCACCGATGCCCAACCACATATGTTTCATGATGAGTACATGGGAGGACCATCGCAGCACGTCTCGGATGATGACGAAACACAGGTGCCAACTGCTGCTGCTTTCGCAATTGTGCAGACAGACAAGGAGGGCAGGGGTGAAGACTGGGTGGAAGATGATGTGGAGGACGATGAGGTCCTCGACCCCACATGGAATCAACGTTATGCAGGTGACCAGTGTAGTTTGGAGGAAGAGGCGGTGGTCGCACAGAGCCACCAGCACAGCAGAAGAGGGAGCAGGGTGAAAAAGCAGAGCGTCCGTCCCCTAGACAGTATGTCTGCTACTGCCCAACGCAGCAAGGGACCGAGCACACCAAAGCCAGGTCCAAGGAGTTCCCTAGTGTGGCAGTTCTTCACACAATGTGCTGATGACAAGACACGAGTGGTTTGCACGCTGTGCAATCAGAGCCTGAAGCGAGGCATAAACGTTCTCAACCTGAGCACAACCTGCATGACCAGGCATCTAAGTGCAAAGCACGAGCTGCAGTAGAGTAGACACCTCAAAAACCAAGAAAGGTCTCTGGCTCCTCCTGCTTCCTCTTCTGCTGCAGTCTCGGCCTCTTCATCCACCTCTGTAGTGACAGTGGCACCTGCCACCCCGCAAACAGAGGATCTGCCAGCAACACTACCACCTGGGTCACCAACCATCTCCACAATGTCCCATGGAAGCGTTCAGCTCTCTATCTCCCAAACATTGGAGCGGAAGAGGAAGTACCCCCCTAGCCACCCGCGATCCCTGGCCCTGAATGCCAGCATTTCAAAACTCCTGGCCTTTGAAATGCTGTCATTCCGTCTGGTGGAGACGCAGAGTTTTAAAAGCCTGATGGCATTGGCTGTCCCACAGTACATCGTGCCCAGCCGCCACTACTTTTCCAGGCGAGCCATCCCTTCCCTGCACTACCAAGTGGGGGACAAAATCAGGTGTGCACTGCGCAACGCCATCTGTGACAAGGTCCACCTAACTACGGATGCGTGGACCAGTAAGCACGGTCAGGGACGTTATATCTCCCTAACAGCACACTGGGTAAATGCAGTGGCAGCTGGGCCTGAGGCAGATAGCAGTTTGGCGCATGTCCTTCCACCACCGAGGATTGCAGGGTGCTTCAGTTTGCCTCCTGTTGCTAACTCCTCCTACTCCGCTTCCTCATCCTCTACCGCATCCTCATCCGGTCAGCGTAACACCTTCACCACCAACTTCAGCACAGCCAGGGGTAAACGACAGCAGGCAGTTTTAAAACTTTCCTGTTTGGGGGAAAAACCCCACACCGTGCAGGAGTTGTGGAGGGACATGGAATAACAGACCAATGAGTGGTTGCTGTCAGTGAGCCTCAAGCCCAGCCTGGTGGTGTGCGATAATGGGCGAAATCTCGTAGCAGCTCTGGGCCTAGCCGGTTTGACGCACATCCCTTGCCTGGCGCATGTGCTGAACTTGGTGGTCCAGAGGTTCCTTAAAAATTACCCCAATATGCCAGAGCTGCTGCAGAAAGTGCGGGCTGTGTGTGCGCACTTTCAGCGTTCTCACCCTGCTGCTGCTCGCCTGTCAGCGCTGCAGCGTAACTTCGGCCTTCCCGCTCACCACCTCATATGTGACGTGCCCACAAGGTGGAACTCCACCTTGCACATGCTGGCCAGACTGTGCGAGCAGCAGCAGGCGATAGTGGAGTTTCAGCTGCAGCAATCAGGCGTGAGTCGCTCTGCGGAACAGCACCACTTCACCACCAATAACTGGGCCTCCATGCGAGACCTGTGTGCCTTGTTGCGCTGTTTCGAGTACTCCACCAACATGTCCAGTGCCAATGACGCCGTTCTCAGCGTTACTATCCCAGTTCTATGCCTCCTTGAAAAAACGCTTCGGGCGATGATGGAAGAGGATGTGGCACAGGAGGATGAGGAGGAGAA
This sequence comes from Rana muscosa, assembly GCA_029206835.1. Classification (NCBI taxonomy): domain Eukaryota; kingdom Metazoa; phylum Chordata; class Amphibia; order Anura; family Ranidae; genus Rana; species Rana muscosa. The sequence continues at coordinate 1,044,254,606 of CM055122.1, forward strand.
GGAGGAAGCGGGATCATTTCATAGGCTTTCAAGGCAGTCTTTCACAAGTGGCTACGAGGGTGGGTTCCTGCACCAACAAACGCCAGGTACACAATTGTCCGGCAGAAAGGGCACAGTTCTGGAGGATGACGAGGTGGAGGAGGAGATGGAGGAGGAGGAGGAGCCATTTTCACAGCAGGGTGGCACCCAGACCAGCTCGTGGCCATCACTGGTGCGTGGCTGGGGGGATACAGAGGACACAGACGATACACCTCCCACAGAGGACAGCTTTTCTTTGCCTCTGGGCAGCCTGGCACACATGAGCGATTACATGCTGCAGTGTTTCCGCAATGACCGCCGAGTTGCCCACATTTTAACTGGTGCTGATTACTGGGTGGCCACCCTGCTGGATCCCCGTTACAAGGACAACGTACCGTCCTTAATTCCCTCACTGGAGCGGGATCGTAAGATGCGCGAGTACAAGCGCGCGCTGGTAGACGTGCTGCTGGTGGCATTCCCACCTGACAGCGGGCGTACGGTGGAAGCACAAGGCGAAGGCAGAGGAGGAGGAAGAGGTCGCCAACGCAGCCGGGGCACCGGCAGCACCTCAGAAGGCAGGGTTAGCATGGCTGAAATGTGGAAAAGCTTTGTCAGCACACCACAACAACCAGCACCACCAGCTGAGATGGAACGTCTTAGCAGGAGACAGCATTTTACCAACATGGTTGAGCAGTATGTGTCCACAGGCCTACACGTACTGGATGACGGGTCTGCCCCCTTTAACTTCTGGGTCTCCATATTGGGCACATGGCCTGAGCTTGCCCTTTATGCCTTGGAGGTGCTGGCCTGCCCTGCAGCCAGTGTATTATCTGAACGTGTGTTTAGCACGGCAGGGGGAGTTATCACAGACAAGCGCAGCCGCCTGTCCAGAGCCAATGTGGACAAGCTCACGTTCATTAAAATTAACCAGGCATGGATCCCACAGGACTTGTCCGTACCTTGTGCAGAATAGACATGTATACCGGTGTTGTGACAAAAACTGTCCGGCCATCGGATTGTGTCCGGCCCGTACTGCGAAGGCGCAGCGCTTGCGCAGTACAGAGGACAAGGAGATTCACAAAATCTCCGAAGATGAACGGCGCCTGCGCCGCGAGTGCAGGTTCAAGCCCCAACATCCAAGTGGACATACGGTAGCACATAGTAACAGGGCCCCTCACGGGCTTGCTTCGATCGCCATGCTTCGGGCACGGCCTCACTTGGCTCGGCTTGAACCACGGATGGTGTGGCCTTCACCTGAACTCACCACGCAGGCGCCGTTCATCTTGGGAGATTTTCGAAATCCTCTTGTCCTACATACTGAGCAAGCGCAGTACAGGGTGGACACTATTCGACGGGGGACAGAATTCGACACATCACTGGCCTTACCCAGCCATTGTTGTATTTTTGAACCAGTGTTGGCTACCTCGTCCTCCTCCACCACCGCTTCCACCTACACAGCCACATCCACCGCCACCTCAACCTCCTACTCCATATGGACCTCGTCCTCCTAGGTCAAGATTATAATTTTTATTTTATTTTTTTGTAGCGCACAGATCCTTTCCCCCTTACCTGCCTTTATGTTGTTGGCTCCTCGCAGGAGGGCGAAAGGCACACCGCACTACCAGCCCGTACCCTCCTATATAAAGAGGTTGAGCGGTGTAGTTGACGGGCCGTGTCCACAGCCGGAGTCAAAGCTCCTCCAGAGGATGCTTCTCACCTCTACTGTAGGTAGAGGCAAGTCCTTTAATTCCCAGTAAAGTCAATGTCCACACCAGCTGAAATTACAACTCTTATTCTCTCATGGCAAAATAAACTCTACTCGGATAGAAAAGGTTAGAGCAAAGAAACAGGACAGCTTAAGGTGTGGAGGAGGTCCAGGCACAAACGTAGCACATTCACTTCACTGCTTAGGTTTCTCAAACAGTTTTAGGTGCACGGTCTCTGCCACAGACCTTGAGGTTGGTCTCTGCCACAGACCGGGTGTACAAGGCCCCTGCCACGGACCTGGAGAACTTTGGTCTCTGCCACAGACCAGGGTGTATAAGGCCCCTGCCACGGGCCGGGTGAATAAGGCCTCTGATACAGTCAAGATGACCTTGAGCTTCTCCTTCTACGAACCTAGCCCATATCAAGGGGAAGACATCTCTCCAGGGAGTCAACAGACCCTTCCTTCACCGTGACTCCCGCATCGGTCCATCAGAATGATCCTCCCTTCCCTGGAACATGGTCCCCTACACGAGGCGGCACCCCAAGACTCCTTGACCCTTAGCGGACTCCAGACGAAGGCTCTGGACTCCAGGCTTTACTCCCGCACCTAGGCCTCCATACCCAGGGCAGCAGGAACTCCAGGATAGTACCTCACCCCGGGCTAAAGGTACCCGAGATGGAACAGGAACACATGCACCCAGGCCGAAGGCACCTGGGCGTGGACCCCACTGGACATCAGCCCCCAGGCCAAAGGTCTGCCCCTTTTATATGCTCTCCCGGCATGCACAGCAGGTTCCCCGCCCCGCTGTACTACTGCCAAGAGGGGACACAAAAGGCACAGCACTGTATCGGCGGTTCAACCCTAGCCTATCATGGCAGCGCCACCTGTAGGCCGCAGGGAACTGCACACCAATACTGTCCCCCGAGGACAAAATGGTCCTTGAATCCTACACAATTAGGGTGTTTGAGCCTATTTACCACTCAAACACTTCCCTTAAATTTAGCACCCCGCTACATTTTTATTTCAAAGTATTTTATTTTCCCACTAGCTTATCCATTAAATTGAATAATTTATTCCAGAAAGGGCGTATTCTGGGGCATTCCCACCATATGTGTGGCATCGTGCCGTTGAGTTTCTGAGGTTCTTAATGACTTCCCGTACCTCTTCTGCTGAAAAGGGGGCCTCCAGCATATTTTTTTATTTTTTTATTTTTTTTATGTTATTTTAAGTTATTTCCCTATCCACATTTGTTTGCAGAGCACTTGCCATGCTCTTAACAACATTTTGCTGCCATTTGCAGCCCTCTAGCCCTTTCCATTACTTTTTTAGAGCCTTTTTAGTCCTTTTTAGTCCGGGTCCCCATTGACTTCAATGGGGTTCGGGTTCGGGTTCGGGTTAAAGTTAGGTCCCGAACCCGAACTTTTTTCCGAAGTTCGGCCGAACCCGTCGAACCCGAACATCCAGGTGTCCGCTCAACTCTAAATGTAATGTATTATATTTAACAAATCATTTGTTGGAAAGGGTTTACTTATGATAACCAAGTTAAAGTGTTACTAAACCCACAACAGTAAAATCAGTCTGTATATGCAGCAAAGCATGGTTTTTATACTCACTGTGGAACCTAAGGGGTCAAGCATCTGCATTGTGTAAAAAGGCTGTTTGATCCTGTATGCACAGATCCTCCCCTTCTTGCATTGCCCCCAAAACATGTCTGGGCAAGACAGAGTTACTGGAGTCAGGCTACACATGCTCAGTTTGGTGTGTATTGCTAGAGTTTTTTTTTTTCTTTGGAAAGTACATGTGATCAGCACAGGGCCAATCAGCACTGTGCAGACAGAGGGTCCTGATAGGACAGCTAATGCAGTATGCATACTCCTCCTACAAGCTTTAACCAGGCACTGATAGAAGTCACAAGACTGCTATATACTGCTGATGAGGAAAAGGTAGTTAGCAGTTTATATTTATTAAAATGATTGCATTTCCATGTTCTGTGTACTGTGGGAGACCAGATATAGTGAATGCAGGGTCCTGGGTTTAGTAACACTTTAACATTTAAATTGTAATTGCATTTTTTCCAAAAATGTTGTCATGTATCCATACTATGCACAACAAAGGGTGAAACCTGTGGGTTTTACTATCTGGGGACACTTAACATGTGAGAAAAAAATATATAGTATAATTGTAGATTCAAGCTTTCCTATGGTGAGAAACAGAGGTCAATGGTGAAATATTGCACTTTCTACAAATAATCCTCTTATACCAAAAGTACAGAGTATTCTCCAGTGATCAAAAGTTTAAAGCTTCAAGAGAATGGGGCAACAGGTTTAGTATGGATCTAAAGTGTATCCCACAGCTGCAATGTGGGCATACCTGTTGCAAAATAGTAAATGTTTAAAATTACATTTGCATCTATTTTTTGATTTATTGTCAGTGTGAGGCATTCAGAAATTTTATGTATAATATAGTGGCTCCATGTTTTTTACCACATAGTTCTAAAAACATTCATGAAAAAACAATGTAATAGAAGAAAAGAAACGGCTGCACATCCAGAGATTCCGATTAGCCTTTTATTGTTCAGAGTGATAACACCAAAGACACCAACATGAGGTCACGTGATTTGTAACACACACTCTTTGTCTCATTATCACCTATATAGTTTTAATTCCGTTTTTTATACTATTTAAAGTGCTTGCAATCATTTTACAAATAAATAAATAGATGTTTATTCCAGGCTTCACATGGAGACATACCAATGGGGTAAGATGAGTCATTGCTCTGGTTTGTTGACTTGTGTGTGAACTTTAGCTGAAGCTAATATGCTTTGTAAATAGGCTTTTCACAACAGGAGGTAAGGAGATATGAAAAACATGTGAAAAAGAGCTTAAAGCTCAATCTTCTGGCTGGTAGTAACTCAAATAACCACTCGTTACAACCAAGGTATGCAGAATACCGTCTTTGAATGAACTACACATCTAACCTTGAAGCAGATGGGCTAAAGCAGCAGAAGACCACTCCGGGTGCCACTCTTGTCAGCTAAGAACATGAAACTGAGGCTACAATTGGCACAGGCTTACCAAAATTGGACAATAGAAGATTGGAAAAACATTGCCTGGTTGCAAGGTGTACCTAATAAAGTGTCCGGTGAGTATATATATATAGATATATATCTATATATATAGATATATATCTATAATATATATATATATATATATATATATATATATATATATATTGTCAAAAGTATTGGGAAACCTGCCTTTTAATGGCATCCCAGTTTTAGTCTGTAGGGTTCAATATTGAATTGGCCCACCCTTTGCAGCTATAACAGCTTCAACTTTTCTGGGAAGGCTGTCCACAAAGTTCAGTAGTGTTTCTATGGGAATGTTTTATCATTCTTCCAGAAGCACAGGCCCTGATGTTGGGACGAGAAGGCCTGGCTCACAGTCTCCTCTCTAATTCATCCCAATGGTGTTCTATAAGGTTGCGGTCAGGACTCTGTGCAGGCCAGTCAAGTTATTACACCCCAAACTCATATCCATATCTTTATGGACCTTGCTTTGTTCACTGGTCCAAATCATTTGGTGCAGGGTTGTTTTCCAGTGGCTGGGCTTGGCCCCTTAGTTTTAGTGAGCGAAACTCTTAAGGCGTCAGCATATGAAAACATTTTGAACAATTTCATGATCCCAACTTTGTGGGAACAGTTTATGGATGGCCCCTTCCTGTTCCAACATGACTTCACACCAGTGCACAAAGCAAGGTCCATAAAGACATGGATGAGCGTGTATGGGGTGGAGGAACTTGAATCCTGACCTAAACCCGACAGAACACCCTTGGGATGAATTAGAGCGGAGACTGCGAACCTTCTCATCCAAAATCAGTTTCTGACCTCACAAATGTGATTCTGGGAGAATGGTTAAACATTCCCATAGACACACTCCTGAACCTTGTTGACAGCCTTCCCAGAAGAGTTTAAGCTGTTATAGCTTCAAAGGGTGGGCCAACTCAATATTGAACCCTACGCTGGGTGCCATTAAAGTTTATGTGCATGTAAAGGTAGGTGTCCCAATACTTTTGACAATATAGTGTACAGTAAATATTTGAGTGACTAGTTAGAGGAGAGGTGGGAGATCCCCTGGCCAGAGCTAAGCTTTAAACCGGTTAAAAAATTGGAGTAGCATTTATAAAACTCTGCTTCCATTTTAGAGAAATTTGCGGTAGACAATGGTTTGAAAATAAGGAAAATATCTATCCATACCTGTGTAGAGTGAAACAGTGTTTGACTTGAGTTCAAGCTTCTGTCAGTCAGTTATGGTTAAATGCTTATATGAGAAGAGTTGTTCATTTAGGACTGTCAAAGAAATATGAAATTTGTCATATAAGTGTAGACAAGTGAGCTACCTTTTTTCTTGGCCTCTCTTTTCTGTTCAGGAATCTTAATCCCTGGAAAACAGCATGTACTTGAAAATGTAAATGTCATTACATAGAGATATTTTTGATTGATTCTGGTAATTAAAAATTGTAGCTTACACTTTGTTGGATTTAATTACTGCTGAGGGATTTAATAGAAGTCAAGGAAGGCTTCAAGTGATTCAGAAGATTCGGAGCATAACCTAAACTGTAATTACAAATCTCTCTGATCTGCTATTATCAAAAATAGAACTTAATAAATTACTGTTTACATTGCATTTTTACTTTTTAAATATGCATAGTAAATATATTACTTGACATCAAGATTTATTCTTGATGACTTTATTTTGTTTCAGATTTTGTGAGAAATAATATGGCCTTGGGACATTGGTGTATAAATGAAAATACACTGCACCGTATTAATAAATGCTTTCTAAATGTCAATTTTAATTTTTATAAGTGCCCATTACCCTGTCTCTGTATGGTGATATTTAAAATAGTCACATTGATTGTTTTTGGTGACCCATGTACAGTCAGCATTTAAATGGACATAAACAGGCACCAATTTTACCAAGAAAAAAAGGTAATGCGACCTTTAAACCATTGCCGTAGAACTTGTGTCAATCTTCTTGTGACTAGGAGATGGATGTAATCAGATCAGGAATGAAGATACCCCTTTTCATCTTTTTCTGTAGAAATGGAGATTATCAGCATTTAACCACAGATTTTGTCTTTAATATTTTCAATAAAGGATTTGTGCATAGGTGTTGCTGATAGTTAGACGTTTTTGTTTTATCACCTTATATTGAACAATATATATTTGCATTGGATTGTCCAATAAGTAAAACAGGTTTAGGTTTATAGCTAACAGTAGGTGTGTTGATAGGTTCACACATTAGTTAGATGCTAAAATTGTAAGATATTGTTATATTTAATATTATTAATTGTCTTTATGCTCTTCTTTTTATTAAGTGTCTTGTATTTCACTTTTATGGTATCTACATTGCAAAATCCACAAACATGTAATTGTATTGAAAGAAGGCTTTTTGTGCCATGTCTTCCCAATTACATTTGCAACAATTACAATACAATCAGTCGTTTTGAACAAAATATAAAATATCATTTAAAAAACATTGCAGTTTCAACTGATATGCCCTTTTATTGTCATGTCACTTTTTTGCCCCAATATTGATATTTTAACATTTTAAACCATATTTATATATAAACTCCTTATTTGACATTTATTATTTTTTTATAAAATATACTCACTTCAGATTGAGATGTGTCCACTTCATCTAAGATATTCTTTCTTCAAAGGGCTATATAGAACTATATAAAAAAAATTCTGAAGATGACCCAAACTCCCCTCATGGACACATAGCACCACAGGCTGTTGACATATTTCAAAGGGTAACTCCACTTTCGTGGGGAAAAAAATTGCAAATTATGAAAAAATAATATTGCGTATACAATTGCGACACAAATCATATTGTAATTGAATGTTATTAAAAATTACCTTTCCTTTTCAATCAGCTGTAGTTTTCTGAAAATGCAATGCAAAATGGCTACCTGGAGGTGTCCCCCAGAAACTAAATTTTCTGCTTGTGTGATTAGTTAACCAATTTTCCCAGAAGTCTAAACTAAGATATAAGTCAGATATCAGGCATCCCTTGGAACAAAATTTTCATTTTTTGTGATATTTTCCCAATAGGAAATCACTTCTAAAGGAATGCAGGCCCAGCAGCTTTCCTCATTAGTGCTTTGCAGGTGTACAGCTGAGTGATAATTATGAAACCACTCCCATTAGATTCACTTTCCCACATGGATACAGACAAACACACAGGGATTTCTACAGAATAACAAAATGTAGGAATCTGCAACAATGTTTGTTAAAATCCCTGCACTATACATAGATCACCCAGAGGGGAATGTTTTTTTTTCTCAACAAAAGTGGAGTTATGCTTTAAGCTTTTCTAAAGGCTCTATTCTGCCTACTTCCTGACATGTCATGCAGTATGGACTATAAAGTATGTGCCCACATTCTGATCTGTGGAAGCTGACTTTGTTCCAGGAAACACGTTAGATATATGGGAATTTACCCCTTTCCCTTAACTAGATATTATGGAAAAACAGAAATTATGAGATGATAAGTTTACAGGTGAGTTTTTGATTGTTTCAACGTTGCACCCAAACAAAATTGACGTCCTTTTTTCCCACAAATAGAGATTTATTTTTGTGGTATTTCATCACCTCTGCGGTTTTTTATTTTTTGCGTTATAAACAAAAAAGAGCGATAATTTTGAAAAAAAAGCAATATTTTTTACTTTTTGCTATAATAAATATCCCCAAAAAATAGATAAAAAACAATTTTTTTCCTCAGTTTAGGCCGATATGTATTCTTCTATTCTTCTACATATTTTTGGTAAAAAAAATTGCAATAAGAGTATATTGATTGATTTGCGCAAAAGTTATAGCGTCTACAAAATAGGGGATAGTTTTATGGCATTTTTATTATATTTTTTTTTTTAGTAGTAATGGCGCAATCTGCAATTTTTTTCGGGACTGTAACATTATGGCAGACACATCGGACACTTTTGACACTGTTTTGGGACCATTGTCATTTATGCAGCGATCAGTGCTATAAAAATGCACTGATTACTGTGTAAATGACACTGGCAGGGAAGGGGTTTAAACACTATGGGGCGATCAAGGGGTTAAGTGTGTCCTAGGGAGTGATTCTAACTGTAGGGGGGATGGTCTCACAACAACATGACAGAGATCACTGCTCCCGATGACAGGGAGCAGTAGCTCCCTGTAGTGATGAGCCGAACACCCCCGGGTTCGGTTCGCACCAGAACCCGCGAACGGACCGAAAGTTCGTACGAACATTAGAACCCTATTAAATACAATGGATGCGAACGTTCGAATTCTAAAGTGCTAATTATAACGACTATTATGCATGTTATTGTCCTAAAAAGGGTTTGGGAACCCGGGTTCTGCACCAGGGGACATGTATCAATGCAAAAAGAAGTTTTAAAAACGGTCGTTTTTCGGGAGCAGTCATTTTAATGATGCATAAAGTGAAAAAAAAAAAGTCAAATATTCCTTTAAATATCGTACCTGGGGGGTGTCTAAAGTATGCCTGTGAAGTGCCACGTGTTTCCCGTGTTTAGAACTGTCCCTGCACAAAATGACACTTCTAAAGGAAAAAAAAGCCATTTAAAACTGCTTGCGGCTTTAATGTAATGTCTGGCCCCGGTAATATGGATGAAAATCTTTAAGAAAAATGGCATAGCTACCCCATGACCCCCCCCCCCCCTTCCCCAGCCCATTACCAGCCCCTTTGGGTCTTGTATGGATATTAAGGGGAACACCGCACACAAAATAAAAAAGGCCCTATATACTCTGAACAGCCGTATACAGGCGGTGCATACAAGACAGGGACTATAGGTTTGTTCTTATGTAGAATCTGTTTGTAATTTTGAACAGGTACATTGTTTAAGTGTAGCTCCAGCCCAAAAATCTATTTTTAAACTTTTTGGAAAACATAGGTAAGGGTTATCACCCCTGTAACATTTGTTTTGCTGTCTGTGCCCCTGTTCAGAACATTTCACCTCACTTTCCGTCCCAATGACAACTGTTTTTGAAATGTGGTGTTTTTCTTGAAACAAGGATTGGTGATAAAGCATCAGTACAGAGGAGACACCTTTCTCCCATATTAATTCTTACAGGAGAGAATTTTCCTTCCTAGGGGTAGATTTCCTCTCACTTCCTGTTGTCTTCTTGCGTTTGCAAGTAGGAGTCGTTTGTAAGTTGGATGTTTGAAAGTAGGGACCTGCCGTATATACTCTGCAGAAATAGGCCCCTTAGTTGTTGGTGTTGGCACAACACTGTAAGCACTCACAGTTACTCTTGGTTGGTGCTGGAACGCCCTGCTGTCAACTATTATATCAGGAATTGTAATTACATATAATTGTTGAACAGTGGTAGTAAAAATTGGGCCTTTGATGGTGGTGCTGGTGCCACAACACTGTAAGCCCTGACAGTTACTCTTGGTGGGTGCAGCAATGGGCCCTGCTGTGAATTATTAGATCAAGAATTGTAATTGCATGCCCCTGTTGAACAGGGGCTGAAAAATTGGGCCTTTCGTGGTGGTGGTGGTGGTGGCGTTGCCACAACACTGTAAGCCCTCAGAGTTACTCTTGGTGGGTGCAGCAATGGGCCCTGCTGTGAATTATTAGATCAAGAATTGTAATTACATGCCCCTGTTGAACAGGGGCTGAAAAATTGGGCCTTAGGCACTGGTGGCACAACACTGCAACCCCTCACAGATACTGTACTTGGAGCACAGCAATGAGCCCTGTTGCAAAGTATTGCTTCAAAAATTGTAATTACACGCCCCTGTTAAACAGGGGCTGAAAAATTGGGCCTTAGCCACTGGTGGCGGCACCCATAAACAAAAATGATCTTCCAAGCTATCATCATCAATCGTATCATTGAGGACTCGGAGGAGGAGGATAGCCAGTCAACATAACAGCACAGGCACTCAGCATCAGCATCAGTCTTGAAGGGATGTGACATGTTAAAATCAATTAGTCTGTTATATCAGCATCAGGTGTGTGGTAGCTGGTGGTGATCCAAGACTGGTTCATCTTGATGAAAGTCAGTCGATCAACCGAGTCGGTGGACAGGCGCACCCTGTGATCCGTGACAAATCCTCCAGCAGCACTGAATGTGCGTTCCGAAAGAACGCTGGATGCAGGACAGGCCAGTAGCTCAATTGCATACTGTGCAAGCTCTGGCCAGTGATCCATCCTCAAGACCCAGTAAGCCAGAGGATTTTCGGTGGGGAAGGTGTCCAAGTCTGACCTTGCCCCTAGATATTCCTGCACCATGTTTATCAGACGCTGGCGATGGTTGCTGGAACCGATCATACTTTGGGGCTGCGGACTAAAGAATTGTCTGAACGCATCGGTCAGACGGCCACCTTCCCCACCGCTCCTTCTTTGACTGGCCAAAGCCTCAGCAACTCGTTGTCCAGGACCAGGAGTTTGTAACCTCCCAGTCTCTGGGAACGCGTTGCACAGACCTTTCTGCAAGGCCTCCCGGAGTTGTCTCATCCTCTGCTCCCTCTGCGACGGTAACATAAGGTCCGCAACCTTACCCTTGTACCGTGGATCAAGGAGAGTGGCCAGCCAGTAATGGTCCATCTCCTTGATCCGAAGAATACGAGGATCCTTCCGCAGACTTTGCAGGATCAGGGAGGCCATGCAGCGTAGGTTAGCTGAGGCATTCGGTCCGGAGTCCTCTGGGTCACTAAGGACGACATGATCCGCAGCCACCTCCTCCCAGCCACGTACAAGTCCACTGGTTTCTTGGGACTGTAAATCATCCCTAAAAGACTGCTGCTGATGATGCTGAGTGCCAGCCTCCACCTCCATGCTGACACAATCCTCCTCCTCCTCCTCCTCCTCCTCCTCTTCCTGTGCGATGGGTGGGACAGAAGGAACACTGTCTGGGTAAAGGGGGCCTTGAGAGGCAAGGAAGTCCTCCTCTTCCTGCCTCTGTTCTGCCTCAAGTGCCCTGTCCATTATTCCACGCAGCGTGTGCTCCAACAGGTGGACAAGAGGTACAGTGTCACTGATGCATGCACTGTCACTGCTCACCATCCTCGTGGCCTCCTCAAATGGTGCCAGGACAGTGCATGCATCCCTGATCATGCCCCACTGGCGTGGAGAAAAAAAACCAAGCTCCCCTGACCCTGTCCTGGTGCCGTAGTCGCACAGGTACTCATTGATGGCCCTCTGCTGCGTGTGCAGCCGCTGCAGCATGGCCAACGTTGAGTTCCACCTGGTGGGCATGTCACATATAAGGCGGTTCTTGGGCAGGTTCAACTCCTTTTGCAGCTCAGCCAGGCGAGCACTGGCATTATAAGATCTGCAGAAATGCACACAGACTTTCCTGGCCTGCCTCAGGACATCCTGTAAGCCCGGGTACCTGCCCAAGAACCGCTGCACCACCAGGTTAAGGACGTGAGCCACACAGGGCACATGGGTCAGTTGTCCCTGTCGGAGGGCGGAGAGGAGGTTGGTGCCATTGTCGCAAACCACCATTCCTGGCTTAAGCTGGCGTGGCGTCAAACAACTCTCGGCCTGGCCCTGCAGAGCAGACAGGACCTCTGCCCCAGTGTGGCTTCTGTCCCCCAAACACACCAGCGCAAGCACGGCATGGCATCTTTTTGCCTGCGTACTTGCGTAGCCCCTTGAACGCCTACGGAGCACCGCTGGTTCCGAGGACAAACCACAGGAAGAGGCCATGGAGGAAGAAGAAGAGGAGGGGGTGGAGGAGAGAGGTGTGTCACAACCAGTAGTAGCATTTTGGAGGCGTGGCGGTGGAACAACCTCCAACACTACTGCACCTTGTCCTGCATCCTTCCCAGCTGCCAAAAGAGTGACCCAATGGGCCGTGAAAGAAAGGTAACGTCCCTGTCCATGCCTGCTGGACCATGAGTCAGCGGTAATATGCACCTTACCGCTGACCGCCCTGTCCAGCGAGGCCAAGACATTGCCTTCCACATGCCGGTAGAGAGCCGGAATAGCCTTCCGTGAGAAAAAGTGGCGTTTGGGAACCTGCCACTGAGGAACCGCACATTGCACAAACTCACGGAAGGGGGCCGAGTCTACCAACTGAAAAGGCAGCAGTTGAAGCGCTAGCAATTTAGCCAAGCTAGCATTCAACCGCTGGGCATGTGGATGGCTGGGAGTGAACTTCTTTCGACGGTCCAGCAGCTGGGGCAGGGAAATTTGCCTGCTAGAATCGGACGTCGGTGTACTGCTAGCAGAGTGGCCGCAAGTACTTGGCTGTGACACACCTAATTCTACACCTTCATTCCTCTCAGTGCATGTTTCAGAGAGGACTGAAGTTATAGTGGGGTTGGAGATCCCAGCTGATGCGGTGCAAGGAGAGGTCCGCTTTGTTCTTTGGTGTGGGTCTTTGATGTAGGCTTGCCAACGAGCTGCATGGCAGGTCAACATATGTCTGGTCAGGCATGTGGTACCCAAGCGGCTGATGTTTTGGCCACGCGATATACGCTTGAGACATATGTTGCAAACAGCAGCTGTGCGATCTGATGCACTAGCCTCAAAAAAGGCCCACACCAAAGAACTTTTTGAATGACGGGCAGAGGCAGCGCCCTGCACAGGCGGAGCTCTGCGGTGTGATTCCGTCGGTGTACTGCCCTTACGCTGGCCACCAAAGGGCATCCTGCCTCGTTGGAGATGTGCCTCCTCCTCATCCTCCTCCTCCTCCTCTCTCCTATTAGGCACCCACATGGAGTCAGTGACCTCATCATCCCCTCCCTCCTCATCACTGGAGCCAATCTGGCAGTATGCTGCAGCTGCTGGAACATGACTGCCAGATTGGTGTCCTTCTTGAGCATCCCCTCTGTCTGCTCTCACGCTACTGCCTTCCTGTAGCTGGGTTTCATCATCAGATCCTTCGAAACGCTGGGCATCCTCCTGGAGCATGTACCCAACACTGTGCTCAAACAGTTCGGGGGACTCCTCAGGAGGAGGACATGGTGGGTCTAGGGAAGGAGTGACTGATGATGAGTCTGACATTGATACCAGGGAAGAGGACGCTTTGGCAGCTGCTTTGCCAGTACCCTGAGCCTGGGTGAGAGAGGATGAGGAGGAGGAGGAGGGCTTGGTCATCCACTCTACCAAGTCTTCGGCATGATGTGGCTCAACATGTCCAGCTGCCGAAAAGAAGGACAAGCGTGTCCCATGGCCATGTGCTGATGACAATGCACCGCGTCCACGACCAGCACTGTTGCCCCCAGACACAGAGCCTGCTTGCCCTCTTTTATTGCCTCCTAACTGCCTGCCTCTCCTTGTTTGCCTTCCAGACATTCTAATGGATGGCCTGCAGGGAGATGGGAAAAAAGCAATAAGGGCTACCTTCAGGTGTCCTTCTCTGTCCCTTTACTTAAGGATTTCTAAATATGGTTGAGGATGATTGCTTTCGCACAGAATAGCACAATGACAATTTCCCTGACTGTCCAAAAAACAAGGATTTCAAAGATGGTTGATGAGGAATGCTTTAGCACAGTATAGCACAAGGAGAATTTCCCTCACTGTCCTTCCCTGTCCCTACAAACAAGGATTAGCACAGTAAAACACACTGACACTCTCCCTACCTATAGTTTTCTGTCCCTATAAAAAATGTTTTTTTAAAGATGGTTGATGATGAATGCTTTAGCACAGTATAGCACAAGGAGAATTTCCCTCACTGTCCTTCCCTGTCCCTACAAACAAGGATTAGCACAGTAAAACACACTGACACTCTCCCTACCTATAGTTTTCTGTCCCTATAAAAAATGTTTTTTTAAAGATGGTTGATGATGAATGCTTTAGCACAGTATAGCACAAGGAGAATTTCCCTCACTGTCCTTCCCTGTCCCTACAAACAAGGATTAGCACAGTAAAACACACTGACACTCTCCCTACCTATAGTTTTCTGTCCCTATAAAAAATGTTTTTTTAAAGATGGTTGATGATGAATGCTTTAGCACAGTATAGCACAAGGAGAATTTCCCTCACTGTCCTTCCCTGTCCCTACAAACAAGGATTAGCACAGTAAAACACACTGACACTCTCCCTACCTATAGTTTTCTGTCCCTATAAAAAATGTTTTTTTAAAGATGGTTGATGATGAATGCTTTAGCACAGTATAGCACAAGGAGAATTTCCCTCAGTTTCCTTCCCTGTCCCTACAAACAAGGATTAGCACAGTAAAACACACTGACACTCTCCCTACCTATAGTTTTCTGTCCCTATAAAAAATGTTTCTTTAAAGATGGTTGATGATGAATGCTTTAGCACAGTATAGCACAAGGAGAATTTCCCTCACTGTCCTTCCCTGTCCCTACAAACAAGGATTAGCACAGTAAAACACACTGACACTCTCCCTACCTATAGTTTTCTGTCCCTATAAAAAATGTTTTTTTAAAGATGGTTGATGATGAATGCTTTAGCACAGTATAGCACACGGAGAATTTCCCTCACTGTCCTTCCCTGTCCCTACAAACAAGGATTAGCACAGTAAAACACACTGACACTCTCCCTACCTATAGTTTTCTGTCCCTATAAAAAAGGTTTTTTTAAAGATGGTTGATGATGATGATGAATGCTTTAGCACAGTATAGCACAAGGAGAATTTCCCTCACTGTCCTTCCCTGTCCCTACAAACAAGGATTAGCACAGTAAAACACACTGACACTCTCCCTACCTATAGTTTTCTGTCCCTATAAAAAATGTTTCTTTAAAGATGGTTGATGATGAATGCTTTAGCACAGTATAGCACAAGGGGAATTTCCCTCACTGTCCTTCCCTGTCCCTACAAACAAGGATTAGCACAGTAAAACACACTGACACTCTCCCTACCTATAGTTTTCTGTCCCTATAAAAAATGTTTTTTTAAAGATGGTTGATGATAAATGCTTTAGCACAGTATAGCACAAGGAGAATTTCCCTCACTGTCCTTCCCTGTCCCTACAAACAAGGATTAGCACAGTAAAACACACTGACACTCTCCCTACCTATAGTTTTCTGTCCCTATAAAAAATGTTTTTTTAAAGATGGTTGATGATGAATGCTTTAGCACAGTATAGCACAAGGAGAATTTCCCTCACTGTCCTTCCCTGTCCCTACAAACAAGGATTAGCACAGTAAAACACACTGACACTCTCCCTACCTATAGTTTTCTGTCCCTATAAAAAAGGTTTTTTTAAAGATGGTTGATGATGATGATGAATGCTTTAGCACAGTATAGCACAAGGAGAATTTCCCTCACTGTCCTTCCCTGTCCCTACAAACAAGGATTAGCACAGTAAAACACACTGACACTCTCCCTACCTATAGTTTTCTGTCCCTATAAAAAATGTTTCTTTAAAGATGGTTGATGATGAATGCTTTAGCACAGTATAGCACAAGGGGAATTTCCCTCACTGTCCTTCCCTGTCCCTACAAACAAGGATTAGCACAGTAAAACACACTGACACTCTCCCTACCTATAGTTTTCTGTCCCTATAAAAAATGTTTTTTTAAAGATGGTTGATGATAAATGCTTTAGCACAGTATAGCACAAGGAGAATTTCCCTCACTGTCCTTCCCTGTCCCTACAAACAAGGATTAGCACAGTAAAACACACTGACACTCTCCCTACCTATAGTTTTCTGTCCCTATAAAAAATGTTTTTTTAAAGATGGTTGATGATGAATGCTTTAGCACAGTATAGCACAATGAGAATTTCCCTCACTGTCCTTCCCTGTCCCTACAACAAGGATTAGCACAGTAAAACACACTGACACTCTCCCTACCTATAGTTTTCTGTCCCTATAAAAAATGTTTTTTTAAAGATGGTTGCTGATGAATGCTTTAGCACAGTATAGCACAAGGAGAATTTCCCTCAGTTTCCTTCCCTGTCCCTACAAACAAGGATTAGCACAGTAAAACACACTGACACTCTCCCTACCTATAGTTTTCTGTCCCTATAAAAAATGTTTCTTTAAAGATGGTTGATGATGAATGCTTTAGCACAGTATAGCACAAGGAGAATTTCCCTCACTGTCCTTCCCTGTCCCTACAAACAAGGATTAGCACAGTAAAACACACTGACACTCTCCCTACCTATCGTTTTCTGTCCCTATAAAAAATGTTTTTTTAAAGATGGTTGATGATGAATGCTTTAGCACAGTATAGCACAAGGAGAATTTCCCTCACTGTCCTTCCCTGTCCCTACAAACAAGGATTAGCACAGTAAAACACACTGACACTCTCCTTACCTATAGTTTTCTGTCCCTATAAAAAATGTTTTTTTAAAGATGGTTGATGATGATTGCTTTAGCACAGTATAGCACAAGGAGAATTTCCCTCACTGTCCTTCCCTGTCCCTACAAACAAGGATTAGCACAGTAAAACACACTGACACTCTCCCTACCTATCCTTCTCTTTCCCTAAACTAAAGGAATCCAGGTTAAGCAAGAAAAAAAAATGTCACTGTCCCTGCCTATGCTTCTCTTTCCCTGCTCCGGAACACACTACACTAGGCCGCCGTGCTGGCGGCCTTTTATAGTGTGGGGCGTGTACTAAACACCCTCAGCAATAATTGGCCACAGGCATCCTGCCTGTGGCCAATCATTGCTCTCCTCGCTGCCGGCGCTGTGATTGGCCAAGCATGCAGGGTCACAGTGCATGCTTGGCCAATCACAGCGCCTGGATGACACTGCGATGGCGTAGTGCATTGTGGGCCGCGAATTAGGCGCGAACGGCCCAAATCGTTCGTTGTTCGGCGAACGATCGAACAGCCGATGTTCGAGTCGAACGTATGTTCGACTCGAACACCGAGCTCATCCCTAGCTCCCTGTCATGTTGCTAGGCAGAACAGGGAAATGCCTTGTTTACATAGGCATCTCCCTGTTCTGCCGCTCCGTGACACGATCAGGGGACACTGGCGGACATCGAGTCCGAGGGATCCACGGGCACAGTCACGCAGTATGCGGTGGCGCACGCGCCCACTAGACAGCAAATTAAAGGGGACGTACAGGTATGCCCATTTGCCGACTGCTGCCATTCTGTCGACATATATCGGTGTGCAAGTGGTTAAATATCCTATATAAATTTGTCAGTGATTATTTTGTGGGATTATCTGCTCCATCTGAATGCCTCTAAAGCCCTGTACACACGATCGGATTTCCGATGGATTTCTCCATCGGATTTCCGATGAAGCTGACTTCCATCAGTCTTGCCTACACACCATCAGTCAAAATCTGACCGTCCCAAACGGCGTGACGTAAAAAACACTGCGACGAGCCGAGAAAAATTAAGTTCAATGCTTCTGAGCATTCGTCGACTTGATTCTGAGCATGCGTGTGTTTTTTCTCCGATGGAGTTCCACACAGACGAAAGGAATTTGCTATGTTTTTTTTTTCCATCGGATAAATTTAAAACATGTTCTATTTTTAATCACCGATGAAAAAAAGACTGATGGGGCTCATACACGATCGGTTTGTCCGATGAAAAAAGTCCATCGGACTGTTTTCATCGGTAAAACCAATAGCGTGTACAGGGCATAAAACTTTACAGCACACAAGTGAGACACAGGAAGATATGAAGGTCACTGTAATGGTTGTGAGTACTATGCACACAAATAGCTGTGTATGTGGCATCCATTTTGATCAGGTAACAAGTGTCCTATGCCAGTTTGTCCCTGAAGTGGTCAGCTCTCCTTTAACATCAAACCAAGGAACACCTAACATTACTTGTGAGAGACACTTTACTGTCTTGCTTGATTGATTGGACTCTGCTGACCAGATTTTTTTGTAAATATTTTATTTGCACCATTTTGTCCTTTTCATTATTAAACCATATTTTGAAATGTGTTAAAACTGTCTCTAATGTCCTAACGCAAACTTAAAGAATCCCTGTGTCTTGAAGGGTGCTACTATATGGTAAATCTCTGAATATTCCTGATCGTGGTGACAGTGTGCATACAGACGTTTATTCTAAAATCATAATTGTTATTGCTAATATTGTGAACGGGTGATAGGCTGAATGTATCTGGTGGCAGTTTGGGGTTTAAAGGGTATTTTTGCTTAGTTAACTAAACCCAGTGACAATCTCTCTCAGCCTGTTAGCACTTAGATTGAGGTCCCGCAAGCTGGAAAATCTATGTGCAGGTTGAGGCTGAGAGTGTCATTGTTGCGAATCAGTGACAGGGGGTGTGAGGTTGACCAGCCAGTTGTTACAAGTTGGTGAAAAGGGCAGTGGTCTGTCCCACGTATATGTCACAGTCACCTTAAACTGCAGAGAGCCTTCATAAAAGAGGTCAAGAAATGGCGTGAGGTGATGCTTTTTTGATAGGATGTCAATAAAGGGCCTGTGTTGACAGGCTTTGGGCTTGTGTTAATGGCATTGGTTCGACTTCAGTTTGAAGTGCATCTTAGTCCATTCAGATTTTATTGATAAGTGAAATGGACATGCAATTGACCTCCTTCTGACCTGCATTTGAATTGCTTCAAGAAGGTTTTATCTTTCCATATATTTGTGTGGAAATGCAAAACCAATCTGAGGCAAACAAAAAGCCATTAACGGATTAGTGGAACAAATCCAGAGAACCTAGTAAAACATACAAACCCTATGTAGATATTGTGCTTGTGTGAATAGGGGCGAGTGAGTGAGTGAGTGAGTGAATAACTTATATAGCGCAACAAATGCGAACTAAATCGCCTCAAGCCGCTTTGCATCCAGTGACGTCCTAATCCTTCAGAAGAGGTGGGTCTTAAGTTTTTTCCTGAAGGCCCGATGGTTTTCTTCCATACGGATGTCCGTGGGTAGAGCTTTCCATAGCCGTGGTCCTTGGCCTGCAAATCTTTGTTCTCCCTTTGATTTGTAGCAGGACTTGGGGATGTGGAGGAGGTTTTGGTTGGTTGATCGGAAAATGCATTTAGGGGTGTAGTGTTTTATCTTCTAGCATAAATATTGAGGAGCGTTTCCTTGTGTGCACTTGTGGGTGAGACAGAGGGTCTTGAATGTGACCCGATCCTTTACGGTTAGCCAATGCAGGGTATTGAGAGAAGGGGTGATGGATTCCCAAGGTTTTTTCCCTCTTACCAGTCTGGCTGCCGTGTTCTGGACGACTTGTACGCGCAAAATCTGATATTTAGGTAGTCCTATGTAGAGGGAGATTGCGTAGTCGAGTCGGGAGTTGACGATTGTTCCAACTACTACTGCTGTGTCCTCTTCTGGGATGAAGGGGATGAGTCTATGCAGCAGGCGGGGGAGATGGTGCGATCCGCTGACTACTGATCCTATTTGTGCATCCATCGACCTCTCCGAGTCAATGATGACTCCGAGACTTT
Organism: Rana muscosa; assembly: GCA_029206835.1. Classification (NCBI taxonomy): domain Eukaryota; kingdom Metazoa; phylum Chordata; class Amphibia; order Anura; family Ranidae; genus Rana; species Rana muscosa. The sequence continues at coordinate 1,044,274,657 of CM055122.1, forward strand.
TGACTTTGGTGCTTGAAGTAATGGTCTGTCCCAGAATGGTGGGTGGTGTCCAAGAAGTCTTTGATTTTGTCTTTCGGTTTGCGTGGAGAAGAAGAAGTTCTGTTTTGGATCCATTGAGTTTGAGGGAGCTCTCAGTCATCCAATCATCCATCAATGTGAGGCAATTTTCCAGTCCGTGATATTGGTCTTTTTTTCCGGTGATACGAAAGTAGAGTTGGGTGTCGTCCGCGTATGAGTGGTAGCACAAGTCCTGTTTGCTGATGATTTTGAGGAGTGGGCGGAGGTAGATGTTAAAGAGCACGGGTGACAGGGGTGATCCTTGTGGGACTCGGCAAGAAATTGTGCAAGTTTCAGAGGTGAAGGCTCCTAGTTTCACTGTCTGGGAGCGATTTTCTAGGAAGGATGCGAACCAGGGTAGGTCAGGGTCTGCGACTCCTGCTACTTCTTTAAGGTGGATGAGTAGAGTTTTGTGGTCTACTGTGTCGAACACTGCACTGAGATCCAGCAGCACCAGAAGACATGATTCTCCATCATCTGCAGCTTCAAGGGCGTCATCCCATATTTTGAGAAGGGCTGTTTCTGTGCCATGGCCTGGGCGGAAGCCTGATTGTAGTGGATCCAAGAGTTTGTGGGAGTCCAAATGGAGTTGTAGCTGTTTTTCTACTGCTTTCTCCATGATCTTTGAGATGGTGTTGAGACTTGTTACCGATCTGCGGTGGTTTGGGTCTTTTGGGTCGAGGTTGGACTTCTTTAGGAGGGGTTTGACTATGCCTTGCTTGAGGGAGATCAGAACAATGCCTTCTTTGAACGATTGATTTACGAGATGTGTTATGGTGGGTGCCAAGATGTCGGTACATTCTTTCAGCAGTTTTGTAGAAATTATGTCATTTGGTGATGTGCTGTCTCTGAGACTTCTGATGAGGTTTTTGGTGGTGTCGATGGTGATCGGGACCAGCGAAAATGTAATCGATTATATATTGATTTCCTCTTCTTGTTTAGGCTGAGTGAGGTTGGTTGTTTTTTTCTGTTGAATTATTTCTCAAATGTTTTCGATTTTGTCGATAAAAAAATCCAATAGTTCATTGCAGAATTCTTGAGTTTAGTTTGCTAGGGGCTCTAAACAGGTGGGGTTCATAGTTTGAGCGACTAGTTTGAAAAGTTTGCGAGGTCGGTTTAGGGCTTTTGAGATGGTGTTTGAGAAATGTTATTTTTTTGCTTTGAAGATCGCTTTGTGGTATTTATTTGTGAGTGCTTTGTAGTTTGTGTGGTTTTCCTCAGTTGGGTTTCTTCTCCAGGCTCCTTCAGCTCTTCTGCGTTCTTGCTTCAGTAAAGTAAGAGTGTCACTAAACCAGCCCGAATTGTTTCTGTGGATGAGTGCTCTGCGTCTCGGAGCGACTGTGTCTGCTGTTTGTAGTAATGCTTTGTTTAAGGAGTTGAGCGTTTGTTCCTTTGAGTGGTTTTGATTTAGTGTTCCTATTTTTTTTGATAGTGTCGTTTTGAAGAGTTCAGAGTGTAGTTTCTTCTGAGATCTTGTCCAGTGTGTTGTTATTGAGTGTTTCGGCTTTTGGGAGATGGTGTTGGTGGTGATTTTAAATTTGATAGCGTGGTGGTCCGTCCATGGTAACGGCATGTTGTCCAGTGTGTTGACGTCCATACTTTGTTTGAAGATGAGGTCAAGAATGTGACCCGACCCATGCGTGGGGGGGGGGGGCATTTATCAGTTGCTGCAGACCTAGTTCTTCCAGTTGGTTGATGCAGGAGGTGGCAATGGGGTCCTGAGTGGAGTTATCCCAGAGGTTGAAGTCCTAGAGTAATAGAAAGTTTTTGGTTTTCAAGGTGTATGTCGACATGAATTCGGTGAAGGGTGTGAGGAAATTTGTCTTTGGTCCTGGTGGTCTGTAGCATAGCAGTATGTGAATGGTGTCTTGAGGTGTTGTTTGAAGATGCAGAGTGAGTGTCTCCATGAAAGACAATAAGTTCTGTGGCATCGGTTTGATGATAGAGAGGTGAGATTTGAAGATCACTGCTAGGCCTCCTCCTCGTTGTCCTATTCTATGCTCGGTTAGGATGCAGTAGTTCTCAGGCACCAATTCTGTTAGGATGGTGTTACAGTCAGGTGTTAGCCAGCTTTCTGTGATAAAGAGGCAATCTATGTTGTTTTGAGTGATGAAGTCATGGATTTCCTGTCTGTGCTGGACTGCAGATCTCGTGTTGATCAGGGCGCATGATATGTGTTGTAGTTGAAGGAGTCCCTTCGTGTTTTTGATTGTTGATTGATCCTTAGCAGTTGTTCCTTTTGTAGTATTTTTTGGGTGGAGGTTTGTAGTGTTGAGGCGGTATTCCTTAGCCTGTGGAGGGTGTCCGCTGAGTATTTAAAATTGCACATGATGGGAAAAACAAGAGTTAATGGCGATAGTGAATAGGGCCCAATGACCTAACCACCCCCACCCGTTGGTCCAGAGAAAGGCACCAATTGTGATGCAGTAAAATTGGCATTTCCACATCCGTTTCCCAAACTGCACGAGAAGGTGCTGCCCTTGTTAGGCACACTAAATGCATCTAGCAAGCGTGCAAATGTCACAGTCCGAGGGGGGAGGAGGTCCAGGAAGAAAAGGGAAGCTATAAAGTGCGATGGCATTTTTAACCTTAGTCAGGCAGTATTCACAGAAGCTGAACTTAGGACCCTAGATAAAGGCCTTAAGTACGCACCATCTAAACAATTAAATAAATTTGCGACATTTGTGGATGTGCACAAGTATATCCGCATACAGAGACACTTTATTTCAAATCCATCAAAACCCAGAGATCATAATCTGGAATCAGATGTTGTAATTCATTCAGGTTTATCCAACCCTTCTCTGTTCAACCCCCCCCCCCCCCAGGCCACAGCACCGTCTATCAAGGTCTTTAGGGATCTGGTCTTGAAAGACCTAGAATCCCTTCCCAAAAAACGTGTGTATGACCATCCTGATATTAAAGTTGGCCTCAAGTCTCTGTGTGAACGGAAGGACCTGATTATTCGTCCTGCGGATAAAGGTGGGGGATTGGTCATTTTAGATAAAAGGGACTACCACACTAAGATGTGCCGTATATTGGATGATGCAAACACCTATACCCCACTATCCCAGGACCCCACCAAAAAACTCAGGAAGGCTCTGGTAGAATTAGTGGATGCAGGATTTGAGCTGGGGATTTTGGATAAGAAGGAAAAGGAATACTTAGTGCCGGTGGTTCCACGTATCCCGGTTATGTATTACCTTCCGAAAATACACAAAAATACCACTCATCCCCCCGGTAGACCCATTGTTAGTGGGATCGATTCTGTTACATCGAGAATCGGCAGGTATATAGATTTTCATTTGCAGCCACTGGTCTGTAAAACCCCATCCTTTTTAAAGGATACGGGCGATACCATACGTAGGTTGCTAGCTGTTGACTTTAGTGATGATTGCATATTGGTGACGGCCGATGTAACATCTCTATATACCTGGATTCCTCACCGGCTGGGATTCAAAGCAGTGGAACACTTTTTATCCTGTAGTAGTATGATACCTGAAGTACAACAGATTTACATCATGGAACTTCTCAGGTTTGCTACACAGTGCAACTATTTCTGGTACCATGACCAATTCTTTCTCCAGTGAAAGGGTGTAGCCATGGGGGCCAAGTTTTCCCCCAGATTGGTGAACTTTTTCATGGCCAAATGGGAGGAGGATGTCGTGTATGCCCTTCAACGCCCGGACTTGGTACTCTGGGCCAGGTATATAGACGACATCCTCCTTCTATGGAGGGGCGATGAGGAGTCTCTCCACGAGTTTATGGTCACCCTCAATGACAACGAGATGAACATCACTTTGACCTATGAAAACAGTCATAGCCAGGTCCATTTTTTGGACCTGGAGATATCCGTGGTGGATCATCGGTTGGTTATGAAGACGTTCTTCAAGCCAACCGACCGCAACGGATACATCCCCACTGATAGTTGCCATTACAGCTTGTGGCTTAAGTCGGTGCCCCACAGCCAGTTACTCCGTATTAGGAGGAATTGCACTAATGTAACTGATTTTCAGCAACAGGCTGAGGTCCTTAAACAGAGATTCGTTGAGAACGGTTATGAATCATCTAATATCGATGGGGAGATCGATCGCATCTCCAGACTAGATCGTAATGCATTGATCTTGGAAAGGCCAAAAAAAGTTCCAGATGCCAAGTTTAAATGGTCATTTATAACCCAGTTTTCAGTGCATCATAAACAACTGAAAGCCATTTTCAATAGGCACTGGAAGGTCCTTAGAAACGACCCCCTACTAGGTCCCGTACTCCCTGAACGGGCCGGTATTATCTATAGGGGTGCACGATCTCTCAGGAATCAGCTGGCCCCCAGTGCGGACCACCCCCCATTGAAACCTAGCTTTTTTCCCAGCTATAAAGGATTCTTTCCATGTCGCAAATGTAAAGTATGTGCACACAATGTCTGGAAAGGCAGGAAAACAGACAATTTCTAGTCTACCATCACTTCAACTGTGTACCACATGAAAGAGTTTGTTACATGTGCTACCCACTATGTAGTCTACCTCATTACTTGCCCCTGCCAAAAACAATATGTTGGTAGAACTATCAGAACCTTCTCTATTAGAGTGAATGAGCACATCACTAGTATAAGGAAGGGTCGGACCAATCACAGCGTTCCGAAGCATTATTTGTTACACCATCATAAAGACCCCTCTGGTACGCGATTCCAGGTGATCGATCGATTCACCCTCACTGGAGAGGGGAGTCGCGTGTCAGGGGGGTATCCAAACTTGAAATGTTTTGGATTTACCAACTCCGCTGTTTTTTTCCACATGGCTTAAATATAGATTGGGACATAAACGCATTTATCAACAAGGCATGACATCTTATGTTTGACAATATGCATTTATTTAGTTCCATCTATTTCCTGGCCTGTAGTGTTTGTAGGGTCACTATTTTTGTTACCCTTTTTTTTTCTCTATGTCTCTGTATGTATTAATTGTTTGTAGATATTCCCACACTATGGTCCTTAATTTTATTAGTTTTTATATTTATGACTCATTTTTAGATATATATTTTTTAAATAATGTCAATCTATTGATGGATAGCATGTTAAGTTACATTAACCGCTTTTTAATGTGTGATATTATATATTTGGTACATCTGTGCAGTATGTTTTGCCCCTAGGGGCGAGCTATCTAGTGACCTGATTATTCTAGTGTTCACAGTCCCACAGTGTTTTGTTTAAGAAAATGTAGGTTTATTTATATTAGTTTTTTCCCCTCCCAGCGTGTCTTATCTTCCAGTGGATCCACCTTTTGATATGCACGAGATGCTATCTGGGTGGTCACCGTGGATGGGACACTTCTTGTCTGGGCAGTATATGTGAAGAGGCGGGTACTGTTAGTCCACGTCAATGCAGCCGGACCTGCCCATCAAACATATTATCCCCACATTCAGCGACGTCGGATGTCTTCACTTCCTGGAGCGCATTGTGTGCGTTCCAGCACACGTGACTGACATCTAGGACGCCTCTGACAGCTTTACAGGTCCTACGTAGGCGGACGTTTATACGTCACTGCGTTGGGGGCCTGCCTGCTGTAGGACATCATAGTTTTGTCCAACCCCCATGGTCGCACGTTGTATGTGCGTCCCTTGGATGGGGTGTTTCCTTTCCTGTGCGGCTCTGTTTGAGATGGGGCGGGCATGGCCAATCCGCGTCATTGCGGCTGGACCTGCCCATTAAATTTAATATCCATGCTCCCACGTCATTCGGGGTCGGGTTAGTCGCCGTATTCCCACCGGTTTAGCCGACCGTGGGGATCGGCGCACCCTTATGATGCAATAAGGAAGTTGGGGACACCACATTTAAATTTAGCCCATCTGGCTTTATGGCAGCGTACATGTGTATGCTTTCAGCGATACACATAGTAGCGCCCCATGGGGATTAGCTATGTGGGCTGGGACCTATTACCTATGTGGTCCCATTACCATGATGATACCCCCTCTTTTTCTCTCTAGTATTTCCAGTGCTTAGAGGAATCATAGGTCTGGGGACACATAGGTATTAGATTCACATCATCACTCCTCGCCATGGCCCATATTATGTGGTTGTTCATAGGTGGAGGATTGTGTATTATGTGATTAGTCTGTGGCTGTTGGACGCTGATTTTAAATCTCAGCTGTCTTGCGTCACAGACCACCAATCAGTGGTAGACACAACATTTAAATAGCGTGATGCAAGTTAGCAGGCTAATACTCCAGTTGAAGGGCCATTGCTCGAAACATGTCGCGTTTTTAGTCTGCTGCCACCCTTGCTATCACGCAATATTTCCAATTTTTACCTCAAGGTCCTTTTCTTTGTATTTGCATCTATCAATGCTGCATGTACCAATTTTTATTATGATGTTATGCCAATAAAGGCTATACCTTTTCACATCATATCTTGGTTTTACTTACACCATATGGAGCCATCAATTTTTTCCTTTTATGACATCCTGCTTTAAAAGGAAAGTTTATAGAGAGCTATATCTTTTGGAGGATCATCCTATTATCGCAGTTTGATGTTGTTTGGAGGTGGGATTCGTGATATCCATATTGGAGCATCTACCTTGGAGTTCCCGTCCATGTCTATTTACATCTGATTCATGGTAAGAGTACCCATTACCTACCTGTGTACTGTGGATGTTGGAACGTACCCTTACACCTATCCCTGTTGTTATTAATACAACACATTTACAATGTGAACACTTCCAAACCTTACAGTGGATTCAGCATGTCCATCACGGATTAATACAGACTTTGTTTTGTTTTGATTGTTCACATATGGGACATTTTATTGCATGGTTTATTTGACTAGGTGCTCCATTTTTTCACTTTTACATGTATGATGCATGTTTTTTTATTATCACTAATTTGAGTATCTGGGTAGAGTACACTCCAGTACTCATCTTTGAACGTTTAATTTTCACAGATATTCACTTGATTTAGCCCCTAGGTTTAGCGCTACATTGTTTTACTTCCATACTTTTTCACAATATTGTTCTATTGTTTATGTTAGCAGCTTTTTTCACAGGTAGCGCAATTTTTTCCTATATTTTTGACAGCCACAAAAACGTATAGTACAGCAGTGCCACGGGGCTTGATGCAGTGCAATTTTAAAAGTTTTACCTGCTGTACTTTGTGTGAATTCCTATACATTTGACAGCGCCTTCAAATAATTAGGCTGTTAAAAACATGCTGCGCAGGAGCACATGGGAGCGCGCAAAAACACACATGTGAGGAAACGAATGTTGTGGTGTGAACCAGTCCTAAAACCCAGTACCTAAAACTGCATGGTAGCATGCTAACTACTTGTCCATCATGCTTTTTTCTATGTTATGTGCTCACCATTCAATTCTGAATTAAAGGCAATGCTTATCTGTCAAAGAAACAATGCTAGAATACAAAAATCATTTATACTACTCTAAAAACATCTGCTTTTGGAGCATGTAAATTTTGAATTTGATTAATCTAGGTTCCCTTGTACCCATTATGCCTTGGTGGGTGGTGTGAATTGAAGAAGTTTTTAATGCAACTTAAGTTACAAATTTAATCCTAATAGGTGACTGGTTGCTTACTTGCTAATCAAAATAAATGTATATTAGTCTAAAGATATAAAAAGCACTGGAATTATTCACAGCTACTGCAGTTATTTGTCTTGTGTTGTAATTAACATGTATGGAATGTAGCTAAACTAAACAACTATTTGGTACATTCTACAAATATTTTTTGAAAAGAATATGAATACTATTATTTACCATTGTTTATCAACAAATGCTTCTCTAAGGCTGGGTTCACATTTGAACAGCATCCATCTCACAGCAGGGATCCGATGCATCCTGGTCCACCGGTTAAGGTCTGATTTCAGCCCGAATTCTGGGCTGAATTCGGATCTAAAATGGACCAAAAGAATGCACCGGATCCGCTGCAGAGATAAGTGAACCGGCTCCATAGAGAGGTGGTCAAAATCTCCTGCTATTGCAAATTGAATGCAGGGAACCCGCTCCAATTCACAATGGTGTGAGCCAATTACAGCGCCGGAGCCGCGATACCCAGAAGTAACCCCTGGGAGAGATGTCGGCCGCCGGAGCGGTGTATGAGGACGGCTGCAGGGGCTTCGATCCGAGGTGAGTATTATTACATAATGAGCTAGAATGCTATGCATACTAGCTCATTATACCTTTGTCTTGCAGGTGGTGTTTTTTTTTTTTTTTAAAGTGGGTTTACAACCACTTTAAACACTGCTTTTTTTTGCAATACATAGTCAGCCTTACGCTATCAGCAATATATTCACACTCCTCATTCTTTTCCACATACTTCTGTAACTTGAATATTTTCGAGATTCTGGACAGAAAATGAGAATTCATGAGTGCTATCTGCTTGTCTAACAAATATGTGTTTTCCTGATCTTTTAATTAGTTAGATAAAATATTACCATGTATTTTTGGAAATGTTAACTGCGTGCACAACCCCAATGAAGGATACTGAGATGCCAATTGTTTTTTTTGTTTTTTTAAGTCTTCTTTGACACACTACACTAATTTCCTGTATAGCTCTTACTGGACTTCACTCTCTGTAGCTAGTTACAGGCTACTGCTGACAAATGGGGCAACAGCTGTAGACAAAGAAATGTCTTTTAGTGGACATTATCCACAGAGTGGACATAGTACAGTAACAAGAATTACTAACATGGTTATGCTCCATACATGTGCACTCTACACCCCTAGCTAACTGCTGCCTTTCTATATCACACATCTAAGGTTAATTGCTTCCATGCCACATTCACTTTATGAGTCTAAGAGATAAAAATCACGACATATTATTTACTAAAATGTATCCACCAACAAATCACCCCAATTTCTCCAAATAAGTACTGTAATAAGCAACAATGCCGAAACATTATCATGGCACTGTACAAGGCCATAACGCATGTACTCTGCTTAGTTTACAAGTCAAATGCTGTGGTAAAGAAATCCCTTCAAAACTGTTGATAGACAAATTGAGCATCGCTAGGAGACTCTGTGAACATATTGTAAAATTTGACTTTGTTGTTCTAGGTTTGCAAATACAAGGGGATCTTTGCTGTAAGAAGCTCCTACGTGACCCCGCCCATTGGTGCAATTCTACAGAGGCTATACTCAATTGTGCATGTGAATAAAAAAATAACTACGGGTGTGGCTACCGAGTTTCGTGATGGCCTAGGAGCTCCGCCAAACAGCCGGGGGAAACCACATCCATCGGAGCCCCGTCTGCCCAAAAATGACATCCAGCCATGACACAGAACACAGGCAGTGAGGAGGAATGCCAAGGAGGAGGAAAGAGCCACTGCCGCAGCCGCGCAAGCTGAAAAGCCCACGAGCAGGCCGCATCACTGCCATCCAGCTCCAAAACACTCCACCTGGCCATGTCTTAAAACTTCCCAATCAGTAGATCATCCTCAGAGGCTTCCACTCCCACTACAAGAATCCCAGACAAAACCAAACAGCGTACAGCCTCCCCAAGAGGGGACACTGGGATCCAGACATGGAGATGAGTGAGCTTCAGTCACAGCCAGGGCCTAACACAATCACTGCACCCAACCCCATTGCAGGATTCCCCACATCAGGCCAACCAGTGTCAGACAAAGCTTTAAAAGATATGTTGATGTCACTAAGGTCATCTCTGCATAATGACATGGTCTTCACAGTAAAGAAATGCCAGGAGGAAGTTCAAGCAATGGGATGCAGATTAGATCATGTGGAAAAGAGCATGGGGAAATACTTACCTTTAACGCACTGGTAGATGCCCACAATGCCCAAAGGGAGGACATTATGTGTATGAAAGATAAAATAGCTGACCTGGAAGACAGATATAGAAGGAACAACATAAAAATAAGAGGGTTACCTAAAACGGTACCATCTACCCAGTAGGGATGAGCTTCGAGTTCGAGTCAAACTCATTTTCGTATAATAATATGCATGTAAAGTCGCGCTTGTTTCCCGTGCTTAGAACTGTCCCTGCACAAAATGTCATTTCTGAAGGAAAAAAAGTCATTTAAAACTCACTCGCGGCTATTAATGAATTGTCGGCTCCTGGCAATACATAGAAAAGTCATTGATAAAAAAAGCGTGGGGGTCCCCCCAAATTCAATTACCAGGCCCTTCAGGTCTGGTACAGATATTAAGGGGAACCCCGCCGCAAATAAAAATGCGTGCGGTTCCCCCCAAATATCCATATCAGGCCCTTCAGATCTGGGATGGATTTTAAGGGGAACTCCACCCCCCAAAAATCCATACCAGACCCTTATCCGAGCACGCAACCTGGCAGGCCGCAGGAAAAGAGGGGGGGACGAGAGAGCGCCCCCCTCCTGAACCGTACCAGGCCATATGCCCTCAACATGGGGAGGATGTCCCCATGTTGATGGGGACAAGGGCGTCATCCCCACAACCAGTGGCGGCCCGTCCATAGGGGGCGCCCGGGCGCCGCCCCCCCCTCCTGTGGTCACCAAAAAAAAAAAAACGGGCCCTTTAAGAGTTTTTTTTAAAAAAAAATTAAATGTCCTTTTCTTCACACAATGAGTGGCGGTGCGTCCATAGTGGGCGCAGAAGCGCCGCCGCCGCTCGCTTCTGCGCCCGGCCGTCACTCACAACAATACATAGGTTCATGCATTGCATGAACCTATGTATTGCTGCCGCCCACTATTCAGATGGCCGGCCCCTTGAGCGCCGGCCATCTGAATAACAGTGTCTGGTTGGCCTTTAGAAGTGCCTATCAGAGCCAGCGGCTGAACTGGCTGTATTTTGGGGGACAAACTGGCTGTATATGGGGGACAAACTGGCTGTATATGGGGGACAAACTGGCTGTATTTTGGGGACAAACTGGCTGTATTATTGGGGGGACAAACTGGCTGTATTATTGGGGACAAACTGGATGTATTATTGGGGACAAACTGGCTGTATATGGGGGACAAACTGGCTGTATTTTGGGGACAAACTGGCTGTATTGTGGGGACAAACTGGCTGTATATGGGGGGAAACTAGTGGCGTTTGGGCACAGTGGCTGCGTTTAATGGGCACAGTGGCGGCAATTGATGTTTTTTTTTTTTTCAGTTTGTTTGCGCCCCCCCAAAAATTTTGAGCACCAGCCGCCACTGCCCACAACCCTTGCCCGGTGGTTGTGGGGGTCTGCGAGTGGGGGGCTTATCGGAATCTGGAAGACCCCTTTAACAAAGGGGACCCCCAGATTTCACGAAGAAAGTGTAATTTTTTTTAAAAAAAACCACACAAACACCTTGGAAAAGTCCTTTATTAAAAAAAATAAAAGAAATAAAAAAAAAACATTCCAGCGATGAAATCCAGTGTCCCGTGGCGATCCGATGTCCAGCGCTGTCCGTCATTGGCAGAGCCTGAGCGGACCTGATGGGGAACTTCCTCCGCAGTCTATTAAATGTATAGACCCGCCCCTTCTAAAGTTCCCCATCAGGTCCACTCAGCCAATGACTAGGTGTAAGGCTAAGCGGACCAGATGCGGAACGTGAGAAGGGGCGGGTCTATTCATGTATTACACAGTGAAGGAAGTTCCCCATCAGGTCCGCTCAGGCCAATGACGTAGGCGGGGTCTGACATACCGAGGGGGTGGACCTGATGGGGAACTTCCTTCACTGTGTAATTTCTGCAAGTGTCATTTTCTGCATCTGGTCCGCTTAGCCTTACACCTAGTCATTGGCTGAGTGGACCTGATGGGGAACTTTAGAAGGGGCAGGTCTATACATTTAATAGACTTTTAAATGTATAAATTAAATTACACAGTGAAGGAAGTTCCCATCAGGTCCGCCCCCTCGGTATGTCAGACCCCGCCTACGTCATTGGCCTGAGTGGACCTGATGGGGAACTTCCTTCACTGTGTAATACATGAATAGACCCACCCCTTCTCACGTTCCGCATCTGGTCCGCTTAGCCTTACACCTAGTCATTGGCTGAGTGGACCTGATGGGGAACTTTAGAAGGGGCGGGTCTATACATTTAATAGACTGCGGAGGAAGTTCCCCATCAGGTCCGCTCAGGCTCAGCCAATGACGGACAGCGCTGGACATCGGATCGCCGCGGGACACTGGATTTCATCGCTGGAATGTTTTGTTTTGGGTTTTTTTTTCTGTTTTTTTTAATAAAGGACTTTTCCAAGGTGTCTGTGTGTTTTTTTTTTACATTTTTTTACACTTTCTTCGTGAAATGGTAGGGGTACAATGTACCCCTTACCAATTCACATAGGGGGGCGGGATCTGGAGGTCCCCTTTGTTAAAGGGGTCTTCCAGATTCCGATAAGCCCTCCGCCCGCAGACCCTCACAACCACCAGGCAAGGGTTGTTGGGATGAGGCGCTTGTCCCCATCAACATGGGGACATCCTCCCCATGTTGAGGGCATGTGGCCTGGTACGGTTCAGGAGGGGGGCGCTCTCTCGTCCCCCGTCCCCCCCTCTTTTCCTGCAGCCTGCCAGGTTGCATGCTCGGATAAGGGTCTGGTATGGATTTTTGGGGGGACTCCACGCCATTTTTTTTTTTATTTGGGGTGGAGTTCCCCTTAAAATCCATGCCAGATCTGAAGGGCCTGGTATGAATATTATGGGGGAACCGCACACATTTTTTTTTTATTTGCGGTGGGGTTCCCCTTAATATCTATACCAGACCTGAAGGGCCTGGTAATTGAATTTGGGGGGACCCCCACGCTTTATTTATTTTTTAATCAATGACTTTTCTATGTATTGTAGTGAGTTTTAAATGACTTTTTTCCTTCAGAAATGACACTTTGTGCAGGGACAGTTCTAAGCACGGGAAACAAGCGCGACTTTACATGCATATTATACACACCCCCAAGGTACGAAATTTAAAGGAAAATTTCACTTTTATTTTTTCATTTTAAGCATTATTAAAATCACTGCTCCCGTAAAAACGTAAAATTGTAAAACTTTTTTTTGCATTGATACATGTCCCCCACTTTTTAGGACAATAACTTGCATATTAGCCTTTATAATAAGCACTTTAGATTTCGAACGTTCGAGTCCATTGTATTTAATAGGGTTTTAAAGTTCACGTGAACATTCTGTCTGTTCGCAGGTTCTGGTGCGAACCGAACAGGGGGGTGTTCGGCTCATCCCTGCTACCCAGTTACCACAATATGCCCAAGAGCTGTTTTCTGCCATCATACCTAGGCTATTGACCCTTGAGCTCATGGTGGACAGAATCCACAAAGTATCTAAAACCTCATTCTTGCCAAATGAAGTTCCCAGAGACATCTTACTAAGACTGCACTTTTACCGCTCTAAGGAACTTCTCCTAGCAGTATTCCGTAGGGCCGTTCAACTCCCAGCACAAAATGCTTCATTACAGCTTCTGCCAGACCTATCCTGGCATTCTCTTCATTGCAGGCACAACTTATCTACAATCACCAAAGCCCTACGCAACCACCAAATTCCACACATATAAAAATATCCAGCACTACTCTCCTTCACACACAATGGGTCTAACATCACAGTGTCCTCCCTAGATGAAGGCCTAGCAGCTTTCCGTCAATGGGGCGTCATATACGAACCACCTCCAGAATCCAACCGGAGTGGCAGGTTGTGTCCAGCAAGTAATCATCCAAAAAGAAAGGAAAGTCTAGTGGGGCTACCGAACACCTCTCTACTAATGCAAACTCCTATCCCCCTGCTATGGATAAGCATGGACAATTTTTAATTCCCCCCCACCTCAAGATTCGTGCACATCATTTTGTGACCTTGAATCCCGTTGCGGATTCTCTTTTTATAACCTTGTTTTGTTTGTTCTACCTACAGTTTGTTCCATTATATTATTTCTATTCTTTCCCTTGTTCATATGGTACACCAAAAACCATTCGAGATTAGGGATGAGCTGAACACCCCCCGGTTCGGTTCGCACCAGAACCTGCGAACAGACCTAAAGTTGGCGCAAACTTTAGAACCCTATTAAATACAATGGACTTGAACGTTCGAAATCAAAAGTGCTAATTATAAAGGGTAGTATGCAAGTTATTGTCCTAAAAAGGGTTTTGGGACCCGGGTCCTGCCCCAGGGGACATGTATCAATGCAAAAAAAGTTTTAAAAACTGAAGTTTTTTCGGGAGCAGTGATTTTAATAATGCTTAAAGTGAAACAATAAAAGTGAAATATTTATTTAAATTTCGTAACTGGGGGGGGGGGGGGGGGTATAGTATGCCTGTAAAGCAGCGCTTGTTTCCCCTGCTTAGAACTGTCCCTGCACAAAGTGTCATTTCTGAAGGAAAAAAAGTAATTTAAAAGCACTCGCGGCTATAATGAATTGTCGGCTCCCGGCAATACAGAGAAAAGTCATTGATAAAAAAAATTAAAAATGCGTGGGGGTCCCCCCAAATTCCATTACCAGGCCCTTCAGGACTGGTATGGATATTAAGGAGAACCCTGCGTCAAATAAAAAAAAATGACGTGGGGTTCCCCCCAAATATCCATACCAGACCCTTCAGGTCTGGTATGGATTTTAAGGAGAACTCCACGCCAAATTAAAAAAAAAATGGTGTGGAGTTCCCCCCAAAAATCCATACCAGACCCTTTATCCAAGCACGCAATCTGACAGGCCGCAGGAAAAGAGGGGGGGACGAGAGAGCACCCCCCGAACCATACCAGGCCACATGCCCTCAACATGGGGAGGATGCTTTGGGGGTCTGTGACCCCTCAAAGCACCATGTCCCCATGTTGATGGGGACAAGGGCCTCATCCCCACAACCCTTGCCCAGTGGCTGTGGGGGTCTGCGGGCGGGGGGCTTATCGAAATCTGGAAGACCCCTTTAACAAAGGGGACCCCCAGATCCCGGCCCCCCTATGTGAATTTGTAAGGGGTACATCGTACCCTTACCATTTCACAAAGAAAGTGTAAAAAATTGTAAAAAAAACACACAGACACAGTTGGGAAAGTCTTTTATTTAAAAAAAAAAAAAACATTCCAGCGCTGCAGTCTCCTCCAGTCTCCACTCCACACGAAACCCCCATGACCTACGAGGGGGCGGGGTCACCCGTCACATCATAGGGTAGGCCCCAGCTTTCCACGCTTGCCGGGGAATTTCCAATGATGTAGGCGGGATCCCGCCTACGTCATTGGCTATTCCCCGCAAGCGGGGAAATTTGGGGCTTACCCCTATGATCTGACAGGTGACCCCGCCCCCTTGTACGTCAGACCCTGCCTACGTCATTGGCTGAGCGGACCTAAGGGTCCCGCCTACGTCATTGGCTATTCCCGCCGGCAAGCGGGGAAAGCTGGGGCTTACCCTATGATGTGACGGGTGACCCCGCCCCCTCGTACGTCATGGAGGTTTCGTGTGGAGTGGAGACTGGAGGAGACTGCAGCGCTGGACATCTGATCACCGCGGGACACTGGATTACATCGCTGGAATGTTTTTATTTTTATTTTTTATAAAATACTTTCCCAACTGTGTCTGTGTGTTTTTTTTACAATTTTTTACTCTTTCTTTGCGAAATGGTAGGAGTACAATGTAATACACTATACAGTAAAACCTTGGATTGCGAGCATAAATTGTTCCGCTTGTAATCCGAAGCACTTGTATATCAAAACAAATTTTCCCATAAGAAATAATTGAAGCTCAAATGATTCGTTCCACAACCATGTATTCATAAGTCCTTCAGTTTATAGTCCATATAAAAAGATTATAGCAATGTGATAAGTTGAGTAACCATAAAATGACCATCTACAAATGGCAGCCTCCCCAAGGGGATTAGAAGCAAAATCCAGCAGGAGCTACAGAGTATAAAAGAGAAGAGAAGCACCTCTAAGTGTAGAAATATGGTTACATTTAATGAAGGTACAACATTTAGCAACTCACATGGTTGATGATTAAAAGAGGCAAATCTAAGTATGCAGGCATTCGGGGTAAAGCAATCCACATAGACCGTCACCCTTACCGCCGGCTCTCACCGCTATCAGTCTGCAATCGTGACCGGGAGTAGAGCGATCTGAAAGTGAGGCTTGAACCGCTCGTGGAAGGGACGACATCAATGGCAGTGAGGAGAATGGTCTATCTGGACAGCTTTACACCGAATGCCTGCATACTTAGATGTGCCTGTTTTAATCATCAACCATGTGAGTTGCTAAATGTTGTACCTTCATTAAATGTAACCATATTTCTACACTTAGAGGCGCCTCTCTTCTATTTTATACTCAGTTTTGACATGACGCTACTCTTATATCAAGACATCAAAATTTATTAAAACATTTTGCTTGTTTTGCAAAACACTCTCAAACCAAGTTACTCTCAAACCAAGGTTTTACTGTAATATATATACTACACTGCCTGAATATAGATTCTGCACTGAATATCTAATCTACACTAAATGCAGAGTATATACAGTGGAACCTCGGATTGCGAGTAACGCGGTTAACAAGCGTTTCGCAATACAAGCAATATTTTTTTTTTTAAATCCTGACTCGGTTTGCAAAAGTTGTCTCACAAAACGAGCAGGGTTCAAGCCTCTGCAGTGTGCAGTACTGCATTTGGCCAGAGGTGCAGGGGGCACCGGAGCCTTTCAGAGCCGTTCGGAAACACTCTGAGATACTCTGAGTGTTTTGGAGCATTTCCAGGGGTTTCCGAGGGCAGCCGAACAATCTCCAAGTATTTTCGAGTCTCTCCCGCGCCCCCCCCCACCTCTGGCCACATGTGATATTGCATGCCATAGAAGTCAATGTGGAACAAATTATTTTCGTTTCCTTGGACTTCTATGGGGAAACTCGCTTTGATTTGCGAGTGCTTTGGATTACAAGCATTCTCCTGGAACGAATCATGCTCGTAATCCAAGGTTTCACTGTACTAGGCCGTATATGTATATCAAATACACTGCCTGTACTGACTGAATATAGATTCTACAATGAATATCTAATCTACACTAAATCCAAATATCTAATCTACACTAGGCTGTGTATATATATATATATATTAAATACACTGTCTGCATGCCACTAAGCTGCCTAATCTCTCTTCATTTATTACACTATATACGGCCGCCGTGTAAGCAGTAGCCTTATATAGTGTGGGGCATGGACTTAGCCCCCTGAACCATGATTGACCAAAGGCACTCTGCCTTTGGCCAATTATGGCTCGCTCAGCAGAGCGTGCTGTGATTGGCCTAAGCATGCAGGTGAGGTGCATGCTTTGGCCAATCATCATACAGCGAATTTATCTGACGTAATTTGCACTGTTAATCTCAATTACATTTATGAACGACTACTGGCGATCAACTCTCTTAATTGCGCTAAATTTGACCACTTATGGTCAACCTGGACCAATAAATATGTAACTAACATCTGAACCAATATTGTACTGTACTGTACTGTACTATAATACCTGTTATATACTCTATGCAATATCTCTATGTTGTGTACCGTCTTCTGTTATGTTTAAAACCCAATAAAAATCTATTGATATAAAAAAAATCAACTACGTAAATGATAAGGGCAATGAGGAAACAAAACCAGGCTCCACATCTCATTGTATAAATAGAAAAATTTACTTTGATCAAGGTAAATCTGTCCTCTTTAGAGATAAATTTAAATCCTCCTTTGATTCATATTTCAACAACAATGGCTACATAGTAAAAAACCGACATGTTAACCCTATGTATTTCAGAATATTGTCCTTTCCCTATGGTTGCAAACCTGTCCCCTGACCTGGGCTTCAGAAGGAATCAAAATGACTTAATTGATATAAAGTATATTTTCTGTGATTTCAAAGCATCTGGTAGGCATACATTCTCAGTCTGTTATTCAAATAAATGTTTGTAATTTTGCTTAATGTTATGCTGTGTAAAAATTATTTTGACATGACTGTCACAATATTTCAAAATACAATTATTTACAATTATCTGTTTCTTTTGTAGTATCAACCTCATGCAGTACTTTCAAAAGCACCTGAGGAAGCTCTTGTAAACTAAACATTTAGAGTAAGAAGTGGCTGCATTGCCATATGAAACACATGTTTGCTGAACATTTATTGTTATTTTAAAAGAAATTGATATTTAATAAAATGTATATATTTTTATATTTATATATATTCGTGTATTGTTTTTGGCACCATCAAAGTCCCGCTTTCTCTTGCCAGTTGTACAAATCAACTACTACATTATGCAATACACTTGTAAAGAAGTGAAAATTTGTAGACCAGCTAGCGGTACTATGCTGAGGTATAAGTGCTACCTAACCGCAATGTAAATATGGGTAATTTTCTTCTCCTTGTTCTCCTGAAGAAGCTTTGCATGTTGGTAAAGTCTACTGCTGTGAATATTTAAACAAAGTGATACCCCTGGACTAACCAATACATACTTTGTATTCAGTCTCACCAAGGAGGAGGAGTAGTTGTTACATTGTTTGATTTTTTACTCCATAAAGATTTTATTAAGAAAATCACAGATAATACAAAAAAATTATAATATGAACAAGAAGAAAGCGTACATAAGACAGCTCTGGCTCTACATGGAGGACAATTGCATCATGTACAGGTCCTTCTCAAAAAATTAGCATATTGTGATAAAGTTCATTATTTTCTGTAATGTACTGATAAACATTAGACTTTCATATATTTTAGATTCATTACACACAACTGAAGTAGTTCAAGGCTTTTCTTGTTTTAATATTGATGATTTTGGCATACAGCTCATGAAAACCCCAAAATCCTATCTCAAAAAATTAGCATATTTCATCCGACCAATAAAAGAAAAGTGTTTTTAATACAAAAAAAGTCAACCTTCAAATAATTATGTTCAGTTATGCACTCAATACTTGGTCGGGAATCCTTTTGCAGAAATGACTGCTTCAATGCGGCGTGGCATGGAGGCAACCAGCCTGTGGCACTGCTGAGGTGTTATGGAGGCCCAGGATGCTTTGATAGCGGCCTTAAGCTCATCCAGAGTGTTGGGTCTTGCGTCTCTCAACTTTCTCTTCCCGATATCCCACAGATTCTCTATGGGGTTCAGGTCAGGAGAGTTGGCAGGCCAATTGAGCACAGTAATACCATGGTCAGTAAACCATTTACCAGTGGTTTTGGCACTGTGAGCAGGTGCCAGGTCGTGCTGAAAAATAAAATCTTCATAAAGCTTTTCAGCAGATGGAAGCATGAAGTGCTCCAAAATCTCCTGATAGCTAGCTGCATTGACCCTGCCCTTGATAAAACACAGTGGACCAACACCAGCAGCTGACATGGCACCCCAGACCATCACTGACTGTGGGTACTTGACACTGGACTTCAGGCATTTTGGCATTTCCCTCTCCCCAGTCTTCCTCCAGACTCTGGCACCTTGATTTCCGAATGACATGCAAAATTTGCTTTCATACGAAAAAAGTACTTTGGACCACTGAGCAACAGTCCAGTGCTGCTTCTCTGTAGCCCAGGTCAGGCGCTTCTGCCGCTGTTTCTGGTTCAAAAGTGGCTTGACCTGGGGAATGCGGCACCTGTAGCCCATTTCCTGCACACGCCTGTTCACGATGGCTCTGGATGTTTCTACTCCAGACTCAGTCCACTGCTTCCGCAGGTCCTCCAAGGTCTGGAATCGGTCCTTCTCCACAATCTTTTTCAGGGTCCGGTCACCTCTTCTCGTTGTGCAGCGTTTTCTGCCACACTTTTTCCTTCCCACAGACTTCCCACTGAGGTGCCTTGATACAGAACTCTGGGAACAGCCTATTTGTTCAGAAATTTCTTTCTGTGTCTTACCCTCTTGCTTGAGGGTGTCAATGATGGCCTTCTAGACAGCAGTCAGGTCGGCAGTCTTACCCATGATTGCGGTTTTGAGTAATGAACCAGGCTGGGAGTTTTTAAAAGCCTCAGGAATCTTTTGCAGGTGTTTAGAGTTAATTAGTTGATTCAGATGATTAGGTTAATAGCTCGTTTAGAGAACCTTTTCATGATATGCTAATTTTTTGAGATAGGATTTTTGGGTTTTCATGAGCTGTATGCCAAAATCATCAATATTAAAACAAGAAAAGGCTTGAACTACTTCAGTTGTGTGTAATGAATCTAAAATATATGAAAGTCTAATGTTTATCAGTACATTGCAGAAAATAATGAACTTTATCACAATATGCTAATTTTTTGAGAAGGACCTGTACATTTCTAACAACCCCTATGAGGTACTTCCCACAAACAATATAAACATAATCGCTTCTGGGCGCAGAAAGATATTTATCAAGTTAACGGTGATGAAGAACCAAGTCGTACCGGGTAGAACCCGATGCTTCCAGGCCCTTCCAGAGCATTGTGAAGTAGGGGCATGTAGTACTGTAGTTCAGAGCCTTCCTTATAACTTCAATATCTATCCCTAAGGGGATGCCCTTCTCGAGAGTGATGAGTATAGGGACCACCCATAGGTAAACCCGACAACCCAAAATCTGCATACCATCAAGTTGGGCATAAGTGGAAAAAAAAGATGTAGAGGGAGAGAGGGCTGAAGAAAAAGCGAGAAAGAGATACAGATTGAGGCAAGGAGGAAAAGAAATAGAAAAAAGAAAGGAGAAAGAAGATATGAAAGAGGGGGGGAAGTCTTGGGGAGACTGCCAGGAAAGGGGGTGGGGGAACCACCAGCTACCCTCTCCATTATTCAGCCAAACGTTCTTATATTGCCGTTTCTATGTAATGTCCAAGCTAATCTCTGGCACAAAATCCAATCAAACAATCTTTGACAATAGCACTTGGTACTTTGCAGAGTTTCTAAATTTGAACCAATCTTCCCAGGTAAAGGAACATTTTTAAATCCTATCTTGTGCAGTGTATATTAGCTCCTCTATCGCTGCAATGTGGTTAATACGTGTTACTCATTCCTTCATTGACGGCGGCACTGCGGACCTCCAATGGACGGGTACACACAGTCTAGCCGCGTTGATCATGTGAATCGCTACAGAATTGCGATATCTCTTCCTGGGTATTTTGGAGAGGTGAAGGAGATACTGTGCCGGGGAAAACTCCAGTGGGAGCGAAGAGACGTTGCATCATGCACCTCACGCCAGTATGGCTGAATCAGTGTGCACTCCCACCAAATATGGAGGAAAGTGCCCAAGTCTTTACCACATCTCCAGCACTGGTCTGTTACAGTCGGAAAGAGTTTATGGAGAAGGTCAGGCGTCTTATACCACGTGATCTGATCTTGTACCCATTCTCCTGTGTGTTTTACATTCAGTGATCCTTTATGGATATACCAGTGAACCTGTCCCCAGCTTTTTTTTTTCAATCGGTCTGTCCAACCTAGCCTCCCAAAAGGCATGCTCTGCATGCATGGAAGCAAAGGGTTCTCTGAACAATGAAGCATAGAGCATCAAGATCACATGCCTCTGGGGAGGTGGGCCAGAACATAATGACTCAAATACATTAGACGCTTTTGTGAAGCATCCTCTCTTTGAAGGGTGATCAAGAAAGTGTTTTATCTGGAGGTAAGCCAAAAAGGCGAAAGACGGGACGTGGCTTGGCGCGCAATGGCGACGGCAGCTTAACAGAGGAGCTCCGCCGACTTCCCAGCCAACAGCTCGTCTTTCTGCACGCTATCCCCGCAGGATGCACAGGAGATCTCACGGCACCCCGCAGACGAGATCACGCCGCTCTCTGGCAGCCTGCAAAGGACGGGACATAGCGGACATATTCAGAGTCCACTCGGCCGCACGAAACAACGAGGCCCGGGGCAAGATGGCGCCGATACACGCGGAGGAAGAATGCAGTGAGGACTCCCAGTCTGCCACAGAGGAGATCAGTAAAGGTACCCCTCGCACTAATCGCCCCATAACGTTTGGGGAAATGACTAGCATTGCAGCGGACATTAAGTCCACGTTCTCGGCTGCGATTACAGACCTGAAATCGAACCTCCTGGTGCTTAATGAAAAGATGGAGGGAGCAGAGGCCGCAGGGAGACATAGGGACAAGGAGCTGCGCAGGCTGGAGAAGGTCACAGCTTCACACTCCTCACACCTCATTGAGGTTAATAGGCATTTAGAGGACCTGGACAATCGAGGAAGGAGGTGCAACATTAGGGTCCGGGGGATACCGGAGATGGTAGAAGCAGACCAGATAATGATGGCTCTACAGAGGGTATTCAACAGCCTGTTAGATAGGCCCGAGGACACGGTTATAGATTTCGTCAGGGCGCACAGAGCACTTCGAGCCAGAGGGCCTGAATCCCAACCCCCACGGGACATAATTTGCTGCCTTCAAAACTTTAACCTGAAGGAGGACATTATGAAAAAAGCGCGCAGACAAGAGCGCATAATTTTTAATGGAGAAACTATCATGCTTTTCCAGGACCTCTCCCAGATAACCTTAAAGAACCGCAGGGCACTGCGCCCCCTTCTGGACAAGCTCAGAGACAGGGAGCTCAAGTACACTTGGAGGTTTCCGTTTGCTCTTATGGTGAACCACAATGGTAAGCAACACCTGCTGAGATCACCGGAAGACTTACCGGATTTCTGCCATGCTTTGCAGCTTGACATGATTGAGATACCGGAGTGGTACCAGGAATTTCGTCTGCCACCACTGGAGAAAAGCCCGCCTAACTCCCCGCTCTCTTCCCCTGACAACAGGATCGCCAAGAAGCTGAAGACAGGCCGCCGAGGAGGCTCACATGCTGGGTCACAGGCTGGAACACCGAGCTTCAAGCCGCACTCATCCAGGGCTCTGGATGGGTATTGAGGGGTTGTGGACGGTTTCTCCTCCTCCTTACTTATTTTTTAGCAGTTTTAGCCCTCATAAGTATTCACCCCCTTTACATGCAGGAGCCCGTCCAGTTGAATTTCATCCTTTCAGCAAGTCCTGACAACAGATACGCTTCGCTGATCCTCTAAGCAAACGGACTACCCTAAACCGGCCCTCTTTCCAGACCCCCAATTCCCCCCCCCCCTTTTTTTTTTTTCATGCTCTAAGTCCTAACCATCCGGTTGGTAGTAAGTTTAACATTCACCCTCGAACCATCGGGTCATACTTCATGTTGACTGCACCACATGATCCCGGTAGGTCACATTTGTGGCCACTCGGAGGATGAGAACCGAACACTCAGGACTCATACTGCTATCTTACCCCCTGATCCTCACTTCAGAGTAGGGACAAGTTCCTGTTACTGACAACTCAAGGAGGGAGGTTCCTGGATGGCCCTTGGACCAGTTGCTATTAATGCACCCATTCCTGAACATAGTCAGTGTACATGAGATGACTATGGGGAGACCGCTTCCCATCCCCCCGGGGGGTGGAGGGAGGAGGATGTCCGCATCCTTTTTTCTTTTTCTTATTTTTATTGAGTTCCATCAATATAGTTGACGTTATTACTCAGCTTTGTTATTACTTCTATGTCCCAGGTCTTCATGACCCATGAACAAGGAGGCACAGGCGGGAGTCCCGTTAATCTTGTTGATGTTTTCCTCTCTGTTTGAGGACACCCGCATGTGTCTCATGTACCTCATAGCGTGCAGAAATGATTCATTATCACCTTTTTCTTGCATTCCAAATGGCTGGGAGGCGGGCACCTCAGGTTTCACTACCCTTAGATCCACCTTAACTCAGCGATTGTTCTTCCCCTGAAGATCTGTCGTGTTGCCACCTTCCTATCCCCCACATAGTGCACCCTGGGTGGTCTCACTGACTACCCAGGATTCACTACCTATAGCTCCTTGGGGCATTGACACCCCAAGGAAGCTTACCATATCTCCTCTCTTTGACCCTTTACTTACCTCTCCTAAATCTTTTCCAACTATTCTCAGTCTTACTTTCCCCTCCGCACCCCCTCCCCTGCTTCCCCACCTCTTCAACCTTCCCTTGGGCTCTTCGCTAACGGTACTTGACCATTTGTGATAGATCTGTAGTACAATATTCACATTGATCTCTTGTAATTTTGTCTCGATTGTTCTTCCTATTAGACGTAGACCACCAGCTCTCTCTGAACATACGTCATGGTATACTTATCTCTTGGCCGCCACCCGACTGTAATTTCGCACAACGCTAAGGGACTAAACATCCCAGTTTGTCTTCTTGCAGGAGACACACTTTAAGACCTCACAGGTCCCCAGCCTCACTGACTCCTACTTTACCAAGCTTTCCATGCCACTAATGACCTGGCCAAAACCAAGGGTGTGTCTATCTTAATAAGTAAAAACGCCCCCTTTGAAGTCACCGACAAACTTATAGACCCTGAGGGAAGGTATGTCTTCTTGAGGGGGACTTGTGGGGGTAGGCCCCTAACCTTAGCAAATGTATACTTCCCCAACACAGCCCACCTCTCCTTCTGCAGGCGTATGGTGTCACAGTTGAAGGGCTTTGGCTCTGGATGCATGATTGTGGGAGGGGATTTTAACATCCCACTGAACCCCTTAGTCGACACCTCTACGGGTAGATCCCATATCACATACAAGATCCTTAAACAAATTAAAACCCTTCTGAGCTCCTTGCAGCTGATAGATTCCTGGCGTCTCTTGCACCCTGACGACAAGGATTATACGTTCCATTCCATTCCCCATAATAAGTATTCACGAATAGACTACATCTTTACGTCACAAAGAGACCTCAATCTGATTACGGAAGCCAATATAGGGATCCAGTCCATTTCCGACCACGCGCCTATATCACTCTCCTTAGACCTGACTAGGCCACCCCCCAAACCCAACACCTGGAGACTGAACTCAACACTCCTTACAGATCCGCAGAGGCTCCCTGGAATTTCCAAAACCATCAAAGAATTTTTTTCTCACAATGTGACCCCTGAGATGGACCCCATGATGATTTGGGAGGCACACAAATGCACCATAAGAGGGGAGTTGATCCAATTGGGAGCCCACTGTAAGAGGGAAAGGGAAAAAGTGATCAGGCAGCTGACAGACAAAATTCACGCCCTAGAAACGCTACACAAAAAATCCCTATCGGAAAGATCAGCGAGCGCCCTTCTGGACACTAGGAAAACCCTCCAACACATTCTAGACGCAAAAGCCAAAAGATTTCTTTTCTTTAAAAAGAAGATCTATTACGAGCATGGAGACAAGACTGGAAGGTTCCTAGCCAAGGCCCTAAAAGATGCCACATCACACCAGAACATTCTAGGAATAAGAAATAATAAGGGCAAAGTAGATGTTACCACTGAGGGAATTAGCAAACACTTCCATGAATATTACTCCAACCTCTACAATTTACCTTCATAGGGAAACTCCCCTCCCTCCCCAAGGTCTAGATTGCAATTAATCCGGGACTACTTAAAAGACTCCAAACTTCCTACCCTAACAGGTGAGAATGCCCAGCTATTAGAATGTCCCATTGACAAATCTGAAATTTTGCAATCCATTAAAGACTTAAAAGCGGGTAAAAGCCCAGGTCCGGACGGTTTCACTTCCATTTACTACAAGACCTTTACTGACCTGCTCCTCGACCCACTACATAAAGCGCTGAACGCCCTCTCAACACCCAGAACGGTGCCATCGTCATTCCTCGCTGCCCATATAACTGTCATACCAAAACAGAATAAAGACCCCCAATTATGTGCCAGCTACAGACCGATATCTCTCCTTAATATAGACGTTAAGCTCCTAGCTAAAATAATTGCCAACAGACTTAGACCATTGCTGCACGATATCATTGGTCCTGACCAGGCTGGCTTTATGCCGGGCAGGGAGACCAGAGATTGCGTAACCAAAGCACTCAACCTAATTTACGCAGCACGAACACAGAAGATCGAGGGCTTTCTCCTGTCCACGGACGCGGAGAAGGCCTTCGATCGTGTGGCATGGGACTATATGCTGGAGACATGCCAACATATTGGTCTGGGCTCTTGCATGATGTCATGGATCGGGTCACTATACTCAAACCCATCAGCTCAAGTCAAGATTAATGGTTCCCTGTCAGACAAAGTCCATATCAACAACGGGACGAGACAGGGCTGCCCCCTCTCACCCATCTTATTTATACTCTCATTGGAACCGTTCATTAGAAAAGTCATTGCAGAAGAAGCCATACAAGGATTTGCAGTTGCTGGTCGGGAATTTAAAATAGCGGCGTATGCTGACGACCTACTCTTTTTCCTAACCAACCCCCATATCACTTTACCCTCCTTACTATGCGAATTCTCCATCTTTGGCAAGTTATCTAATCTTAAAATAAATTTCTCGAAATCGGAAGCCCTAAATATAAACTTACCCGCAGCCCCACTGAACAGACTCAAAGCTAATTGCCCCTTTAAGTGGGAATCTTCAGCTCTTCATTACTTAGGAGTCTGGTTGACCCCTAACATTGCTCAAATCTTTGACCGAAACTTCCCGCCTATTCTTAAAACTGTAGACCAGGACCTTAAAAAATGGCACACGCGTAACTTCTCATGGTTCGGCCGAGCTGCCATATGCAAAATGGTCATTCTGCCAAAGCTCCTATACCTCTTCCGCAATTTACCAGTTAGGATCCCCCAGAGTTTTTTCAAAACGATCTCCAGCTTGCAGTCAAGGTTTATATGGGCCCACAAACCACCCAGAATAAAAGTCCAACTCCTGACGAAGCCCAAACTTAAAGGGGGAATGGGTATACCGGATTTTAGAATATACTACTATGCTGCCCACGTCACCAGAATTATTGATTGGCACTGCCATCACTCACAAAAGGATTGGATCCAACTAGAGAACAGTCTCAGCCCCTTAGCCCTACAATTCTCCCCATGGATACCATGGTCTAAGTATCCAGCGACCCTCAAAACACACCCCTTTATAGGTACATCACTTGGAGTCTTCCATAAATTGACCAAACAAACAGACCTCTCTTCCCCACTGGGTCCCTTGACGCCCTTGTTCAATAACCCAGACTTTCTCCCCGGAGTGGGCAACCGCTTACTGCACTCCCGACATACTTCCACACCGCTGCTCGTCCAGGACTGCTTTCATAAAGGTAGTTTTAAAGATTTCGAACAGCTCACTGCAGGGATGGACACGCCCTCCATCCCATTATGGACGTATTTTCAGATCAGACACTACCTAAACCAACCCCACAGGAGAGACTCTTTTGGGAGGGATCTGACGGACCTGGAGTCAGTGTGCCTGGAGGGTAACCTAGTGCGGAAGGCTACCTCAATTTCATACGCTTGGCTACGAGACCAACCCATGCAAGGAGAAGACAGATTCAGAGAGAGCTGGTCACGGGCCCTGAAGAGGCCTATCTCGGCCAATCAGTGGCAGAGAGCGTGTGTATTTACACATAAATGTTCCCTTGGCTCAAGAACACAGGAGACATCCTACAAACTCATGACTCATTGGTACACCACGCCGGCTAAGATACATGGCTGGTTCCCGCAGACTCCAGACACGTGCTGGAGATGTGGGACGGAAGGGGGTGATCTACTCCATATTTGGTGGCATTGCCCTGGGATCGCCCCCTTCTGGAAGGCTGTGTATGAGAAAATTCGGACAATCACTGAGACCTTAATTAATCTGGACGTGGCGTGCTGTCTGCTTCACATCACAGAGGTATCATACAAAAGATACAACAATTCTCTGACCAAACACTTATTAAATGCGGCGAAAGCTCTAATTCCTCTATATTGGAAATCCACCAGAACCCCCTCACTCAGGGAGTGGTTCCAGAGAGTTTCTGAGACTTGTGATATGGAGGAGACGGTGGCCCAGTCCACAGACAACCATGATAAATTTTTTAATACCTGGTCCCCCTGGATTCAATACAAATTTTCACGAGCTTATGGGGACTCAACAGCAGTGGACCTGGCCACCTAACTCCTCAGGACAGGTGCTGGGAACCCGGGCCTACATGTGAGTTCACTGACCCCATGAAGGGCAGGACAGGGGAGGGTGCCTGACAATGCCCCTCCCAAATAGATACACCCTGTAACAACTGATCTAGAACTATATAAGTTTCATTAACTGGCCTTTTACCTATAAGTGATTACATATTTTACTTTATAGAGACTTCCTAACAAGATCTCACCACGTATAAGATTATGCCCATACCATTCATCTACCCCTTTTCGAGATTCTTTCTTTTACTTCTCTCTCACTGTTCCTTTCTACACTTCTCGGAGCGATGTTGCTCCCAACGCCCGCAGTACTTCCTTTTTATTACAACTCCTGATTTCATTGTTGGATAACCACTTACAGCCGTTCTTAACCGAGGACTACAGGTTATCCTAGACATTACTTCTAGACTAATTGTTTGATTATTCTATTAACAATACTGTGCTGACGGCAAAGGGGGAGCTGCGTCTCCCCTTGTAGATTTCATTTGTATCTCTTTTCAATAAACTTGATGTTATAAAAAAAAAAGGCGAAAGACTTGGTCGGGGACACAGACGCTAGTTCTTTATGGTTAAGAAATCCGTCTCCAGAAAAGAAATGCCTGGCTTGCATGTCCGTTTGTGACCATTCCTTTGCTAAATAAGATCTATCCAATCTGGCAACAAAGTCTGGGTTACCTCTAATAGGAGTCAACCCACAGTCCGTAGCCGAAATAGCATGAGCCCTACAGGCCTTTTCATATGCCAAAAGAGTAGCACCCACAAGGGGGTGGGATTGGGTATCAGACATCCAGTGTTTCCTAGTAAACCAGGGGACTTTTCCCAGCTCTTCTCCCGTAATCAGGTTCTCCAAGAGAACCCATCCCTTACAGCGAACATGTGCCCGCCAGTCCACAATACGCGTTAGATGAGCAGCCCAGTAATACCTCTAAATGTCCGGGAGAGGCCAATGCCCCCCCCCCCCAACTTCGGCAGCACCAACTTAGCCCAGCCGATTCTCGGTGCCTTGGATCTCCAAAGGAACGTTCTACATATTCTCTTAAATGCTGCAAAGAAAGAGGGTGGCAGGTGTATCGGAATTGTTTGCAACTTATACAGCATGCGGGGGAGCATCGTCATTTTCAAGATGGCGGCCCACCCAAACCAGGAGATCGTAGGGGTATCCCACCGAAGGAGATCTTGCTCAATAGCTTTCAGGTCCGCCAAAAAATTCTTGACATAAAGGTCCGACAGTTTGCTGGTAATCCGGATACCTAAGTAGGTATACATTGTTTGATTTTATTACGTAATGTTCTGATTATAATGGCTATGGATTTGTATTTTAAGTGCAGCGGAGGAGCAGCTTAAATACAGTGGTTTCTCTGTTCTTCTGCCTCGACTCTGAGAACAACCTCAGCCTCACTGACACATTAGGTAAGACAAATGGCTGCTGCGCTGCCACTTGGAGCAGTGGTGGCCCATCCATAAGTGGCGCATGGGCGCCACCCCACCTATTCATGCGTCCAGCCCCCTGATCTACATGCAGGGCGCCGGTCACATGGATTCCAATCAGGGCTTTCTTTTTTTTAAGCACGTGATTTGAGCCAGAGGCTCTAATAGGCTTCAAAAAAGGGTGGGCTCGGGGCGCAGGGCACTGTGTCCGAAACCCACCCAGTTGTGTGACAATAGTGAATGAATATTCGCTATTGTAATACTGATTCGCCTGCTGCCCGTGGCCAGTGGCCAATCAGGAAGCGGGTCTGAGACCTATCACCCGATTGGTCAAAAGGAGATCCGATCGGATTGCCCACCAGGAGGAGGAGGGAGGAGACGCAGGGGAACAGAGAAAGCAGCCGCCTAAAGCCCGGGGGAAGCCAGCTCCGCCCAGAGCGCTGCCCACGAGATGGGGTAAGTGAGGGGCCCGACTGCTGACTGACTGACTGGGGGGGTGCCGCCTGTGACTCGGCCGGCTGACTGGCCGACTGACCAACCGGTGATGGGGATGGGTGTCGTCTGTGACCCGACTGACCGGGGGTGGCGGCAGGTTGATTGTTTGCCGTCCCTCCCTTCAAAAAATAACCCACCAGCTGACACTGACCTGGAGCATAAATAAGAGACCCTAGGCACAACCTAGAGACAACTAAGGTTCAAAAAACAAACATCAGACTGGTCAGTGGTAAATTAACCTAATATATTGTCACAGGTTGCAGTACATAGCAGTATGCACATAATTTAATAAGTAAATGTTTAGGTCAATTACAGTTCATTAGACAATACTGTATGTTCACTAGGTTATACCAGAATATAATGGAGTTATATGCAGCTAAATTATAGACCTGGTAAACCACAAAATCAGCAAAAAGTAATGGCATTAGAAGACAGTAACAGTAATGATAATCAATACTGAAATAACTGCTCTGTAAAGAGTAGGCTATATCTACTTCAGAGTGCACTCTATATGAATGGCAGCAATGAAATGTATAACCCCCTAAAAGGTACCCCTTACTATGAACAATAGGCAAAGTTCTTGTAAAGCAACTATCCGAGTGAGCAGTCTTTAGCCCTAGTTCAGGCATGTCCAAAGTCCGGCCCGCGGGCCAATTGCAGCCCGCGGGCCGGTTTTGAACGGCCCGCTTGGTTATCTGGGCATATATATCTTTTGTGGCCCCCGACGATCTCCCAGCATCGGGACCACAAAAGATATATATGTGGCATCACTAAATAGTGGATCTCGGGCCGAATCCGGATCCAGTAGTGGCCCGCAGCTTTGCTAAATTGTTAGTGTTCTCTCCCCTCTGCCGACTCTCGCATCACTCCCCCTTCCTCCCCCTCCCCACACAAGCCTGGAAGTGCTGCAGGTCCGGACAAAGGGCGGGATCTTTCAAGTTACAAAGCAGGTGATTGGTTGCTAGACAGTGGGGCGGTCCCAGCAACCAATCACCCGCCTTTAACTTGAAAAGTCCCGCCCTTTGTCTGGACCTGCCATGCCATGTGTGCTTCCTGGTTTGTGTGATTAAGGTAGGGCAGTGTGGGGAGGGGGAATGCTGCATTGATAAAAGTGACAGTCTGACTCTAATATGGAGGGAGTTCACAGATCCCCAGCCCATCACAGATCCCCAGTCCCTCACAGATCCCCAGCCCATCACAGATCCCCAGTCCCTCACAGATCCCCAGCCCATCACAGATCCCCAGTCCCTCACAGATCCCCAGCCCATCACAGATCCCCAGTCCCTCACAGATCCCCAGCCCATCACAGATCCCCAGTCCCTCACAGATCCCCAGCCCATCACAGATCCCCAGCCCATCACAGATCCCCAGCCCCTCACAGATCCCCAGCCCCTCACAGATCCCCAGCCCCTCACAGATCCCCAGTCCCTCACAGATCCCCAGTCCCTCACAGATCCCCCGTCCCTCACAGATCCCCCGTCCCTCACAGATCCCCCGTCCCTCACAGATCCCCAGTCCCTCACAGATCCCCAGTCCCTCACAGATCCCCAGTCCCTCACAGATCCCCAGTCCCTCACAGATCCCCAATCCCTCACAGATCCCCAGCCCATCACAGATCCCCAGCCCATCACAGATCCCCAGCCCATCACAGATCCCCAGCCCCTCACAAATCCCTCACAAATCCCTCACAGATCCCCAGTCCCTCACAGATCCCCAATCCCTCACAAATCCCCAGCCCATCACAGATCCCCAATCCCTCACAAATCCCCAGCCCATCACAGATCCCCAGCCCCTCACAAATCCCCAGCCCATCACAGATCCCCAGCCCATCACAGATCCCCAGCCCCTCACAAATCCCTCACAAATCCATCACAGATCCCCAGTCCCTCACAGATCCCCAGTCC
Organism: Rana muscosa; assembly: GCA_029206835.1. Lineage (NCBI taxonomy): Eukaryota > Metazoa > Chordata > Amphibia > Anura > Ranidae > Rana > Rana muscosa. The sequence goes on from CM055122.1 coordinate 1,044,306,298, forward strand.
CTCACAGATCCCCAGCCCCTCACAGATCCCCAGTCCCTCACAGATCCCCAGTCCCTCACAGATCCCCAGCCCCTCACAGATCCCCAGTCCCTATCAGATACCCAGTCCCTCACAGATCCCCAGTCCCTCACAGATCCCCAGTCCCTCACAGATCCCCAGTCCCTCCACAGATCCCCAGTCTCTCCACAGATCCCCAGTCCCTCCACAGATCCCCAGTCCCTCCACAGATCCTCAGTCCCTCCACAGATCCCCAGTCCCTCCACAGATCCCCAGTCCCTCCACAGATCCCCAGCCCATCACAGATCCCCAGCCCATCACAGATCCCCAGCCCATCACAGATCCCCAGCCCATCACAGATCCCCAGCCCATCACAGATCCCCAGCCCCTCACAGATCCCCAGCCCCTCACAGATCCCCAGCCCCTCACAGATCCCCAGCCCCTCACAGATCCCCAGTCCGTGATGGACTGGGGATCTGCTTCACAGAACTTTACTTAAAAAAAAAAAACTAAATTTTTTCCTGAAACTTCCCTCTTTAAAGTGAAACACACAGAGCTCACCTCTTTACTCACACACAGCCACAAAGGCAAGATAATTCTTGTTGGGTAGTGTATTAGTGCTCGGACGAACACACTTTTAATGGTTCAAAGAATGTGAGGCAAAATGGTCGGCCCTCGAGCATGTTCACTTCATCAAATCTGGCCCTCTTTGAAAAAAGTTTGGACACCCCTGCCCTAGTTCTTTAGCTGGCAAGTGTTGGGGCCCAGTCAATTATGGTGGGCACATGAATAAAACTCCAGTAAAGTCTTCTTACAAAAAATAATCCTGCTAGTTAGATGGCCATTTCCTATGTGCTCAGTCTCTGCTACCAGCAACAGGTTAATGGAAGCAGTGTCATCTCACCAGTCTCAGCAACACAGTAACAGAAGTCTCACTGTGCAGATGTCAGTTCACTTCTGGATCTGCCTGGAGGGACTCCAGTCTTTAGTACACAGCCACAGGCTTGTGACAGGTTGATATGCACACAGGAGCAGTGATGTGCACACCTCAGGCTCACATTGGGGTTTGTAGTCCAATCATCCATTCAGTACCATAGTAAAGTTGTATTTCCGAACTTCATCTCCCATGATTCAATGCTGCCAACCATCAAGTCTCTTGAGCTCCTTATGCTTGTCAGCTCTCCATGGTGGATAGAGGGGAGGTAGCATTAACCTATTTAGCTGAAGTCCATTTGGAGTACAGTGAGCACTATAGCACAGCGTCCTAAATCGTCTCTAGCCAAGCACCTGGCTACATAAACAAGATGTGTGAACAAATATCTTTTGGAATCTTGAGTACATGTAGGCACCCTAAAAGCCCTAATTAGCATATCTGGCATTTGTATGTGGTTAGCATATCTGAATAGTGTGGTGCTCTTCAAGTCCTTTGGTGGTACTATAAAACGGATAAATGTGTGTCACCTAATCTTACTAGGATCTTTGGAAAATAGAGTAAAAAGGGATAACTGTGGCATAAACAATGTTATCACTCTTATAATTATAAAGAACAAATAAAGGTGACATTAATTCATTCTACTCCCATACCTACCTGTCAGTGTCACAGTGTGGCTGTGCTTAGCTTTTTTAAAGTCTTTTCCCACCCAGCCTGCTATCTCCCATGTTCAGGCTTGGGTTAAATTGCATGTAGCACATTAACTTTGTGTTCTGCTAGAAATCACTTCAATGAAATTATGTATGTACTCCTAAAAACTCTTTGATTACATTCGGTATTATTATGACATTCATTGCTTGAAAAAATTACAACTTTAGTTTTACTCCAACTCTGAAATTTCTAAAACAAGTCCAAACCATTGTATTGGGGTGTTTAAAAATGTCTGATATATAGCCTCAATATTAGTTCATATATCATGCATATTAAAATTAATAATCACCTTTAGCATGTTTGCTAATTGCAGCTAGGATGAAGCGTGATTAAGAAGCTACACAAAACATGCGTCACTCTAGGAAATTTTCTATTTGTTTTAGATGCCAGCATGATTCAATTCCACTTCTGTTCTTTTTGCAAAGTCATGAGGAGATGAAGGAAAACCTGGCAGGACTATGTGGTTTAAACATATGGACCTACACATTTAAAAGGGAAATATTCCATGTAGAAATAACTAGCCATCAGCTGCAAGTTAGCTGTGATTTAAATCACAATTTAAATTTCCTAAAATCTGTTACTAATTGTAAAATGTAGCAAACAAGTAATTCCTTAACACCTACTGCTGTTTTTAGTACATTCCATTGGTTTAGTTTTGTTGGGTGATTTATTGATCTGTCAATATGCATTTGTTGGAAGTTCTACTGTTTGTATTTATTTGAACATTAATTTTACCTGCCTTTTTAGGATAAGAAGAAATATTTTCCAGCACACATATAGACATGACTGAAAAAATATTATAAACTTTAATTTTACTAAATTACTATAACAAGCCACTTCACTTTAAAATGAAAATCTTGGATTTTATATATTCTCATAATTTTTACATGTTTACAAAAAGCTAGCCTATTAAAATGTGCAAGCCTCCACTTTTGAGAGCATAGTACATTAACCTTTTTTTTTTTACCACAATCACAGGTTGGGGTAGTAAGATAGCATACAGAAAAAGCAACAAACTGCTTTGAAAATGTTATATGCCCCAAGTGCCCTGATTGCCATTTTAATAGGCTAGCTAGTGACCACCGACAGCAGCACTGTACATCCTGGTGAAGTGGCAAGCACCAGCAGCGCAGTACACCTGAATGAACAGCCAAATACAAGTAGTGGGGTGTTACTTAAACCACAAAGAGTTATGATCGATATTAGTGTCCCAGAGACACTTTCAAATCCATTATGACTTTCCTCTAAGTCAGCCACCGTTATTATCCCCTCATTTACCACACAGCCAGGTATTCAAGCAGACACCTCACATTTTACACCAATTCAGTTTTTAAAATTTATTTTTCACAGATAATTTATTCAATTTTATTGTGGACCAATGCAATCTTTATGCCCAGCACAACATCAGCAATAATCAAGTTGGTTTTATGTTCGTTCATTTGGATGGAAGCCTGTCACAGTTGAAGAATTCAAAATCACTTTGGGCTTTACACTTAATATGGTACTCACTCACAAAGAAAGTACACTCTTACTAGTCCACACACCCCATTCACCATATGCCAATATATTCCTCTGCTATATTAAGGACTTGCTATGCCATGATCATGTATTTCCTCCAATTCAGTGACAATTTCCTGTGCCCTTCCGCAAATCACCCTGGATATGACAAGCTTTACAAAATTTGTCCACTTATTAATTGTTTTCCAAACATTTTCTCTGAAGCATATTTGCATTGATGAGTCCCTCATCCATTTTACCAGTAGGCTAGGCATCAATATCTCAAAAAACCAAGCAAGATAGGGAGTGAAGTTACACAAATTTTGTGAGAGGGCCACAGGGTACACATATGACTTCCACGATTATGGAGAGAAGGAGAGCCATCTGGAGCCCCCTGGATGCCCAGTCTATATAAGAAGCAATGGAAAAAGCATGTGGGAGTTTGCATCATCCCTATTCCATTATAGATACCACCTCTATATGAGCAATTTTTGCACCAGCATTTCACTATTTCACTATCTTTATCTGCAGCAAACCTAGCTTGTGGTTCAGTGTAAACAAATCAGAAGGACTTCCCACAAAGACTATTGACCACAAAGCTAAAAAGGGGGGATGGCAGAAGTGCTATCAGGGATACTCTCTCTCCTAACCTTGTCCCCCTTTTCCAACATTTTATTTAACCCAACTATCCCTGACAGTTTTTCTTTTGGACGCATATCATCCTGGCTGCAATGCCTTCTTTGCCAACTCCAGAAAAAAGTAATTTTATATATGCAAGCCAAGCATTTTTCCAGTCATTATCTTCATCCCTTACTCTAGATAGACCCTCTACTTTTGAATATATATGTGCTCAAGGCCCATACCAATGCCATCTGATTTCCTCTATTTACAAAATTCTTCAAGAGGCTGTCCCCCTTCACAGAGGATACCCACCTCTATATGAGAAAGTGGGCACATATTCTCCAGAATAAGGGAAGGTAGGTGACTCCGCGCAAAAGGACTTCAAACACAACGTAGTAGTCAGAGCTGCTGCCTCTACTTATTGCTGCCTCCTAATTCGGTGGAGCAAGGATATGAAAAAAATGTGGGGTGTCTCTGCCAGGTGTTTACTTGGCTTTAGCAATAGCCTTCAGAAGGTGATAGTGATAATGGACGTAAAGTGAGTGAAGGATTTAGTAGGAATACATTAATTAGTTGAAATAAATAAGTAATATGAATTTTCCAATTCCGGCTCGGCCGGGTGTTTACTAGCAGAGGATTAGCTATTGAAAGTGCTGTGAAGTAAATTGATGCTACCAATGTGGTGCTGTAAGAGATGCAGTGTAAACAAAGTAAAAAACAATGAATTACAATGGATTGGGATGTTGTCTCGGCCGGGTGTTTACTAAACCCAACTGGAATTATACTCGGTCCCAAACAGTTAGAAAAAAGTGTTTACGTGATCCGTAATACACTCTGACAATGTACATCAAATGTTCAGCATAAAAATTGAAGTTGATAAAATGAAGTGAAGATCAATGGTGACAATCCAGAATATAGTGACAGAATAAATTGGTGACTTTGCTGCAGTGCACGGTTACGCTCCTGATTACGTCAATCTGACGAAATGTGTAGGGCGGAGTCACGTCGCTTCATCACTTCCTGGACCTTGGATCGCTCTTCACTGGCCAAGCGCCATTTTAATGCTTTTTATTGTCTAATACTATGTGAGTACCCTTTTTCCTGATATATCAATAAACCAATTTTTTTACGGGTTCACATTATGGGTATCCTTTTTTCCTTTCCATAACCCTCACCTTTTCGGAGAACCACAAGGGACCAAAGGAGCCACCCTGGATTCCTGAGATTGCTACACAGTGGCATTTACTGTGACTGCACCATACCCCCTGAGGGTATGAAGAATCTGGTGAGTGCAACATCATAAACAATCACGGATAATCACATTCACGGCACAGGCTACTAGAACAAGCACTGCAGCAAAGTCACCAATTTATTCTGTCACTATATTCTGGATTGTTATTATTACCAATATCTGGCTCCCAGCAGATTGGTTTCACGTAAGAGCAGCGCCACCACTACACCCCTCATTTTTTTCACATATTCTCCAGAGGCCTCTCCCATTACACACCTGGGATAAGATTTGGAATTCTGCCTTTAAATCATCTGGATGTGTGGTGCAGAGAGATAGTACCTTGAAGGTGCTTATGTTTTGGTATAAAACCCCAGGAATGTTACACCACCAAGACTCCTCACACTCAGCCCTATGCTGGCATTGTGGTCTTGAGCCAGGCTGGCAATGTACACATTTGAAACCTTTCTGGACTGGTGTTATTTTATTACTCGAACAAAAAAAAGGGGGGTGTCGGTGCGTTTGCAGAATGAATAGATTTTGGCCCTCAAATAGAGGGATAAGCTGGATGTGTATGTTCTTTCTTCCATACAGGCAGGTCCGGTCCAAAAACCTGATTGCATACACTACTACAAACAGTTCATGGGAGGTGTAGATTATAATGACCAACCAGAGCCTGTCACTGATACACAAAAGTGTTCATATACAGCACGTGTATGGGCCCCATTGGTCTTTTTTCCATCGGTGAGAAAAAATAGAACATGTTTTGAATTTATCAGATGGGAAAAAAAACTATAGCAAATTCCGAACGTCTGTGTGGAACTCCATCAGAGAAAAAACCCATGCATGCTCAGAATCAAGTCAACGCATGCTCAGAAGCATTGAACTTAATTTTTCTTGGCTCGTCGGAGTGTTTTACGTCACAGCGTTTGGGACGGTCGGATTTTTGACTGATGGTGTATAGGCAAGACTGATGGAAGTCAGCTTCATTGGATTTCCGATGGAAAAAAACATCGGATTAGAATCCATAGGAAATCCGATCGTGTGTACAGGGCTTAACATCACCAATTTCATGGTCTGGTTCCCTCCTAAACTATCAAGACGAGATTGTAACAGCCCTTATCTACCAGGAGGGCCCTCCACCTGAAAACATTTATTCTGATGCAGTCAACAGGCTGAATAAGAGACAGTTTGCAGATATTATCCCTCCTACCAAAACAAGCTGAACCCCCCCCCCCCCAAAAAACCAACAGTTGTGTATTCACCAGAGATGGAGTAGGGCATGACATTCATTACCATTAGGGATGAGCCGAACACCCCCCGGTTCGGTTCGCACCAGAACATTCGAACAGGCAAAAAATTTGTTCGAACGCGCGAACACCGTTAAAGTCTATGGGACACGAACATGAAAAATCAAAAGTGCTCATTTTAAAGGCTAATATGCAAGTTATTGTCATAAAAAGTGTTTGGGGACCCGGGTCCTGCCCCAGGGGACATGTATAAATGCAAAAAAAAAGTTTTAAAAATGCCCGTTTTTTCGGGAGCAGTGATTTTAATAATGCTTAAAGTGAACCAATAAAAGTGAAAAATTCCTTTAAATTTGGTACCTGGGGTGTGTGTATAGTATGCCTGTAAAGCAGTGCGTGTTTCCCGTGTTTAGAATTGTCCCTGCACAAATGTAATTTCTGAAGGAAAAAAGGTAATTTAACCAATTCCCATCCGGGTCAATTCTGACACTTCGCTCCCACATGTAAAAATCCATTTTTTTTGCTAGAAAATTACATAGAACCCCCAAAAACTATATATGTTTTTTTAGCAAAGACCCTAGAAAATACAATGGCGGTCATTGCAACTTTTTATCTCGCACGGTATTTGCGCAATAATTTTTCAAACACATTTTTTGGGGGGAAAAAAACGGTTTCATCAATTAAAAAATATTAAAACATTAAAGTTAGCCCAATTTTTTTGCATAATATGAAAGATAAAGTTACGCCGAGTAAATAGATACCTAACATGTCACCCTTCAAAATTGCACACGCTTGTGGAATGGCGCCAAACTTCTGTACTTAAAAATCCTCATGGGTGACGCTTTAAAATGTTTTACTGGTTACATGTTTTGAGTTACAGAGGAGGTCTAGGGCTAGAATTATTGCTCTCACTCTTAACGTTTGCTGCGATACCTCACATGTGTGTTCTGAACACCGTTTTCATATGTGGGCGGGACTTACGTATGCGTTCGCTTCTGCATACGAGCTACCGGGGAAAGGGGCACTTTAAAAAAAAATAATAATAATTATTGTTAATTTTACTTTAAACTTTTTACTTTGACACTTTAAAAAAATAATAATAATTTGATCACTTTTATTCCTATTACAAGGAATGTAAACATCCCTAGTAATAGGAATAAGCATGACAGGTCCTCTTTACAGTGAGATGTGGGGTCAATAAGATCCCACATCTCACCTCTAGGCTGGGAAGCCTGAAATAAAGAAAAAACGATCACCGCTTCCTAGCCGAGGCGGTGCAGTTTTTTTGAATGCAGAGGCCGGGCGTGACGTCATAACATCGCGCCCGACCTCCGACAAGCGATCATGGAGACTCCGGCGACTATCTGGTCCGCCGTAAATCTCTATGGTAGGCAGCCGGGGCCGGCGGATCCTGTCACCGACTCACCAGGTGAGTTGGTAGAAGCACCGGAGGGCAGCGGGGGGGCATCCCCTCTCACCGCCTGTAAGAATGATCAAGCGGCAGAACAGCCACTATGATTGTTCTTACGGTGCACAGAATCGCCAGGTCTAAAAAAAGATATCTGAATGATGCCTGTAGCTGCAGGCATCATTCAGATATCTCGGTTCAAAGTCAAGGACGTCCAGGGACGTACCTTGGGCATGAAGTGGTTAAAACCACTCGCGGCTATAATGAATCCACTGGTGCCCGTCAATACAGAGAAAAGTAATTGAAAAAAACGGCAGGGGTCCCCCCCAGTACATTACCAGGCCCTTTGGGTCTGGTATGAATATTAAGGGGAACCCCTGCAGGTTTTTTTTATGATTTTTATCTGTATTGCTGACCCGACAATTCATTAATAGATGCAGTCGTTTTAAATTACTTTTTTTTCCTTCAAAAATGACATTTTGCGCAGGGAACCAATTTTTTTTTAAAAAAATGCGTGGGGGTCCCCCCCCAAATTCCATGTCAGGCCCTTCAGGTCTGGTATGGATATTAAGGGGATGGGGACAAGGGCATGTTGATGGGGACAAGGGCCTCATCCCCACAACCCTTGCCCGGTGGTGGTGGGGGTCTGCGGGTGGGGGCTTATCGGAATCTGGAAGCCCCTTTAACAAAGGGGACCCCCAGATTCTGCCCCCCCTATGTGAATTGGTAACGGGTACATTGTACCCCTACCATTTCACAAAGAAAGTGTAAAAAATTGTAAAAAAAAAACCACACAGACACAGATGAGTAAGTCTTTTATTAAAAAAAAACAAAAAAAAAAACATTCCAGCGATGTAATCCAATCTGTCCAGCGTTTTTCTCCATGTCCCGCGGTGATCCGATGTCCAACGCAGGTTTCCCATTGCATCAGAGTGGGGCGGGGTCACCCGCACATCACTTGGAAAGCCCGGGTTTCCCCACTTGCCGGGGAATAGCCAATAACGTAGGCGGGGTCTGACGTACGAGAAGGCGGGGTCACCCGTCAGATCATAGGGTAAGCCCCGGCTTTCCCCGCTTGCCCGGGAATAGCCAATGACATAGACGGGGTCCAGCCTACGTCATTGGCTATTCCCCGGCAAGTGGGGAAAGCTGGGGCTTACCCTATGATGTTACGGGTGACCCCGCCCCCTCGTACGTCATGGGGGTTTCGTGTGGAGTGGAGACTGGAGGAGACTGCAGCACTGGACATCGGATCACTGCGGGACATAGAGAAAAACGCTGGACAGACTGGATTACATCGCTGGAATGGGTTTTTTTTTTTGTTTGTTTTTTAATAAAGGACTTTCCCAACTGTTTCTGTGTGTTTTTTTACAATTTTTTACACTTTCTTTGTGAAATGGTAGGGGTACAATGTACCCGTTATCAATTCACATAGGGGGGGCCGGAATCTGGGGGTCCCCTTTGTTAAAGGGGGCTTCCAGATTCCAATAAGCCCCTCGCCCGCAGACCACCACAACCACCGGAGAAGGGTTGTGGGGATGAGGCCCTTATCCCCATCAACATGGGGACATTCTCCCCATGTTGAGGGCATGTGGCCTGGTATGGTTGAGGAGTGGGGGGCGCTCTCTCGTCCCCCCCTCTTTTCCTGCGGCCTGCCAGGTTGCGTGCTCGGATAAAGGGTCTGGTATGGATTTTTGGGGGAACTCCACGCATTTTTTTAAAAAAATTTTGGTTCCCTACGCAAAATGTCATTTTTGAAGGAAAAAAAAGTAATTTAAAACTACTGCATCTATTAATGAATTGTCGGTCGGCAATACAGATAAAAATCGTTAAAAAAACCGGCAGGGATTCCCCTTAATATTCATACCAGACCAAAAGGGCCTGGTAATGTACTGGGGGGAGACCCCTGCCATTTTTTTTCAATGACTTTTCTCTGTATTGACGTGGACCCAGGGATTCATTATAGCCGCGAGTGGTTTTAAATGACTTTTTTTCCTTCAGAAATTACATTTTGTGCAGGGACAATTCTAAACACGGGAAACATGTGCTGCTTTACAGGCATACTATACACACCCCCCATGTACAAAATTTAAAGGAATATTTCACTTTTATTGTTTCACTTTAAGCATTATTAAAATCACTGCTCCCGAAAAAACTGCGTTTTTAAAACTTGTCCCCTGAGGCAGGACCCAGGTCCCCAAACACTTTTTATGACAATAACTTGCATACAGGCATACCCCACTTTTAAGTACACAATGGGACCAGAGCATGTATGTAAAACGAAAATGTACTTAAAGTGAAACAATACCTTTTTTCACTTCTAGGGTGTAGTGGGGGGTCAGGGGCTGTAGTGGGGGGGTCAGGGGCTGTAGTTGAGGTCTCAGGGGCTGTAGATGGGGTGTCAGGGGCACACTGGAACAGGGTGGGCTATGCTCTCGGAGCTTTAGGTCCTTCTACTGCAGCTGCAAAATGTCTGTACAGTACTTGTGAGGCACTTAACATACACTCGCGGGTATGTCCTTACTCGCGAGTGTATGTAAAGTGAGTGTACTTAAAGCGGGGTATGCCTGTATAAGCCTTTAAAATTAGCACTAGGGATGAGCCGAACACCCCCCTGTTCGGTTCGCACCAGAACCTGCAAACAGCCAGAATGTTTGCGCGAACTTTAGAACCCTATTAAATACAATGGACTCGAACGTTCAAAATCAAATGTGCTAATTATAAAGGCTAATATGCAAGTTATTGTCCTAAAAAGTGTTTGGGGACCCGGGTCCTGCCCCAGGGGACATGTATCAATGCAAAAAAAGTTTTAAAAACTGCAGTTTTTTCGGGAGCAGTGATTTTAATAATGCTTAAAGTGAAACAATAAAAGTGAAATATTCCTTTAAATTTCGTACCTAGGGTGTGTGTATAGTATGCCTGTAAAGTCGTGCTTGTTTCCCCTGCTTAGAACTGTCCCTGCACAAAGTGTCCTTTCTGAAGGAAAAAAAGTCATTTAAAACTCACTCGTGGCTATAATGAATTGTCGGCTCCCGGCAATACATAGAAAAGTCATTGGTAAAAAAAAAAAAAAATGCGTGGGGGTCCCCCCAAATTCAATTACCAGGCCCTTCAGGTCTGGTATGGATATTAAGGGGAACCCTGTGCAAATTTTAAAAAAACATGTGTGGGGTTCTCCCAAATATCCATACCAGGCCCTTCAGGTCCACCCCAAATTTAAAAAAATCCATACCAGACCCTTTTTCCGAGCACGCAACCTGGCAGGCCGTAGGAAAATATATATATTTATACCATGGTTTGTAGATTCTATCACTTTCATGCAGATGAAATTGTATACACTGTTTTGTGTTTTTCACCAAAGAAATGTAGCAGAATACATTTTGATTCAAATGTAAAAAGAAAGATTATCAATGTGCACTATTATCAATTTTTTACTTTATATATTAAATATCATCAATAGAAAGCTCTATCTCTCTCAAAATATACTGTAACAATTTAATTTGGGTACAGTGTTACATGACTAAGTAATGGTCATTCAAAGTGTGACAGCACTGAACACTAGACATGTGCACATTAAAATATTTTGTTTCGGAATTTCGTTTTCGTCCAAAAAATAAATTTATTTAGTTACTCTCGAAATTTGTTTTTATTTATTTTGTTTGGTTAAAAAAAGCATTTGTCGGAAAATCAGAATTAAGGTTGAATCTGTCAATTGAAGGCTTATGGTGTCTGTCGAATGTTCTAAGAAGATTTGATGAAGCAGCTAAACTGTACGACGTCGCAATCGTACATTTCCGGTCGAATGCTCCACCCACAAGCTATAGTAGAAATCTAATGTTGTATGACTAGTAATAATTATATTTATTAATTATTATTACTAGTCAACCAACATTAGAATTCTTCTATAGCCTATGGGGGAAGCACTTGACCATAAATGTCCGCTCGCGGCGACTGCTTAGTCGAATCTTCATGTCAAATCTTTTCTCTCTATGTCGAATAATCTTGGACTAATAGAGTTAGGTTAGGCACATTCAACCGCAGGTTTGATAGACACAGATCGCTATTGTTACTGTCATGTCGAATCTTCTATCTATATCGAATCGTTGTCGCAACAAAACAAAAACAAAGCATTTTTAAGTTGGATCTTTCGGATTTCGGATTCTGCGCATTCGTTACCATTTGTTAAAATGAACGCAAAAATCCCCGAAATTCAGATGAAAATGCATTCGGACGAAAACGAATGCACATGTCTACTGAACACAGAAAAATGGCTTGGGCATGAAGGGGATGAGACAGTTTGGTCTTGAAGTGGTGAAACCACTACACCTACTCACTATTCAGTGCACTTTAGGTCATTTCTCAGTAACAGTCTAAAAGGTTGTTAAAAATATCACCTGGTTGTCTATATTCATTTTTGCCTAACCAGCAGTGGTGAACAGTGAGTCAAACAAAACTTTCTGTCCCAACGGATGTTTTGTGATGCCTCTGTTGCTCTCCAAGTTTCTGCTATATGAGTGTCTGCATGCTATTTGTCTAGAGTTTGTTGCATAGATGTTACAAAAATTACCAAATGGTTCAACAGTCTTCTGTATTTGTTTGTCTCTACCATGTTATGCATGTGGAGGCTGATTTACTAAAGGATCTGAGAATTTTCACACAAAAAAACATGCAAATATTCATGTTAATTATTATATTATGTGAAAAGCAAATTCCTGTTTTCATATTCATCTGCACATGCCTGAGTATTCAAACTAAACAGGAATTTGCTTTTCACATGATTGAATAATTGAATAATAAGTCAGTTAATTTATTATGTGAATTTTTTCAACCCCTTTACTAAATTAACTCATTTGTGCTTAAGGCCTGGTTCACACTGGGGCGACAAACGCTCCGACATTGGGAGCTCATGTCGCATGACGTGTGAAAATCAATGTTTCCCTATGGGAGCCGTCCTAACTGGTCCGACACATGTCGGTCCGACTTTGAAAATGCTCCCTGTACTACTTTGGTCCGACTTTGATCCGACTTCAGCCCATTGACTATCATTGAAGTCGGATCAAAGTCGGACCGCAGTCTTGCATGGTCCGACTTTGGCATGCGACTTGTGCTGTACTGCTCTTGAGGGGGAACTCCAGGCCAAATTTTAAATAAAAAACCGGCGTGGGTTCCCCTCCAGGGGCATACCGGGCCCTTGGGTCTGGTCTGGATTTAAACGGGCGCCCCTACGCCGAAAAAACGGCGTGGGGGTCCCCCCAAAATCCAAACCAGACCCTTATCCGAGCACACAACCTGGCAGGCCGCAGGGGAAGAGGGGGGGACGGGAGAGCGGCCCCCCTCCCTCCTGAACCGTACCAGGCCGCATGCCCTCAACATGGGGGGTTTGGTGCTCTGGGGCAGAGGGGCGACCTGTGGCCCCCCCACCCCAGAGCACCCTGCCCCCATGTTGATGAGGACAGGGCCTCTTCCCGACAACCCTGGCCGTTGGTTGTCGGGGTCTGCGGGCGGGGGGGTTATCGGAAACCGGGAGCCCCCTTCAATAAGGGGGCCCCAGGATCCCGGCCCCCCCACCCTATGTGAATGAGTATGGGGTACATCGTACCCCTACCCATTCACCTGGTGGACAAAAAATTGCAATAAAAAAACACTACACGGGTTTTCAAAGTAATTTATTGCACAGCTCCGGGGGTCTTCTTCTGACTTCCGGGGGTCTTCTTCCGACTTCGGGGGTCTCCGGTGTCGTCTCCCGCTCTCCGGTTCTTTCTTCCGCCGGGCCTCCGCTAACTTCTTTTTAGCTCTCTTGCTAACAGAGGCCCGGTCTTCCCGTTGTCTCGTCCGGCTCTCCGTTGTCCTTCTGCCGGCCCCTCCACTAACTTCTTTTTAGGTCTTTCGCTAGTGGAGGGGTCGGTCTTCCCGTCGCTGTCGCCGTCGGCTTCTTCTTCCCTCTTCTCCTCCTCGATGTTGATGCGTCGCTTCTTCCCGCTGTAATACTGGCTCTCCGCTCCGCATTAATATAGGCTTCTCATGACGTCACAGTCACATGTTCCAGGGCACATGGCCCCGGAGCATGTGACTGTGACGTCATGGGAACATGTGACTGTGACGTCATGAGAAGCCTATATTAATGCGGAGCGGAGCGGAGAGCCAGTATTACAGCGGGAAGAAGCGACGCGTCAACATCGAGGAGGAGAAGAGGGAAGAAGAAGCCGACGGCGACAGCGACGGGAAGACCGACCCCTCCACTAGCGAAAGAGCTAAAAAGAAGTTAGTGGAGGGGCCGGCAGAAGGACAACGGAGAGCCGGACGAGACAACGGGAAGACCGGGCCTCTGTTAGCAAGAGAGCTAAAAAGAAGTTAGCGGAGGCCCGGCGGAAGAAAGAACCGGAGAGCGGGAGACGACACCGGAGACCCTCGAAGTTGGAAGAAGACCCCCAGAAGTCGGAAGAAGACCCCGGAAGTCGGAAGAAGACCCCCGGAGCTGTGCAATAAATTACTTTTGAAAACCTGTGTAGTGTTTTTTTATTGCAATTTTTTTCCACCAGGTGAATGGGTAGGGGTACGATGTACCCCATACTCATTCACATAGGGTGGGGGCGGGATCCGGGGACCCCCTTATTGAAGGGGGCTCCTGGATTCCGATAAGCCCCCCGCCCGCAGACCCCGACAACCAACGGCCAGGGTTGTCGGGAAGAGGCCCTGTCCTCATCAACATGGGGGCAGGGTGCTCTGGGGTGGGGGGGGCCGCAGGTCGCCCCCTTGCCCCAGAGCACCAAACCCCCCACGTTGAGGGCATGCGGCCTGGTACGGTTCAGGAGGGAGGGGGGCCGCTCTCTCGTCCCCCCCCTTCCCCTGCGGCCTGCCAGGTTGTGTGCTCGGATAAGGGTCTGGTTTGGATTTTGGGGGGACCCCTACGCCGTTTTTTCGGCGTAGGGGCGCCCGTTCAAATCCAGACCAGACCCAAGGGCCTGGTATGCTCCTGGAGGGGGAACCCATGCCGGTTTTTTATTTAAAATTTGGCCTGGAGTTCCCCTTCAAGATTCATACCAAACACAGTGCCTGATATTGGTGGGGATCCAAGTCGGATCCCCGTTCATTGAAAGTCGGACATATGTCGGCTTCATGTCGCAGGGCAAAGTCGGATCCAAAGTAGGACAGATGTCGTGTTGCACAAGTGTGAACCCGGCCTAACTGTGTATGATAGATTGAGTTACTCCATGATAGATTCTAAGGGGAGGTTTTTTAGCATTTTTTTTTTTAAATCTTCCATGTAACCAAGGCCTTTAAGTCAATTTAAAATCATTCACCAGATGGACATTTACTTTGACAGGGGTTTTGATTTACTAAAGACTAATGGGCTGTTCACTTTGCAGGGAAACTTGAATGAATGAGAATTAGATGAAATTCTACTGATTTCCACCATCCAATCATGTGCAAGCAAAATCGATGTTTTCCTGCACATGATTGGGTATTCTTTGCAAAGTGAAACGTCACCACATTCTCTAAGCTCCATTGAAAATTCACTTGTAACGTGCAACTTCACTTGTTTGCTTTTAGTAAATCAAGCCCAGGCTGGTAATGCAGGAGGCAGACATTGAAATTCATAAAGACCAGTGCAGACAGATTTTTCGAAAATGTCTTGTGTACGCTCTAAAAGTGGCACAGAGTGTGCCAAATTCATGTCCCTGTCTAGAAATTGTACTTTGAATATTGCGCCACTTTTAGAATGCATGTGAGACACTTTCACAAAATCAGTTTGCACCAGGGTCTCTCTCTCTTTATGCCAAAATATTGTTTTTCTTAATTAGCTCCACTTTTGCAAGTTACGAACTGTCAGTATTTGCAATACTGCAATATAAATGTGGTGCATTTTAGAGCTACCTGAATTTGGTGCACAAGTCGCTGTCAGAACCAAAAGTGTTGCAGATGTTTCATGAACATATTGACAAGAGGCATTATGTCAGAAAAGTGATAACACCTTTATTGAATTCCCCCCAGAGTTTGCTATCTGATAATAGGAAGTGCATGAGTAAGGGCTTTCATACAGGATCACCCAGTATTATTATAATAGAAGCTGCATATTTAAAGCGGGATTCCACCCGCAATTTCTTTTTTTTAAAAGTCAGCAGCTACAAACACTGTAGCTGCTGACTTTTAATAAGGACACTTACCTGTCCTAAGCGCCCGCGATGTCGGCCCCCCGAGGGCGATCCCTCCATCGTGCCAGGTCCCGGCGCCGCCATCCTCACTAAGGGAAACAGGCAGTGGAGCCTTGTGGCTTCACTGCCCGTTTCCTACTGCGCATGCGCGAGTCTCGCGGCGCTGTATGAATGGGCGGCTGCTCTCTGGGATACACACAGTTCCCAGAAGGCAGCGCGCCCCAATCCCCAGCAGACAACGCGAGGAGGAAGAGGAAGAAGACCTGCCGCGGACTAGGAAGAGGCAGATTAGGAAGATCCGCATAGCAACCGCAATTTCTGGTAAGTAAAAGGGTGGACCTCCACTTTAAGAATATTGAAGATTACATTTGAAATTGCATTATCCTGTAAATGATTGAATTTCATTTTAATGATTTATCGTACATATACATTAAATGCATTTATTTATGCATATACTGTATTTTGCTAGAGCACCAATGATTATCTTCATGTCTCAAACAAATGACACAAACTGAACCTACATTTAGGGCATGTATAAAAGAATACAAATCAAAGTCTTTTCGTAGACAATGTTTCCTCTTTAATCATGTACTTTTAAATAGAGTATAACTCTAGACACGCATTAAGACTTCAATC
Source organism: Rana muscosa (assembly GCA_029206835.1). Classification (NCBI taxonomy): domain Eukaryota; kingdom Metazoa; phylum Chordata; class Amphibia; order Anura; family Ranidae; genus Rana; species Rana muscosa. Next base: position 1,044,322,727 of record CM055122.1, read on the forward strand.
AAAGATCACATCTTTTTTTTTTCCCCTTAATTCTATGTTAGCAGCTAATATCATGGAACTTGCTGCAGTCAACCCTAATGTTCAAGTTGGCTGTTAGCCGGAATGCCAGCTGTTCTCTCCTTGTAATTATCACACCAGGACACAGCTTCTCAACATGTGAATATTATGGTTTATTTAGTTAATACATTTAATGATCTTTTACAACAAAGAATAAATCCATGGCTGCTTACATAACTGCAATGAAAAAAAATATTTTCGGCATGATTATTTAGAAAATGTTCTTATTTTCTTAAATCACATTCCCATACAGCTGTCACTTGTCTTTCTACATTACATGGTAATTATTCGAAATTAACAGCCATCATGTTTGTTTTTCTTTTCTGTGTTAAATACAATTGAAGAATAAGCGTGTTACTATCCAAATACAGCTTCCACCCAACCTTGCAAAAACTTAATACAGATATTGCAATTGTAAAACATATTTGTTGGGATATTCTATTTAGTGTAAGCATAGTATTCTAGTGATGAACTGTATGTCAAAATAAGGCATGTACTTACATCACACATTATCCAACCATACAACTGTAAGATGTACAGCCGTGGCCAAAAGTTTAGAGAATTCCAAAAATATATATTTTCACAAAGTCTACTGCTTCAGTTTTTTTAGATCTTTTTGTCAGATGTCACTATGGTATACTGAAGTATAATTACAAGCATTTCATATGTGTCAAAGGCTTTTATTGACAATTAGGGATGAGCCGAACATCCCCCGGTTCGGTTTGAACCAGAACCTGCGAACGGACCGAAAGTTTGCGCAAACTTTAGAACCCTATTAAATACAATGTAAACGAACGTTCAAAATCAAAAGTGCTAATTATAACGGCTAATATGCAAGTTACTGTCCTAAAAAGGGTTTGGGGACCCGGGTCCTGCCCCAGGGGACATGTATCAATGCAAAAATACGTTTTAAAAACTGCAGTTTTTTCGGGAGCAGTGATTTTAATGATGCATAAAGTGAAAAAAAAAGTGAAATATTCCTTTAAATATCATACCTGGGGGGTGTCTAAAGTATGCCTGTGAAGTGGCACGTGTTTACCGTGTTTATAACTGTCACTGCACAAAATGACATTTCTAAAGGAAAAATAGGATTTTTTACTCACCGTAAAATCCTTTTCTCTGAGTCCATGGACCGACACAGCTTCTCTATTGACAAAGTGGGTATTATCCGTTAATTAGGAGTGACTAGGCAGAAAAACTTGTAAAAAGTGTTGCATCACACCTTCTACAGTACCGCCCAGGGGGCGGACCCTCTGGGTATACCCTCTCAGTCTGCATCTTCGCAGATCAGTTCGTCAAAAAGCAGTACAAACTTAAAAGGAGGGGTGGGTGCTGTGTCGGTCCATGGACTCAGAGAAAAGGATTTTACGGTGAGTAAAAAATCCTATTTACTCTTTCGTCCATGGACCGACACAGCTTCTCTATTGACAAAGTGGGACGTCCCAAAGCAGTGTCAGAGAAAAAAACGAGGGGTGGTAACAGCATAAAAATAAACTTCACCCCAAACACAAAACAGCACTCCTCCAACGGAGGAGTTGCAACTCTAAACAGCCGCTTGCAAAACCTTGCGGCCGAAAGAGGCATCCGAAGATGCACCTACATCAATTTTGTAGAATTTTGTGAAAGTGTGTGCGGACGACCAAGTCGCCGCTTTACATAATTGGGAAACAGACGCTTGATGTCAGAAAGCCCAAGAGGCACCTATTGCCCTGGTCGAATGCACCGTGACAGGAAAGAGGGGCGCCTGACCCTTTAAGGCGTAAGCCTGGATTACTATCTGTCGGATCCACCTAGAGATGGTGGCCGATGAGACTGCTTGGCCCTTCTTGGGACCAGCCACCGAAACAAACAGTGAGTCTGACTTCCGGAACAGGGAAGTAGCAGATAGGTATACTCTCAAAGCTCGGACAACGTCCAAGGAATGCAACGCCGATTCCTTAGGATTTGACGGCTGAGGACACAAGGATGGAAGTACAATGTCTTCATTGAGATGAAAAGCCGAAACGACTTTCGGAAGAAAGGAAGGCTGCGGCTGCAGCACCACCTTATCCTTGTGGAAAATCAAAATAGGGAGCCTTGCAGGACAAGGCTGCCAGCTCAGAGACTCGTCTAACTGACGTAACAGCCCCCAAAAAGACCACTTTCTGAGAAAGTGTCAACAGGGGAATATCTCTAATATTCTCAAACGGTGCCTTCTGAAGCACCGAGAGGACCAGGTTCAAGTCCCACGGAGGTAACGGGGGACGGACCGGAGGGGCCACATGTCGGACCCCCTGCACAAATGTACTCACGAGAGAGTGAGTCGCCAGGGGTCGCTGAAAAAAGACAGCCAGGGCAGATATCTGTCCCTTAAATCATACTTAGGGCAAGCCCTTGGTCCACCCCATGCTGTAAAAACAGCAGGATTCTGGAAACCAAATAGGTACGCGGATGCCATTTCATTTCCTCACACATGGAGATGTAGGCCCTCCAAGTGCAGTGATAGACCTTCCTAGAGGACGGTTTTCGAGCACTTCTCATAGTAGAGATTACTGAGTCTGACAGGCCCCGGTCTCTCAGTACCTGGTTCTCAACAGCCATGCCGTTAAAGCCAATGACTGTAAAGCAGGATGGAATATGGGACCTTGCGATAGCAGGTCCTTCTGTAGTGGTAGGCGCCAGGGGACGTCTGCTACCAGACGTACTAGATCGGCGTACCAAGGACGCTGAGGCCAATCTGGAGCGATTAGGATCATTGGAATTCCCTCTGCCTCCACTCTGCGGAGCAGAAGAGGAAGAAGCCTTAAGGGAGGGAAGGCATAGATTAGCCGATACTGACCCCACGATGCTACCAACGCGTCCGTTGCGTCTGCCCATGGGTCTCTTGACCGGGCCACAAATCTCAATACCTTCCGATTGAGTCGGGAAGCCAGAAGATCTACGTCTGGTGTGCCCCATCTTTGGCAGAGGAGTTGGAACACCTCCGGGTGTAAGGACCCTTCTCCCTGGTCCAGCATCTGGCGGCTCAGGTAGTCCGCCTGCCAGTTTTCCACACCCGGAATGTACACGGCCGACAGTGCCGGTACGCTCCTCTCTGCCCACTTCAGGATGCGAGCGATCTCCGATGTTGCAGCTGAGCTTCTTGTTCCTCCTTGATGATTGACATATGCCACTGCTGTGGCGTTGTCTGACTGGATCCTGACTGGACGCCCTTGCAGCCTCTGAGACCATTTGAAGAGGCACAGCCTGATCGCCCGGATTACCAGGACATTGATCGGCAGGAGGGCTTCCTCTGGGGTCCAGCGACCTTGCGCCGACTGAACACCCCAGACTCCCCCCCAACCTGTAAGGCTGGCGTCCGTCGTGATCACTATCCAGTAAACCAGAAGAAATGACTTCCCGGCCATTAGAGCCGGTGCTGTCAGCCACCATACCAGGGATCTCCTGACTATGTGGCTCACTCGGATTTGATAATCCAGAGATGATGGACATCTGTTCCATCTGGACAGAACTTCCTTCTGTAACACTCGAGTGTGGTATTGAGCATATGGAACCGCCTCGAAGGAGGCTACCCTGAGGCCCAACACTTGCATGCAAAAAATGGAGTGACGACCAATTCCTGGAAGTCAGCTGCCGTACTGCAGCCCGGAGGGTCTGCAACTTCTCCACAGGGAGGAATACCTTTGCCTCTGAAGAATCCAGAATCAACCCCAGGTACCCTAGGCGTTGAGTGGGCACCAATACTGACTTTTGCGTGTTTAGTATCCAACCACAGTCTCGAAGAGTCTGACAGGTTAAGGACACGCTTACCTCTAATTCTGAGCTTGAAGGGGCCTTCAGCAGAAGGTCGTCTAAGTAGCCTGTGATAGCGATACCCCGCTGTCTTAGAAGTGCCAGAATCGGAGCGAGCACCTTGGTGAACGTCCTGGGTGCTGAGGCAAGGCCCAACGGGAGGGCCACAAACTGGTAGTGGTCCTTCCCGATAGCAAATCGCAGAAACCTCTGGTGTCTGGAGTATATGGGGACATGCAGGTATGCGTCCTTGATGTCCAAGGAGGCCAGAAAGTCCCCCGGATGGAGAGCCGTGACTACAGATCGAACCGACTCCATCCGAAAACTTTGTACCTTCACAAAGCAATTGAGGGCTCTGAGATCCAAGCTTGGACGAACCCCCTCCTTCTTCGGCACAATGAACAGATTTGAGTAAAAACCCCGTTCCAGTTCTGGAACTGGAATAACTACCCCGCGTTCCAGTAGACCCTGGACCGCCCCATACAGGGCCTCCCGGCGGGTCGGTAGTAGCTGGAGATTGGAGGTGTTGAATCTGTCCGGTGGACAAGAGAGAAACTATCTTTTAGCCTGAGGAGATTACTTCGCAAACCCACCTGTCAGAGATTAGTGCTGTCCACTGAGTCGCGAATTTGCGAAGACGTCTCCCCACCCGAGAGCTGGGTGGGGGTGGACCTTCATGCGGACGCAAATTTGTCCGCAGGCTTATTGGGTATGCGGGACCAGGGACGCTTTTGTCCTTGGGCAGGCGCTTTATCGGCCTGGGGTCTTTTCCCTGTCGCCCTAGGGGGACGAAAAAACCACTTGCGTGCAGTAAAGGAGGGCCCTTGCCCTTGGCGTGGCCCCTTACCCTTGCTAATTTGGGGAAGCAAAGTGCTTTTACTTCCTGTGGCATCCTTGATGATGTCATCCAGAGAAGCCCCAAAAAGTCTGTCGCCCTTAAAAGGCAGATCCAACAGGGCTTTCTTGGAAGTCTGGTCCGCAGACCAGCCTTTTAGCCAGATCAGGCGGCGTATTGCTACTGCATAAACCAAAGTTTTAGACAGCAGGGGAATAGTATTCATGTCTGACTCGCAGACAAACCTAAGGCCCTGGACCAACAGGTCGGCCAATGTTATCTCATCAGGAGGAGCATCTCGCTCCTTAACCCCTGGAGTAGCAATCTTGCCCATTCAGTAAGTGTGTGAGACACTAGGGCCCCCGCCAATGCCGGGCGTACTGCCGAGCCTACCACTGAGTATAGGTAGCAAGCGAGTGCTTCAGCCTTCTTATCCACAGGGTCCTTGAAAACAGGAGCCCCTTCTACAGGAATTGTGGTGGCTCTATCAAGTCTGGACACCGGAGGGTCCACTATAGGGGGGAGAGGTCCATTTCTTCAGAAAACTCTCCTCAAAAGGGGTACCGTACCGCAAAACTCTTTGGGGCTGTAAAGACCCTCAGTGGGTTCTCCCATTCCTTGTATAAGAGTTTATCAAAAGACACACAAGGGAACACCTTAGCAGTGCGGGCAGGTCTATGAAACCCAAGTGGACCGGAGTCTCTGCTGCTTCTGCAGTATTTTCCAATTTTAGCATATCCCGCACTGCAGTAATAAGGTCAGATACCAAAGCCGTCTCGCGTACTGACCTGGACTTTGAGTCATCCTCACTGTCCGGTCACGGTCTGCAGTCTCTGATGCATCAGAATCTGGGCCCCGAGCCGTAGCTGGACCTGGTTCTGCACCAGAATTATCCCCAGAAGCTTGCAGGGGATGGGGCGTTTACTACCCCCTGTATTCCCGTGTGCTGCTTCCACCCTGGCAGCAAACGCCTCTAGGATTGCAGTCATAGCGTTCATAGACACCTCAGGGGCACCAGCTGCTAAATCTGGTGTTTCAGGGGAGAAGACATCTGGCTCAGATGCCCTGCTGACCACACGCTGACACTCACAGGGCTCCAGGCAAGATATCAATAGGCCACCCTCCTGTGCTGCAGAGAGGCCGGGTCACCCAGAGGACTCACCACCCTGGATAGGTACTGCTATGCTGCGCCTGTGATGCTGTCCCCCCTGCTGCTGTGTCAGTCTGCTTCATTTATCAGCACTTCCTGTGTGAATTTTCGCGCCAGTGTAATGCACCCTAGAGGCCGGAGGCTCTCGAAAAATGGTTGCCAAAAACGTCTGTATGGAAGATAATGTGGGCTCTAAGAAAATGGCCGCCGACAGAAGATAGAGGTCAAGCAGCCATAGCCCACAAAAAGATGGCCGCCGAACGGCAATATCTGCATACAGGGTGGACAAACATGGCCGCCGATCAGCTGATAGGGGCCAGTGGGTGTGGCCGAACCACAGGAAGATGGCCGCCGGGCAGTCACAAGAGGCCAAACTTGGCATGGACCACCTCAAAATGGCCGCCGACAGCATGGAGGAGGAAGGACACAAACACAGGTAAGAAAAAATGACATTTCTTTTAAATGTTAGTTACAGCCAGCCCCGCTCCAGTGGGACCCCCTAGGTGACCCCCAGCACCCAGCAACCTTTAGCTAGAAGCCCAGGGAGGAGGGAAAGGCAGGGAGAGAGGGAAGAAAGGGGCCACAACCACTTACTTGATCTCTCCAGGAATGTCCAGCTAAATCACCCAGCCGAGGCAGGGGAGTTTTACTTACCTATCCTGCATGTATTCTGCTGAAAGACATTCCAAACAGATCATCGTCCGCGCACGGAAGGTGACTGTTGGCCAGGCATGCTGTGATTGGACCCAGAAGGGACGATCATATGTATGCCCTGGAGCATGACGCTCACCGGACAGGCTGCTGGGACTCGGCCGTAAGGTCAGCCGAAGCTGAGCGGTCCGATGCAAGCCTTGGAGCATAAGCTCACCGGCCAGGCTGCTGCGACTTGGCCGTAAGGTCAGCCGAAGCTGAGCGGTCCGATGCAGGCCCTGGAGCGTAAGCTCACCGGCCACCCGTGGAGCGACGGGCATGTCGTGGAAAACCCAGCGCGTAGCTAGGGTCGGCACACGCTCGATGGCCGAAACTGGGGAGACTACAAGGATCGAGGATCCAGCCTGTCACCCAGTCGGCAGTTGATCGAAGATCGCAGGAAACAACAAATGTAGCAATAAAAATATATATATATATCTTTTTTCCCCGGACCAATGGGCCCGAAGAGAGCCATGTCCTACTCCTTGCTAGACAGAAAAAAACTGATCTGCGAAGATGCAGACTGAGAGGGTATACCCAGAGGGTCCGCCCCCTGGGCGGTACTGTAGAAGGTGTGATGCAACACTTTTTACAAGTTTTTCTGCCTAGTCACTCCTAATTAACGGATAATACCCACTTTGTCAATAGAGAAGCTGTGTCGGTCCATGGACGAAAGAGTAAAAAGTAATTTAAAAATGCTTGCGGCTTTAATGTAATGTACAGTATGGTCCCGGCAGTATGGATGAAAATCATTGAGTAAAATGGCATGGGTACCCCCCAGCCCACAACCAGCCCCTTTGGGTCTTGTATGGATATTAAGGGGAACCCCGCACCCAAAGTAAAAAAAGGCCCTATATACTCTGAACAGCAGTATACAGGCGGTTCAAACAAGACAGAGACTGTAGGTTTGTTCTTAAGTAGAATCTGTTTGTAATTTTGAACAGGTAGATTTTTTAAGTGTAGCTCCAGCCAAAAAATCTATTTTTAAGATTTTTGGAAAACATAGGGAAGGGTTATCACCCCTGTAACATTTGTTTTGCTGTCCGTGCACCTGTTCAAAAGATTTCACCTCACTTTCCGTCCCAATGACAAATGTTTTTTGAAAATATGGGGTTTTTTAGTGAAACAAGGATTGGTGATAAAGCATCAGTGGAGAGGAGACACCTTTTTCACATATTAACTCTTACAGGAGAGAATTTCCCTTCCTAGGGATAGATTTCCTCTCACTTCCTGTTGTCTCCTTCCGTTTGCAAGTAGAAGTCGTTTGTAAGTTGGATGTTTGAAAGTAGGGGCCTGCCGTATATACTCTGCAGAAATTTGGCCCTTAGGTGTTGGTGTTGCCAAAACATTGTAAGCCCTCACAGTTACTCTTGGTGGGTGCTGGAACGCCCTGCTGTGAACTATTATATCAAGAATTGTAATTACATGCCATTGTTGAACAGTGGCAGGAAAAATTGGGCCTTTGGTGGTGGTGGTGGTGCTGGTGCCACAACACTGTAAGTCCTCACAGTTACTTTTGGTGGGTGCAGGAATGGGCCCAGCTGTGAAATATTAGATTAAGAATTGTAATCACATGCCCCTGTTGAACAGGGGCAGAAAAATTGGGCCTTTGGTGGTGGTGGTGGTGGTGTTGCCACAACACTGTTAACCCTCACAGTTACTCTTGGTGGGAGCAGGAATGGGCCCTGCTGTGAATTATTAGATCAAGAATTGTAATTACATGCCCCTGTTGAACAGGGGCAGAAAAATTGGGCCTTAGGCACTGGTGCCGCAACACTGCAACCCATCACAGATACTGTACTTGGAGCAAAGCAATGAGCACTGTTGCAAAAGTATTGCATCAAAAATTGTAATTACACGCCTCGGTTAAACATGGGCAGAAAAAATGGGCCTTAGGCACTGGTACTGGTGCCACAACACTGCAACCCCTCACAGATACTGTAGTTGGAGCACAGCAATGAGCCCTGCTGCAAAGCATTGCATCAAAAATTGTAAATACACGCCCTGTTAAACAGGGGCTAAAAAATTGGGCCTTAGCCACTGGTGGCGGTGCCCAGAACCAAAAATGTTCTTTCAAGCTATCAGCATGAATATTGAGGAGGAAGAGGATAGTCACTCAGCATAACAGGATAGTCACTCAGCATCAGCATAGGCAGTCTTGAAGGGATCTAACATTTCCCAAAAAATTATTCGGTTGCATCAGCATCAGGTGCTTGGTAGCTGGTGGTGATCCAAGACTGATTCATTTTTATGAAGGTCAGTGGATCGACCGAGTCGGTGGACAGGCGCACCCTGTGATCGGTTACAAAGCCTCCAACAGCACTGAATGTGCGTTCCGAAAGAATGCTGAATGCAGGACAGGCCAGTACCTCAATTGCATACTGTGCAAGTTCTTGCCAGTGATCCATCCTCAAGACCCAGTAACCCAGAGGATTTTCGGTGGAAAAGGTGTCCAAGTCTGATCTTGCCCCTAGGTATTCATGCACCATGTAAAACAGACGCTGGCGATGGTTGCTGGAAGCGATCATACCTTGGGGCTGCGTACTAAAAAATTGTCTGAACGCATCGGTCAGACGGCCACCTTCTCCACCGCTCCTTCTTTGAATGACCGAAGCCTCAGCAACACGTTGTCCAGGACCAGGAATTTGTAACCTCCCAGTCTCTGGGAATGCGTTGCACAGACCTTTCTGCAAGGCCTCCCGAAGATGCTTCATCCTCTGCTCCCTCTGCGACGGGCAAGATAAGATCCGCAACCTTACCCTTGTAACGTGGATCAAGGAGTCTCTCCTTGATCGCACTAATACGAGGATCCTTCCGCAGGCTTTGCAGGATCAGGGAGGCGATAAAGCATTGGTTTGCTGAGGCATTCGGTGTGGAGTCCTCTGGGTCACTGATGACGACATGATCCGCAGCCACCTCCTCCCAGCTACGTACAAGTCCATGGGTGTCTTGGGACTGTAATTGATCCCTTGAAGACTGCTGCTGATGCTGAGTGCTAGGCTCCACCTCCATGCTGACACAATAATCCTCCTCCTCCTCCTGTCTTATAGCCGAGCCAGCAGGAACACTGTCTGGATAAAGGGGGCCTTGAGAGGTAAGGAAGTCCTCCTCTTCCTGCCTCTGTTCTGCCTCAAGTGCCCTGTCCATTATTCCACGCAGCGTGTGCTCCAACAGGTGGACAAGAAGGACAGTGTCACTGATGCATGCACTGTCACTGCTCACCATCCTCGTGGCCTCCTCAAATGGTGCCAGGACAGTGCATGCATCCCTGATCATGGCCCACTGGCGTGGGGAAAAAATCCAAGCTCCCCTGACACTGTCCTGGTGCCATATTGCAACAGATACTCATTGATGGCCCTCTGCTGCGTGTGCAGCCGCTGCAGTATGGCCAACGTAGAGTTCCACCTGGTGGGCATGTCACAGATTAGGTTGTTCTTGGGCAGGTTGTAATCCTTTTGCAGGTCAGCCAACCGAGCACTGGCATTATATGACCACCGGAAATGCCCACAGAGTTTCCTGGCCTGCTTCAGGACCTCCTGTAAGCCCGGGTACCTGACCAAGAACCACTGCACCACCAAGTTAAGGAGGTGAGCCAAACAGGGCACATGGGTCAGTTGTCCCTGTCGGAGGGCGGAGAGGAGGTTGGTACCATTGTCGGAAACCACCTTTCCTGGCTTAAGCTGGCATGGTGTCAACCACCTCTGAGCCTGCCCCTGCAGAGCTGACAGAATCTCTTCCCCAGTGTGGCTCCTGTCCCCCAAGCACACCAGCTCAAGCACCGCATGGCATCTTTTTGCCTGTGTACTTGCATAGCCCCTTGAACGCCTACGGAGGACTGCTGGTTCAAGGATAAAGCACAGGTAGAGGCCATGGAGGAAGAAGAAGAGGAGGGGGTGGAGGAGAGAGGTGTGTCAGAATCACCAGAAGTAAAATTTCGGAGGCGTGGTGGCGGAACAACCTCCAACACTACTGCACCTTGTCCTGCATCCTTCCCAGCTGCCAGCAGAGTCACCCAATGCACCGTGAAAGACAGGCATGTCCCTGTCCATGCCTGCTGGACCATGAGTCAGCAGTAATATGCACCTTACCACTGACCGCCCTGTCCAGCGAGGCCAAGACATTGCCTTCCACATGCCGGTAGAGAGCCGGAATCGCCTTCTGTGAGAAAAAGTGGCGTTTGGGAACCTGCCACTGAGGAACCGCACATTCAACAAACTCACGGAAGGGGGCAGAATCTACCAACTGAAAAGGCAGCAGTTGAAGTGCTAGCAATTTAGCCAAGCTAGCATTCAACCGCTGGGCATGTGGATGGCTGGGAGCCAACTTCTTTTGGCAGTGCAGCAGCTGGGGCAGGGAAATATGCCTGGTACAATCGGACGTCGGTGTACCGATAGCAGATTGTCTGCAAGTACTTGGCTGTGACACACCGAATTCTACACCTTCATTCCTCTCAGTGCAGGTTTCAGAGAGGACTGAAGCCTCGTACACACGGACGGTTTTCTCGGCAAGAAACTACAAGAAAACTGCTGGGAGAGCTTTCTTGCTGAGAAAACTGTGCGTGTGTACAAGGCTTTCAGGTTTCTCGTCGGGAAATCTGCCCAGAATCTCGATGAGAAAAATAGCGACTCTGCTCTCTATTTTCTCGTCAGGATTCTTGTTGGCCTGTTTCCCGGCGAGAAACCCGAGCGTGTGTATACTTACCTGCCTCCATGGAAACCCGTGCATGCTCGAAATGAATTTGACGCATGCGCGGTAGCTTCCAAGGCTTAGGTAGGGTGAAGCAAGATGGCGGCGACGGCATCGAATGTGACAAGCGCATGCTCGTCGTAGTCAATGACGTCACCGTGTTCCTGCCATTCAAAAGAACAGCGGTTCTTTTGAATCGTACATGTGCACACTCGGCCGGCACAAGATTCTTGTCAAGAATCTCGTCAGGAAAAATGACGTGTTTTTTACTGACGAGATTCTCGGCCGTGTGTACTAGGCTTGAAGGTATAGTGGGGTTGTAGATCCCAGCTGATGAGGAGCAATGAGAGGCCCGCTTTGTTCTTTGGTGTGGGTCTTTTAGGTACGCTTGCCAACAGACTGCCTGGCAGGTCGACATACGTCTGGTCAAGCACGTGGTGCCCAAGCGGCTAATGTTTTGGCCACGGGAGATACTCTTTAGACATATGTTGCAAATGGCAATGGTGCGATATGCTGCACATGTCTGAAAAAAGGCCAACACCAAAGAACTTTTGGAATAACGCACAGAGACAGCAGCGCCCTACACATACGGAGCTCTGCGGTGTGATGAGGTTGGTGTGCTGCTGCCCTTAAGCTGGCCCCTGGAGGGCATCCTGCCTCGTTGGAGATGTGCCTCCTCCTCCTCCTCCTCTCTCCTATCAGGCATCCACGTGGAGTCAGTGACCTCATCATCCCCTCCCTCCTCATCACTGGAGCCAATCTGGCAGTATGCTGCAGCTGGGGGAACATGACTGCCAGATAGCTGTCCTTGTTGGGCACCCCCTCTCTCTGGGCTCACGTTACTACCCCCTCTCTCTGAGCTCACGTTACTGCCTTCCTCCAGCTGGGTTCCATCATTGGAGCCTTCAAAACGCTGGGCATCCTCCTGGAGCATGTACCCAACACTGTGGTCAAACAGTTCGGGGGACTCCTGAGGAGAACATGGTGGGGCTAGGGAAGGAGTGACTGATGTCATTGAGCTGAGGGAAGAGGCCGCTTTGGCAGCTGCTTTGCCAGACAAAGTACCCTGAGCTTTTGTGAGAGAGGACGAGGAGGAGGAGGACGGCTTGGTCATCCACTCTACCAAGTCTTGGGCATGTTGCGGCTCAACATGGCCAGCTGCCGAAAAGAAGGACAAGCGTGTCCCACGGCCACGTGCTGATGAGGATGCACCGTGTCCATGACCAGCAGCACTCTTGCCTCTAGACACAGAGCCTGCTTGCCCTCTTTTATTGCCTCGTGACTGTCTGCCTCTCCTTGTTTGCCTTCCAGACATACTAATGGCCTGCAGTGAGATGTAGCTGCACAAAGGTGGGATGTATATATATATATAAATATATATATATTTATATATTTTTTTGTCTGTACTGATAATGCAGCTATCAGAATCAACTGCCTGCTGTGTTATTAATATGGGAAAAGCAGCAGCAGCAGCAGTTAGTTTTATGTGAAAACTGTGCAGTGAGGGACACAGTACACTGAAAATACTTGCAGCTCTCTGCCTGTGGTTTAATTATGAGAACACCACTATTAGTCACTCACTAACTGTATTCAGGTAAGCTTTGGGTGAACGCAATGTACACTAAGTGAAACACTAACTGTCTGCAGCTAGCACAATCACCTGCCTGCCTGTCACAGTATAGAGAAAACCAGGAACGGATCTAGCTAAACTAAATACAGTGTATAAATATATATACAACACCTAGGTTACATATATATCCTCTACACACTGTAACTGCAGCTAACTGACTCGTCTGCCTGCTCTATCTAACTCAATATAAATGACACTGTCTCTGTAAACTCTCGTTTCACAACTCCAACACACTACACAAGGCCGCCGAGCCTGCGGCCTTATATAGTGTGGGGCATGTACTAAACCCCCTGAGTCATAATTGGCCAAAGCCACCCTGGCTAAGGAGGGGGCCAGGAAGTCGGCCACTGCATCCTTAACAACTTATGAGTCATCAGCTGTCAGCGGGGTTTCCCGCTCATAGCTGAAAGTAAAGAAAAAAAAATTGCCGTATAAAATAAATCGCAAAAAAAAATGGCATGGGGTCCAGCTCCCAGATCCATACCAGGCCTTTCTGGTATAGTATGGATTCAGAGGGGACCCCCCATGCCAAAATCAAAACAAATGGCGTGGGGTCCCCCCAAAATCCAAACCAGACCCTTATCCAAGCACGCAGCCGGGCAGGTCAGGAAATAAGGGGGACGAGTGAGTGCCCCCCTGAACCATACTAGACCGCATGCCATCAACATGGGGGATGGGTGATTTGGGGCGGGGAACATTGAAATGTTAAAAAAGAGCCTGTTTTTGACAAGTCCTTTATTAAAAAACAAGCCCCAAGCTGTCTTCTCCTTGTGCTGTCTTCTTGTACTGTGTTCTCCCCAAGCTGTCTTCTCCTTGTTCTGTCTTCAAAGCAAATGTGTCTGAAAAACACATTGAGTGCAGCCGAATAGATGTGAACCTAGCCTCAATGATGTGTGTTCTAGAAGGCTGTACAGGACAGATGACTTAAAGTGGATGTAAACCCTCCATACACCCAGGGAAGTGAACAGCCTCAGATGATACACAGGGATGAACCAAATCTCCCTACATAGGTTTTAAATGTATATCTGCTGTCTTCACATTTATATACTGTTTAGAAAGTTCAGATCGTGGTAGGAGATTTTCTCTTCCTGTTTAACACAAAGAGTTGATGTCTGGGTATACAGCCAAGATAGCTAACATTGCTAATTGGAGGAACGGCACACACCCCCTATCATCATAGGCAGAGACTCTCAGATGTGTTTTGTAATAGGTCCAGCTCCCTGTTAATCTATTTTAGCAACCTCCCCTGACAGTTGCTTTTATCTAAAGTGTCAGAGAATTTGTCAGGAGTTATCAGGCCGATAACAGAGGAACGGTTCAGGAGAAAGCTAAGGGACTTAGCTCTTTGAAGAGAGATAACAAAACACTGCAGATATATGTGCCCAGCTCAAATTTCCTGAATTGGGTTTACATCCACTTTAAGATAAACAGGTACAACTTATGTAGGGGGATTTGGGGCTAATCACTTAGCCAGAGCTTTACAAGGTTAAAATGCACATCTTTGACATTTTTGCATTAAAAATACCATCTATCTTATTTTCTTTTATATTGTCTACATTATGACTACATTATAAATATTTATATATATATATATATATATATATATATATAACTCTATTTGGAAGTAAAGGAAATTGCATCCAGAGAGTGTATCTTTCTTTATTGTGATATATATATATAAATATCATGGAGCTTTTGGAGTTCTCTACTACACATAATTCTTTTTGGCATAATAGTCAATTTTTTCTGCAAACAAAGGGAGTGGCGATGGGGCGAAGTTCGCCCCTAGTTTAGACAACCTCTTTATGGGGAAATGGGAGGAGGACGTCATCTATGCCCAGCCAAGGCCCGAGTTGGTCTTGTGGGCCAGATATATAGATGACGCCCTCCTCCTATGGAATGGCACCCACGAGTCTCTGTGTGAGTTCATGGAAGGCCTTAATCACAATAATAGGGGTATTGAATTTAAATACGAAGCTAGTCAGTATACCGTAAATTTTTTGGATCTCAAAAGTTGGGGGGAAGGTGATACTTTACTCACTTACACCTATTTCAAAACTACTGACCGCAATTCTTTTATACCCAGTGACAGTTGTCATTACAAACCATGGCTCGACTCAGTCTCCAAAAGCCAATTCTTGAGAATGAGACATAATTGCTCTAGAAACGATGATTTTAAAGCCCAATCCGAGGTCCTCACTGAGAGATTGGTGGATAAGGGCTATAAGGCCACTTTTTTGACTCAAAAATTTGAAGAAGTGCAACTTATGGACCGTGAACAGCTGTTGGCTGATAAATCCCCGGTAGAGGGACGCGATAAAAATGCTAAAAATTTCAAACTTTCGTGTCCATTCGTCACAGGGTATTCCCATCACCATTTCCAGATAAACATTGGCACATTGTCAAAAATGACTGGATCCTAGGATCCACCCTCCCTGATAAACCCCAGGTGGTCTTCAAGGGGGTGCCCTCCATCAAATTGCTTATTTCTCCCAGTGTATGTGATCCTCCCACCAATAAGCCCATGTTCTTTCAAAATATGGCCGGTTATTATAGGTGCAAAAAGTGTGCTATTTGTTCCATCAATAATATTAGGGATAGGAAGATCACTAAATTTACCTCTCAGAGTACCTCTTGTGAGTTCACAATAAAGTCGTTCATCACCTGTTCCACTCCTGGTGTCGTTTACCTTCTAACCTGTCCTTGTGGGCTTCAGTACGTGGGTCGTATGGTTCGCCCACTACAGGTCAGATTGAAAGAACATGTTGGAAATATCAGGAGAGGGTTTAAGGGACATCCCGTCTCTAGGCACTATCTGGAAGTACACAATCGAGATCCTGAAGGCACCTCTTTTGTAGCCATTGACAGATTTAAGTTGCCCTGGAGGGGGGGGCCCAAAAGACGAGCCAAGTTGGAGATGAATTGGATATATAAAATCAGATGTCCTAGGCCTTTGGGACTTAATGTTGATATAGAGATAAATGCCTTTATTGACAATGATTGGCTTCGTCTTTTTCTGTATTTTTTGTACTCTTTTATATAACCTTTCATATTGTTTTTAGTATTCAAATTAATCAACATTTTATTCAATATTTTTATGTTTGATCTTGTGTCTATGTCCTATATGCATAGGGAACACCAGCATGATCAGATGTTTGCTATATTTTTTAAAGATTGGGTCATTGCTTCATGGATACATATGTATTCTGTTTTCAGAGCAGTTACCATAGCTCTGTTTGGCGTGCACATTTTTAATTAACGTTTATCGCTATTTTCTAGCATTGTTTCTATGTTTTGTTATGGCCCCGTCTGCGGTCTAACTTATATATATATATATATATATATATATATATATATATATACGCATATTTCTTTGCCCATACAAATTTTCTCCTATCCATAACAATTCTCTTCCTTTTCCATCTGCGTGAATGGCATCAGATCGAGGCTTGGTGTTCCTTCAATGCAGCTTGTATATGAATCCATAGGACGGAGCCAGGCTGAAAACGAGGCTTGGTTCCGTTCCTGTGATATAAAGGTGACTGTTCAGCACGTCGCCCATGTTCCAGGAAGACGTAACGTATTACGAAACATGTAGGGAGGTGCTATGACGTGCTGACACTTCTACGTTCTACGCCCCATGTGACCTCGGTACATGGGTCTCATTTGTATTTGATTTTAAAAGTTTGCCTACTATTTTATGTAATTGCGGTTGATTCCGCTTATTCCTTTTTAAATGTAGCAATAAAGGCTCTTTAAATATACTACACTATTGGAGCTCCTTGTCCCTTTTTTCCGCTGGCGACCTTTTGGCCCAGTGGTGATCCCCTTAGATTGAAGGACCCGTGGTTTTATTTCCCAATGAGGGCTTTGGAGATTGAGTTGCAGCACGGAGATCCAGGACACAGACATCCTCTTGTCCCTGCAGAGGGCTGTTTCTGCCTGCGCTTATGACCTTGCTCTTTAGGGGGTCCACTTGATCCGGTAAGGGTATCCACTCATAGAGTGAGATTATTTTCTTCAATTGGGACTCCCGCACATTTCCTCTTCCCCCTCCGCTTCCTTTTGGTGAAGGTTGATCCACTCTGGACCTCTACTCATCTTATTGGACTATTTTGTGCAGTTTTTTTTTCTTTTTTTTTTCACCATTTGGTTGAATTTTATATGGACTCAATATATTATTGAATGAAGTTTGTGTCACTTATGAAGCTTTTTTTTCACTTATTTTGGTTCTTTATTCACTATGCTTTCACTGATTTAGTAGCGCAACTTATTTTTGAAATTTTTTCCTTGATTGCCATATAGATATTTTGATGTTTTTTTGTTGCAGCTGTAGTTTATATTTATTCTGTTTTTAGAGCGGTAATACCCCCTTTTTCTCATATATATATATATATATATATATATATTGTGGAGAGGTGACCCTGTGTCACTGTGTATATTGGAATTTTCAAGGCAGGCATTCTGATTGCACACCTGTGGGCTGGGTTTATATTCTTCCCAGGATTAGAGCTCAGAGCTCCCACTTGAAGACAGCTCCACCTAGGCAGAAAGGAAGTCTGGCCTGAGGAGTCAGGAGGACTCCGCCCTACAGACACGACGTCTGTGTATGAGTGTCAGGAGCACACCCATGTTCCCTAGGAGAGAGAGACTGCAGCTGGCAGCGTGAGCATACGCTCTGAGGAGCAACCCAAAGGCCTTGGCAAAAGGTCGGAAGCAGTGGCGCTGCAAGAGAGTAAGCCAGGAGGCTGAAGGTTCGAACTATACAGTAACGGTGGAACCCCCTGCGAGGGAAATTGCTGTTATTTACTGTGAACTTTGTTTCCTTAAAAAAAAAGTAGGCTGCCAGGCCAATAAAATACAGTCTGGACTGACACGTGTTCCTGAAATCACATACACCACTAGATCGTAATCACCCCAGAACCTTACAATATATACAGTGCTCATAAGTTTACATACCCTGGCAGAATTTATGATTTCTTGGCCATTTTTCAGAGAATATGAATGATAACACAAAAACGTTTATTTCACTCATGGTTAGTGTTTGGCTGAAGCCATTTATTATCAACTAACTGTGTTTACTCTTTTTAAATCATAATGACCCTGACCAAAATTTACATACCCTGGTGATTTTGGCCTGATAACATGCACACAAGTTGACACAAATGGGTTTGAATGGCTATTAAAGGTAACCATCCTCATCTGTGATCTGTTTGCTTGTAAGTAGTGTATAAAAAGTAAATGAGTTTCTGGACTCCTGACAGACCCTTGTATCTTTCATCTAGTGCTGCACTGACGTTTCTGGATTCTGAGTCATGGGGAAAGCAAACGAATTGTCAAAGGATCTGCTGGAAAAGGTTGTTGAGCTGTATAAAACAGGAAAGGGATATAAAAAGATATCCAAGGAATTGAAAATGCCAATCAGCAGTGTTCAAACTCTAATCAAGAAGTGGAAAATGAGGGGTTCTGTTGAAATCAAACCACGGTCAGGTAGACCAACTAAAATTTCAGCCACAACTGCCAGGAAAATTGTTCTGGATGCAAAGAAAAACCCACAAATAACTTTAGGTGAAATTCAGGACTTTCGGAAAACATGTGGTGTGGCTGTTTCAAGATGCACAATAAGGAGGCACTTGAAGAAAGATGGGCTGCATGGTTGAGTCGCCAGAAGAAAGCCATCACTACGCAAATGCCACAAAGTATATCCGCTTACAATACGCCAAAAAGCACAGAGACAAGCTTCAAACCTTCTGGCACAAAGTCATTTGGAGTGATGAGACCAAACTTGAGCTTTTTCACCACAACCATAAACACTACATTTGGAGAAGAGTCAATAAGGCCTATGATGAAAGGTACACCATTCCTACTGTGAAACACGGAGGTGGATCGCTGGTGTTTTGGGGATGTGTGAGCTACAAAGGCACAGGAAATTTGGTCAAAATTGATGGCAAGATGAATGTAGTATGTTATTAAAATACTGGAGGAACATTTGCATTAATCAGCCATGAAGCTGCGCATGGGACGTTCTTGGACATTCCAACATGACAATGATCCAAAACACAAGGCCAAGTTGACCTGTCATTGGCTACAGTAGAATAAAGTGAAGGTTCTGGAGTGGCCATCTCAGTCTCCTGACCTTAATATCATTGAACCACTCTGGGGAGATCTCAAACATGCAGTTCATGCAAGACAGCCCAAGAATTTACAGGAACTGGAGCCCTTTTCCCAAGAGGAACGGGTAGCTTTACCATCTGAGAAGATAAAGAGCCTCATCCAAAAATACCACAAAATACTTCAAGCTGTCATTATTGTTAAAGGGGGCAATACACGGTATTAAGAACTGGGGTATGTAAACTTTTGATCGGGGTAATTTGGCTAGTTTCTGTTGTCGTCATTATGATTTAAAAAGGGTAAACACAGTAGATTCATAATAAATGGCTTAAGCCAAACACTAACCATAAGTGAAAGAAAAGTTTTTGTGTTATCATTCATATTCTCTGAAAAATGGCCAAGAAATCATAAATTCTGCCAGGGTATGTAAACGTATGAGCACAACTGTATATATACAGTATATATATATATATATATATATATATATATGTGTAGCGGGGTGTTCCCCTTTAATGCAGAGAGACAAGAAGTTCCAGGTGAGAGGTGAGTCGGGAGGAAGTAAAGAGACATTATGGAAGTGAAAGCAGAGGAGAGAGAGACTACATCTCCCAGTACATCTTGCAGCACCCAGGGTGCATTGCTCCAGAACAGAGACTGCTGGGGCAGACTTTATAAAGGGGAGGCGGAGTTTTGGTCGGCCTCTTTGGACACCCCTCTCCTAGCAAGAGGCTGTCTGTGCTGAACTGCTGTGTGCACAAGGCCTGAAGCCCGGGCCGTGTGCTCCTTTCCAAAGAGCCCTCTGCCAGCCTAGCAGAGCCTTAGAGACATCTAATCCTCCTTGCTGCAGTACACCAGAAGGATTGAAGACTTGGATGTCGGTGGATTCCTGTTCCTAGACGAATCGATGGAGGAAAGGGACTTGGACTTGTCCAGGTGGTGAGAGCTGTTTAAAGACAGATACCTTTATCTTTACTATTCGTTGGGATTACAAAGTTGTTCTTCAAGTGCACCACCGAGAGATTGCTAGCAAATATTGTTTCACTGAACTTCCATTTAGATCAGTCAGGCCTGACTGCATAGGTAGACATTGCTGGGTGTTAGTCTACCCATGAGGGGAAGTAGCTGTAAAAGGGCAGCGCTAGAGTTGCATAGCAATACTTTATTATTCTGATTACTCTGTTTATCTTTATTACTGTTTATTGCAGGGATCTGCAACTTGTTATACTGTTGTTTATTACTTGCCCATTAGCCTCAGTAAAATATCTGGGTAAAGTACATTTGGTGTCAGTTCCGCTTACTTTAATAGGAGTTTTAAAGTATATTCTGTGTATGTTTGTTATAGGACTGCGTCACCAACAGTTGCGATCACGCGGTCCTATCTCTCTATCACCAGCTGTGCCACGGGAGGTTAGAGCCGATTGCCGGGGGTTGACAGCGGTGCACTGCAGGGCCCAAATCAATATCAGCGGCTCTCTTAACTGGGGGTAGCGCTACACGTGGGGGCTCGAGTCCGGGATCCTTGTACGTTGCACGCTGCAATCAAGCCAGTCAGAAGTACCAGCATGGACCCGCTGGCAATGTCACAGTGGTGCGCAGCGATTGGCGCCGATCCAACCGCGGCGGTAGTCATTGTACTCCCGGGGGAAAGATGGAAGGAAGAGGAGATAAAACAGCTCGTATTGTTACTGTCTCCGAGCCACAAAGCATGGGTGATGGATTTTAGGCCAGATCCAGTGATCTCGTTTACATACGCACTGGTAGAATGGAAAAAGGAAATCCCAGAGCATTTTAAAAGTCAGAGTATACAAGCCATAGATAATCAGATCTATCACTTGATACATACGCTGCCAGTGAAGGAAGAATGGTTTCAGACACCAAAGCCATCACCCCCACAATTATCTCCACCACTATCCCCTAAAGCAGAAAAGCTTAAGGAACTATTAAGCCCGGGATCACCGCTGGCCGCTATAGGGCCTGAATTGTTGAATGCTCTAGGAGACCTTGTAATTAAGTGCCAGAAAAGCAGTACGGTGCATGTGGAGGCCGGTTACCGGAAGCTTAGCACCTTCTCAGGGAAGCTCCCCGTCCCTGCGGGGGAAGAAGATTTTGACACTTGGGTGGAACAGGCATTGCAGGCAGTAGAAGCATGGGAGGTGCCTGAGGCACAGAAGAGACAGCGAGTCTTAGAAAGTCTGAAAGGTGCTGCGGCAGAAGCGGTGAAGAGCTTCCGGTTTGGAAATGAAAACTGTACAGCTCAAGATTGCCTGGCCATGCTGCAGGAAGAGTTTGGTCAGCTGGAGAAGGTGTCAGAGATGATTTATCAAATTGAACACACTCTCCAGCAGCCGAATGAGAAACTGTCAGAATATGTTAGAAGGCTGAACAGGCAGTTATGCAAGATTGTACTGAAGAAGGGAATGCTGCCCAAAGATGCAGATGAAGCACGCATGAAGCAGATCATGAGGGGAGCGCGGCGCTCAGACCCGGTCTGGCTGCACCTGAAAACCTCAGGAGGAGGAATGTCACTAACCTACTCTGATCTAATAAAAATTATTAGGGACGAAGAGGCGCTGCAGGAAGATCAGCAGGTGGCCAAGGCGAATGTCACACCTGTACCAGTGTTTGTCCATTCGGTCAAGAGCCCAGAAAGAGATGCGGAGGTTGACACTCTGAAATCGCAAATGGCCCAAGTGTTGGAGATGCTGACCTCTTTGATGGAGAAAGATCAGAGAAGACGAGAGAAACCGAGCCCAAGAAAGGAGTTGTTCCCGAACACCTCAGCACCGGCCTCCCTACAGGACCGAGAAGAGGTGATTTGCTATAACTGCAGAGGGAGTGGCCACTTTGCTAACGTATGCTCCAGCCCAAAGAAGAAGAGAACAGATAATTGCAAGCCGGCGGGAAACTCCAAAGGGCCCCGGTGAAGGAGTCAACCGGGTGCCCATCATCTTCAGTGCGCTCCAAACTAAAAAAAAAGGCCAAGAATGGAGGAGACAAAACTCCTAGGAGGAGGTATAGTACACCCCCACCAAGATGTACCCCAGAGGGAGGGGGCAAGACCCCTCAGTGGAAGTACAGCACCCCAAAGAAGGAACATCCACCTAAAAGGAACAATAACATCCCTCAGCGGGTTTGTGCCCCCATTGAGAGGGAGAAAGTCAATGCATGCCAGGCTCAGGAAAAATTAAAGTCCAAAAGGAGCAGGGCAAGGGTCGAAAGCCAAAAAAAAGAGGTGACCCCAGTCCGGCCATACCCAAAGGAACTGGTGGGCCCGTCTCCTACTGTGCCCATTCAAGTGGAAGGAGTCTATACTAAAGCTCTTTTGGACACCGGAGCACAGGTGACTTTACTATACCGGGACTTCTATGATAGGCACTTGAGTCATCTGCCTATCCAGAAGATAGAAGAGCTGGAGATATGGGGACTTGGAACCCAGAGTTTCCCTTATGATAGGTACCTGCCCATAAAGATGACTTTCGACCCATCCGTGGCTGGGAAGGCTGAAGTGTTTGACACCCTGGCAGTTGTGTGTCCCCGGCCGCCTGGAGCCAGCAAGATTTCCCTGATCATTGGGACAAACACGGATCTAGTCAGGAGACTCCTGACCCCTCTAGTGAAAGAGAGAAACCATTCAGCCACCAAAATCCATCCCATGCTAAAGACGGCCTACCAACGACTGGTCTTAGAGCAGAAGACCCCGGGAGAGGGGATAGGGAAGGTGTGGAGACTTGGCAGAGAAGGAGTAGTGCTACAGCCCGGAGAAGTAACCTGTCTTAGGGCCACTGTGAAGCTTTTGTGGGAACAACCTGGCCCCTTTGTCATGCTGGAATCAGACCCAAGGGAAGAGTCCTCAGGCCTGGAAGTGATACCAGAAGTGATTCCGTTCAAGGCTCTGAAGAAGGCCCATGGCAGAGTTCCGGTGAGTGTTAGGAACACTACGGGAGGACCCATGGAGATCCCTGCCAGAGTGTTGCTTGGTCAGGTGAGCCCTGCTGCCCCGGTCACTTGGTTCGAAGTCAAGGGGACGGGTGACGGAGGAGATGTTTGGGAGAAACTGTCCGTGGAAAACCCGAACCTACCCAGGGCTTGGAAAGAAAGAGCCAAGGCCCAGATGACCAGGTGGGAGAAGATCTTTTCCGAAGATGAATTCGATGTGGGGTGTGCAAGAAGTGCCACCCATCGGATCCGCCTCCAAGAAGATAAGCCCTTCCGAGAGAGGGTCAGGCGGGTCCCCCTGGCAGATCTGGAGGATCTGAGGGAACAACTTGTAGAACTAAAGAAGACTGGTGTGATCCGGGAGTCTAGAAGTCCCTATGCCTCCCCAATCGTGGTGGTTAGAAAGAAGAATGGGTCGTTGAGGCTTTGTATCGATTACAGGACTCTCAACAGGAGAACCATCCCTGACCAATACACCACGCCAAGGATAGAAGATGCCCTACAAAGTTTGTCTGGAGCCAAATGGTTCAGTGTGATGGACCTCAAGAGTGGGTACTATCAAATCCCTATGCACCCAGAAGACAGGGAGAAGACAGCCTTCATAACCCCGGTGGGATTCTTCGAATTCAATAGGATGCCTCAGGGTCTGTCTGGAGCTCCTGCTACCTTTCAACGCCTTATGGAGAAGACTGTTGGAGACATGAATCTTATAGAAGTCCTTGTGTACTTGGACGATGTCATTGTCTTTGGAAGAACCTTGGAAGAACATGAAGCCAGGTTGGAGAAAGTATTGAGAAGACTCAGCGAAGAGGGACTTAAGCTTTCCCCCGAGAAGTGTCGGTTCTACCAGTCTTCTGTGAACTATCTGGGGCACATAGTGTCTGAAGAAGGGGTGGCCACAGATCCTGAGAAGTTGGAAGCAGTCACTTCCTGGCCACGACCCGCCACAGTAACAGAGCTCAGATCCTTCCTGGGGTTCTGCTCCTATTATAGGAGGTTTGTGGAGGGGTTTGCTCGGATTGCCCGCCCGTTGAATGAATTGCTAAAGGCAGAAGGGGAAGAGGATGACTCAGGGCCCAGGAGGCCTGGTGAGTCAGTTCAAGATCAGTGGAACCCAAGGTGTGAAGAGGCCTTTCATGCTCTGAAGAGGAGCTTAACCACTGCCCCAGTCCTGGCCTACGCCGACCCTACCAGACCTTATGAATTACATGTGGATGCCAGCCATGAGGGTCTAGGTGGTGTACTCTACCAAGAACATGAAGGACAACTGCGACCAGTGGCCTATGTGAGCAGGAGCCTGACCCCCTCAGAAAAGAATTACCCCACTCATAAGCTGGAATTCCTGGCCCTCAAATGGGCGGTAGTAGACAAGCTAAAAGACTACTTGTATGGGGCAGAGTTTACTGTGAAGACAGACAACAACCCCCTGACCTACCTCTTCACCACCGCGAAACTAGATGCCACCGGACACAGGTGGTTGGCCGCATTGTCTGGATTCAACTTCAGTCTGAAGTACAGACCAGGAGCCGGAAATAGGGATGCAGATGCCCTGTCCCGGAGGTCTCATGCCACGACAAATGACTGGGAAGATTGGACCCAAGTGGCACCGGACGGGGTGCGGGCCCTTTGTCAAGGGGCTGAATTCCAAGCCAGAGGAGGCTCCAGAGCAGAAGAAATAGGGGTTACCATGGTAGGAGTCCCCAAACACTATTGTGGGGTAACTCAACTGGAGGAAGACAACCTACCGAGACTGTCCAAGAAGGAGTTGAGGTGTGACCAATTGGAAGACCCCATGGGGAGATTGGTCCTCGAAGCCCTGGAGAATCAGGATCCCAACAAATTCCTACATCACCCCTCAAAGGAGGCTCGCCTGTTGAGGAAGGAATTGGACAGGCTACAGGTACATCAGGGAGTGGTCTACCGAAGGGGCCCCTCTGATGACTCAGAAGATAAGTGGCAGTTATTTCTTCCAGAGAAGCACCGAGAGACTGTACTAATTGCCCTGCATGACCATCATGGTCACCTAGGGGCAGAAAGGACCTTCCAGCTTGTCAGAAATCGGTTCTATTGGCCCTGCATGAGGGCAGAAGTAGAGGAGTATTGCCATTCCTGTGCACGATGCATTCAGAGAAAGACCCTACCCCATCAAGCTGCCCCAATGGGCCACTTACAGAGTCAAGGCCCAATGGATCTGGTATGCATTGACTTTCTCTGCCTCGAACCCGACCTGAGTGGATTGGGGAATGTTCTGGTAATAACCGACCATTTCACCCGCTATGCTCAAGCTTTCCCAACCAAAGACCAGAAGGCATCCACCGTGGCCAAGATACTTATGGAGAAGTATTTTGTCCATTACGGACTACCACAGAGACTCCACTCAGATCAAGGAAGGGACTTTGAGAGTCGGTTGATCCGAAGACTTTTGGATTCATTAGGAATAAAGAAGACCAGAACCACGCCTTACCACCCACAAGGAGATGCTCAGCCGGAGAGATTTAACCGGACCCTGCTCAACATGTTGGGAACCTTAGAAACAGAGAAGAAGCAACACTGGAGTCAGCACATATCAGCCCTAGTACATGCCT
The DNA here is from genome assembly GCA_029206835.1 of Rana muscosa. Classification (NCBI taxonomy): domain Eukaryota; kingdom Metazoa; phylum Chordata; class Amphibia; order Anura; family Ranidae; genus Rana; species Rana muscosa. Next base: position 1,044,348,178 of record CM055122.1, read on the forward strand.
ATAACTGTACCACAAGTGACGCCACTGGCTACTCCCCTTATCGACTTATGTTTGGGAGAGAAGCAAGGCTACCTGTGGACCTGGCCTTTGGCACTTCTATAGACAATACCTCAGCTACATCCCACAAGGGATACGTGGACAGACTTAGACGTAGCTTGCAGGTGGCCTATGAACAAGCCCAGGCGGCTTCGGATCAAAGGGGGGCCCGCAACAAGAGAAATTTTGATCTGAATGTTCGAGTGCAAGATCTGCAGCCCGGGGACCGAGTACTGCTACGCAATCTGGGGGTCCCTGGAAAACACAAGCTTGCCGACAGGTGGAGATCTGAGCCCTATGTTGTCTGTAGGAAGTTGCCCGGTTTGCCTGTCTACAAACTAAAGCCAGAAGGAAAGGTGGGTCCACTGAAGATGTGGCATCGGAACCACCTGCTCCCACTTGCTGAGGCAGTCAGAATACCACCCGTGAGAGACTCCCCTGAACCGGCCTCTATCCTGGATATTCCTAGGCCGAACACTCGGTCCCAGACCTCTCGAGCCAAACATGGGGAGGCCTCCCAATTGAGTACAGAAGAAGGTGGAGAACTGGACTGGCTGTGGCCTCCCTCGACTCTGGGAACGTCCGCCATAGATCTCCCAAATGGAGGGGATACCCCAGATGCAACGCTGAATCCGGAGGCTACTAAATTCATACCCTTCAGTCCCTCAGCTGATTACTGGGAAGATGTTCCTGACACTTGCGCTGAGGAGGACTCTAGAGATTCCATACGTCAGTCGACTTCTGAATCAGAGGTTCCAGAACCAGCAATGTTACCTGAACTTACTCCTGAAGAAGAGCCTGTGGTGCCAGAGTCAGAAGCACCAAGAGAGCAGAGGGCTCGCAGAGTCATCAGGCCTCCCAAGAAACTAACTTACCCCCAAATGGGGACGAGCACAGAGGACTCTGTTGTAACGGCTAGGAGAAGTGTTGAACAACCTGATCCTTCCACCGTCCATTTGGTGGAGGGCAACCCCAGCTCACTCTCTGGCACAGTTAGGCAGGCCACTCATGGTAGTGTGACCTGTGGGCAAGAGAGTTCCATCCCAAAGTTTTGGTGGGAATTCCCTATGCCAACATCATGCTCGACATTGTCCAAAATGGTAAACAGTATTTGTTGAAGTTTATCTTTGGGGACCAAAGAGTTCAAGTGGGGGGAGTGTGTAGCGGGGTGTTCCCCTTTAATGCAGAGAGACAAGAAGTTCCAGGTGAGAGGTGAGTCGGGAGGAAGTAAAGAGACATTATGGAAGTGAAAGCAGAGGAGAGAGAGACTACATCTCCCAGTACATCTTGCAGCACCCAGGGTGCATTGCTCCAGAACAGAGACTGCTGGGGCAGACTTTATAAAGGGGAGGCGGAGTTTTGGTCGGCCTCTTTGGACACCCCTCTCCTAGCAAGAGGATGTCTGTGCTGAACTGCTGTGTGCACAAGGCCTGAAGCCCGGGCCGTGTGCTCCTTTCCAAAGAGCCCTCTGCCAGCCTAGCAGAGCCTTAGAGACATCTAATCCTCCTTGCTGCAGTACACCAGAAGGATTGAAGACTTGGATGTCGGTGGATTCCTGTTCCTAGACGAATCGATGGAGGAAAGGGACTTGGACTTGTCCAGGTGGTGAGAGCTGTTTAAAGACAGATACCTTTATCTTTACTATTCGTTGGGATTACAAAGTTGTTCTTCAAGTGCACCACCGAGAGATTGCTAGCAAATATTGTTTCACTGAACTTCCATTTAGATCAGTCAGGCCTGACTGCATAGGTAGACATTGCTGGGTGTTAGTCTACCCATGAGGGGAAGTAGCTGTAAAAGGGCAGCGCTAGAGTTGCATAGCAATACTTTATTATTCTGATTACTCTGTTTATCTTTATTACTGTTTATTGCAGGGATCTGCAACTTGTTATACTGTTGTTTATTACTTGCCCATTAGCCTCAGTAAAATATCTGGGTAAAGTACATTTGGTGTCAGTTCCGCTTACTTTAATAGGAGTTTTAAAGTATATTCTGTGTATGTTTGTTATAGGACTGCGTCACCAACAGTTGCGATCACGCGGTCCTATCTCTCTATCACCAGCTGTGCCACGGGAGGTTAGAGCCGATTGCCGGGGGTTGACAGTGGTGCACTGCAGGGCCCAAATCAATATCAGCGGCTCTCTTAACTGGGGTTAGCGCTACATATATATATAGAGAGAGAGAGAGAGAGAGAGTACTGTATACATAATCTGGATAAAACCTGGGCTATCCCCAACAACAAACTCCATGGCATTTAAATAATCTGTGCTCATTTAACTTGTAAAGATTACTTACAATTATCTTAAAATCAGCATTACATTTTTACAACATTTTTAGGTTTTCTATTGAATTTTTTAAGATGTCTCAGTCTCCTGTTATAGTTTATTTTGCAACATTTAACTGCTGAGCCCTGAAGAGCTAATGATTTTAGTTTTATTTTAGCAGCTGAATTCCAGCTGTTTTTATTACATACTTTATGCTAAAAATAATATCAGCATTTAGCACATTCATTTTCTTAATAACTTAATAACATCAACAGAGGAATTACTTGTACTGGGTGCTTGTATTTGAGCATAATGTCTACAAAAATAATAACAAATTTAAAATAGCAGTTTATTGGAAATTATACAATTTTTTTAAATGCTTTTAATCAAAGACTACAAACATTTTACAAGCATGCAGTATGATTTAAAAAGTGTCTCAATAGGGTAAGTATACAGTTTAATTGAAGAAATGTTATCCATGTCAGTAAAATGTCTGTATAATGCAGAAGTCAGCATAGCATTTTTTTAGGAGTCCTACCTAAAAAACATTTTAAAATATATTTTCTAGTTGACATTTTACAAATTTCTGTACACAAGCAGAAACAAACACAGAATAGCCTGACTGCATGAGATCTGATCCTAGAGTATCCAAGAGTACTCCACTCCAGTTCACACATTGGGTAATGTTACATGTGACAGATCCCCTAATACAATAAGAAAAATAGGAATCCCCCCATATGTTGGAACTTTAAAGGCTCAAAATGGTATCATACAATATATACATTTAACCTTGGTTCACATTAATGCCATTTAGCATGCGATTTGACATGTCAAATTGCATGCCAAATGGGCGGCCATTGCCGGCAATGGCAGCGTTCAAATCGGTGCCGCACCGATTCCCAAAAGTCGTTTCTGTACTACTTTTGGTGATTTCGGGGGGCAATTTCCATTGACATCTGTGCAGAAACCCACACAGACGTCTCTGAAATCACGCCCGAAATCAAGACTGACATGCGGGAATGAAATTGTGCGAGTTCAGCTGAACTCGCACAATTTCATTCCCGCAGTCAGAGTAAACCAGGGCACAAATATACCAAGGAAAGACAACACAATGGGGCTGATTTACTAACGACAAAAAGACTGTGCACTTTGCAGGTACAGTTGCACTCTGCAAGTGCTGTTGCTCCAGAAAGTAATAAGTGAGATAGAGCTTCACTTTAAAAAGAGTACCCAATTACATGCAAGGCAAATAAACAACATAATTTTTGCTTGCACATGATGATATTAGCCTGTACAACTTCCCCTCTCAATCACAGCTAGTGAGGAGAGAGGGAGGGGCATCAGGACAGCAGTTTGCTATGGGGGCACTCAGCAGGGGGGAGGAGCCAGGGGCACTGTCAGGGGACCAAGAAAGAGGAGAATTGCGGTTGGTCTGTGCAAAACTATTGCACAGACCAGGTAAGTATAACATGTTTGTTACCTTTAATAATAATTACCTTTAGTACCTCTTTAACATATGTACTATGTCTAAAAATAAAGAGTTAAACAGTAGCAATCAGCTTGTGTCCATTTTCCTTAACCGGCTCCTGACTGTGAAGTGAAAGTGATCTGGGCAATGTGGTCCCCCCACAATGACCCCTCCCCCTTCCCCCCGCATGGCTCCAAGGCTCTGCTTCTCTTTGCAAATCTGTGCTCAGTTGGTCAGTTGGTTTGGCAGGGGAGACATTGGGGGTCTAAGAGACCCCCCAATGTCTTCATAAACAGTAACAGTCACCTCCCCAATACTTTTCCTAACCCCTTTCGATAGCAGTAAAGTTAAAAATAAATAAATTACTGTAGCACCCTTTACCTTTATGTAGGTACTAAGTGTAGTGTTTTGTGTTAGCTGTCAGTGCAGGTAAATTTAAAAAGGCCTATGCTGCGAGCTAGGCCTGTTTGTTTTCGATCTGGGGGCAGGGGAGTGGTTTTAGTGTAGCAGTAGGTGACTGACATGTACTTCAGCTGTTGGGCGCCTCCCCTGTTTCCAGTGGAGAATGTTTTGGAAGAGGGGTAGGTCTGAGCACTGGAGTGACATGGCGTACATGTGAGGAGCTCTGACCAATCCCCATCTAGGATTGGCAGGGGGCAGGCCTCCTACATATACCCATGATCAGCCTGCTGGGGAAGGAGTTGTCAGCTGGGTGAACTGAAAGATGGAGTGCTAGACTGTCATGCTGGAGGAACACCCCCATCTGGGGTGGGTTGGATCTGGCGGAGGAGCTCGGGAGCTGGGAGGGAGCCTCTCCTTACACTGTCATGGAGAGGTGTCCTGGAACAGGAGCAAGTAGAGACAGTTGGTCTGCATAGTCCAGAGTAAGTCCTTCCGGAACGATCCAGGGCAGGAGTCAGTGAGTGAAAGCACAGTGGGGATCTGGAAGAGGCACGCAAGTGGGGCTGGGTGTAGAGCCAGAGGAGAGACTGTGGTGTTTGTGTCAAATCGATGCAGCCAGAGGGCGCAGGATTTGCAAGTCGGGCTTGCTGGGATCAGTAGTCCATCGTCAAATATTCTCTTCAAGTAATGTCCACGGCCACAAAAGGGGTACTGCAGGCCCCTGGCCTATTAAGGATCATCAATTGAAACTATTAGGACTTATTCAGAGTGATGCCTAGTCAGCTCAAGATGGCGGGACAGGAGTACTAATGCTGTGACAGGAAAGTGATGTGCAGGAGGAGAAGTATCCTGAGGTAAAAGTCTGCAGGGAGAGTGCAGAGGCGGGAAATGTTCTGAGGTGAAGTCTGTCAAGATTAGTGTCCACCATTTTGTTCCATCTGAGGAAGTGTAACGCATGAACCGCTATAACATTTCCAATACTGGTATGAACCGTTATAACATTTCCAATACTGGTATGAACCGCTATAACATCTCAAATACTAAATTATCCTATGGGCATCCCATGTCCCTATTCCCCATCCCAGTTAATCCCCTAATAAAATAACGAAAACAAGCAAAAGACTTTTCATTGACTGAAAGAGTGTGTCTAATGGATGTCTGGCAGCAGGGTGATATCAGTGGATGTAGTAACTCGTAGAAACCCCCCTTAACATAACTAAATGATAAAAATAAAAAAAATTAACATAAATAAATAAATAAATAAAATGTTTATTAAAAAAAGTAAGCTTGATCCTTGTTGCCCTGCACGCACCCACAAACGCAAATGCACATGTGTATGTAAACGCTGAGTGCACCATACATGTGAGTTATCCCTGTGAATGTCAGAGTGACAGCAATAAATCTAACAATATAGCTCATGATTAACGCTAAAGTGATGAGTAGTAAAGGCTTTTAAAGCGTCGCCTCTGGAAATTTTTGGAGATTTTTCGCGCTATTGCAAGTGCACGCAATTATAGGACTGGAGATATTTGGTATCTGTTTACTCAACACAACCCCATCTTTTATACTTTACAAAAACTGTGGGTATTACTGTATATTGTGTTTGTGCGCACTAAAATGTATTTTATTATATTTTTTCCTGAAAATATGCATTTGATAAACAGTTTGCGCAAATATCGTGCAACATAAAAAATTTAAACTACTATCTTTTTATTCTACAAGGCTAAATTTTATGTTAATTTTATGGCCAAAAATCTAGATTTCTTGTTCATACATCACGGGACACAGAGCAGCATAGTCATTACTATGTGGGTTATATAGAATTACCTTCAGGTGCTGGCACTGGCAACTTCCAAAACAGGAAGTACCCTCCCCTATATAAGCCTCTCCCATCCGGGAGTACCTCAGTTTTTTGCCAGTGTCTAAGGTGTTGGCCAAGGTTAACATGTATTCATCTGGGCTTGTGTACAGGTTCTCTGGGCCTTAGCAAGCTATTCCGGATCCGACCAAAAAAAGCTTCATAGCTAAACGGTCGGTACCCGGGCCTTGCAGAGAAGAGCAAGGTTTTGCCTGTAATGCCTCTCTTAGGAGGGCTGGACCCTGGGATCCAGAGCTCTGGTCATACCCAAAACCAAGAGGCTATCTATGCAGGGTGCTATACAGGTCCAGGGGAGTGGAATCCTTGGGAACCCGATCCCTGAAGGTCTAGTACAATGCCTGCCGTGAAAGGTGAAGTTTGGGCTTCTGTGGACCAAACAAAGTCCTGCGGCGGGGAAAAGGTAAGTGGGGGCCCCTCAGGAACTTGGTTCTATTGAGGGGACCCCCAAGCCTAATATGTCTTTCTGCCTGTTACCTAAAAGGTATTCCCGCTAATAGCTGTATATGCCTAAGAAATCCTAGAAATGTTTTTTTCATAAGGGAAGTTTTAAAAACTGTAAACCTGGAAATGTTTTTTTCATAAAGGAGGTTTTAAAAAAAAAAAAAAAAAGACAAAAGTGCGGTACCTGTGTTTGTCCACTAGAGGCCGCTGTGGAACGTCTTTTTTTTCTTGGGACTATTCCTTCCATGGTGAAAGTCCAGGCAGATGAGTGAGCTCTCTATCAGGGAAGCTGCATTCCTCTGTCATGCTGCCAAGTAGTTTCCTTCCATCCCCGAGTCCTGGTGAAACAGGGACCCTGGCTCCTCTCCCTACATGGCGCCAAGAGCGCACACGTGCGCGCGCGTGCACACACGCTTTCTTTTATAAAATTTAGCTTCAAAAAAGGGGGCGGAGCCTGGCGGATGACGCGCTCTGTGCGCCCAGCACTTCTGCGCATGTGCGGGCGTCCCAGCAAGATAAAAGGACTCAGTTCCACGCTGCTTGCTATGGACACAGAGCATGAAAAGGAGCTGGTAGCATGGTATAGGGGCTTACAGCGGGCGGTTGATACAGGCATCCCCAGAAAGACGCATTAGTAGACACCCACTGATGTACATAGCAGCAAAATTGCATTAGACTATTTCAGTAAGGGGTGTATTGCGGCTGGAATACCTCAGCTTTGAACTAAGGAATATGCCGCCTAAAAAACTCCGAGATATACCTCTCAGGAAGTGTAGGGGGTCTCCATCGGGCTCTGAGGATCTGGAGCAGTCATCTGCACCCTCCTCCCCTGAGAAATCAGAGGTTAATACCCATAAGGAACCCCCGGGAGTGCCAGGTACTGCGGCTGTCCTCAGTCCACCTGCCCCTGCATATATAACAGAGGAGGTTTTTTCCTCAACTCTGGAGGGAATGGAGCAGAGATTGGCAGCATTGATCGCTTCTTCTCTACAGGAAATAAAGCGCGCCAGATCTCCATCACCTCCATCAGAGTGCCTGTTGGCAGAGCAACAGTCCCAGGAAGGGACCGACCTACCTGAAGGGGATCAGGAGGAGGTTAACTCTGTTTTTGAGGAATCGACAGTAGATGAACCATTTTCAGCATCACAGACTGAAAGATTGTGGGTCCAGAACCTAACTGACATGGTTCGATCTGCATTTAAAATGCCTCTTGTTGAACCATCAACTACTGCTGTCTCCTCATTGGGGTCGCTAAAAGCTCCCCAGGTTAATTGCTCCTTTCCAATACATCCATTATTGGAAGGACTTATATACCAGGACTGGGAACATCCTGATAAACTATTTGTTCCGCCTAAAAAATTTCCGGTGATCTATCCCATGGAGGAAAAGTTCACCCAGAGATGGAATGTTCCTACGGTGGATGCAGCCATCTCTTCTGTGAACAAATCACTGACATGTCCAGTAGATAATGTTCAAATGTTCAAAGATCCAGTGGATAAAAAATTGGAATCTTTATTAAAATCTGCTTTTTCCACAGCAGGGGCTGTTACACAGCCAGCAGTGGCAGCTATTGGGGTCTGCCAAGCTTTAAAGGATCAAATGAAAATGGTCCTGAGGGATTTGCCAGACCAGCAGGCCCAGGCTCTGGCTGATCTGCCTAGAGCATTATTCTTTGCGGTTGACGCCATCAAGGATTCTATCCATCAGGCCTCCCGCCTCACGCTGTCTTTGGTACATATGCGTAGGCTTCTGTGGCTCAAAAACTGGTCTGCTGAAGCTCCCTGTAAGAAGCTCTTAGTTAGCTTCCCATTTCATGGGGAACGCCTTTTTGGCGAGGACCTGGATAAGTATATCCAGAAGATTTCCAGTGGTAAAAGTACTCTCTTACCGAGTAAGAAGAGGTCTAGGGGTCCATCTTTTAAGAGGACTACCTCTCCTATCCCTGCGACGTCTGCTACTAAGCAGTTCCGACGGCCTCCTCGGTCAAACTCAGGGGGTAAAAATCAGGGACAATCACAGGGTAATAAGAAACCCTGGATCCGAAGGGGTACTAAACCAGCCTCCAAGTCAAGCCTATGAAGGGCTGCCCCCACTCAAACGGGTGGGGGGAAGACTTCAGTTGTTCGCAGAGACCTGGCGGGAGACGATCAAAGACAGATGGGTGCTCTCCGCAGTAACTCTGGGATACAAGTTGGAGTTAAAAGAGTCTCCTCCTTCCCATTTTATGTGGTCAGGCATGCCAAGAGACCCTCGGAAAAGAGGGTCTCTCCTATTGGCGTTAGAACAACTATTGCTCCAAGGAGTAATTATGGAGGTTCCTATGGAAGAGTGAGGGTTGGGTTTCTACTCAAACCTTTTCACAGTCCCGAAGCCAAACGGGGACATAAGACCCATATTGGACCTAAAGAGTCTAAACAAATTTCTAAACGTCCGGTCTTTCCGGATGGAGTCGATCCGATCGGTCACCGCTGCCCTACAAGGGGAGGAATGGTTAGCCTCGATCGACATCAAAGATGCTTACTTGCATGTTCCCATCTTTCCAGGTCATCAAAAATTTCTACGCTTTGCAGTAGAAGGGCGCCATTTTCAGTTCAGAGCCTTACCATTCGGTCTGGCCACAGCACCACGAGTGTTCACAAAAATTCTGGCCCCACTGTTGGCCGATCTAAGAACACGAGGTGTAACGATAATGGCATACCTAGACGACCTGTTGTTGATGGACCACTCAGTTGCCAAGCTAGAAGTGGTAATTGTCGATACAATCAAGTATCTAGAATCTCACGGTTGGGTCATCAACCTGGACAAGTCAGCCCTACAGCCAGTGAAAAACCTGGTATATCTAGGGCTACGGCTGGATTCAGACCAGAGGAAGATTTTCTTACCTCTAGACAAGGTATCCTCTTTGAGGGGCTTGGTCCGTCTGCTTTGTGCAAAAAGACAGCCGTCCATACGCCTGTGCATGAGGCTGCTAGGAAAGATGGTAGCATCCTTCGAAGCTGTGCCATACGCCCAATTCCACTCAAGGAGTTTACAGAGGGCCATATTGTCAGCCTGGAACGGAAAAGTTCAGGCTCTAGACTTCCCGATGGCTTTGTCCCCTTCCGTTCGGAAGAGTCTCTGCTGGTGGTTGATCCCCCAGAATCTCCAGAAGGGAAAACCCTTCAGTCCGATATCTTGGAAGGTGGTCACTACAGATGCCAGCCTTATAGGCTGGGGGGCAGTACTGGAGCAATGGTCTCTCCAGGGCAGATGGTCAAATGTAGTAAAAACCCTGCCCATCAATCTCTTAGAGATACGAGCAGCCCGGTATGCCCTAGTAGCCTGGACATCCAGACTCCAAGGGTCCCCTGTCAGAATTCAATCAGACAATGCCACAGCAGTGGCATATATCAATCATCAGGGAGGCACCAGGAGTCGTGCAGCCCAGAGGGAAGTAAGTCACATCCTGGAATGGGCAGAAAAGCATGTCCCATGTATATCAGCTGTCTTCATTCCAGGGGTGGAGAATTGGAAGGCGGACTTTCTGAGTCGCCAATAGTTATGCCCAGGGGAATGGTCCCTTCATCCCGAGGTCTTCCGAGCAATATGTCAGCGGTGGGGAACACCGGATGTAGATCTGCTAGCATCCAGATTCAACGCAAAGGTGGACAGATTTGTCTCCCGGACAAGGGATCCCCTCGCTTGCGGCTCGGATGCTCTGGTGTTCCCTTGGGATCAGTTCAGACTGATATATGCATTCCCTCCGCTACAATTGTTGCCTCGACTCCTTCGCAGAGTCAGGTTGGAGAAGAAGCCGGTGATCCTGGTGGCTCCAGCGTGGCCCCGAAGGGCCTGGTACGCGGAGATCATCAAAATGTCTGTGGGGAGTCCTTGGACCCTTCCACGTCGTCCGGACCTGCTTTCGCAAGGACCGATATACCACCCTTCCTTACTAACTCTAAGTTTAACGGCCTGGCTATTGAATCCCACATCCTAAAGAAGAGAGGTCTCTCTAACTCTGTGGTATCAACTATAATCAATGCCAGGAAGCCTGTATCCAGGCAGATCTACTATAGAGTTTGGAAGGCGTACATCACTTGGTGCGAGGCCAGAAAATGGCATCCACGTAAGTACGTTATAGGCAGAATTCTGGACTTCCTGCAGTGGGCTGTAGACAGGAAGTTTGCCTTAAGTACTATCAAGGGCCAGGTTTCGGCCTTATCAATACTATTTCAAAGGCCCCTGGCTATGCATTCACTTGTCAAATCCTTTATGCAAGGGGTGACTCGTATTATTCCACCGATTAAAGCTCCCATATGCCCATGGGATCTAAATTTGGTTCTGTCGGTTCTGCAGAAGCAGCCGTTTGAACCTTTGCGGCACATTTCCTTGGTTCTACTCACCAGAAAATTGATATTTTTAGTAGCCATATGCTCGGCTAAAAGAGTGTCGGAATTAGCCGCCATGTCCTGTAAAGAGCCATATCTGGTTATCCATAAGGACAGAGTAGTATTACGCCCTCACCCAGCCTTTCTTCCTAAGGTGGTATTGAGGTTTCACTTGAACCAGGATGTGGTTCTTCCTTCTTTTTTCCCCAAACCAAGCTCGGTAGAGGAAAAGTTATTGCATTCTTTGGATGTAGTAAGAGCAGTTAAAGCTTATCTAAAAGCCACTGCTCAGATTCGTAGAACGGATTCCTTGTTTGTTCTGCCGGAAGGCCCCAGAAAGGGTCAGGCAGCATCAAAATCTACTTTAGCCAAGTGGATTCGACAGGTCATAGTACAAGCCTATGGCTTGAGAAGTAGACCGCCTCCGTTCAAAGTTAGGGCGCACTCCACGAGAGCAGTTGGAACTTCATGGGCAGTGCATCACCAGGCCTCCCTGGCTCAAATTTGTAAGGCCGCAACATGGTCTTCAGTACACACGTTTACTAGGTTCTACCAGGTGGACGTTAGAAGTCAGGAGGATGTCGCCTTTGGGCGCAGTGTGTTGCAGGCCGCAAAAGATCCTCATGCCTGATGGCGCCCAGCTTATGTATGGTGTATCCCCCCCCTCATTTGGCATTGCTTTGGGACGTCCCACATAGTAATGACTATGCTGCTCTGTGTCCCGTGATGTATGAACAAGAAAGTAGGATTTTTAAAACAGCTTACCTGTAAAATCCTTTTCTTGGAGTACATCACGGGACACAGAGCTCCCACCCCTCTTTTGGGGACACGTATTGCTTTGCTACAAAACTGAGGTACTCCCGGATGGGAGGGGCTTATATAGGGGAGGGTACTTCCTGTTTTGGAAGTTGCCAGTGCTAGCACCTGAAGATAATTCTATATAACCCACATAGTAATGACTATGCTGCTCTGTGTCCCGTGATGTACTCCAAGAAAAGGATTTTACAGGTAAGCTGTTTTAAAAATCCTACTTTTTACATATGTGGGAAAAATTTAAAATTTGTTCTAGAGCAAAAACCGTGGCTATAATATATACGATAATATATTTTTTGCACAAACATTGTATGTGTTTTATGTGTTTCAAGCTATTTGTGATGGATGTAAGTTTTAATGGGTACTTTTGTATATTCCAGGAAACTCAATTAGAACTGCAAAATAAACAGTGATTGTTGTTTAGATGCACTTATTACACATTGCATGCAGTTGTACAGCAAAGGAATGGAACTGTCATGTTTGTCATGACTCTCTAGTGCACATAAATAAACATCACATTACTTAGTAATTCTGTTGTTGCCTTTCTCACTAAGCATATATTTTAAATAAAGACTATCTTGGGACTATGCCTATTACAGTGTATACCAAATTACAAATTAAAATCTTGTAAAACTCTTTTTCATGGAAGTAGGTCAATATACAGAAGCACAATCAAGGTTATTACTGGTGGATTATATTTTGTTGTAAAAATAATGGAACCAACAATAAATAAGCAAATGAAGAGATATGTTCATGATTTAATATAAAACATAAATAAGCAGTTAGAGCATTTGGTTAAAGCGGTAGAAAAAGGCCTCGTGGTGAACAAAAAAAAAATGGTCCCCTTGCAGGTTTAAGTCATAATATACTAGTATACACTGCATACTAGTACTTTATGTCAGATTTACCTACAAACGGTGCCCTTCTGCACTGAGCGGTCATAACTCTACTCGGCACTCCCATCTTCACCCGGTCTTCCATCCGGATTTGGAATCTTTTGGCCGATTGAATGGGCAGGCAGCGATGATGTCACTCCCATGCATGCGCACAAGAGTCACATCACTGCGACATGCAGAGCGGGCCGTAAATGTCCTCTAGGGTCTCTCCTGTCAGCGGATTTTGTATTGCCTCAGTTTACTACCACTTTAAGTCAAGAAATTCCTACAGTGCAGTTAAAGTATATACAAAACCACTCTGAGAAATTAAATGCAAAATTTACTAGGAGTGCATGTACATAGAAAGGAAGTGGCTGCAAAGAGGCTACAGGAAATTAACAGAGGTAACATTCAACAAAACATGAATAAAAGGTAAAACAGTCAAACCAGCCTAACCTGATGAAGCAGAGAAGGCTAAACATGTGATCAGCTGCCACATGCTTGGTCCTACACCATTAGTACTGGTGTGCAGGAAGTTGGGTTGGAGCCTTATTGCATGCAGTTCCCACAGAAGACTCAGCCACTGCACTATTGTTCTCAAAATAAGGGGAAAAAGTTGCGCTACCAGTGAAATAGAACAGATGAAGCTGCCAGCATAAACAATAAGACAGTATTGCAAAAAGAAATATAAAGTGAAAAAATGCGGCACTAATAGCAATGAAGCTAATAAGTGTTGATCTATAATGAATACAGAACCTCCACTTGGATGTAGCTACAATGAAAAAACATCATATAATAGTGCTGGGTGGGTGTACTGTACGTAATATCAACCAATGTATTCAAACCATATGATAAAATAATAAAACCCGTGACATGAGGAGCACTCGTGTGTATCAAACATTAGAGTGTTCAAAAACTGTAAAATGGTGTAAAAAAAAAAAAGTCTCTATTGTGCAGCTGCGAGGAGCGTGCTGGATGAGCTGTATCAAAACATGATGATCACACTTGATGTATACTCCAACATCCGAGACATAGAGGTAAGAAATGGGTACTCTTACCATAAACCAGGTGCAAATAGGCTTGGACGGAAACTCCTAGGCTGAACCTCCGGTGAAAGCAATCATGACACGACTTCCGAGTACCACAAGGCACGTTGTCACAAACCAATGTTGACGATCCCAGATAGAAGATGTAGAACGGGATGGACCAAAGTACTCAACCAACCGGGACATAGGATATCCTCTTGGAGAAAGTGTCATGTAAAAAAGCAGAGGTGGCTCCACATAGTGTAAATAACTCCAGGATGAGGTATATATAAAAAAGGGCCTTTATTGGCATAAAACCATGGATAAAAAAATTGCGTTACAAGCAACTAGAAGGATGCATGTAAACAAAAAGAGTGATCACAAAATGGAAAGATGAGTAAGCGTAGTGACAAGAGTAGTTGCAAGCTAAAAACCCAACATGTTTCGAGCGAGAGCTCTTCAACTGGGGTTGGTTAAGTACTTTGGTCCATCCCGTTCTACATCTTCTATCTGGGATCGTCGAGATTGGTTCGTGACAACGTCCCTTGTGGTACCCGGAAGTCGTGTCATGATTGCTTTCACGGAGGTTTAGCCTAGGAGTTTCCGTCCAAGCCTATTTGCCCCTGGTTTATGGTAAGAGTACCCATTTCTTACCTCTATGTCTCGGATGTTGGAGTATACATCAAGTGTGAAGCTCATGTTTTGATACAGCTCATCCAGCACGCTCCTCGCAGCTGCACAATAGAGACTTTCTTTTTACACCATATTCCAGTTTTGAACACTCTAATGTTTGATACACATGAGTGCTCCTCATGTCACGGGTTTTATCATTGTATCATATGGTTTGATTACATTGGTTGATATTACGTACACCCACCCAGCACTATTACATGATGTTTTTTCATTGTAGCTACGTCCAAGTGGAGGTTCTGTATTCATTATAGATCAACACTTAGTAGCTTCATTGCTATTAGCGCCACATTTTTTCACTTTATACTGCACTACTGTTACACTGTAGTATTTGTGGCTACCAGGGCTGCTGGTGGTATATTTTTTGGGGGGCAAACAATGCACCCACTGCCACCCCCACGGTCGGTCGGTGGGTCGGGTCACACACACACCCCCCCGGTCGGTCAGTTACCAGCCCCGCACTTACCTAATTTATAGAGCAGGTAACGGGCCGGCGGCTTCCCCTGCGTCTCTTCCCTCCTCCTCCAAGGCCACAAAAATCACTTCTCCTTTTGACCAAATGGGAAATGGGTCACAGGAGGAGAATCGCTTCCCGGGTCGGGCCAGGAGGAGAATCAGTGTGACAATAGTGCTCTGCGACCTGAACCCACCCTTTTTTGAAGCCTACAAAGAATGTCAGCACAAACACCGGATGATAGAGTTTTCGCTATGCACTCTCTTATTTCCAGATGATAGCTGATTAAAAACCCCTCTTGTCTCTCCAGCAGCCTTGCTGACCCTAAATAAACGCTGCATGCTTTATCCCTGACATGTTTTGTCGAATTGACTTTCATCTGAGGTTAAAAAAGAAACGTTTTTAAACTCGACAAAACATTTTTGGTATCGATCCAAGTCTTTGAACCTATGCACATAGCATATGTGATTTTAAAAGTTTTTTTTATCAATAAATCACTTTTTCAGAATTACGCTATGGTGCTGCTATCTGTTTTTATGAGACCAACGTATCATCTTTGGGATCTCTGAGTGAGGGCGATCGGGTGGTGGATAACACAGACAGAACAATCAGCGGGACGAGCCAATCATTCCCAGATGTCCTGACACACCTAACCCATAATCATCCAGCAGCGTTACTAACAGCCTACGAGGAGGTTTGCTGAGACCATCCATCCAGGCTCTTTACTTGCCAAGGTCTGGTAATTGTACACTTCATAGGGAGAGGAATTCCCTAATAGAGTGAGAGTAGGTGTCAGAGCTTACTACACAGCGGAGCACCATTCTTTGGATCCCTCCTGTGGTATTGTTTTATCTATTTATTTCTCACCAGCACTGCATTTATCTGCAAGTTACATCAACTAGGAAGATGTAGGAGCGCTGTTCGTTTCCTTCACATATATATATATATATATATATATTTTTCACTATATAATATAAGCTTCACTTTTTGAATTGAGTTACTGAAATAAATTAACTTTTTGACGATATGTTAATTTTATGAGATACACCTGTATATTAGGTAAGTCATTAAACGCTTATGTTGCCCCAGGTCCTGGTTTAAGAGTGGCCTTGGAAGGAGATACCCCCTGGGGCAACATAAGCACTTAATGACTTACCTGATATAGGTTGCAATGACGATATGGTGAGTACTTTGATGTGGAGTTGGAGGATCACGGATGGTACTCATGGATGGATTAATGCTACTGGAAACAATCTGCACAGCACTGAGCACTTTTTTCAATTATTTTAACACTTTATTTGTGCATGGACACTGTAAGGTATATTGGACACTTTATCTATGCACAGACACTTTAGGATATTTTGTTTTGTTTGATGAAGCATATGTTAGCCCTGTATATGTGATGATTTAATATTTCATATTTGCCAAATATATTTCAGTTTTTTTCTAAGAATCCTGATAGTAGTCTTGTCTCTCTCTGTCGAGTTTGGAAAACAAATATAAAATAACAACAACCTTCAATTAAAGGGGTTGTAAAGCTTCGTGTTTTTTCACCTTAATGCATCCTATGCATTAAGGTGAAAAAACACCTTGAGGTCTCCAGCCCCCCCCCCCCCTCCGAGCCCCCGTTTTACTTACCTGAGCCCCGATTCTCCGTGGACGCGATCCTGCGTTACTTTCCCCCAGCTCTTCATTGGATGATTGATAGCAGCGCAGCCATTAGCTCCCACTGCTGTCAATCAAATCAATGATGTGGCGTCCCAGGGGCTGGGCCGAGTGCTACACTCGGCAGCTATGGCCACCGACTGTATCACACGGGAGCACGCCCGCAAGCTAATCCCCTTGGGAGAGTGCTTCCCAGAGGGGGGTTAGCTCTTGTGGGGAGGAGCCGAGACAGCCGCCGAGGGACCCCAGAAGACGAGGATCGGGGCCACTCTGTGAAAAACTAACTGCACAGTGGAGGTTAGTATGGAATGTTTGTTATTTAAAAAAAAAAATAATTAAACCTTTACAACCCCTTTAAATCCTAAACTTATGTTGGCATGCTCTTTGACTTTTTCAGCAAGATTGTGCAAAATGCAAAAACCTATAGCAACCAATGACAGTTCATAGTTGTTGGAACAAGGGACAGTTATTTGTATTGATTACTGCACATTGCTGTTTGCCCTGTTTAATAAGGCTGCTGCTGATACAGTGAGCACCAATATAAAGTTTCTACGATTTGTATTTTTTTATAAATTTGAAAATAACGACCATGTGTTGTGAGCACAAGTTGCACACTACAATACAGTATTGGTGTTTTCAGATGCACATTATGAGCAAAATACAGATTTTGCCTTATGACTGGCCCTTTGCTGTTTGATAGCTTTATTTGAAAAACGGGATGCAAAATCAGATACATTGAAATTAAGAGAAACCTGGAAGTTACCAAATTATCTTCTTACTCAAGAATATGCTGCAATAAGCAGATAGACACTGCAAACAATAAAGTGCTCTTTTGTGTACAGTATTATATAAGAATATGGAGCACTTTCCTTTGCATATAACCATGTTTCTTTCTGTTTTAGTATAAAAAAGTAAAAGTCTACATTAGGCCTTCATCTCTACAATGCGAAAAAAAAATTGTAAATCAAGACTGTAAATGTATTCAATTTCATCATTGCCTTACACAGCACGGCATGTGTAGTGTTTGATCTCAAATTGGTATTCGGCTATAATTCTTTTTTTTATTACAAACGTTTTTTATTTATAGAAAAGGCAAGAAAATAATACATACACATAAAAAAATCTGCGTATCACATAGTACCAGTTAGACTGCAAACATAAATGTCAACGCAGTGACAAGAAACGAAATAGAGAGAAATCAACAAGCAACAAAAAAAAAAATCTATATATATAAGAAAAATAAAAAAGGTGACGTTGAAGCATCTGAGAGAAGCCGAAGTTGGTTTGTAGAGGATCTACAGGGGACATAGTTGTCTACGTGAGGTGAGGTAAACCAGTGAGGGGGATTATCCTTCTCCCACAGACTAAAGCTGTTGGGGAGTTTGCGTCCATAGCTAAGATTGTGGCAATAAAATATGTCTTTGGGAGGTCCAGGGATCCCACCTACGGTCAAATAGGGGCATCCTATCATTTAGTGTGTAGAGAATCCTTTCCATTATCATAATAGAGTCCATCCTATGGAGGACGGAGGAGATAGGGACAGTAGGGGACTTCCAATGTAGGGCAATGGCCCATAGAGCGGCCAAGCAAATTGTGTGGATAAGGCCTTCCTCAGAGGGAAGCATACCCGGGATAGATGCTCCCAGGAGGCACATAGAGGCCGTAAGATGTATTGGAGCACCTGATAGAGCCGTTGCTATAGCCGTCACCTTGGTCCAAATGTGGGACAGATTATCACAGTCCCAGAACACATGCAGAAAGGTCCCAGGCAGGGGACAGCCTCTGAAGCATAGGTCAGAGGTACCCGGAAAAATAGAATGAAGTCTAGATGGTGTATAGTACCACCTGGTAAGTATTTTATACGCTGTTTCTCTGACCGCTAGGGATTTAGACGCTTTGCGAAGGTTAGTCAGCATAGTGTCCCAGTCATCTGAGTCAAAAAGTTCGTTGCAGTCAGCCTCCCATTTATGTTTATATGGGACCTCCCCAGGAAACAGTGTATTAATTGCTGATCTGTAGAGGATAGAGATAAGCCCCTTTCCCCTGGGGGAGTCACGGCACATGTGTTCATACGTGGTAGAGGGGGCTGCTGGGGAGAGGGCGAAGTGGGAAAGATAAAAGTGTCTAATTTGCAGATAACGGAAGTGTTCTCTAAGTGGGATTTGTTTATGTGTGCGTAATTGGTCAAATGAAGCAAAAGAGTTGCCCATCTGTAAGTCCGCCAATGTGACCATGGAGTTAGAAATCCACCAAGAGAATCCCTCAGAGTTTTTAAAGGCCAAAGTAAATAAGGGCTCTCCTACAAAGGAGGCGCCTCGGGGAGCGTGGGACACCAGGCCTAGTTTATGTTTGTATCTGTACCATAGGGTAAGGGAGTGAGCAACTAGGGTGTTAAGAGACATAATTTCATGGGCCACTTTAGAAGGGGACCAAAGTAGACTAGAGAGCCTGTACGGAGCGATGGCATGTGATTCAAATTCTACCCAGGGTACATTAGAGTCAGGGATGTTCCATTGTGCTATCTGGGAGAAGCGAGCCGCAAGGAAATAGAGCCAAAGATTTGGCAGGCCTAGCCCCCCAAGTGTTTGTGGGATGAACACAACGTGTCTGGAGAATCTCGGCCGTTTGTTCTGCCAGATAAATTTGTGGATATCTTGTTGTAGCCTATCTATAAAAGCTTTAGGGATCATGAATGGAAGGGCTCTAAATAAAAATAGGAGTTTAGGTAGGAGGGTCATTTTGATCGCCGTGACTCTCCCGAGGAACGATATGTGGTAGGTGCTCCACAGCTTAAGCAGGCTATGGAGACGGGACACACATGCCGGATAATTCGCAGCAAAAATGGAGGACCAATGTGGTGTGATATAGATGCCTAAATATGGTATTTTGTCAGTAGACCATTGCAGGGGGAAGGAGCCCTGGAGAGTCCCACACTGAGCCGGGGGAATATTGATTGGTAGTGCTGTGGATTTGGACATGTTAACTGTGAGCCCAGAGATGGATGCGAATCGGGACAACAGGGTGAATAGATTGGGCAGGGAAATTTGGGGTTGGGTTAGAAATAACATGACATCATCTGCATACATACAGAGATGAGATGTGGTGGAAGCCATGGGGTATCCGGATATATCGGGGTGTTGTTTAATTGCGGTGGCAAGGGGCTCCAGGGCCAGGGCGAATAATAGAGGCGAAAGTGGACATCCCTGCCGGGTGCCCCTGCCCAGTGTGAAAAACTCTGAGCTGCAACCTGGAATTTTGATTCTAGTTTGAGGGTGATGGTAAAGGGCCTGGACCCCCAACAAAAACTCATCCCGAAAACCAAGCCTTTGAAGCACAGCAAATAAATAAGGCCATAAAACGCTGTCGAACGCCTTATTAATATCCAAGCTAAGAAGGAGGACGTGTTTCTTACATATATTAGCGTCTTGGAGAACATCAAGTGTCAAACGAATATTGTCTGTGATGAGTCTATTGGGTATGAAACCCGATTGGTCAGGAGAGGTTAGTGTTTCAATGATAGCGGCTAGTCTGTCAGCTAGGGCTCGACTAAAAATTTTAAGGTCATTATTAATGACCGAAATCGGCCTATAGTTTTGGGGGAGGGAGTGGTCCTTGAGAGGTTTGGGTATGAGAGACATGTTGGCTAGGGTCATTTCCGAGGGGAACTGTTCCCCCGCAAGTATTTTGTTGAACATGCTAGTGAGACGTGGGAGTAGTATAGGGGCATAATTTTTATAGTAGCTAGCAGTGAAACCATCTGGGCCTGGGGCTACAGAGCGTTTCAGGGATTTGACAACGCCCAGCAGTTCTTCTTCTGTGAAGGGGGCGTTAAGGGAGTCAACTTGTACATCGGACAAAGTGGGAAGGGGAAGTGAGGACAGCCAGTCCCAGGAGGGTGGAGAAGGACCCGATGGAGGGCTAGAAAGGAGCTTGGAGTAAAACTCCTCAAATACGTCAAGGACTTCTTTAGGGTGAGAGACTATTCTGCCTGAGGAGTTACGGATCTTGTACACATGAGGTGGACGTAGTGTATGATTTAATTTGCGCGCAAACATAGCAGATGCTGTGTTGCTGTGAAGGAGAAAGTTTGCTTTGGACCACCTCAATGCTTTTTCGGTCTTAGCTGATAACAGAGTATCCAGGTCTAGTCTCTTTTGCGCCACCAGTCGTGCGTTGGTACTCGACGGGTTGCCTATTTGGGCCTTATGCAGGCGGTCCAGTTCTGTGGTCAGCTTGTAAATTTGCTGCCATCTTTCTTTATTCTTACGTGATGCAATGCTAATAAGGTGACCTCGTAATACTGCCTTATGGGCCATCCATAGAGTGCTAGGGGAGATGTCCGGGGTGGCATTAATCGTGAAGTATTCCTGAATAGCGTTGGATACTTCCTGTCGTATGATTGGGTCAGTTAAAAGGGAGTCATTAAGTCTCCATGTATAGGGCGTATCAGATAGACCTAAGAGGGTTGTTGAAAAGGAGACCATATTATGGTCGGACCAGGGGCAGAGATGGATCATCGACTGCGTGGAGTTGGCCAGAATGATGGGTGTGCAGAAAATGTAGTCCAATCTGGCAAAGGAGTTGTGGGGGTGTGAGTAAAAGGTGAAGTCCTTTGCACCTGTGTTGTGTGCTCTCCAAGCATCGGATAACTGGAGAGTTTGCAGGTTTCTAGTCAGGGATTTAGGAAATGCTAGGTTCAGTCGGGAGGAGGTGCTTCTGTCTAACTGTGGGTGTGCCACTAGATTGAAATCTCCCCCAACAAACATATGAGTCGAGGAATACTTCTCAAGTGTCCTAAAGAAGGTCGAGAAAAAGGTGGCCTGTGCAACATTAGGGGCGTAAACGTTAGCGATCGTGAGTTCACGTCCCGCCACTAGTCCCTTAATAATAAGGAACCTACTCTCAGGATCCTTATAGACCTGCTGAATTTCCATGGGGAATGAATTGTGAAGGAAGATGGCTACCCCCCTACTTTTAGAGTCGTGTAGAGTGTAAAAGGCTTGCTTATAT
Source organism: Rana muscosa (assembly GCA_029206835.1). Taxonomy (NCBI): domain Eukaryota; kingdom Metazoa; phylum Chordata; class Amphibia; order Anura; family Ranidae; genus Rana; species Rana muscosa. Next base: position 1,044,369,567 of record CM055122.1, read on the forward strand.
GAGCCATGAAAGAAAATTGGGTGTCTGTCAGTAGCAAAATGGGTTTCTTGTAATAACAGGATTTGCGCCCCTAGCTTTTTATAGGTCGTGAAGGCTTTTTTCCGCTTGTGAGGGGAGTTGAAGCCCTGGACGTTATGTGTAATGCATGTAATCACCATTTGTGCATGAGGAGTGTCATGGGCTCACCTGGGGGGTCTAGGGACCCTGAGATAACCGTGTCAATATCATCCGTCACTGGGGGGTCGTCAGTCTGGGAGAGCTGAGGGTAGTAAACCGCTTCAAGTACATAGTAATAGAAAATACTTCTAAAGTGCTCCAACATCCTATATAGAAAAAACAAAAAAAGTGATAGAGCATAAAAAGCATCTAAACATAGTGCCAGCAATGCAAACATATGCTGGGCAAACAATGGGTCAGGTTGCAAGTAGCAAAAACCTGAAACATTGAGGTAAACCTTGTAAGGGGCAAAAGCACCCTTAACTCCCCGAGTCATATCCAGAGCTCCAAAGGAGGTCGGGATATGAGAGGAGTGGGGCAGCACGGCATCGACATCAACCGAACTAGCCTGCAACAAATTAGAGAAGAAAAAAAAAGGGATGTGCATGCCAGCGTGTGTTGGCTTGATCTAATATCTCATCAAAAGAACTGGGAACTAACATCTTTGAGTAAAAAAGAGTGCTAAAGTCCCGGGAGCAACGTCCTGTGTCAAAATTTAAGGATCCTTTCCCCAGCCCCTTTTAAAAAAAAAAAAAAAAAAGGAGAAAAACAATAAAAAAATAAAAAAGGAAAACAGGGCACATGGGGTATTAGACTGGACGTGGGCCCAGAGAGATTAAGAGTTGAAGATGTACGGATCAATCCGGCTGGGCTGAGTGTCAGCATACTGAGATCAATTGAAGTGAAGTGAAATATGGATCCATCAGAAAAACAGCAGTTCCAAAAAAGAGCCCAGTAGAGGGCGCCTAGATGCCAAAAGTGTAATAAGTGTTCAGAAGATATGCAGCAGGAAGAATTCACAAAAGTGACAGGATTCTTTAGCGTTGAAAGACATTATGGCTTGCATCTTGTCCGTGACGTCTGCGATCTCTTCTAGAAGAGGGAGTATTCCAAACGGGTTTTGGTCTAGGAGTAGAGGGTTGACGAGGAAGGGCATCAGCTTCCAAGAGACCCAATTTGACCAGTATCTCTTGGCCTTCCACTAAAGTTATAGCAGTGTAAGTTGTACCATTATGGGGAATGGTAAGCTTGAAGGGGAAACCCCATCTATAGCGAATGTGCGCCTTAGCCAGCACAGTGGTGACCTCCTTCATATCGCGGCGTCTATCCAGGGTAGCTGGAGAGATGTCCGGGTAGATTTGAACAGGGGAGCCGTCTAAGGAGATGGAATTGGAGTTGCGGGCGGCCCTAAGGATCTCTTCTTTTATAAGAAAGTCTTTCAGACATAGGACAATGTCCCTAGGGGGTTTATCAGGGGGGGGCTTGGGGCGTAAAGCCCTATGAATGCGGTCGCATTTGAACGCTTCTACCTCACGGTCAGGCAGGAGGGAGTTAAACAGCTTATGTATGGCAGGAATAAGATCCGTGGTGGTCTCAGGGATCCCCCTAATGCGTAGATTGTGCCTTCGATTTCGATTGTCGAGGTCTTCTACTTGGGTTTGTAGCTGAATGACCGTGGCATTGAGGGATTCAAACTCTCTGGAGAGATCATTATGGGCAATATTGAGCTCATCGTGCATAGTCTCTAAGCGATCTGTGCGGATGCCCAGGGCTGAGATCTCTTGCGTCAGTGTATTAGTGCTCTTGTGCAGCTCCGTTTGGAATTTAGTGGCAATCTTGCTATAGATGGACTCTAAGCTCCTGTCCAGGTCCGCTTTGGTCAGGGGGGGGGAGTACTCACTTTCATGTGCAGCTTCCAGAGCAGAAGTAACGGTGTCCTGCGAATCTTGTGAGGCCTGCAGTGAGGGAGAAGCAGGGCCGTCGGCGCCATCTTGGGACATGATGTAGCGTACCTGGTTCCTCAGCAGATATGTGGTCAGGGACCTCTGAGCGGTCTTGTTTCCCTTTTTCTGCTTTGCAGGCATGCACAACGCGGTCCGGGGGTGATAAAGAGTATTTGTGTCGAAAATCGTGCACTTCTGGCCCCGGGAAGCAGGCTAAATGGTTGGAGTAGTGCGGAGCTACTCAGTCATGCGGCCGGTCCCGTGGATGTCGCGCATGCGCCCCCTCGGCTATAATTCTTTTATAGAGAAGTGCCAGAAAGGAGCTAGCATATTTATATATATTCTGTACACTGTACTTAGATGCAATCGAGTTGCCTAAAACACAGTTACTGTACCTCTATGAAATGTAGAACATACCTCTGACAAAGTTCCATGCACTTAAACAAAGAATAAACGTGTTTTAGAAAGAATATTATACACTATAATAGATTAAAATATGTTTTTGCATATTGTACAAGATTCCAATATCTTTAGGGTGTCTTGAGATAGAGAACATTATGACCATTGGGCTTATTCACTAAAGGAGTTTAGAATCATCACACAATAATTTGTGTAAATGAACACTCTAATTATCTATTGAAGTGAAAAACAAATTCCTGTTCATTGTATATACCCAATTGTCGTCAGAGTCTTCGAGTCCTCGAGTGTGACAGTGATAACCCTAATGCACCAAGGCCTGAGGTGTGCCTTGGCCTAGCTGGTCAGTATGCCTGAAAAGTGGGCATACCCTGAATGTAAGAATAAGAATAAGGAAAATAGAATGAGTATGCATGAATCTGGGGGAACGGGTGGGTGGGAGCCCAGAAATGACGGCAACCCAGACCCGACAGGGGAGGAGGCTTAAGTAGCCCTCTCAGTCTCCTCCCACAAATACAGGCTGGCCTGCGGCCAGCCTTACCACTTGTCGTCAGAGTCTTCGAGTCCTCGAGTGTGACAGTGATAACCCTAATGCACCAAGGCCTGAGGTGTGCCTTGGCCTAGCTGGTCAGTATGCCTGAAAAGTGGGCAAAAAGAGACAACTGTAGGTGAAGAAGGGAAGGTAACGAACAGAGAAGTAGCACGCACCCGGACGGCAACAGTATCTGAACCCGGTCCCGTGCAAGAATGGAATAAGCCTGATGCCTGGCACAATCCAAACATGAGAATATTGACAAAAATTGACGACTGGCAGGAGTTGTAGGACTGGATACCTGGAGGATGGGTTGCCGGAGTAGGCGGAAAAGGCCAAGCGCTACGGCAATGAGCATCGTCAAGCATGGGAGAAACATGCCAGACACAGAACACTGGTCCCACCTGACTCAATCGGATCGTGCCACCGCCTGTGACCTGACAAGCGACTGAATCCTGAACCGAGAAAGGAAGGTCAGACTCCATCCCGGGCAAGAAGTCTCATGGCATGATGCAGACATGCCTAGACAAAAGATCAGAGCCGCTAGCGGAACCCCAAACCCACCCCTGTGGCCGACAATGGGCCGTGGCTCAGCACACACCCCGAGAAAGACTGTGAAACCCTAGGTGGTAACCAGGGCCTCAGCAACAGAACGTCGATTTTAGTAAAATGAAGACTGCTTCCTACCCAAGGGTGAACCCAGTGATGAATGACATCCGCACCAATCAACTAGCCCTGGCAACAGGCAGGACTGATGGAAGCGAGTGCAAGCAATGTTTGATGAAGGCGAAGATGCCAGCGCAGCCCAACCTGAGAACACAAACCAGAGAAATGACAGACAACCAGACATGAGAACAACAACGAGCCTACCTAAGAAGAGAACATGCAGAAGTGACAAGACCACCGCGCGTACATGAACCTGATGACGGATGACCCCCCCCCACCTTGTGTGAGTGGCGAGTGAGCCCGAGTAACCTGTAGCGCAGAGACAGGCAATTAACTGAACACTCAGGGCTGGTGTACCCACGGACCGTGGTGGGTGATCGTATAGGTGTAAGAATGAACGTGCATCGTATGACGTATGGTATACGGGCGAGAAGATTGTGGTCAACAATCATTAAAAACGAAACCTCAGCCCGTATGGATCTGTAGACGTGACAGATCCGGAAATGTGTGCCCTAACTAACCCAGGTACAAACATGGACGAAGATAACATGATACATAGTAACCAACAAAGAAGAGAACAGCTACCGGAGTATGCCGTGACTGGACCACAACACCCCTCTGGAACGCTAAGACTGAAACGTTGCAACGGAAATGCTGAGACTGAATGCTGAGGCGGAAATGCTACGACAGAAATCTAGGGGCAGAAATGCAAGGACAGAAATCCTGGGGCAGCAAACGTAACGACAGAAATCCTGGGGCAGCAAAATGCAACGACAGAAATCCTGGGGCAGCAAAACGCAACGACAGAAATCCTGGGGCAGCAAAACGCAACAACAGAAATCCTGGGGCAGCAAAACGCAGCCAGAAATCCTGGGGCAGCAAAACGCAGCCAGAAATCCTATGAGCTATGAGTAAGCATCATACCCTGATGTGAAACGCGTTAGCCTTGCCCTGCATGAAGTGACAAGACCACCGCGCGTACATGAAACCTGATGACCCCACCCTTGTGTGCGTGGCGAGTGAGCCAGAGTAACCTGCAGAGACAGGTGATTACACTGAACACTCAGGGCTGGTGTACCCACGGACCGTGGTGGGTGATCGTATAGGTGTAATGAATGAAGGTGCATCGTATGACGTATGGTATACGGGCGAGAAGATTGTGGTCAACAATCATTTAACAAACGAAACCTCAGCCCTTATGGATCTGTAGACGTGACAGATCCCAAAATGTGAGCCCTAACTAACCCAGGTACAAACATGGACGAAGATACAAAGATACATGGTAACCAAGGAAGATAAGAACAGCTACCGGAGTATGCCGTGACTGAACCACAACGCCCCTCTGAAAAGCTAAAACCGAAACGTAACAATGGAAATGCTGAGACTGAACGCTTAGGCGGAAGCGATACGACAGAAATTTTGGGGCAGAAACGCAAGGACAGAAATGCGGAGACCGAAACGTTTGAGGCAGAAATGTGAAGACGGAAAATGCTGAGACTGCAACGCTGAGACAGAAACGCAATACCAGAAACCTGGGGCAGAACGCTGAGCAGAACGCCATGACAGAAAAACCGGGGCAGATACGCTACGACGGAAATGCTGAGACTGGACGCAACGACAGAAATCCTGGGGCAGCAAAACGCAATGACAGAAATCCTGGGGCAGCAAAACGCAACGACAGAAATCCTGGGGCAGCAAAATGCAACGACAGAAATCCTGGGGCAGCAAAATGCAACGACAGAAATCCTGGGGCAGCAAAACGCAACGACAGAAATCCTGGGGCAGCAAACGCAACGACAGAAATCCTGGGGCAGCAAAACGCAATGACAGAAATCCTGGGGCAGCAAAACGCAACGACAGAAATCCTGGGGCAGCAAAAATGCAACGACAGAAATCCTGGGGCAGCAAAACGCAACGACAGAAATCCTGGGGCAGCAAAACGCAACGACAGAAATGCAATGACAGAAATGCTGAGGCAGAAACGCAATGACAGAAATGCTGAGGCAGAAACGCAATGACAGAAACGCAATGACAGAAACGCTGAGGCAGAAACACAATGACAGAAATGATGAGGCAGAAACGCAATGACAGAAATGCTGGGGCAGAAACGCAAGGACAGAAATGCTGGGGCAGAAACCCAACAACAGAAATGCTGGGGCAGAAACCCAATGACAGAAATGCTGGGGCAGAAACCCAATGACAGAAATGCTGGGGCAGAAACGCAATGACAGAAATGCTGGGGGCAGAAAACGCAATGACGGAAATGCTGGGGGCAGAAAACGCAATGACGGAAATGCTGGGGGCAGAAAACGCAATGACAGAAATGCTGGGGGCAGAAACGCAATGACAGAAATGCTGGGGGCAGAAACGCAATGACAGAAATGCTGGGGGCAGAAACGCAATGACAGAAATGCTGGGGGCAGAAACGCAATGACAGAAATGCTGGGGGCAGAAAACGCAATGACAGAAATGCTGGGGGCAGAAACGCAATGACAGAAATGCTGGGGGCAGAAACGCAATGACAGAAATGCTGGGGGCAGAAACGCAATGACAGAAATGCTGGGGCAAAATGAAACGACAGAAATGCTGGGGTGGAAATGAAATAACAGAAATACTGGGGAAGAAAAAAAACTGGGGCAAAACGCAACCCCCCCCATGATACCCCACGTGAGTACCGGGAGGTGAGCAGGCGAGTGAGTGCCCCCCCCCCATGGAGCCAGGGTGAGAACCAGGAGGCGGGCAGGTGTCCCCTCCATGATGCACGGGGTGGGTTCCAGGGAGGTGAACTCGACACCAGCATGGCCGGCCCCCTCCTCATGAAACCAGCATGGACAGCCCCCCCATGACACCAGCATGGACGGCCCCCCCCTCCTGACACCAGCATGGACGGCCCCCGCCCTCCTGACACCAGCATGGATGGCCCCCACCCTCCTGACACCAGCATGGACGGCCCCCCCCTCCTGACACCAGCATGGACGCCCCCCCCCCTGACACCAGCATGGACGCCCCCCCTCCTGACACCAGCATGGACGCCCCCCCCTCCTGACACCCGCATGGACGCCCCCCCTCCTGACACCCGCATGGACGCCCCCCCCTCCTGACACCAGCATGGACGCCCCCCCCCTCCTGACACCAGCATGGACGCCCCCCCCCCTTCTGACACCAGCATAGACGCCCCCCCCCCCCCTCCTGACACCAGTATGGACGCCCCCCCTCCTGACACCAGCATGGACGCCCCCCCTCCCTCTTGATACTTCGAGCCCCGGGAGATGTGACAGGTGGACAGCCTCCCACCCCCATGCTGCCAACATGAGCCTGGGACAAGTCAGCTAGAGCCCCATGAAGACAGGGAGAAGGAGGGCGGCCCTGCAAGGACACCAGCCGCCAAGCCACCGCGCTGAACATAGAAACTCTTCTGACATGCATGGAAAAACTGGCTTATGCCAAGAATACTAAGTGGCAAGGTGGTAACACCTGACGGTGGGGGACAGCGGACTGCTGGGAGTGCTGTGCAATCCATGGCGGCTGGCTAAGCAGGGCCCGAGGACTAAAAAAGGCCCCCCCCAGGCTAAACTGAGGCGGTGGATGCCCGGGAGGTTAGCAGGCGGGTGAGCGCCCCCCCGCAGCCGGCGTGAGAACTGGGAGGCATGCGGGCATCCCCTCCATGCCTGACATGAGATCCAGGGAGGTGAACTGGCGGTGAGTGCCCCCCCCCAGATGGAGCGGCGTGAGAAACGGGCGGTGAGTGGCTCCCCCTACCCCTGCTGCTCAGCGTGAGGACCGGGATAGCAGGCAGCCCCCCCCCGATACCCGGCGTGAGCACTGGGAGAGGAACCGCCACGAGACTCCATCGGTCGATCAGCCGTAACCGGAAGTGACGGCAGGAGGAGGGGCTGGCTGCAGCCCAGAAATGACGGCAACCCAGACCCGACAGGGGAGGAGGCTTAAGTAGCCCTCTCAGTCTCCTCCCACAAATACAGGCTGGCCTGCGGCCAGCCTTACCACTTATCTGCAGATGAAGTAGTGTAAGTAAACAGGAGTGAATATTCAAACAATTTATTGTGTGAAGATTCTCAACTCCTCTAGTAAATCAGGTTTTGTTCTTGTGTATATATTCATCACAGCCTTTCACTGGGCAGACCAGTACTCTGCTGCTTCTTCTTCCCCGAGCTCTTATGCAGTTGACAACATAGGGAATGTGATCACTTATAAAAAAGGAAAAAAAATGTATTTATAATGTTTTTTTATATTTATACACAAATATTTTGCCTTTTATTTCAATTTCAAACTGAATGGGTTGTTTTACAAGGTGATCGTTTACAATCACTTTAATGTTACTGAGTTGGAATTTAGATCTACTTTAAGAGAGATAAGATCTGGCTGTAAAGCACCCTGCCTTTCATTAAACAGTATATGCATGCTTTCAAGATTAAAAAATTTAAGCTTTTTTATATTGCTGGAACATTTCCTAATGTCCAACTGCCATGAAATGCTTTTGATTAACTTACCAGGTGCGCCTTGCTGAGAAAAGTGACAGGCATCTGGATCATTACCAGTAAAGAAACATCTAGGGTGAACTAGGGTGACCAAGACAAACCTCTAGATGCAAACAGGACCTAAGAAATGAATTATGATGACACTTTACAGTTACAGTTGCGGTCTTTGGACTGTCCCATTTACATGCCTCTTTTATACTTGTTTGGATACTGATCAGCTTTAAGACCCCTTTCACACTGGGGCGGTTTGCAGGTGCTATTGGTGCTAAAAATAGCGCCTGCAAACCGGCCTGAAACAGCGGCTGCTGTTTCTCCAGTGTGAAAGCCCCGAGGGCTTTCACACTGGAGCGGTGCGCTAGCAGGACGGAAAAAAAAGTCCTGCTAGCCGCATCTTTGGAGCAGTGAAGGAGCGGTGTGTTTACCTCTCCTCCACCGCTCCTGCCCATTGAAAGCAATGGGGCACCGCGGCTATACCACCGGCAAAGTACCTCTTCAGAGGCGCTTTCCGGTGATTTTTAACCCATTTTTGGCCCGCTAGTGGCCGAATAGTCCCGTGAAATTAGCGGTAAAGCGCTGCTAAAAATAGCGGCACTTTACTGCCGACGCCGCTCCCGCCCCAGTGTGAAAGGGGCCTTACAGTTGTTTCTTTTCATAGTAAGAATATAAATAGTTTAAGTTTACATTAGGTACAGTACATATATGGGTAATCAGGAACATTGATGTATATTTACACTATCATTTATTTGAAGCAGAATTTGCACAATTAAAGGATAAGTTCACCTTTGTACACTTTTTTTTTTTCTAAATTCCAGCTCCCCTATGCTCCCAATATAGCATTTATGTACTTTTTTTGCAAAAATATCAAAGCTTTCCATTAAATCTACAGTCACTTACTTTTCTTGTCCTAATCCATGTTTCCAGACGTTTCCATTTGTAATGTCTTTCTTCCTAATCAGACTTTAGGTCATCACACAGGAAGGAGTTGACCTCATTAGCACACACCCTGTATCATCCACCCACTAATTCCCAGGTGCACGTTTTTTAAATGAAATGCAATCAATCAGTGATCACCCTTCTCACTAAATACACAATATATAAATAGATTGCATAAACTATGGCCATGTTTATACACCTAAAATTACTAGTTGCGCTTTCAGTGCCATTAATTGTTAACGACACACCAAATACAGAAGCAAACGCACATTTTGCCATGTGAAATAACGAGGGGCTAATTCTGCAAATTTTCACACAGTAAAAAACCCACAACCCACAAAAGGCCAAAATGTCCCATTAACCACATGTAGTGCAGCCCATTGAAATCAACAGGCTTCCCTATGCGTGTCACAGGAAAAACGAGACACAAAATGTGCACTCCCACTATGCTAGATGTGATAGCGGCCTGAAATTGAAATTGGTGCAGTAACACAAGAACAATGTGGCTCCATTCACATCTGTGTGTTTCCTTGCATTTTAGAAATGCATTGCATCAAAAATCGCAGCAAATAACACACCAAGCTCCACCCTAAAAAAAGGTTATGAAGCTTCTTTGGGGAAATTGCTATGTGATGAGTAAAAATGCTCCAAAACGCCTCTTCCCCTTGCTAAACAAAAACAAAAAACGCATATGTGGAATGCGAGTTCCCACTATGCAGAGATGTGAATGGGGCTTGACAGCTGAGTGTTTCTGTCCACTCCCTCCTATGTACTTGTATAAAAATGGCCATACACTATCTGATTGTGTTTTTAGTGAGAAGGGTGATCACTGATTGATTGTGTATCATTTAAAAAAGTGCACCTGGGAATGGGTGGGTGGATGGTATAGGGTGTGTGCTAATGAGGTCAGCTGGTCAACTCCTTCCTGTGTCATGACCTAAAGTCTGATCAGGAAGAAAGACATTACTAATAGAAACGTCTAGAAACATGGATTAGGACAAGAAAAGTAAGTGACTGTAGATTCAATGGAAATTTTTGATATTTTTGCATAAAAAGTATGTGAATGCTATATTGGTGCACAGGGGAGCTGGAATTTAGAAGAAAAAAAAGTGTACAAAGGTGAACCTATCCTTTTAGTTTTAGCGCCACAAGGAACACCAAACTGCAATGAAACTAAATAATATAAAAAAAAAATCTTTAGGCTCTTGGGCACATTTTTTTTTTCTGTATATCCCCTATATCATAGTATAGTGCCACATACATGCAAAAGTGGTGACATCCTCTGTCTTACAAGACTCCACAAGACACTTTGAATTCTCTAAAAGTAACTTCAGTGAATGAAACAGCTTATGTCACCATCAGTCACATCAGTTATTTTACTTAACAGTCATAACCAGTTCTGCGACGAGGACTGTCAATTTCTAACATTTATATATGTGCTGCAAATACAAAAACAAGGACACTTTTCTAGAGAGTAAAAAATCCTGCTTTATTGGTAACTCGTTTACCAGCACCATGTATTATGATCACATTACAATTAAGTTTTTCCAGCGATTAGATTATGGCTCCTGATTTAATAGTTCATACTCAGTTTTGTATCATGCTATTATGTATTAGTCCTTGAACTCTGTCAAAACAAATCAATGTGATTATAATCTTGGTAATTTAAACAGATGCACTCATAGAATGCATTCAACTTGAATTTGGCTAGGAAAATAGATATGGCATGCCATTCTGTGTTTCGGTATTTATTCATTGTAAATTGATTTCTTGTTAACCATTTGCCTACTTGCCACTTTTACCCCCTTCCTACCTAGGCCAATTTTCAGCTTTAAGGGCTGACACACTTTGAATGGTAATTGCTACACTGTGCCCATATGAAATTGTTATCATTTTTCAATTAGAGCTTTCTTTTGGTGGTATTTAATCACCACTGGGTTTTTTATTTTTTGCTAAATAAATGAAAAAAGACAGAAAATGCAAAAAATATATGTTTTTCATAGTTTGTTATACAATTTTGCAAACAGGTAATTTTTCTCCTTCACTGATGTGCGATGATGAGGTGGCACTGGTAGGCATCACTGATAGGCATCACGGAAGGGCACTGATAGTTGGCACTGATAGGAGGCACTGATGGGCACAGATGAGACAGAACTGATGGACACTGATAGGTGGCACTGATGGACACTAATAGGCAGCACTGATGGGAACTGATAGGTGGCACTGGTAAGCACTGGTAGGCAGCACTGATGGGTACTGATATGCAGCACATATAGGTGACAATTATGAGGAGGCACTAATGAGTACTGATATGCAGCACAGATAGGTGACAATTATGAGGAGGCACTGATGGGCACTGATTGACAGCACTGGTGGGCAGTGTTTGGACTGTACTGATCATCAGGACACTGATTATCAGTACCCACTCTTCTCTCCTCACACTGTCAGCATGAGGAAAGGAATATCGATAACAGGCTTGTGTTCACATCGTAATCAGCTGTCCTCCTAAAGGACACAGCAATCACAGAGCACACCACCCATGTGCCGCAGCGAGCGCATGATCAGGGGCGGACATCATATGATGCCCTCCCGGCATTGTGTGACTGCGCTGTAGCCGTCATTTAACTTAGTGGGGTCGGAAAGTGGTTAATTAGATCATTTTTGCGATGTAGTAATTAAAACTAATATACCTCCTTTTGACACATTACATTTTTGATCGTTTAAATTCCATTCCACCTAAAATTATATTTTAGTTAAAAGTGGACCTGATAAGCCGTGTCAGTCTTTTGTTTCTTGCTTGAATACTGAAAAAAGCAAGATCTGTGTCATCATATGATCTTTATAACAATTTATCTCAACAAGCTATTAATAACAAATGATTGTGTGATTATTACATAGATAAAGTATACTCTTCAGTAATTTTACAAGTCTTCATGAATAGATTCTTGTTGTCACAATGTACAGGGACTGTGTAATATTTCATAAAAGCTGTACTTTGTTTCTTTAAAAAGCAGTCCTTGAGTCATTGACTTGGCACAGACTAAGGCTCTGTTTCCACTACTGCAAGTTGATGTGTGACTTGACACATGTGAAGTCGCATGACAAGTCAAACCCCATGTATTTCAATGGTCCCCGTTCTAATTGGTGCGACTCAAGTCGAAGCGACTCCAAAAAAGATTCTTGCACTACTTTGTTCCGACTTTGGTGCGACTTGTTCTCACATGGTTTTCACTGATCGCGTGATATTGCATAAAAAATCGCATTTGCTGTAAATCATGCGACTTTGGGGTCGCACTAGTGGAAACAGAGCCTAATATGATGTTATCTGTCTGCAGCAGGCAGGATAAAGCATTTTCTCAGTTTCCTCACCCCAGTTATCAGACGGCAACACTAAGGATGTGTCAATTTGGCTGGGCTTGATATAACTAGGGTTTAGTGAATAATGTTTGAAATTTAGTGAACCCAAACTTAGTGGCGAATTCCATTGAAGTCTATGGTAGGAGGAGGGGAGAAGAATCCTGTTGATAAATTGTGGCAATTTTTAAGGACTAATAGGCAAATGACTGTCTAAAAACATGAAAAGTGGGGCACTGCCATGGTGGGTAGGTATCAATGCAAAATTAAAATAAATACTTCAGATAACATACTTGGGTGATGCTTTAACGTTGTATGTGAGTTAACCACTTAAGCCCCGGACCATTTGGTAGCTAAAGGACCAGAGGTGAATTCAGAATTTTGCACTGCGCTGCTTTAACTGTAAATTGTGCGGACATGCAATGTTGTACCCAAACGAAATTTGCGTCCTTTTCTTCCCACAAATAGAGCTTTCTTTTAATGGTATTTGATTGCCTCTGCGATTTTTATTTTTTGCGATATAAACGGAAAAAGACCGAAAATTTTGAAAAAAAATGATATTTTCTACTTTTTGTTATAAGAAAAATCGAATAAACTCAATTGTAGTCATACATTTAGGCCAAAATGTATTCAGCCACATGTTTTTAGTAAAAAAAATGTCAATAAGCGTATATTTATTGGTTTGCGCAAAAGTTATAGAGTTTACAAACTAGGGTACATTTTCTGAAATTTACACAGCTTTAAATTTATGACTGCCTATCTCATTTCTTGAGGTGCTAAAATGACAGGGCAGTACAAAACCCCCCCAAATGACCCCATTTTGGAAAGTAGACACCCCAAGGAAATTGCTGAGAGGCATGTTGAGCCCATTGAATTTTTTATTTTTTTGTCCCAAGTGATTGAATAATGACTAAAAAAAAAAAAAAAAAAAATTACAAAAAGTTGTCACTAAATGATATATTGCTCACACATGCCATGGTTATATGTGGAATTTCACCCCAAAATACATTTTGCTGCTTCTCCTGAGTACGGGGATACCACATGTGTGGGACTTTTTGGGAGCCTAGCCGCGTACGGGACCCCGGAAACCAAGCACCGCCTTCAGGATTTCTAAGGGCGCAAATTTTTGATTTCACTCCTCACTACCTATCACAGTTTCGAAGGCCATAAAATGCCAAAATAGCACAAAACCCCCCCAAATGACCCCATTTTAGAAAGTAGACACCCCAAGGAAATTGCTGAGAGGCCTGTTGAGCCCATTGAATATATTTTTTTTTGTCCCAAGTGATTGAATAATGACAAAAAAAAAAAAAATTACAAAAAGTTGTCACTAAATGATATATTGCTCACACATGCCATGGTTATATGTGGAATTGCACCCCAAAATAAATTTTTCTGCTTCTCCTGAGTACGGGGATACCACATGTGTGGGACTTTTTAGGAGCCTAGCCGCGTACGGGACCCCGAAAACCAAGCACCGCCTTCAGGATTTCTAGGCACAAATTTTTGATTTCACTCCTCACTACCTATCACAGTTTCGAAGGCCATAAAATGCCAAAATCGCACAAAACCCCCCCAAATGACCCCATTTTGGAATATAGACACCCCAAGCTATTTGCTGAGAGGAATAGTGAGTATTTTACAGCTCTCATTTGTTTTTGAAAATGAAGAAAGAAAATATATATATATTTATTTATTTTTTCAATTTTCAAAACTTTGTGACAAAAAGCGAGATCTGCAAAATACTCACAATACCTCTCAGCAAATAGCTTGGGGTGTCTACTTTCCAAAATGGGGTCATTTGGGGGGGGTTTTGTGCTATCTGGGCATTCCATGGCCTCCGAAACTGTGATAGGCAGTGAGAAGTGAAATCAAAAATTTACACCCTTAGAAAGCCTGAAGGCATTTTTTTTTTGCAAGAAAATTATGTTGAACCCCCAAACATTGTATATATTTTTAAAGCAAAGGCCCTACAGATTAAAATGGTGGGTGTTGCATTTTTTTTTCTACACAGTATTTGCGCAGCGATTTTTCAAACGCATTTTTTGGGTTAGAAAATACACTTTTTTTAATTTTAATGCACTAAAACACACTATATTGCCCAAATGTTTGATGAAATAAAAAAGATGATCTTAGGCCGAGTACATAGATACCAAACACGACATGCTTTAAAATTTCGCACAAACGCGCATTGGCGACAAACTACATACATTTTTAAAAGCCTTTAAAAGCCTTTACAGGTTACCCCAGTAGATTTACAGAGGAGGTCTACTGCTAAAATGATTCCCTTCGATCTGACCTTCGTGGTGATACCTCACATGCATGGTGCAATTGCTGTTTACATATGACGCCAGACCGACGCTTGCGTTCGCCATTGGGCAAGAGCAGGGCAGGACAGGGGTGCTTTTTTTTTTTCTTTTTTTTTTATTATTAATTTTTCTTTTTTATTTTATTTTTAAATTGTTCCTTCCAAGTATTTTTTTTTTATCATTTTTATTGTTATCTCAGGGAATGTAAATATCCCCTATGATAGCAATAGGTAGTGACAGGCACTCTTTTTTTGAAAAAACTGGGGTCTTCTAGACCCTAGATTTTTCTTCTGCCCTCAAAGCATCTGACCACACCAAGATCGGTGTGATAAAATGCTTTCCCAATTTCCCAATGGTGCTTTTTATATCCGGGGGGGCATTCCCTCCCACTGCTTGTAAAAGCAGTCCAGAGGCTAATTAGCCTCTAGGATTGCTTTTACATGAAAGCCGGCCGCAGGCTGAAAAGAATGATACCAAGATGATACCTAAACCCACAGGCATCATTCTGGTATAAACATTCAAAGTCCAGCAACATACCAGTACGTTGCTGGTCCTTGTTGGACATGTATTGTAATCTTTTTATTTCATGCAGCCAGTTGGCTGAACGAAAAAAGAGATTGATCGGTGGGTATGCCCACCATTAGAATACCGCCCTTCATCCACCAACTTCCAATGATGGGCATACACGCACCATTTATATATACCGAAGCATGGGGGAATCCTCCCGCAAAAAAGTTATGCCGCACACACATGGTCGGACTTTTCCACGGGCAAGCCTCCGTCGGAATTTCGACCGTATGTACGCGGCATTAGAAGCAAAATCGCTCCTCCGCCCCTGCTGCCCCAATGCTTCGGCATATTTGCTTTTTTTTTTTAACTGTGGTGGTGAAATCACCTCCTACAGCACTGGAGTCGCAGGGATCAGGCCTGTCTCTGCGAACGCTGCAGTTATGTGTGTTTTTGTTTTGTAAGTGACAGTGATCGATCGATACTGCACTTGGGTGGCCTGGGCTGGACGGAGGGGCAAAACGCAGGTGCCAGCAGGTATCTGGGCTGATCCCACTAACACTGCGTTTTTGGGAACCCTAAACTGCTGGGGACGCTAGTATAGATCTGATCAGATCAGATATTGATCTGATCAGATACTATACCAATAAGGGGGGTGTATGCTTCACGCGTGGGTGTTAGCGTTACTGGCACTAACCTGACGCTGCCTGGGGTGTGACGCAGACCCTCTCTGATGCTAAAACCTAATTGATATCACCCGCCGGGCGATCAGGGGGTTAAACCTTTATTGGGTTATATACACGGCGGGTGCCCTGACACTATAAAAAGCAAACTAACTAACCAGCGTCACCCGTAACACTTATATGGTGATCACTGGTGAAAGGGTTAACTAGGGGCAATCAGGGGGTTAAAACCTTTATTAGATAATATATGGGGGTACCTGACGCTATAAAAACCTGCGGCGAACCTAAAAAAAATTACCAGCTACCGATCTGCATCACCGACACTAAGACAGCGTTTAGAAAAACGATTGCTTAGCGACAGTGGTGATGGGGGTGAAAGGGTTACCTGGGGGGGCGATCAAGGGGGTTAAACCTTTATTAGATAATATATTGGGGTACCTGACGCTATAAAAACCTGCGGCGAACCTAAAAAAAATTACCGGCTACCGATCTGCATCACAGACACTAAGACAGCGTTTAGAAAAACGATCGCTTAGTGACAGTGGTGATAGGGGGTGAAAGGGTTACCTGGGGGGCGATCAAGGGGGTTAAACCTTTATTAGATAATATATTGGGGTACCTGACGCTATAAAAACCTGCGGCGAACCTAAAAAAAATTACTGGCTGCCGATCGGCATCACTGACGCTAAGACAGCGATCAGAAAAATGATCGCTAAGCGACAGTGGTGATAGGCGGTGAAAGGGTTATCTGGGGGGTGATCAGGGGGTTAAACCTTTATTAGGGGGGGTTAGGGGGCTACACTGGACCTAAGACTAAACTTTGGTGACACTTTTACAGTCACAAATGTCACTGATTGCAGTGATCACTAAATAAATGGTCACTGCAATCAGTGACACTGTGACTGGGGGCTGGGGGGGTGATCTGGGGGGTGATCTGGGGTGTCTGGGGGGGCCTGGGGGGGCGATTTATGTCCCTATGTGTCCTGGTGTCAGTGTAGTGTTGTGTTCACTGACCTGATGTCTTCTCTTGTACGGCGCTCGGTATATGTGAGCGCCGCACCAGAGATGACATCACTTCCTCCTGCTCCCTCTGTCTGACACAGACAGAGGGGGCATTTCCATTCGCCGGGAGCGATCGCGAGGGGGTGGCCAGAAACGAATGGCTGCCCCCTCATCCCAGAACGCTCCCGGACACTTATCCACCGCTCACTGTACAGAAGGGGGGTCCGATTGGACCCCCCAACTATACAAAGGCAATCACGTACACTCTACGTGATTGTGCCTGTCGGTGCCATTCTGCCGACGTATATATACAGTGAGCGGTCGTTAAGTGGTTAAGAAACAAAACTTGAAGTTGGTAGAAGATAGTTTGCTGAGGCTGCCCCTGTGCTCCCTGGTGCAAAATTGTCCTCCCAATAACCAATTTGTATTGGATTCTCATTAAGATTTAACCACTTAGGGGCCGAGCCTCTTTCTGAGATTTGGTGTTTACAAGTTAAAAACATTTTTTTTGCTAGAAAATTACTTAGAACCCCGAAACATTATATATTTTTTTCTAACACCCTAGAGAATAAAATGGCAATTGTTGCAATACTTTTTGTCACACCGTATTTGCGCAGCGGTCTTACAAGCGCACTTTTTTTGGAAAAAAATAACTTTTTAGAATTTAAAAATAAGACAACAGTAAAGTTAGCCAAATTTTTTTCATATTGTGAAAGTGTTAATGTGAAATGTTACGCTGAGTAAATTGATACCCAACATGTCACGCTTCAAAGATGCGCCCGCTTGTGGAATGGAGACAAACTTTTACCCTTAAAAATCTCCATAGGCGATGTTTAAAAAATTCTACAGGTTGCATGTTTTGAGTTACAGAGGAGGTCTAGGGCTAGAATTATTGCTCTCGCTCTAACAATTGCGGCGATATCTCACATGTGTGGTTTAAACACCATTTTCCTATGCGGGTGCTGCTCACGTATGCGTTCGCTTCTGCACGCGAGCTCGTCTGGACTGGGCTCTTTAAAAAAAAAATTACTTTATTTTTTTTTATTTTGACACTGTTTTAAAAAAAAAAAACATTTGGGTCACTTTTATTCCTATTACAAGGAATGTAAACATCCCTTGTAATAGAAAAAAGCATGACAGGACCTCTTAAATATGAGATCTGGTGTCAAAAAGACCTCAGATCTCATATTTAGACTAAAATGCAATAAAAAAATATATACTTTTTTAATGTAATTTAAAAAAAAAAATGTCCCATTAAGAGCATTGGGCGGAAGTGACGTTTTTCAATGATATGGAGATGGGTGGGGGCCATCTTCCCCTCACTCGTCTCCATACCCAGGCAGGGACAGGACCAGATTGCCTCCGCCGCTGCAGACGGCTCAGATTCAGTTCCTCAAATCTTTTCTCATAGCTGAGGTTCTCCATGCCTCTTATCAGTTTGGTTGCCCTTCTCTGCACTTTCTCCAGTTCCCCAATATCCTTTTTTAGAACTGGTGCCCAAAACTGAACTGCGTATTCCAGATGAGGTCTTACTAATGATTTGAACAGGGGCAAAATTATATCTCTCTCTCTGGGGTCCATACCTCTCTTAATAAAAGAAAGGACTTTGCTTGCTTTGGAAACTGCAGCTTGTCATTGCATGCTATTATTGAGCTTATGTAAAGAAAAGGTAGGGACAGACTGGGCTCCAGTTATTGCTACAGTTATTGCCATCCCCCACAAAAGATTTCTCACGTATTTTCACCAGATGACCATTTGTTGTCTGCATATTGTCAGGATTGCCTGTTTGTTGCAAATTAATGGTTGGATAACCCCTGTATTGTCAGAGAGAAACCACCATTCAGTGACAGTGCTGCTGATTTCCTATAAATTGCACAATCGGCAGTTGTAGGTGCATCTTTCTAAGGCACATGTTTTAAATTACAGTGATTGATTTACCTGTGGTGAATGTTTATTAAAAGTCACATTCATTGCTTTATAAATGCACTGTGAATCTAAACAAACTAGTCTGAGAATTGTCTGACAGGTAGCAACATCAAATGCTTTTATGTCAAACAATAATACATAAATAACATTCTATTAAGAGCAGAAAATCCCAGAAGAATCCCAGATTATCATAAAGGAAAGAGCGTGATGGTTTTGCAGCACATGGACGCTTATGCACAACAGCAAGGTTGCTAGTATTGCTGTTTGTGCAAATGACAAAGCCTGCTGCAAGTTTCCTTCTTATCTGCAAATTAGGTGTGTATATTAAAATTACATGAAATGCAGGACAAAAGTTAAGAATAACATTGTAAAATATTCTAGCCGTATAGAAATGTTAGCTCTGATAGTTACTTAGAGCGAGACTTTTAGCTTTATAAGCTGTGTTTAGGCAAAACATATCAATATGGATTCTAATGAGTTCATTTTTTTAAATCAAATTGTCTTATTCTATAGGTAGAAATGCTGACAAGGAGATTAGAAATAAGCTTAAAGTACATTACCATGCCTTTGAAAAAAAAAAAAAAAAGAAAAAAAAGCTGATGGGTAAGCAAAGGCAGAGAGGTTACTGGGAAAGTGCAGAAACAGCATTTGCAACTCATATCTTATCCATTCCACTGTAATAGTAAAACTGCAGTGACAAGAAATATCTGTCACCGTAACATTATCTATATATTCAATATTTAACTGTGTCAGCTTTATGAAATAATAACATATAAAAGAGTATACTTACTGTACACAGGAAAATGTCCTTTAAATAATATACCCTCTATGTGTTAAAATGGTTCTGTTACTTACTGTATTTATTGGCGTATAACACTCTTAAAATGCTACTTTTAAAATTTAATTTGATTCGTTTAATAAAAGTTACGGTATATCATTTTCTAATTAACTTTGGCTGCTGATTATAGTTTTTTAACCACTTCAGTATTAGCAAGTAGTATCCCTTCTTTACCAGACCATTTTTCAATTTTCAGTGCTGTGATATTGAGACTGACAATTACTCCATCACGCAACACTGTATCCAAATGAATTTTATATATTTTTTGAGACCCATAGAGCTTCCTCTGTCAATACAAACAATTTCCATGACTAGTGCCTGCACATCTATCTTCATTTTTTTTAATGAAAGAGCAGAAAATGTACAAAAAGTACAAGAAAAGTTTACAACCCATGCAGGGGGGAGCACATGTGTAAAAAACAAAACTCAAAACACTGAAGTTGTACAATTAAATCATACAATTGTAGCGGGAATCTCCTTTAAGGATCCAGGACTACGATACCCAGAACCCCGTTCAGCACCCAAGGTGCATTGCCAACCGCAGAGACTCATGGGGTGGGCTATAAAGGTGAAGCGGAGGCGGAGCTCGGCCTCTTTGGCCGCCCTTCTAGCAAGAGGATCCCCTGTGCGGACTTGCTGCTGGTGCGAGGCCTGAAGCCTGGGCCTTGCGCACTTCCAAAGAGCCTTCCACTCCACTGTGGAGCCTGTGTAGCACCTGATCTCCATTTGTTTCTCACTGACATCAGGAGGACCGAACACCCGGCTATCGCAGACCCTGTGTGCGGATACACAGCGGTGGAAGTTACGGACGGGGACTAAGTCCGGTGTGGTGAGAGAGCACTTGCTCAAAGTTATAGCCAAGTACTTTGTTTAGGCCTACTGACTGCCTTGGCCCTTAGTGCTATATCAACTATCCTAGCAGGAGACTATTTCCAGAACTGAGTTTGATAGTCTCCTGGGAGTTGTTACTTTGCTGAGACACTGTCCCGTTGGATTACAATTGTTGTTCCTGATGTGCACCACCGTTTTCCTTGCATGCGAAGATTCTTCACCCTAAGACTGTACCTTACTTTAAGTCAGGCCTGACTGAGTAGCGTAGAACATTATTTGGCGCCATATTGCTCACGGGGAGGATAGCTGCAGCGTGGTGTGCTAGTATATTTTATACAGTATTGCTAAGTGTCACTAATATTGCAGGGCTCTGCATAAGTTATGTACTGTACTTCTACCTAACTTTTATACAAAAGTAAAGTTGCTATAGTTAAGTACTCTGGTATCAGTGTCAATTACTGTACTTTATTACTGTTTTCTTCTATTGTGGGGCTGAGTCATAGATGATCGCAGAGACATTACCAGTCTATCATTCCCTAGACTAACTGTGCCAGGGGAGGGTCAAGTAGATTACCAGGGGTTGGCAGTGCTGTGTACAGGGCCCGAAACAATATCAGCGGCTCTCTTAAGTTGGGGGTATCGCTACACGATCATATAGTGCATGGCTCAAGCATAAGTTGTAAAGAATATTAATAAGGGTACCTTGCCCATCGGGAGGATTTTCTGAGGACCAACTTTAAGGGAGAAAATTCAATACCTTTTAGGCATCAGCTGATGTGGTTATAGAAGGATTATCCAGCTAGCATGTCTAAAATTTTTGAAATTTATTTGGACAACCCTTATTTGTCTTGTTTAGCTACTGTTCTCCCACTGTCCAAAATGTAATGATGTCAGTGGGGAGTAGTGGAAGAGATGACTTGCCTTTTCCACTTTTTTGGTTTTTCTGAACATAGAGTGTCTCAAAGACCTATATACCAGGAAAGTTGCAAGGGTCTAAAAAGATAGGGGAACACTTATGCCGTGTACACACGATCGGTTTTACCGATGAAAACAGTCCGATGGACTTTTCTCATCAGACAAACCGATCGTGTATGGGCCCCATCGGTTTTTTTTCAATCGGTGAGAAAAAATAGAACGTTTTAAATTTATCCGATGGGAAAAAAAACGATAGCAAAATCCAATCATCTGTGTGGAACTCCATCGGACAAAAAACCCACGCATGCTCAGAATCATGTCGACGCATGCTCAGAAGCATTGAACTTAATTTTTCTTGGCTTGTCGGAGTGTTTTACTTCACCGCATTTGGGGCGGTCGGATTTTTGACTGATGGTGTGTAGGCAAGACTGGTGGAAGTCAGCTTCATTGGATTTCCGATGGAAAAATCTATCGGATTAGAATCCATAGGAAATCCGATCGTGTGTACAGGGCTTTAGGAAACTTTTAAACATTAACGATGGGGCATACACAGCACACTGCAGCAATTTGTGAATATCAAAACATTTTTGAAGATTGCAAACAAGGTTTAAAAGAATTTAGGCATCTGAGACATTTCTTTCAAGAAGCTATAAAAGTTATAAAGAATCATCAGTCACAGGGAAAAAGCCATACAGAGTGCCATCAGTAGCAAAGCCACTACAGAACACCACTAATAAAAGTTAGGGGTTAAGCCACACAGAACATCAGTCATGGAATTTTTTCATCGGATATTCCGAACATATGTATGCCCCATCTGACTTTTTACGGAGTTAGAAAGAGAACATGTTCTCTTTTTTCCCGAAGAAAATTCTGTTCGTCTGTATGGAACTCCGACGGAGAAAAAAAACACGCATGCTCAGAATCAAGTCGTTGCATGCTCGGAAGCATTGAACTTAATTTTTCTTGGCTCATCGTAGTGTTGTACGTCACCGCGTTCTTGATGGTCGAAATTTGGTGTGACAGTGTGTATGCAAGACAGCTTGAATGGAATTCCGCCGGAAAATTCGTCGGAGTTTATCCCGACGGAAAATCCGACCGTGTGTACGCGGCAAAACAGTCTCTCAAAATATAATTTGTTGCAAGGGGATCTTTTCCAAATCATTATAAGTCACAGGGTAAAAGCCACACAGAACATCTTCAGTCACAAGGTAAAAGACACACAGGACATCATCAGTCAGAGGGGTTAAGTCTCACAGAACACCATCAGTCACAAAGGGAAAAACATACAGAACACCAGCATTCATGGGGGAAAGTTTCACAGAACAGTCTCATCAGTCCCAGGGTAAAGACATACAGAATGATAGGATAGGAGCCACATGGAATGCCATCCGCCACATAAGAAAACCACTTAGCATGCCATCGGTCAAATGAGGGAATTCTGCAAGGAACACAGTCACAGTGGGAAATTTCCAAGGAACACTGTCAGCCATGGGGGAAGTCACAGACATACACACTGGAGTTTTTTTTAGAAGCCTTAAAACAGTCTGAACTCCTAGTGTGTTGAAGCACCTAAAGGAAGGATTGGACTAATGCCTAGGTATTTATTACTATATAAAGGCCACAGGTTGGGAGCTGGGACAGTTTAGAGTTAGGGACCACTGAGTGGTTATAGGCCCAAATTGTAGTGTGGTTTTATTTGAAAATATTCACCGCAAAAACTTCTGTATTAACCAAATTATTGAAACTGTTTAACTTAGGATGCTGAATTGAGGGAAAAGGAAAGTTTGTATTCTTCAATGTACCAAACTACCCATGTGCACATTTCCTTTAGTTATAAATTGATCTGAGTGGCTGCCATTTTTGCATTTTTTTATCCAATACGAAGAATACTGTCAGCTACACAGAAAAATCACAAAGAAAGCTGCAAAACTACAAAAAAGAGGGAAATGCTGCATACAAATTATTGTCACACTAATAGCACACTAATATTACTATTAGTAGTTCTAATCCTTACAGTCAAAGACAAACCATAACAACAGTGTTGGTCAGACATTATATCATGGTGTTCAAGCAAGGTCAATAAATAGGTCAGTCTGAAGCCCTGTACACACGATCGGATAACCTATGGATTTTCGTCCGATGGATTTGTCCATCGGAAATCCGATGAAACTGTTTTTCATCAGTCTTGGCCACACACCATCAGTCTAAAAACCGACGGCAAGAAAACGACGGCACGTTCAAAACGTACAACGCGCTATAAAAGGGCCGAACAAATCTAATGGCGCCACCCCTTGGGCTGCTTTTGCTGATTTCGTGTTACCGCGTGTTAGTAAAAGTTTGGTGAGAGCCCATTCGCGCTTTTCAGTCTCCGTGCTTTGCAGATCGTTTCCTGTTGTTCAGTTTGTGCTTGTGGGTTTGTATTTGTGATTCAGTGCGTGCAGTCAGGTCGTTACTGCCTTGCAGTGCCTTCTTGGCCGTTCGTTTACTGTTTTTCAGATCGTTCTTCTCAGGCCTTGCTGTTCCACGGTGCGTTCTGTTTGAGTGCCTTCTGACCAGCCGACCGGTTTAAAACAATGTTTGAAGTGCGTTCTC
This sequence comes from Rana muscosa, assembly GCA_029206835.1. Classification (NCBI taxonomy): domain Eukaryota; kingdom Metazoa; phylum Chordata; class Amphibia; order Anura; family Ranidae; genus Rana; species Rana muscosa. The sequence continues at coordinate 1,044,393,508 of CM055122.1, forward strand.
GTTCTCGAGCTTGTGCTGGCTTTGGGCTTGGTGTTGCAGTTAACACTGTAACCCGAGTTCAGTCTGTGAACAGGGTGAGGAGGAGTTCATGGACTAAGAATTGGTTTCTCCAGCGGGACCAATTCTCTCATATGCCTCTGCTGCGGGAAATCCATGAGAATAACCCTGATGATTTCAGGAATTATCTCAGGATGACGGACCCCGTATTTCACCATCTTTTGGATTTGCTGTCCCCCTATATAACGAGGCAGGACACTGTGATGCGCCAGGCCATCACTGCCGAGCAGAGGCTTATTGCCACGTTGAGATACCTGGCGACTGGGAGAAGCTTGCAGGACCTCAAGTTCTCAACAGGCATCTCCCCCCAGGCTCTCGGGATCATTATCCCTGAGACGTGTTCGGCCATCATTCAGGTCCTGCAGAAGGACTATATGAAGGTAATTATGCTCCTTTAATCTCACATTATCTGTTTTTATTCTTTTTTTTTTCCTCCTAACACAAATATGCCTGTTTGTAATATCCTGGTAATGTCCCCATTTTCCCCATGCCTTTTTTTACCTGTAAATCCCTTTTTGGGCCCTACATGCCTATTTCCCTTCACTAACCTCTCCAGCATGCTATCGTGGGCGCAAACCCAGCTAGCCTTCTATTTTCCTTTTCATTTTTGGGTGGTCATTGCCCTCGTAGTTTGACAACCCTCCCTCCCCCCCTAAAGATGTTAAAAAATTAGTAGTTCTCAATCAAGCTCAGCAGAGTGGTAGAGCCTTTTTTGGGATCCCCCACAATCACCTTAGGCCCCCCCCTTAGATTATTTTAGAATGTCCACTCAGCGGGGGTGAGGCATCTGCTAAGTGGGCCTTTGTTTATTGGTAGGAAAAACTCCCTTAAATAATAATGATACTCAACAATGTTTTTGTGTGTAATCTGCTTGCACTGTAACCATAAACCGTACTAATGTCTTCTTTTTGTTTGACTCCACAGTTCCCTAGCACACCACAGGAATGGCTGACTGTGGCCTCCCAATTTGCCCAGCGGTGGGATTTCCCCAACTGCGGAGGGGCAATTGATGGGAAGCACGTCCACATAGTGCCGCCACCCTGTTCGGGGTCATACTATTTCAACTATAAAGGTTTTAATAGCATAGTGTTAATGGCGGTGGTGTCGGCACGGTACGAGTTCCCGTATGTGGACGTGGGGAAGAACGGCCGGATGTCCGATGGCGGATCATTCGCGGAGACGGAGTTCGCTCACCGTCTGCAGGCTGGGGGTCTTGCACTGCCTCCAGATGCAGAGAACGTTGAAGGGCTCCCATTCGTTTTCATTGCGGATGAGGCTTTTGGACTAGGACCACACCTGATGCGGCCGTTTCCCCAACGCACACTCACCCCGGAGAGGAGGGTTTTTAATTACCGGCTGGCCAGAGCCCGGAGAGTTGTGGAGAATGCCTTTGGGATAATGGCCAGCCGGTTCCGTCTGTTCCAGACAGCGATACATTTGGCGGATTATAAACTGAACCACATCGTCTACTGCTGCTGCATCTTGCACAATTTTCTACGCAAATTTGAAAACAATTATGTATCATCGTTTGGGCCTGAGGCCGGTCCATCTGAACTGATTAATCTGACCGGCCTCAGCACTGCCCGTACTGGCTTGGCCCCCCAAAGTGCCCTGAAGTACGCCAGAAATACGTAGAGTACTTCACGGGTAAGGGGGCCATCGCAATGCCAGACCACATCTGACCAAGTATTTAACCTTTTAAAAATAAAAAAATCATGGAATTCCTACAAACTTGTGTTGTCATTCTTGTATTTTGGGTTTATGTGTCTCCCAGGTTCTAGTAGTGCTAAGTGTAATTGTCCTTAGTAAATAGCCTCAAAACTCAGAGCGAAAAACACGGTTTTTGCATCTTCAGAACTGCTCTTGAGCATAGAAAGAACAAGGCACACCTTTTTTAGACTTCCCAAATGTTTTTATTGTTTGCACCACATTTTTTTGGGGTTTTTAGAAATACTAGCCTTTTATTTTTCTGTGCGGCTTTTTTTGCAGAAACATGCATGGGTCGTAAGCCATTTTTTTTAGTCTGAAAAAGTAATAAAATAACACTGTGAAAAATACCAACTGGAGATGGGGTGATGGTACCCCTGATCCATCCCAAATGTTAACAAACACACTTTCTTTTGGGGCTCAAATGGGTATCTTCAACAAGATCCCATGGCTAGGGTAAACATGTGCTATCTGCCATCATGGGGGATCAATGGTCGTGCTTTGGGGATGTAAACCCTTCCTCTCACCTACTTGAGGAGGGAGGAAGAGGTTGCACCCCCAAAACAGGGACATAGATATCCTGTGACGGCAGATAGCACATGTTGAGTCTTCAGTGTGTGCATCTTCACATTTGGGATGTTGGAAATCCCTGAGATAATTTCAGACGCATAACAAAACACACAAAAAGGGGGGGGGGGTTCACACTATTCGCCCCAAAATATCTATCATGTTTTTATATTTTTGCTCAATCACAATCATTCTCTTTCTCATAATGTCCATTTCGCTACTGCATTCCATGATTTCCTGAATGATTATTTTGGCGCTGGCACTCGAGAATGGCGGATTTGGACTTCCTGACACACCCCCACGTTCAGTCCCTAAAACAAAAAAAAAGTTTTTACACTAGGCAGGCCTACATCTGTATTTACCTTGAAGTTGTGGTGACAGACACTGACCTGTTGTGCTGATAAGCTCCACCTCTCCTTCCTCCACCTCCCCTTCCTCCACCTCCGCTTCCTGAACCTGCTGATCTTGGTCTGCTTTGGGAGCTTCGGGGAGTTTCTGTGGTGTTGGGTTACTCGTCTCCTGAGCATGGTGTCCTCCCAGTCTCCTCTCCCCTATGGGAATTTACAACAAAATGTATACTTTAGCACACAGACTTTTTTAAGGCCTGAAAAGGGATCCTCAATGTTTTGAAGTGGGGTACAATTGATATTTGGCCCTGAGTTCCAACATGTACATATGTGATCTTGCAAACTCAACAAAGCAACATGTTATTTTGGAGGACATTCACAAATACACTTGGATAACCACCAAGGTATCCACTGGACCACCTGTGTGTGACACCGTTAATAAATTTGGTCATGTGGCCCAGAGTACAGTATCTTGATCAAGAACAAAAAAAAGTACACAACTGCTGGAGTGTCATCTCCTTTACCCAGAATACAGTTTAGCCTTTCAGTCACATTCTAAATTTCCTTACAACACATCATCTAGCCAACAATGTGTAGATAAACATTGTTGAAGTAAAATGAGGCATGCCCACATGTAGTTTACGTGGATATGTGCCAAACATGTTTGGGGGAAGAGCAGAAAGTTATTGGTCAAAACATTTAGCAAATAAGTGGACTCTCCACTTAACCTAAAAGATGAGATTTCAAAATGTGAACCCAGTCAAGCCAAGCACATGTTGCAAAACATGGAAGAATACATATTACAATGTGAAAGAACACAGTAAAATATACTTACTTTTTTCTATGCTTTTTATAAGCTTCTTATACTGCTCCGGCTCCCTGATCTTGAGGTCTGACCACCTTTTACGGAGTTGTTCCTTGGATCTCCTGACCCCATATTTTTTATAAAGACTCTTCGCCACTTTGTCCATAATTTGTGACTTCCGGAGATTAGGGGTGTCTTATGGGCCATGCTTGCCGTCGTAATCCTTCCTCCGCAGAATGTCCACCATCTCCGCCATCTCAGGAAAAGACATATTAGTCGCCTTGTATCTTTTTTTACAGGATCGGGACGTTTCCGCCTCCGGCCTTTCCTCGTCGGTAATTTCAACTAAAGAAGCCACCTGTGTCTGCGACATGTCGCCGTCTCACGCTGTGCGCCGATCGTTAAGGGGCGGGGAAATGCAGAAAAAGTCCGTCATGGGCGGACGACGAGGGCGGAGTTACACGCATGCGCAGGGTATAAAAAGGGGAAATAAGTTATTTGGGATGCGCGGAGTAAGGACGACCGGAAGTGAACCCACAAAGTGAACTAAGGTAAGAAGGGAACTCGGGCCTGCAGTGGCATATTAATGGGTCATGATTGTAAAGGGCAATATTGTGATAAGTTGAGGAGAATCAATTGTGATTCTTTTTTTTTTTGTACTTGCTGATCCTAATAGATGCATAAACTAAGAGAGCCGGAGGTGATGCTTGTTTTTATTGAAAAGTATAAGGAACAGCGCAACCTTTGGGAGCTCAAACACCCTGCGTATCACAAAAGTGATGTACGACGGGCAACTATTACCAAATTAGCCGAGGATATGAAGCCATGGATCCCAGATGCAGACTACACTATGATCAATAATAAAATCAACAACCTGCGCAATTCTTATAAAAAAAAAATTCAAAGAAGTGCGCCAGTCCAAGAGATCAGGAGCAGCAGCCGACGATGTAGTAAAGCCCAAGCTGTGGTACTACAGACATCTTCAATTTCTGGATGACCAGATCGAGGCCAGGGAATCTATTTCCAGCCTTCCCTCAACCCTTCCTTCCACCCTTCCCTCCAGCGTTCCTTCCACCCTTCCCTCCACCCCTGCAGAGGCAGAGGAGGAGCCTCCTGAGCTCGAAGAGCCAGATCTTCGCATCTTCAGCCAGGTATAGTATTTTTGATGCTAATTATTGTCCACTAAGTAATATTGAGTTGAACTGTTTTGATTAGCCATAAATGATCCCACCCCCCCCCCCAAAATAAACCAGTAATAAGATCAAAATTGTGTGTGATTGATTCCTCAAATAATATAAATTTACATTTTATTTTATAAACAGGATGAGGCAAGCCAGGAGGAAGAGGGTCAGGAATGTGACAGGCAGGAGGAGGCAGGGCCCAGTGGGACTCAGCAGGTCCCCAGGCCTAGTGGCAGCACCGTCTCCCAAGTGGCTCCCCTCCACGTCAGACCGCCAAAACAACGGCGGATGACACAAGTGGAGGAGGAGTCACTAAAGATGATTCAGGAGGCTGCTGCCATTATGAGGGCCCCCCTCAACCCTACGGAGGGGTTTAGCACCTATCTCTCAGATAAGCTGCTGAGAATGGAGGCGGGACAACGGGCCCTCTGTGAGCATCTCATCTACACGGCCGTACACATGGGGGCGAGGGGACAGCTGACTGAGGCCACCCATATTTCACATCAGCCCAATCCCTCTCCTCCTTCTTCTCCTCCTCCTGCCACATCACCACCCACAGTGGCCCAGCCTGCAAGGGTGCGTGGACGGGGCCGTGGAGAGAACGCTGCAGAGAGGCGCGGAAGGAAGGCTACAAGGAAGAGCAGGAGGTGATTCCCTGGCCTCGAGCTGCTCATCCAGAAATTGAAGGTTGATGGAGTACCACAGCTTGGGATGATGTATGTCTTTGGCTGCTGCTCCTGATTTCATGCTGTTGTTGATTTTATTATTGATCATAGTCAGGTCTGCATTTGGGATCTAATGACTTTATATTCTCTGCTAATTTGGGAATAGTTGCCCTTCGGTTTTTGATTTGTTTTTTTCCGAAATAAAGGGAAATTTGATTTCAGCCAACCTACATGCCTGATGTGTTTTTTTGAGAAGTAGCAATAAGATTGCATAAATACAATGTGCAATTAAGAACAAGGGACACCAACCTCCATGATTTTTCAAAAATTTAATATTATGTTGTTCTGAGAAATTGACACACCAAAAAATGCACAACAAATTTTAAGAGTCAAAAAAAAAAAGGTGTAATTTGTGAGGTCGGCCTTGAAGAATTTTACTAATTATTCCTAAGATCACTAGAAAAAAGAAAGACATACATTTGTCAGAGAAAGTTCTGCTGCCAAAATGACATTTTAAAGACCGTTCGAAAGCAAAAAAACATGCGCTGCATTAAACGAAGCAATAACTTGCAGAATGACGAATGTGCTCTCTCCATTAGGAACGCTAGTTTTACAAGAACGAGCGCTCCCGTCTCCTAATTAAGTCTGAGCATGCGTGGGTTTTTTAACCGATGGACTTGCCCATAGATGATCGGAAATTCCCATCGGTATTTTATCCATCGGAAAATTTTAAAACAAGTTCTATTTTTTCCATCCGATGGAAAAAAGACCGATGGGTACCATACACGATCGGTTGGTCTGATGAAAACCATCCATCGGACGGTTTTCATCAGTTAAACCGATCATGTGTACGGGGCTTGAGTCTTTCGATGTAAATCAGCCAGCTGAGTCATCCCCATGAGCCCGCTAAGGACTACAGTGAGCAACCAGAGTGTTCAAACTTTTAAAAAAGTCCTTGTCTAATCAAGACACATATTGACACCCAACAGAGTAGGTGTACATTTGTCCCTGTCCACTCAAAAGAGCAGCCCACCTAAAGTGAAAAACAGAGTGGGTTCTCTAGATATCTCTAGATAGTGATCTAGATAATACATCAGGAGCATTTGGAACAGCAGCAGATGGCAGGTTGAAGAAGCAGACAAAGACCATTGGAACAGATGTAACAGTTTAGTCTCCACATAGTCTACCTCATAACCAACCCCCCACATCCTGATATTATCGCGATGGTACCTACTGTACTAATGTATAGAGTACTAATAGACAGATAATCTGATTTCCACTATAAGGTTGCTCAAAATGAAGTAAGCATGTGTTTCATTGTGTTGTTTTTTTTTTCTTCTAGCCACTTGTCTTATTTATTAAAAATCCCCTAAAATATAATTTTTTAATGGGAAAGGGATAACCTAGGATTTTTTTTTAGTTTAATTCGTTTATATTGAGAAAAGGGTGGTACATCTTTATACTATACAGCCAATCGCCTCCCGTAACATCGTTAGGCGTTAACATACATACAAATCACAAACCTCCACAATCCTGTGTAGGGATGTTTCATCGCGGAGTGGAAGAGAATGGCTTCTTCCTCATAAAAGTCAACGGTCAAAGCGTAACCCCTTAACAATATAACATTATAGGATAGAGGAAGAACAGAGAAATAAAGAACACAGGGGGGTAAAAGATATGAAAGGTGTGGAAAGAAAAGAGGGAGGGGTGGGGATTGGGGGACCCGCCTCAGTCCAAACACATCCGAACAAATATAGTATCTGATATAGTTAGTACAATGTACAAAGCGCCGTTATACCGGTTGAGACATAATTTCCGCATATGCGGCGGTATATTTAAAAGCAATCCAGCAGGACCATATCTTTTTTGCGAGGTCAGATTTACCCCTGAGGGAGAGGGTCATGTCCTCCATGTGATAGATTTCATCTACTTTCACCAGCCAAAGGCGTAGTGAAGGGATGTTTTTTTTCTTCCAAAAGCGTGGAATAAGAGCCTTTGCAGCGTTAAGAAGGTGTGGCGTTATTGATCTTTTATATGGTCCTACTGGCCCGCCTGTACAGTGGAACAAAACAACCCAAGGATCATTAGGGATCTCCCATCCCTGGATCTCTCCGATCCAGTGAAGTACAGCTAACCAGAATGGGCGTATGCGCGGGCATAGCCACCAGATATGGGCATGAGTCGCCCTCTCCCCGCAGTCCCTCCAGCACAAGGAGGACATGTGAGAAAAGGTCTTGTGTAAAATTATGGGTGAGTAATGCCATCTCGTAAGGAGCTTGTAATTCACCTCTGCCATATGCGAAGCTCCAGAGGAGATGTGGGCTAGTGATAGGATGTCGCTCTTTTGGGAGCTGGTTAAGTCTTTTTGTAGGTCTAGCTCCCAGTTATGGATAAATGAAGGGTCTTTGGTGGAGGATAGATCCACTAGAATACGGTAAAAGTAGGAAGTAGGTTTCTCCACCGGCCGGTCCTCGGAGAATGCTAATTCCAGAGGGGTCAGCTCAGTAAATGATCTCAGGGGCTTCGGTAGAGAATGAACAAATGCTGTTAGTTGCCGATACCTCCAATGATCCATGTTGGTTAAGAGTGTATTAGGGAGAAGTGTAGACAAGGGTAAGATGTTCCCGGAGAAAGTGACCTGGTGTAGAAGAGTCCCAATTCCTAGGTTCCAGGGGTAAACCCCCAGTGTAATGTTTCCAGGGGGAAAATAATTGTGTCCGCTCAAAGGGAGTAAGGGTGAGTTGTATTCCCGTTTGTAAGCTTTACATATATAGTCCCAAGCCATTAGAGAAGAGTGTGTCAGTGGAGATGTCGTAACCGAGAGGCTTCTAAACTTCCTCGGGATCCACATTTGTGAGGAGATATCCGAGTCACTAAGCTCTGTCTCCAGGGCTGCCCAAAGTTTAGTAGATTTGTGGTATTTCAGATCCGAGAGCCTGGTCAGGATTACTGCACGAAAATATAATCTGAAGTCTGGTAGGGCTAAACCACCCCTTCCCTTGTGCCTAACCATAAGAGATCTAGCAAGTCTGGGCCGCCTCCTGTTCCACACATATCTACCGACAATGGAGGTAAGCTTAGCAAAGAAGCCGACTGGAATGCCAAATGGAATCATCTGAAACATGAAAAGCACCCTGGGCAGTATATTCATCTTGATCACCCCTATTCTCCCCAGCCAGGAATGAGCGAGTTGTGACCATCTCTGTATGTCAGTTCTAATGGCGTTTAGCAATGGGATGTAGTTTGCTCGGAATAAGGCTGTCAGATTTGGCGTTAGCTAGATACCTAAATATTTCATTTTCTTCGGTTGCCAATTAAAGGGGAACACTTGTGAGAGGTGCAAGGCTGTATGTGTCGGGACGGATATATTCAGTATTTCAGACTTTGTCATGTTAATCTTGAAATTGGAGATGACACTATATTGGGAGAACTCCGACAAAAGGTTCGGAAGGGAAATCAGGGGTTGCTGAATATAAAATAAAATATCATCCGCATAAGCAGCATATTTATGTTCTACGGGACCTGTAACTATTCCATGTATGTTCGGGTTATGTCTCACAATAGAGAGGAATGGCTCCAAGGAAAGGGCAAATAGAATAGGAGAAAGGGGGCAGCCCTGGCGTGTGCCATTGTGTAAGATGCCATTAATGCGTAGTTGAGCCGTGGGGTTGTTGTACAGCGCCGAAATTTGAGACAAAAGGGGAGTGTTAATACCCAAATAGGCCAAAGTTGCCATTAGAAACTCCCAGTCCACCCTATCAAACGCCTTCTCAGCATCCGTGGACAGCAAAAGGGTGGGCTGGGAGGCTCCTCGTGCGTGCGCGATCAGAGAGAGGGTGCGAAGGGAGTTATCCCTCGCCTCTCTACCGGGGATAAAGCCCGTCTGGTCCCTGGATATCCACTTCGGGATCAGGGGGAGAAGTCTTTTCGCAATGGCTTTGGCATAAATTTTCGCGTCAATATTCAACAAGGAAATGGGGCGGTAGCTACCACATAAACTAGGGTCCTTTTCAGGCTTTGGGATAACTGTAATGTGGGCATGGGTAGTCTCGGGTCGGAGCTCACCACCGGTAGAGGTCACATTGGCATAGGTGGCTAAGCGAGGCATGAGTAAACCCGCATAGGCGCGGTAATACGCTACCGTGAATCCGTCCGGTCCCGGAGCCTTGCCTCCTGTCATGCTTTTTAAAGCTGAATGCAGCTCTCCGGCGGTAAGCTCACCCTCCAAGGAAGCCAAGACCTCAGGCGCTAACTTGGGGAGGTTTGCCCGCTCTAGGTACTCCTTGATAAGGTCCCTTTTCCTATCCAAGTCTGTAATAGAATGTGGTACATGATACAATTGCTGGTAAAACTCCCGAAACTCTTTGGCAATGGAGGGAGTATCGTGTATCATAATATTTGAAGGGGTTTTAATTTTTGCAATAAAGGAAGCAGATTTCCTCTGCTGCAGGGAGCGGGCTAATAATTTACTCGGTTTGTTTCCCCATTCATAGTAACCTCGGGCAACTAAACGAGCGCGTTGTTTTTGCTCTAAGTGCAGAATGGACTTCAACTCCTCTCTTTTTTCCGTTAAGGCATGGAATAAGTCTTGTGAGTGTCTGATTTTGTGGCTCTGTTCGAGGTGTTTAATTTCAGTGAGCAATTTAGTTTGCTGGAGTGTGCGTTCCCTTTTCTTTCTGGATCCTAATTCTATCAGCCTGCCACGTATGTGAGCCTTATGGGCTTCCCACAATGTACCCGGGGAAATGTCTGGGTGAGAGTTTTCTTTAGAATATAAGGAGATAGCCTCTTCTATCGCTTTTCTATCAATCTCATCTGCAATGAGTTCCTCGTTCAACTTCCAGTTGGTGGATTTGAGGGGGAGGGAGAAGACCTTGATAGTGAGTATAATGGGCATATGGTCGGAGATAGGCGAAGACTCAATGGACGACCTCACCAGTAACGGTAGGTGTCGATGATCAATAAAACAAAGGTCAATTCTAGAATAGGTTAGGTGAACCTGTGAAAAGTGGGTAAAGTCCCGTTCTCGCGGGTGCATGGTCCTCCAGGTGTCAATAAGTTGCGCTTCGTGAAGCTTCTTGCGAACATAATGCAATTGTTTATGTGGAATACTAGAGCTCCCCCTGGAAGTGTCAATGACTGGTTCCAGGGGGGTGTTGAAGTCACCTGCTAGGAGGATGCAGCCTCGTGAGAAGTCTTGTAATTTCCCGAGTGTGGAAGCAATAAAGCTTGCCTGGTTGCGATTAGGAGCATATAGGGTCGCCAGAGTGCATGGCATACCGCCCAGGGTGCCCCTCAGAAACAGAAAACGTCCCAACGGGTCACTTAACATGGAATCTAATGTAAACGCGGCTCCCCTGTGGAACCCAATGGCCACCCCCTTGGCTTTGTGTATATCCGAGAGGCTATAATACCACGTGGGGTATTGTTGTGAAAATAACTTTACCGAGGTCGTATGAGTAAGGTGGGTCTCCTGCAGGAAGATCACGTCCCCCCGCAGGCGACCCAGCTCCCTATAGAGGTCGTGTCTCTTACCGGGGGAATGTAAGCCCCGTACATTAAATGAGAGTAGGTTTACCGTAGCCATGGAGAGCTGAAGAGGGGAGCCGCGATCACATTCCTCACAGGTGTTCGGATCCGAGGCAGGAGATATCGAGTACAGGGGAGGGGTGGGGATAGAGTGGTACGAGAAAAGGTGGGAAATGAAAAAGGAAGAAAAGATGAGAAGTTAGTAACACAAAACAGACATAAGAAAGACCAAACCATCAGGCTGGTTAAAAATGCACGCATAGAACTGCCGTGCTCAAGCAGGTCGCGCATGAGGCCCAACACACCCGCCCACCCGCCCCATAAGGGGACAGGCGCGCGGAGGCGCAGGGCACCACAGCTCCCGCCAAGGAGGGGGCGGAGGGGCCCGGACATCCGGACACCGATCCCAATAGGGGTCTTAGCAGTGTCCCGAGGTCCCGGCGCCGACCCCAGCAAACATGTAAAATAACCAATATATCCTAATGAAAAATCAAAAACTCAAAGTAGTATAAGGTACAATAGAATAGAACCGAACTGCGTCATCAGGCTATAGCCCGAGAAAAGAGAACCAGGACCCCTCATTGCCTCACCCTGCATATCTACCTAGAGGCTATACGTTAGGTAGGTTTGAGCGAACTGTTCCTTTTTGAAGGTAAAACAAACAGGTGGGTGAACAGCCAAAACGGGGCAAACCATTCCCATCCGGGAATGTGGACATGGTTGAGAGGGCACTCAGCACAGGGCTCAGCCAGTGTGTGGCGAGGAGCCCGGAACAGAGGAGCGAAGCTTGCGGTCTGCCTTCTGCCACACTGGTCCCGCGTTGCCAGTTAAAGGGGGAATGACATCCTGCCATCCAGGGAGCTCTGGGGGAGGGATGTTCATGTCCGCACAAAACTTTTCCAGATCCTCTGGGAAACGAAGCACCGCCGTTTTACCTTCCTTGTTGGCTATTAGAGCAGCAGGAAAGCCCCATCTATAGTTGATGTTTGCAGCCCTAAGGATTTCCGTAAGTGGCCGGAGGGCCCTGCGCCTCTCCAGTGTTTCCCTGGCAAGGTCCGGGTAGAGGGAGAGCATGGCACCATCAAAGTCTATTGGGGTGGCCACTCTAGCCTTTTTCATAATCAGCTCTTTTTCCGGGTAGTGGTGGACCCTGCAGATTACGTCCCGTGGGGTGTCGGTGGATAAGTTGCGAGGCCTCAAGGCCCTGTGCACTCTATCGATTTTCAGCGGGTTATCCGGCGGTAGGCCCAGGAGACTATTAAAAATGCCGCGGACGGAGGGCAGAAGGTCATCATCCCCGGTAGCCTCGGGGAGACCTCTAATTCTAATGTTATTGCGCCTGCTGCGGTTGTCCTGGTCCTCCATCTTGTATAGAGCCAGTCTGTGGGCTATGGCGAGTTGGTGGGAGGATGCCTGTAAGGCCCTAATGGCGGTCGCGTGGCGGTCTAAGCGTTGCTCAGTCTCCTCCACCCGTTCTAGTACATGGGAGAGGTCCGCGCGTACAGCGGAGACCTCCTTTTTACTAACCTTCTCTATGCTCAGTAGCAGGGAGGCCAGGTCCGTCTTAGTGGGGAGATCGCTTACCAGAGCCGCAACTCCCGAGTGTCTGGGGGAGCTCTCTTCACCCTCCGATCCGGCCAACGAGTCAGGGGAACAACGTCTGCGTTCAGGCCTGTTGCGGGAGGCGGAGCTTGTTCCCGAGTGCACGCCATGCGGCGATCGGCCCAGGCCATCCATGTCTTCCATGGCGTCCGGTTCGGATGCTAAATAGCGCTTTATCGAGCCCGCCGAGGTCCCTTTTTTGGGTGTGGGCTTGCCCAGTTTCCTCCGCATCCTTGTTCCGGGTGTTAACGATGCCGCAGTGTCGGTTCAGGTGCTTTTAGCTGGGTCGGTGCCGGAGCTCAGGAGAAGTGCGACCGCTCTACAGCATGCCGAAACCACGCCCCCCAACCTAGGATTTTTAACGTGCGATATAGTAAATTCATTCCTGGGTACATCTCTGATTACGGTATCTAGACATGCTTTAGATTCTCTTCACATTCCCCCCACCATTGCTACTGAGTACAAAAACATACTATATATCCTTTTCTGACTTGGTTTAAAAGATGAAGTGTCTAGAGATTACAGTAAGCAGAATGACAGTATCTTCTGAACAGAGGCATTTGGTCAGCACATTACATTCCATTTCTATCATCACACGCTGAGCAGCAGTTACAAGAAAAGGCATGATTTTGCAAAACATCCTTCACTGATGGTGTTTTTTGTATGTAATCACGGAGAAAATCAGTTATTGAAATGTTAGACTGAAAAGTTTTACTATTCAGTCTGCTGGGCCATAAATAAATTAACCTCCCTGGCGGTATGATTCTGTCTGGAATTATGTACCAAATGCGGTACAATTATTTTGCATGGAAATTTGGTGTTATGTATTGTAGGCCTGCAATTCTTAGTAATTACTTACTTAAACCTGACCAAACAAGAGTCTAGTAGACATCCCGGGTATGATAAAGTTTGAAACACAAAATCATAAATTATAATATAATAAATAACTATAAATAATTATAACAAATAGTAATGTAATTATAATAAAAATTATTCAATAATGTAATCAAATCAAAAACACTGAAATTTGCTCAGTTGCAGAATTGTCGCTGTCATTAGATTTAGTGTTTGATGAAGAATTTCCCCACAAATCGCTATCGCTCAATTCTGCAAGTGATTCTAATTTATTATCGCTATTTTCTAACTGGTCTAAAACCACTTTTGACATAAAGGGACACTTTTTGGTTGCTATGGACAATCTCCAGTTTCCAGACAGAAAGAACAATTTTTATAATATAAAACTGCAGGCAGGACACTGGACAGACCACTAGGGACAAAGGGGATGTGTAATTATTTGATACAGTACTGTAATCTGTAAGATTACAGTATACTGTATCTATACTGTGTGTTTCACTTTTTGAATTTGGCCCCGAACTCCGTCCCCGTGCGTCGCAACGTCGCAGGGAATGGAGCTCGGCACTCGGCAGTGTGGATCGAGTGAGGAGACAGCTCGCACACACTGCGGGAGGACATCGCAGGATCCAGGGAACAAGGTAAGTAACTTCCCTGTATCCTGCAATGCAATCCCGAGTCTGGCTCTGGGTTACCGCTCTTAGCATGGAAAACTCACCCCGAGCCAGACTCGGGATTACCGCCAAGGGGGTTAAATAAAATTTTGCAAAATAAGTAAGTTCCCTACAAAGTGTGTAATATATGTCTTTTAACTTCCCAACTTCAAATATCAAGTAATGAGCCACAATTTACATTGTTGTCAACATTTAAAAAAAATTCCAGGGACACCTTTTTTTTCTGTGTGTCCAGCAAACCATTGTAGGCATGTAATGTACTTTAATGAGGAGTGTGGCGATCATTTAAAATGTTCATGGTTCTTCAAAAGGCATATCATTAAATTATTGTACATTTAAAGTGCCATTAAACCCAAAACCAAAAATGTATTATATTTCAGCTAAGCAATCATTAGATGTAACGGCTGTATTAAAAAAAAAAAATCCGGCTTTTTTTCCCCTATGTTTTGCCCTGGTGATTTGGCCAGTAAAACACCTCCTGTATTATACAGACACCACTCTGGATTAATGAGGGCAGAGGGCAGATTTGGGCAGATTTGGGCAGATTTGGACAGCAGTATTGTCAGTCTGGGAAAGGGGAATGTTAGATGTACTAGCAGTTTTTATTACAGTAACAAATTTAAGCTGAACTCCAGCTAATAGTCTGTACCCAGATACAGCAAACTGTTTTTCTTTCCTTTTGGTTTAAAAGGTTTTACATAAATAAATAAAAACTGATTGCGAAAGGTGGAAGTGAATCCGGTAGGCTGGTTGTACCCAAGTTGATCGATTGATCAACTTGGTACATTCAGACTGCCCATTAATGGTTCAAATCTTGGCCCATTCCTGCTTAACTGGCCGAGATTCGAACCACGTATCTCTGGCCTTACTGGCCAGGTCATCAGATGAAACTACACAAAAGAAAGCCTAAAAAAGACAACAAATGCAGCCATCACATCTATGAATTGGTAAGCTGCAATATAATATATATATATATATATATATATATGTAGCGGGGTGTTCCCCTTTAATCAGAGACAGGAAATTCCAGAGAGAGGGGAGTCGGGGGGAAGGAATATAAGGAGGGGCGAGGCCTAGCTCTTTCTCTTTGGACACGGGGAGGCAGAGAGAGAGACACCTGTGCGGATCTGTGCTGCTCCAGGCCTGAAGCCTGGGGCCTGTGGAGCGAACCAAAGAGCCTTCCACCCCTTTGCGAGCCTGGGTGGCATCCAGACTCATCTCGTCGAAAGTTGTCTGGATCGGGGATCCGATCGCAGAAGCCGCTGTGGACGAGGACCGACACAGCCGGTGGAAGCTCCGGACTGAGGGAAGTGTTCCGGAGTGGTGAGCGAGCGAAAGCTCATCTTTAAACTGTTACTTTTATACTTTGTGCCTACTAGACTTCCGAGGCCTAACACCTCCGGTGAGGGAGAATTACCCCCCCCTATTGGATTACAAATACATGGTTTTAAATACTTCAAGTGCACCACCTTTACAGATCCTGTGCCGGTGAAGATTTGTGTTTCTTCAAAGACTGAGTTTCATGGTTAGGGATCAGGCCTGATCCGTTAGATAGTTATAAGTTAGTTATCACACCACAGGGTGTTTAGGTAACGGTCGCCCCACGTGGCGTTCCGTCCCCTTTCCATTGCTGGTACACACACACACAGTATTGTGATTTATAACTGCAGGGACCTGCTTATGTGTTGTGAACCAAATGTTACATGCATGTTATCCCCTTTATCTTACCACTAGCAGTAAAGTCAGTTATTATTTACAACATTGTCTATGAGTCTGAGTTATCAATCCACACACCCACATTTAAAGCATAAGTGATTGTTTAAGTGAAATTGCTGTGGGTTAACTGTGCCAGAGCGGGTAGAGCAGATTGCCGGGGGGTTGGGGAAGCTGTACTCAGGGCCCAAATCAAAACTTGCGGCTCTCTTAAGTTGAGGGTATCGCTACACGTGGGGGCTCGTAAATCCGGGATTACTGAGACAGCGGTGAGAGCCCGCCAAGACTTACCGGCATGGACCCGAAAGACATCAGAACGTGGTGTGAAGTAACTAAGACAGATCCAAGCCAGTCAGTGGTCATCAACATTCCGGGTCAGGAATGGTCGACCGAAACGGTGGAAGGGTTAATGAAGTCAGACCCAGGCACCTCACACCAGTATACGCTAGTGGAATATTCAGATGGGAAGCCAGAGGCTTGTAAATGCAAATATGCGCAGATGCCGGATAACAGATCTTATAGTCTGGCGCACGCTACTAAGAAAGAGCTATCACCAACGGGATCACCGCAAGTTGCGGCCCGTACCCCGCCAGAGAGGAAAGACGGAGCGACACCTCCGGTGACGCCTGCACCTGCCACGGCCATATCACCCGAACTAATAAAGGCGTTAGGGGATCTACTAACAAACTGTCAGAAGACAAGCACAGTGCACGTAGAGACTAGCTACCGGAGACTAAAAACATTCTCGGGGGAGCTCCCCATCCCTGCGGGAGAGGAAGATTTTGACACTTGGGTGGAACAGGCATTACAAGCAGTAGAGGCATGGGAGGTGCCTGAAGCACAGAAAAGACAACGAGTTTTAGAAAGTTTGAAAGGTGCCGCGGCAGAAGCGGTGAAGAGCTTCCGTTTTGGAAATGCAAACTGTACAGCTCAAGATTGTCTGGCCATGCTGCAGGAAGAGTTTGGACAGCTGGAGAAGGTGACAGAGATGGTCTACCAATTTGAACATACTTTCCAGCAGTCGAATGAGAAACTGTCAGAGTATGTTAGAAGGTTGAACAGGCTGTTATGCAAGATCGTCCTGAAGAAGGGAATGCTGCCCAAAGATGCAGATGAAGCACGAATGAAGCAGATCATGAGGGGAGCGCGGCGCTCAGACCCAGTCTGGCTGCACCTGAAAACCTCAGGAGGAGGAATGTCACTAACCTACTCTGATCTAATAAAAATTATTAGGGACGAAGAGGCGCTGCAGAGAGATCAGCAGGTGGCCAGGGTGAAGGTCACCCCTGTACCAGTGTTGGTCAGTTCAGTCAAGAGCCCGGAAAGAGATGCAGAAGTCGACACTTTGAAATCACAAATGTCCCAAGTGTTGGAGATGCTGACCACTTTGATGGAGAAAGATCAAAGAAGAGCAGAGAAACCAAGTCCAAGAAAGGAGTTGTTCCCGAATACCTCAGAACCAGCCTCCATTCAGGACCGAGAAGAGATGCTATGCTACAACTGCGGGGGCAGTGGCCACTTTGCCAGTAGGTGTTCCAGTCCCAAGAAGAAGAAAATGGATAATCGCCAGCCGGCGGGAAACTCCAGAGGGCCCCGGTGAGGGAGTCAACCGGGTGCCCATCTCTTTCAGTGAGCTCCAAACTGAATGGAAGGAAGCAAAAGAGAGGGGACAAGACCCCTCAGAAGGAATCTAGGGTCTCTCAACCAAGATACACACCAGAGAAAGGGGACAAGACCCCTCAGAAGAAATTTAGCACTCCCAAGAAGGAATGTCTACAACCAAGAGACAATAACATCCCTCAGCGGGTTTGTACTCCCATTAGGGTGGGGAAGGTCAATGCATACCGGGCTCAAGAGAGAATAAAGTCAAAAACAAACTGGATGAAGACAAGTCCTCAGAAGAAAGTGACCTCAACCCGGCCGTACCCAGAAGAATTGGTCGGCCCGTCCCCCACTGTATCTATCCAGGTGGAAGAAGTATATACAAAGGCCCTCCTGGACACTGGAGCTCAAGTGACTTTGTTGTACAGAGACTTCTACGATAGGCACTTAAGCCATTTGCCTATACAGAAGATAGAAGAACTGGAGATATGGGGCCTGGGAATGCAGAGGTTCCCCTATGATGGTTATCTGCCCATAAAGCTGACATTCGACCCCTCTGTGGCTGGGAAGACAGAAGTGTTCGACACCCTGGCAGTTGTGTGTCCTAGACCACCCGGGGCCAGCAAGATGTCCCTCATCATAGGCACCAATACGGATCTAGTGAGAAGACTTCTGACCCCCCTGGTGAAGATGAGGAGCCATCAAGATCCAAACATCCATCCCATGCTGAAGACAGCCTACCAACGGTTAGTGTTGGAGCAGAAGACCCCAGGAGAGGGGATAGGGAAGGTGTGGAGACTGGGGAGAGAAGGAGTGGTGCTGCAGCCCGGACAGGTGGCTTGCCTCAGGGCCACTGTGAAGCTCACCTGGAAGCAGCCTGGTCCCTTTGTCATGCTGGAATCCGACCCAAGGGAAGATCACTCAGGCCTGGAAGTGATACCGGAAGTGATTCCAATCAAGGCCCTGAAGAAAGCCAGGGGAAGAGTCCCGGTGAGTGTGAGGAACTCTACAGAAAGGGCCATAGAGATCCCTGCCCAGATGCTGTTGGGACAGGTGAGTCCTGCTGTCCCAGTCAGCTGGTCAGAAGTAAAGGGGACGGGTGAAGAAGGAGATGTTTGGGAAAAACTTTCCATGGAGAACCCGAATTTACCTGGAGCCTGGAAAGAGAGAGCCAAGGCCCAGCTGACTAGATGGGAGAAGATTTTCTCCAAAGATGAGTTCGATGTGGGGTGTGCGAGGAGTGCTACCCACCGCATCCGCCTGCAAGAAGACAAACCGTTCAGGGAGAGAGTCAGGCGGGTTCCGCTGGCAGATCTGGAGGATCTGAGGGAACAGCTTGCAGAACTGAAAAAGACTGGGGTGATTCGAGAGTCCAGAAGCCCTTATGCCTCTCCAATAGTGGTGGTCAGGAAGAAGAATGGGTCGCTGAGGCTCTGCATTGACTACAGAACTCTCAACAGGAGGACCACCCCTGATCAGTACACCACGCCAAGGATAGAGGACGCCTTACAGAGTTTGTCTGGAGCTAAGTGGTTCAGCGTGATGGACCTCAAGAGCGGGTACTATCAAATTCCCATGCACCCAGAGGATAAAGAAAAGACCGCTTTCATAACTCCTGTGGGGTTCTTTGAGTTTAATAGAATGCCTCAGGGCCTATCTGGGGCCCCAGCTACTTTTCAACGTCTCATGGAGAAGACTGTCGGAGATATGAACCTCATAGAAGTCCTCGTGTACCTGGACGATGTCATTGTCTTCGGGAGAACTTTGGAGGAACATGAGGCCCGATTGGAGAAAGTGTTGAGAAGGCTTAGTGAAGAGGGACTAAAGCTTTCCCCCGAGAAGTGTCGGTTCTACCAGTCTTCGGTGAACTATCTGGGACACATAGTGTCTGAAAAGGGGGTGGCTACTGATCCTGAGAAGTTGGAGGCAGTTACCTCCTGGCCAAGACCCACAACAGTCACCGAACTTAGATCTTTCCTGGGCTTCTGCTCCTACTATAGGAGGTTTGTGGATGGGTTTGCCCGTATTGCCAAGCCCCTAAATGAACTGCTCAAGACTGAAGGGGAAGAGGATGGCTTGGGACCCAGAAGACCCGGGGAGTCGGTTCAAGATCAGTGGACCCCCAGGTGTGAAGAGGCCTTCAGAACCCTGAAGAGGAGCCTCACCACAGCCCCAGTATTGGCCTATGCTGATCCCACCAGACCATACGAGTTACATGTTGATGCTAGTCATGAAGGCCTAGGTGGAGTGCTCTACCAAGAGTATGAAGAGCAACTGCGACCAGTGGCCTATGTGAGTCGGAGTCTGACCCCCTCGGAGAAGAACTACCCCACTCATAAGTTGGAGTTCTTGGCCCTCAAATGGGCAGTGGTGGACAAACTAAGAGACTACCTCTATGGGGCAGAGTTTACAGTAAAAACAGATAACAACCCTCTGACTTATCTATTCACCACTGCCAAGTTGGATGCCACAGGACACAGGTGGCTGGCTGCATTATCTGGGTTCAACTTCAGTCTTAAATACAGACCAGGGACTGGAAATAGGGATGCAGATGCCCTGTCCCGAAGATCTCATACCATGGCTGATGACTGGGAGGACTGGACTCAGGTAGCACCGGAGGGAGTGCGAGCCCTTTGTCAGGGGGCTGAATTTCAAGCCAGAGGGGGCTCCAGAGCCGAGGAGATAGGAGTTACCACAGTGGGAGTCCCAAAACACTACTGCGGGGTGACTCAACTTGAAGAGGAATGCTTGCCGAAGCTGTCTAAGAAGGAGCTGAGGTGCGACCAATTGGAAGACCCCATGAGGAGATTGGCCTTTGAAGCATTGGAAAACGAGAGTCCAGAGAAACTTCGACATCACCCCTCCAAGGAGGCTCGTCTGCTATGGAGGGAGCTAGACAAGCTACAGGTCCATCAGGGAGTGGTCTACCGAAGGGGCCCCTCTGATGACTCCGAGGATAAATGGCAGTTGTTTCTCCCAGAGAAGCACCGAGAGACTGTGCTGGTTGCCTTACATGACCAGCATGGTCACCTGGGAGCTGAAAGAACCTTCCAACTTGTCAGAAGCCGGTTCTATTGGCCCTGTATGAGGGCTGAAGTGGAGGAGTATTGCCACTCCTGTGCACGATGCATCCAGAGGAAGACTCTACCCCATCAAGCTGCCCCAATGGGCCACCTACAGAGTCAAGGCCCAATGGACCTGGTATGCATTGACTTTCTCTGCCTCGAACCCGATTTGAGTGGATTGGGAAATGTTCTGGTGGTAACCGATCATTTCACTCGTTATGCACAGGCGTTTCCCACCAGAGACCAGAAGGCTTCCACTGTAGCTAAGGTGCTTGTAGAAAAATACTTTGTCCACTATGGATTACCACAGAGAATCCACTCAGACCAAGGAAGGGACTTTGAGAGTCGCCTGATCCGGAACCTACTGGACTCCCTGGGAGTGGAAAAGACCAGGACTACCCCTTATCATCCACAAGGAGATGCCCAGCCTGAGAGATTTAACCGGACTTTGCTAAATATGCTTGGGACTCTGGAGACAGAGAAGAAGCAGCATTGGAGTCAACACATATCCACTTTGGTGCATGCCTACAATTGCACCACCAGTGATGTGACGGGTTACTCTCCCTATCGCCTCATGTTTGGGAGAGAAGCAAGATTGCCAGTGGATCTGGCCTTTGGCATTTCTCTAGACTATACCTCTGCTACCTCCCACAAAGGATATGTAGACAGACTTAGGTATAATTTGAAAGCGGCCTATGAACAAGCCCAAGCGGCCTCAGACCAGAGAGGGGCCCGAAATAAAAGGAACTATGATTTGAAGGTTCGAGTGCAAGACCTGCAGCCTGGAGACCGTGTTCTGCTACGCAACCTAGGGATCCCAGGGAAGCACAAACTTGCTGATAGGTGGAGGTCTGAGCCTTACGTTATTTGTAGGAAACTCCCTGGACTACCGGTGTACAAGTTAAAGCCAGAGGGGAGAGTGGGACCCTTGAAGACCTGGCACAGAAACCACTTACTCCCGCTTAAAGAAGCAGTCAGGATACCTCCAGTGAGGAACCTACCGGAATCTGTTTCCATCTTGGATACTCCCAGACCCAACACTCGGTCTCAGACCTCTCGATCTAGAGGTGGACAGGCTTCTCAACCAAGTGAAGATGGGAGAGGAGAACTGGAGTGGCTATGGCCTTCCCCAACAACGGAAAATCCCACCATAGACCTTCCACCCACTGAGGATATGCAGGATGGGACCCTGAACCCAGAAGCTACAGAGTTCATTCCATCCAGTGGCGTGCCTGAATGCTGGGAAGATATTCTGGGCCTGTACTCAGATGAAGAAGAGACAGAGGCCCCAGAACCAGTGACGATGACAGAAAGTGTTCCTGAAACAGAGCCTGTGGCACCAGAGCCTGAAGTCCCACGGGAGCAGAGAGCTCGCAGAGTCGTGAGGCCTCCCATGAAGTTAACCTACCCTCAATTGGGAAAGAGCTCAGAGGACTCTGTTACCACCGCTAGAAGAAGTACCGAGTGCTCCAATCCTTCCACTGTTCATTTGGTGGAGGGCAACCCCAGCTCACTCTCTGGCACAGTTAGGCAGGCCACTCATGCCAGTGTGACCTGTGGGACAGGGAATCCCACCTCTGAGTTTTGGTGGCAATTCCCTGTACCAACATCATACTCCGCACTCTCTAAAATGGTTCAGGAATTTTGTTGAAATGTTTATCTTTGGGGACCAAAGAGTTTTAGTGGGGGGAGTGTGTAGCGGGGTGTTCCCCTTTAATCAGAGACAGGAAATTCCAGAGAGAGGGGAGTCGGGGGGAAGGAATATAAGGAGGGGCGAGGCCTAGCTCTTTCTCTTTGGACACGGGGAGGCAGAGAGAGAGACACCTGTGCGGATCTGTGCTGCTCCAGGCCTGAAGCCTGGGGCCTGTGGAGCGAACCAAAGAGCCTTCCACCCCTTTGCGAGCCTGGGTGGCATCCAGACTCATCTCGTCGAAAGTTGTCTGGATCGGGGATCCGATCGCAGAAGCCGCTGTGGACGAGGACCGACACAGCCGGTGGAAGCTCCGGACTGAGGGAAGTGTTCCGGAGTGGTGAGCGAGCGAAAGCTCATCTTTAAACTGTTACTTTTATACTTTGTGCCTACTAGACTTCCGAGGCCTAACACCTCCGGTGAGGGAGAATTACCCCCCCCCCTATTGGATTACAAATACATGGTTTTAAATACTTCAAGTGCACCACCTTTACAGATCCTGTGCCGGTGAAGATTTGTGTTTCTTCAAAGACTGAGTTTCATGGTTAGGGATCAGGCCTGATCCGTTAGATAGTTATAAGTTAGTTATCACACCACAGGGTGTTTAGGTAACGGTCGCCCCACGTGGCGTTCCGTCCCCTTTCCATTGCTGGTACACACACACACAGTATTGTGATTTATAACTGCAGGGACCTGCTTATGTGTTGTGAACCAAATGTTACATGCATGTTATCCCCTTTATCTTACCACTAGCAGTAAAGTCAGTTATTATTTACAACATTGTCTATGAGTCTGAGTTATCAATCCACACACCCACATTTAAAGCATAAGTGATTGTTTAAGTGAAATTGCTGTGGGTTAACTGTGCCAGAGCGGGTAGAGCAGATTGCCGGGGGGTTGGGGAAGCTGTACTCAGGGCCCAAATCAAAACTTGCGGCTCTCTTAAGTTGAGGGTATCGCTACATATATATATATATATATATTTTTTTAAATACTGTATATAGAGGAAGATTTATCATTATAAGGAAAGAAACACAGCCAAGGTTTTTCTGATTAGTAAAATTATTTATCTATTAGTTTGACTAGCGGCAACCCAAAAGTTCTTGTAAAATGGTAAAAGCCAACAATACTGCAAATGCATTTTGGTATAACATTTTTGCAAAACACCATCTGACCCTACCATTTCACCTGTTGTGGCTACTGATGGATTGAAGGTTTTTGTAGGTGGCAAAAATCCTGTGTTACAATGCTTTCCAAAGCTTTTGCTGCAAGTGTAAAACTCCAATAAAGCATATGTAAAACAAGTCACTAAACATTTATATAACCTTTAAAATGGTAGAGAAAATTTAAAAGTAACTTTTAATCCTTTTAAAATCAGCAGGATAGAGGACCTAGATGCAGGCCTGTCCCACAGATTTTCTGACACGGTTCGGATCTATTCATTTGAAGCTATAGTGTAGAGTAAATGTTTCCGGTGCATCACAGTTACTTACTGGTATCTGCAAGTGTATTGTGAGCAGTTAATATAATTAATAGGCATTCACTAACTCATTAAAGCAATGTATTGATTGTACAAGAGCAATTATAGTTTGTTCTTTTAGACATTACAAAGGGTGATTTAGTAATTATCATCCACAATTATCTGTAGCAGCTTTGCACATTTATTTACAAATGGAAAATCTCTATAACCTGAATATAATAGGACCCAAACTTAGTGGAACCTCCTGACAGCATAAAGCCGTTATTTGCTTCCATATACCTTCTCTAGATATGCACATATAAGTCATTTAATTGGTACTTTTCCATTATCCATGAGCCACAGCCTCAGTCTTCTGTGAGGAGAAATGCCACTCACCAGGAGAAATGAGGCATAAACACATTAATTTACTTTATAAAATATTTATTTATTTCACATCTGAACTTATTTATGCATGTCAGACTGAAAGTTACTTATGTATTTCAGGGGACCAATATTTTGTGATAGCACTAGATAACATGTCATTATATTCATGATTTTGCCTCCACGTGAACTGAGCAAAGTACGCCATATAGTGTCTTGCTGCCACTCGTTCTGATTAGTTTTTCTGTTTTAATCTACTCCATAGTCTCTCAACAATTTTGGTATGCATTCCTGTCTTTGGGTCAATAAATAATACTTATGATTGACCTTGAAGTGGTGGAATACTCTCTCCTCTAGCTGGAGCAGTATGTCCTCCATGAATCAGTGGACCCCATTTAAATATTCCCCTGAATCCCTGCAAATTTTTGTGACAACCCACTATTGCAAGAGCACAAGACCTGCATTATTTCCCCTCCTTCTGAACAGAGTCTCATCTATTTCTACAATTAAATTTGGTCCTTCTATTTTCTTCTTTAATTGTAGGGATAGCAGTAGTAAAGCAGGTGCCGTACATTAACTTGTGTTCCTACTCAAAGAAGATATTTTACTTGTCCTGTATGTATTCTAAAGCAGGCCATTGTAGTGTATCCACCATGACAATGTAATAAAGAGGACTGTGGAATTACAGGAAGGACACTGGCAAAGCACCATGTCCTAGCACAGTAATGAAATGTCTCAGCATTTAAAATGTGCTAAGGAGTGTAGCCCCAGTAAAAGTGTTAATGTTGTTAAAGATATGTGTGGCACGTTTAACCGATCATACAGGTCAATTAATAGGAGGGGCCCTGTTTACTAACTGTGAAATTTGTTAACCATATAGGCCCGGTTAAGAGAAAATGCCTTATTCATGATCAATATGCCAGATTTCTTAGAAGTGCAAAATGTATAAGCCATATTGAAATATAACTCCACTTTTGCTAAATACAGTATATATACTGTATATATATATGTATATAAATGATATTATAGGTATAACAGCCTTCTTGTAATGTGGTATTAATAGTAATATTTTCCAGTTAAGCTATGATTTTCTAAATCTGGCAAACAATTCATACATAACTTCTGTATATAGAGGTGTCCTGTAGAGTGTTAGACTTTAGAACTTTAAAAGATGTGATATTCTGCTTATGTGATTGGCGCACTGTTAGTTAGTCAGGTTGAAAAAAGACACAAGTCTGTGTTAGCTGCATGGCTAGATACCCAGGGCTGTTCACAGCTAGGCTCCTATCGAGATGGACCTTTTACACATTTGCTATATAGCAGATGATGCCTTAAGGGCATTCCTGGGTCCTGAGCATCTTTGTTCATCTTTATATGTCTAATTTACCGGCATTTTAATTTTTTTTATTATTATTATTTATTTCCTTCTTGTAATGCTGCTCTATTTCTTTCTTTTTTTTTTTTTGTTATGATCATTCATGATGTATTCATCTCAATGTTCAGCTGTAAAGTTGCAATGATTATTAATAAAACTCTTTGTAAAAGAAAAAAGACACAAGTCCATCTAGTTCAACCAATAAAAGGGGGGGGGGGAATCAAAGAATCCCATATACACAATCTTATACTCACAGTTGATCCAGAGGAGGACAAAAAACCCCAGCAAAGCATGATCCAATTTGCTCCAGCAGTGTAAAAAAAATCCTTCCTGATCCCCCGAGAGGCAATTGGAGATTCCCTGGGTCAACTTTACCTATAAATGTTAGTATCCAGTTATATCATGTACAGTATCTCACAAAAGTGAGTACACCTCTCACATTTTTGTAAATATTTTATTATATCTTTTCATGTGACAACACTGAAGAAATTACACTTTGTTACAATGTAAAGTAGTGAGTGTACAACTTGTATAACAGTGTAAATTTGCTGTCCCCTCAAAATAACTCAACACACAACCATTAATGTCTAAACTGCTGGCAACAAAGTACACCCCTAAGTAAAAACATCCAAATTGGGCCCAATTAGCAATTTTCCCTCCCTGGTGTTATGTGACTTGTTAGTGTTACAAGGTCTCAGGTGTGAATGGGGAGCAGGTGTGTTAAATTTGGTGTTATCGCTCTCACTCTCTCATACTGGTCACTGGAAGTTCAACATGGAACTCTCTGAGGATCTGAAAAAAATAATTGTTGCTCTACAGAAAGATGGCATAGGCTATAAGAAGATTGCCAAGACCCTGAAACTAAGCTGCAGCACAGTGGCTAAGACCATACAGCGGTTTAACAGGACAGGTTCCACTCAGAACAAGCCTCATCATGGTCGACCAAAAAAGTTGAGTGCATGTGCTCAGCGTCATATTCAGAGATTGTCTTTGGGAAATAGATGTATGAGTGCTGCCAGCATTTCTGCAGAGGTTGAAGGGGGGGGTCAACCTGTCAGTGCTCAGACCATACGCTGCACACTGAATCAAATTTGTCTGCATGGCTGTCGTCCCAGAAGGAAGCCTCTTCTAAAAATGATGCACAAGAAAGCCCGCAAACAGTTTGCTGAAGACAAGCAGACTAAGGACATGGATTACTGGAACCATGTCCTGTGGTCTGATGAGACCAAGATAAACTTATTTGGAACAGATGGTGTCAAGCGTGTGTGGCGGCAACATGGTGAGGAGTACAAAGACAAGTGTGCCTTGCCTACAGTTAAGCATGGTGATGGGAGTGTCATGGTCTGGGGCTGCATGAGTGCTGCCAGAATTGGTGGGGAGCTACAGTTCATTGAGGGAACCATGAATGCCAACATGTACTGTGACATACTGAAGCAGAGCATGATCCCCTCCCTTCCAACATAACGACCCCAAACACATCTCCAAGACGACCAGTGCCTTGCTAAAGAAGCTGAGGGTAAAGGTGATAGACTGGCCAAGCATGTCTCCAGACCTAAACCCTATTGAGCATCTGTGGGGCATCCTCAAACGGAAGGTGGAGGAGTGCAAGGTCTCTAACATCCACCAGCTCTGTGATGTTGTTATGGAGGATTGGAAGAGGACTGCAGTGGCAATCTGTGAAGCTCTGGTGAACTCCATGCCCAAGAGGGTTAAGGCAGTGCTGGAAAATAATGGTGGCCACACAAAATATTGACACTTTGGGCTCAATTTTGACATTTTCACTTAGGGGTGTACTCACTTTTGTTGCCAGCGGTTTAGGCATTAATGACTGTGTGTTGAGTTATTTTGAGGGGACAGCAAATTTACACTGTTATACAAGCTGTACACTCACTACTTTACATTGTAACAAAGTGTAATTTCTTCAGTGTTGTCACGTGAAAAGATATAATAAAATATTTACAAAAATTTGAGGGGTGTACTCACTTTTGTGAGATACTGTACATTTAGGAAATGATCCAGGCCTTTTTTAAAGCAAGTTACTGAGCTGAACGGAACCAGGTCTTGGGGGAGTTTATTTAACATTTTCACGGCTCTTACTGTGTAGAAACCTTTCTGTACTTGGAGATCGTTGTTCACAGCAGTTCTTCTATAATTACAACCCTGTGAGGGACAATGTAACTACTGTATGGTACCCTGGAAGTAGGAAGTTAATGGAATTTAGTCCAAATGGCAACAGGAAAGATTCCTCTTGGAGTGTGCTAAAATCCTTGAAATGTATGTGTAGCTCCCTCCTCACTCCCCTCTCTCTCTTGTCTCTTGTCTAGGGGCATTTTAGAGGGGAGGGAGCGGGGACACCACGCCTGGCTTCCACCACATGTGTCAGTGCGGTATAAGCAACGTTCTTGTATTACCTTCGGGTCAGTGCTGTGTACCTGGATCCTTCCTCCAAGAGTCACCTTGAACAATGTCTGTTAGGAAATGAGCCCCACACCATTAAAGTTCAACACTCCTTTATTCTTCTTGAATGAACACAATCAGTTGAACTCCCTTAGTAGGAACAGAACAGAAAAGGAGGTGTGGATGCGAATAGGCCCAGACACAATGTAGTTCTCCACTTTCCTTCCTGAAAGTGGGTTACGGTCTCCGCACGAGGGGGGAATTTCCTTCCAGGCGGTCTCCGACGAGAGGCTCACCTGTCACCGGCAATATGCTGCACCGGGTCTTCAAGTGAGGAGCTCCCCCCGGTCCATTGCGCCTTCCGGATTCGGGTACCCACTCCCGGGGTTCCCTAGGATCTCCTTCCCTCGCGGAACTCAGTGTTGGGCACTGAGCTCCGGACCTCCATCCGAGTACCTCACCCCAGGCTAAAGGTGCCTGGGATGGAACACGACCTCCGATTGTCCTCTGGGCCTAGGCCACCCAGAGGACCCACACGAACCACCGTCCACAAGCTGAAGGTGCCTGGGACTTCCACCCCTTGACAAAGATGGCCGGCCCCTTTATACCCTCTCCCAGCAAGCAAGGCGGGTTTCCCACCCCACCATACCGCTGCCGAGGGAGGACAAAAAGGAAGGACAACACACAGCAATGATTCAACCCCAGCCCAGGGCGACAGCGCCACCCGCTGGGCTGCAGGGAATTACACATCACCAATGTCTCTGAAAGTACATACCCGCTACACTCTCCCCCCGGTCATTTGACACTGGTCCCCAGTGTCTGGAGTAAATCATGCCCTCAACGGCTGACATAATCCAATCCAGTAACCGACTAACAATTGTACAAAAATGTAAAACTTTAGAAAAAACTATCCAACTGAAACATTGTGTCTGAGCCCTGTAAAGAAAAAGGGAATAAAGACAAGAGAGAAATAACAGCACTGATTCATAACTTTGAATCACATATTCACATTTGACTTCCCCCCATCCTGACTAAGACCCACCCCATACTCAGTGGACTTGATGGGATGTTCTCCTGCAGAGGGAAAAGAAAGGATTAACACATATAACCCTGACACCTGTATTCGTGTAATGGAAAAGAAACTTCTCCGGGAAGAAATCCCTTTTCTCCAAAGAGAGAGTGCATGAAAAGTGTTTTAACGTTGCGCAACACTGCCACCTGGTGACAGCACCGCGGTAACTGCACTCGTGGAACTTTCCTCTTTTCCTTTGGCCTATCTACCCCAGAGTCCATAATCTCTTTCAGGAAAAGTGAAGAACAACAGGAACAGTTCTTCATTCCTCTGGGCACAAAAGCAACGGGCCCCAGAAAGTTCAGCAGCATGATAAGAACGGAGTCTCTTTTCTCCTACAGGTAAAAGCGGGGATGCGGCAGAACAAGTGGTTTCAAGTGCTGATCCATGGTTTCCAGATGATACTCCACATCTTCTCCTTCTTTGCGCCGGATCAACACTTTATCTGCATGGATGTGTCGTCCCAACATCCACTCTGCCTTGCAGTCTTTAAAATGTTGAGAGGCTTTTGGAGAGCATGCCAGGTACCTGCGAGTGTGTGGAACCTGAAGGTGGGTCCAAACAAAGTCATTGTACCAACGCTCCTGGCACACTTCCACCTCATAAAGCAGTTCCTTCGACAAGTATGGATACTCCCATCCATAGTCTGCAGCAACCTTCTGGCCAAATAGCCGTTGCAATCTCGCCAAAGGAGGCATGGTAGCTTTGTCCCCTTCACCAGGCAAAACTATTGAGTCTGGGTGGCGAAGGACCTTGATCACATCTGATCTGGGCATTGGTGCCCGCAGCAACAGTCTCGTTTCCCTGGCCTTCGATACAGATGGCACCGGGGATGTAGAAGCAGGCTGGGGACGGGACCTCTCTTCAGGCGCTGGTGCCTCCACCCGGGGTGTACTTTCCCCTGTTGACATGGGTGGATCTCTGATCCTCCGAGATGAAGCGAGAGGTACTTTGTCCCAGCCCTTCTCGGCAAACAAATCGTCTATAGCAACGTCGTCTTCCATGTCCGAGAGCGACTCCAGGTCAGAGGTGTCACACTCCTCCGCGGGTATGTAGCCGGTTGTAGAAACGGAGCCACCACCTCCCGCGGATTCGCTAGGCCATGACTTCCCGACACCTCCGCCCACACACCAAATCTCTCCGCCAGGCTTACCTCGGCCTTTACTTGAAGCGGGACGTCTGGAACTCTTGTCAACGGATCCATCCAGGCCGGGCGTAAGCAGGCGAGACGGTCCACCACAACCGCTGGTCGGGGCTACCATGCCGGTCTTTCTCTTCGGTGGCGGACGCTGCGAGACAGTGGTGACCGAGTCAGCATCCTCGGATTTCTCCCGTTGGGGTTTTATGACCTCCTCTGCGGTCATTGCAGTGTGCGTAGGGATGGCTCTCACAGCAGTGATTCCTCCTCTCTGAGTGGTGTTGTCCGCAGCACGGCCGGGGTATATGGTTCTCGGCCTCTCAACCGCCGGATCCACTTCAAACAGAAACTCCCCACAGGCCTCACATCGCCCGAATGGCTTCAGCTGGCACACCAGTCCCGAACAGCCGGGACAAATCACACCCAGGGCCTCAACGTCCATGCGCGAGCACAGGGCGAATCGACCCCTTGGCTTTAGCCGGATCCCCGTATCTGTTACCGGAGCAGCAGCAGTCAATGTCGTGGTGGAAGGGTGAACTGGAATCCATGATGTATGTCCGAACATGGTGACCTGTTGCTGATCCATCGCACACTGCAGAGTTTTTGTGCCAATGTCCCACATGTAGTCCTTCACACGTATTGGACTCCTCCCCTTTGCTCCAGTTCGCAGGCTTTTCTTCTTTTCTGTTTCTGAGTCACGCCCACGAACTAAGCGATGGGGGTGTGCCTGGTGGCGCAGTGCAATAGAAGCCCCCACGTGTAGTACTTCACACGGCTGAACTTCCCCCTCTTTCCACTCTTCTGCGCGGGCCTTTCCCTTCATTGGGTCATGTCCACGACTTCGAGCAGGGATGCACTTTGGCCAATGAAGGCCTGCCTATTCGTTTAACTCTTCCAACAGACACGTTCAATACTGTGGTGCACAAACACTATACCGGACCCGAGCCCCCACGTGTAGCGCCACCCCCAGTTAAGAGAGCCGCTGGATTTGTTCTCGGGCCCTGTGTACAGCACCACCAACCCCCAGCAATCTGCTCGACCCACTCTGGCACAGTTAGTCTAGGGGTTATATTTGTATCACATTCAAATATTATTGCAAGGAATAATCTCCTAACAGTAAGACAACACACTGAGGCCAGAGATTATATATAACAGTTTACTCTTATATCAAAGGTAGCATAGGCAGAACACAACATATGCAATTGGTTAGCAGAGCCCTGCAGAATTCAATACAGCATACAATAATGGCGCTGCGCGGTACTTCACCACGTGTAGCTATTATGGTATGCGCGCCTTGTGGCGCACTAAACAATATCCTAACTTCCCACCCCGGTCAGGCCTGACATGAAGTAAATCTCAGTCACCTCCTATATGGATTTCTTCGCATGCCAGCTTTCGGTGGTGCACTTGATGAATAGCAATTTGTAATCCACAATCAGGTAATAATTGGAACACTATACTGGGGGGACACTTCAACTCTGTCCTGCTACCGATCCCCCCGGGGAACAGCAAATAACCGAAACTGTGGGCCTATGCAGTCTATAGGCTTGAACACGGCACAGTCTATTGGTCTGGGCAGGTGCCCGCTCACCACTCCGGATGCGATCCCAGTCCGGAACGTCCACCCTGCTGTGTATCCGCACACAGCATCTGCAACGATCGGGTCCCCGATCCAACTGATGTCCTTACTCGACAAGTCAGATACCACCCAGGCTCCGCAGTGGGGTGGAAGGCTCTTTGGAAGTTGCGCAAGGCCCAGGCTTCAGGCCTTGCACTGCAGCAGATCCGCACAGGAAGAAACTCTTGCTTGCAGCGCGGTGTCCAAAGAGGCCGAGCTCCGCCTCGCCTCCTCCTTAAATAATGCCTCCCATGAGTCTCTGCGATGGCTAACTGCACTCTGGGTGCCGAACAGGGTTCTGGGTAACGTAGTCCCGGGGCCTTAAAGGAGACCCCACTACATATGTAATTGACCAGAGGAGAATTGTTTGGTTTTCTTACCAAAAGTAGAATTAGAAATGATCATTGATATTGAATGTTATTTTCAAAACATAAGGAAACATTCATACTTTTGGTACCATAAAATGAAACTCTGGCAAGGCTATGGTGATTCAAGTATTTACTTATTAACAATATGTCACTCACTTCTGTACCTACAGGCACTGTGAAGCGATTCATCCCCAAAGTTGACAGCAGAAGCACTGAACTTGTTCTATTTCTCAGCAGCTTGCCCTATTTTCACTTTCTAGCAGTAATTCTAGCAGGCTTCCAGCTTTCTAATCTCTAATGAAAACACAGAGCAGGAGTTTTGGGAGAGAAGAAAAAGGGAAGCAAAGGGAGCTGGGCTGCTGGGAGAACCAACTGATTGACTTCAGTGCTTCTGCTGTGAACTTTGAATTAATTGGTCCACACTATCTGTAGCTACAAAGGTCAACAAGGGTTTGCTTTAAAGCTCATGTGCTGCTTGTGTGTAAATGCTTGAATGTCCATAGCCTGGCCACAGGTTTATTTTCATTTGTCCAATGTTCAGACTGCAAGCTAAAAAATGGATCTTTGCAATTAAAAAATTATTAATGTTGCCTTAGGTATTTAGTTTTATATTTATCTTCCTATTTATAATACAAATATTGCAACTTTTCTTTGCACTACTTTTATGAAACAATAATTTTGTAAGAAGAATTTTAATTGCAATCAGTTTGTCTGCTGATTCTTGGGGTTGTGTCATTTCAAAGCCAATCAGTCTGAACCTGGATAATGTACTTTCACACGTCGACACATGGTGCTCAAGATTGAATTTAAATCATTATATTTTGCACACAATCACAAAATTTGAAACAACCAGCAGGTTTTGGATTGCTGAACATTTGTTTTTATGCAATCTTCTCAGAAATATGTGTTTATTCATAAACGTAAGAAACATTTGTTGGAGGCCAGAGAAAAAAATCAATCATTTTTGATATGCACTATGATCACTTGATGCATCTGATGTTCCTTTTAAATGTTTTCCTTTTTAACCTCCTGGGGTATAGACACCAACATCTGGCCTGTCGCGCGCCTCCTCATATTTTAGAAACAGCGGAGAAAAGAAAGGAATTTAAATATAAGCAACAGCAATAACAGATGCAACTTTATACTCAAAGAATGTAAAGCAAAATAATCTTTTAACACCACAGGTTAGCTGTTTGTGTAGATTAACACATCAGGTGTATGGCTTGATTTTTTTTTTAAAGGACGGGTATCTGTCTCGCTTTAAACTAAACCTGTCACAAACCTGGGCAAGTCAACCCCGACCTTACTGTTTTCAGAGCTTTACTTGAAAGTGAAGCAGCAAGCTTACGCAGCTTCTGGAATGGAATATTCTCCCTAATCTCAAGGGTCACGGGCTTCTTCATCTCCCTAATACCAGAGATGGCTCTCCTACATCAAAAACTAGACAAAATTCCAAAGCAATTTCACTTTCTAATTGTCCAAATCCTCACTGCAGCTCGTATGACTATAGCATCTCTTTGGAAGTCTAATATAGCCCCTAATGTGTCAGAGACTATCAAAAAAATCCCAAATTCTGCCCAATTTGAGCGGTCACTAGCACATGGTACGGACTTTACGAATTCCCGATAAAGGATACTGTACGTAATTTAAAGGGCATACAGGATCCTGTCTCTTGAAGCCATTTACTCTTGGTATAATATGGTGCCTATGTTTTGTTTTGTTTTGTTTTTTCTTCTATTAATCCCTTTTCTTTCTGTAATCCTTACATCTTATAAAAATAATCCCCCAACTGGGGAAAAGAGTTATAGTAATTATCTTTCTTACTGTACCTTAAAGGGGTGTTCCACCCGCATTTTTTTTTTCTTAAAGTCAGCAGCTACAAACACTGTAGCTGCTGACTTTTAATAAGGACACTTACCTGTCCTACTCGCCCGCGATGTCGGCCCCCGCCGAGGCCGATCTCTCGATCCTGGCAGCTCCCGGCACCGCCATCCTCAGTAAGGGAAACAGGCAGTGAAGCCGTGTGGCTTCACTGCCCGTTTCCTACTGCGCATGCGCGAGCAGCGCGGCGCTCTGTAAATGGGCCAGCTGCTCTCTGGGATACACACAGTTCCCAGAAGGCAGCGCGCCCCATTCACAAGAAGACACCGAGTGTAGGATGAGGAAGAAGATCCACCGCGGTGGAGGTAGAGGCAGATTAGGGACTTCCGCATAGCAACCGCTATTTCTGGTAAGTAAAACATTTTTTTTTTTCAGGGTGGAACTCCACTTTAACTGCCTAAAGTTGCTAAAAAGCAATTAATATAGAATATCATTGTATACTGTACATGATGACTTAATGATTGAACCATTGTAACTTGCAATTCTGTTCAATAAAAACAAATTGAAAAGAAAGTGAAGCAGCCAAGCTAAACTTTTACTGGATATGTTGGGATTTGCATATTTTTTATATAATTTATAGTGAATATGTATCTCCTCGTTAGTGGTTACTGGGGTTACTTGGGTTATTTTTAAAGGTAAGCATACACTTTGCTCATACAGTGAAATGTACTCAATATTTTCAAACTGTTTGGTTTTTGATGCAAACACTTGAATTTATAAATGTATGTAAATGTAAACCTTGATAGTTCAACATTTTGGGCCACAAAATGTGTCACCCTATAGTTATATTAAAAGAAATATAGGGGAAACAAAATGGAGTTTTGTTTACTCCTGAGTTTTATGTTAAAATATGGATGTAATGTTTAAAAATACTATAGGGTAGGCATTAGCTGAGCTGGTTTTGAAATGAATAATGATTCTTTAGTCGAATTAAAAAATTTATGTAGAAAAGGTAGTTTTTAAAGAATAACAATTCACTCTCTGGACTTCATTAAAGGATATCTAAAGGTTTTTTTAGTTTTTTTTTAGACAAACATGTCATACTTAGCTCCTCTGTGCAGTTGATTTTGCACAGAGTGGCCCCAATCCTCCTCTTCTGGTGTACCTCAGCGATGCTCCTGGTTTCTCCTCTTCTCGAGTGCCCTGTTGGAGAGCCGCTCTAACTCGGGGAACTCCTGCGGGTGCGCTCCCATGTCCCGCTGCTGCGTCTATTTACACAGACAGCAGGCCAAAGCCCCGCCCCTGATCCCACATCATTGGATTTGATTGACAGCCGAGGGAGCCAATTGGCTGCGCTGCTATCAATGTACCCAATCAGGACCTGAGACACTGGCTGGAGCTGGTGTGCTCATCCCCGTCGCTGGAAAGACCGGGTTCAGGAAAGTAAAAGGGGGCTCCTGGGGGGCAGCTGCATCACAGGAGGTTTTTCACCTAAGGGTTTACAACCCCTTTAAGAGGGCATCTAGGTTTGTGTAGGTTTTATCTTGGTTCTGTCTAGGATGTGGATATATGGCAAGTAGTTGTGTCATTCAGATGTGCTTATACATGTGGGATGACACTTACAGCAGTATTAAACACAAAACAAAAATGTAATCTATGAGAGCTTTCTAATCCTTAGGTGTGGTGACTGCATTTGTTTTATTTTTTATTTTTACTTTATTTTCACCTATTGATCTAACCAGGAACACACTTCCTGTCTTAGGGTGACTCCAATCTATGGAGGAGCAATGAAACCACACTTAGACACTAGAGAGCAGAATTGTCCACCGGGGCAGATGGTAGTATTAAGCTGGGCATACACTGGTCGTAATTCAGCTGGTTCAGCAGGGACGTTTGATCAACTTTTGTTGAAGGCACAAGCTAGAACACATTTGTGGATCAATGGCTGCAGCCACTGATCAGTGTATTCTGACAGTGGTGGGTGACACTGTCAGAATACAATGTCCTGTAGGAGAAGATTGCTCCATCCACTTTTTTTCTGTTTTGTTTTTTTTATTTTATTTTTTAGCCCACTGGCTGAAAGAAAACAAAATTAATTGCCTATTTTGCTTTAGATGCACTAGCAGATTTAGATGGACCTGACTATTACATTACAAATGAAGTCCAACCAACCCTTAAAGCAATATTTATTTTCCTTTTGCGACAAATGTTTTACATACCGTAAATGAATAAAAGCTGACCATTGTATCAGATTCGATAGACACAGATCGCTATTGTCACTGTCATGTCAAATCTTCTATCTATATCCAACTGTTGTCACAACAAAACGAAAATAAAGCATTTTTTATGTCGGTTCTTTCGAAATTCGGACGAAAATGCATTCGGACGAAAACGAATGCACATGTCTACTAAGCAGGTACTTATGTAAAGTTCTGTAAACATAAATGTACCAATGTATTTATGTATTTATATTTGAATTATATTCTACTAAACTTGCTGCCATTGCCAGTTCAACTGTAGATCCCATAAATGTGCAGTAAATAACAAGATGGTGGCAGTATCCCCCGTGTGCATGGTGGCAAATAGGGATGAGCTTCGCGTTCGCGTCGAACACACGTTCGACTCGAACATCGGCCGTTCGATCATTCGACGAAGAACGAACTTTATGGTCCGTTCACGTTAAATTTGAGTGGCGTGTCACGGCCCATAATTCACTGCGGCATCGCAGTGCATTGCTGGCTGATGATTGGCCAAGCATGCACTATGACCCGCATGCTTGGCCAATCACAGCGCGGAAAAAACTGAGAGCCGTAATTGGCCAAAGCCAGGGTGGCTTTGGCCAATTAGGGCTCAGGGGGTTTAGTACAGGCCCCACACTATATAAGGCCGCCTGGAAGTCAGCCTTGTGTAGTGTGTTGGCGTTTGTGAAAGAGGCAGTTTCAGAGAGATAGACAGTGTCATTTATATTGAGTTAGATAGAGCAGGCAGGCAAGTCAGTTAGCTGCTGTTACAGTGTGTAGAGGATATATATGCATCCTGGGTGTTGTATATATATTTATACACTGTATTGAGTTTAGATAGATCTGTTCCTGTTAGTCTCTATACTGTGACAGGCAGGCAGGTGATTGTGCTAGCTGCAGACAGTCAGGCCCCTTTAACACTGGGGCGGTTTGCAGGCGCTATTGTGCTAAGGTTTGCAGGCGCTATTTTTAGTACAATAGCGCCTGCAAACTGCCCCAGTGTGAAAGGGGCCTTAGTGTACTACTGTGTCCTTTGCATAGCGATCACCTAAAACTCACCTGGATACAGTTATTCTCTATACTGTGACAGGCAGGCCAGTGATTGTGCTACCTGCAGACAGTCAGTGTTTCACTTAGTGTACTACTGTGTGCTTTGCATAGCATTCACCTAAAGCCTAAATTTTTGATGCAATACTTTGCAACAGGGCTCATTGCTGCGCTCTAAGTACACTATCTGTGAGGGGTTGCAGTGTTGTGGCACCAGCACCAGTGCCTAAGGCCCAATTTTTCAGCCCCTGTTCAACAGGGGTATGCAATTACAATTCTTGATCTAATATTTCACAGCAGGGCCCATTCCTGCTCCCACCAAGAGTAACTGTGAGGGCTTACAGTGTTGTGGCACCAGCACCACCACCAAAGGCCCAATTTTTCCTACCACTGTTCAACAGTGGCATGTAAATACAATTCCTGATATAATAGTTGACAGCAGGGCGTTCCAGCGCCCACCAAGAGTAACTGTGAGGGCTTACAGTGTTGTGGCAGCACCAACACCTAAGGGCCACATTTCTGCAGACTATATATGGCAGGCCCCTACTTTCAAACATCCAACTTACAAACGACTCCTCCTTGCAAACGGAAGGAGACAACAGGAAGTGAGAGGAAATCTACCTCTAGGAAGGGAAATTATCTCCTGTAAAGCCTCGTACACACGACCGAGTTTCTCGTCGTAAAAAACACGTCGTTTTTTTCGACGAGATTCTTGTTAAGCTTGTCGATTTTCTCGTCAAGCTTTCCATGCGTACACACTGACATTTCACAATTTCCTCGTTGTTCTCCGCGGTCACGTCCATCACGTACGACGGCACTATAAAGGGGAAGATCTTTTTTCTTGGCGCCACCCCTTGGGCTGCTTTTGCTGATCTCGTGTTACCGCGTGTGAAGTAAAAGTTTGGGAAGAGACGATTCGCGCTTTTCAGTCTTCGTACTTTTCAGATCGTTTTCTGCGGTTCAGTTTGTGCTTGTGGGTTCGTATCTTGACTTTCAGGGCGTCTAGGCAGGTCGTATCTGTTTTACAGTGTGTTCTTGCCTGTTCGTTTCTGATTTTCAGTTCGTTATTCATAGGCCTTGCTGTTCTAAAGTGCTTTCTGTTCTGTACGTTCTGATAAGACGACCGTTTCCTAGCCATGTCGCCTGGACGTTCTCGTCGTCGAGTTCGTGCTGTGCGTGCGCTTGGTGTTGGTCTGCTTGTTTTGGACCAAGACCAGTCCATGAATGGTGTGAGGAGGAGTTCATGGACCAAGAATTGGTTGCTATAGCGGGACCAATTCTGCCACATGCCTCTGCTGCGGGAGATCATCGAGAATAATCCTGAGGACTACAGGAATTTTCTGCGGATGTCTGACCCCGTTTTTCAGGAACTGTTGGCTTTGGTGTGCCCCTATATTACCAGGAAGGACACCGTTATGCGGGAAGCCATCAGTGCTGAGCAGAGACTCATCGCCACGTTACGTTATCTGGCGACAGGGAGAAGTCTGCAGGACTTGAAGTTCACGACAGGCATCTCCCCCCAGGCTCTGGGCCTCATAATCCCAGACACCTGTTCTGCCATTATACAAGTCCTGCAGGAGGACTATATTAGGGTAAGTTTTCTCCATTAACATCACATTTTATGTATTACATGTATGCTAATGTATTGTATTTCTTTCATCCTTCCCTAATTACCATGATTGTAATATGCTGAGAATGTCCCCTTTGTCCTCATGCATGCTGGAAGCTTTAGATTGCCCCTTTTTTCTCCTCCATGCATATTTCCCTTCCCTAACCTTTCCAGCAGGGGCGCCTGTTGCTCAAAATGTTTGGGGGTTCAAACCCCAATTTAGGAAATAAACTTCCTCCTTTTTTGCTCTGGTGCCTATTAAACGCCCCCATTTGTCCCCTCCAATGCAGCCATTTTTTTCCCTCCAATGCAGCCATTTTGTTCCCTCCAATGCAGCCATTTTGTTCCCTCAAATGCAGCCAGTTCCCCCCCAGCCCTGCACTTACCTTCTTGTGGTCAGCGCCATCCTTCTTCTGTCCTTGATGTCTTCTCCTTCCCTTGATGTTGCATCAGCCAATCATGTTACCATTAAACAGACTTGGTGAACATGATTGGCAGAGCAGCCTGTCAGTGTTTACCCAAGGAATGCCCCCCCCTGCGTCCCCTATTTAACTTTTCTCCAGCCAATTACATCCCTCAGGCTGTAATGTGCAAGTCAATTTTCCTTCCTCTTTCTGATATGCAATTTTAAGCCCATAAATGCCGCAGTTCTTCATATGTCGGTCGCTTAACAGGGGGCCATCCACCTGAATAGTGGGCGGCATAGACAATACATAGGTTAATGCAAGGCATGAACCTATGTATTGTTCTGAGTGACGGGCACAGGAGAGAGGGGGCAGTGCTCCAGCGCCCACTCTGGACGCACCGCCACTGCAATGCTATCCTGTGGCCAAACACATCTACCCCCCCCCTCCCCATTATAATTTATTAATGGACCATCATAGGGTGTGATGAATATGATACATGAGCCTTCCATTATACTTATTTAAAACACCTTAATGAACGTAGACTTTGCTTGATGTTGGCCTCTAATGTATTTTCGTAGAATATACTTGTAATGTTTGATTTGTGTATTCTAATATTTTTTCATCTTGTTTGACTCCACAGCTTCCTTCCACGCCACAGGAATGGCAGACTGTGGCATCGGAGTTTGCCACGTGGTGGGACTTCCCCAACTGCGGTGGTGCTATAGACGGGAAGCACGTCCGCATCGTGCCGCCACCCCGTTCTGGGTCCTACTACTTCAATTACAAGGGGTTTCATAGCATTGTGCTGATGGCGGTGGTGTCAGCACGGTATGAATTCCTCTATGTTGATGTAGGGAAGAATGGCCGGATGTCCGATGGGGGATTCTTCATCCAGACGGAGTTTGCCCTCCGTCTCCAGAGTGACGACCTTGCATTGCCACCGGATGCAGGGAATGTTGAAGGACTCCCCTTTGTTTTTTTGGCTGATGAAGCCTTCGGGCTCAGACCACATCTTATGAGGCCATTTCCTCAGAGGACCCTGACCCCAGAGAAGAGGGTGTTCAATTACCGGCTGGCCAGGGGCCGAAGAGTCGTTGAAAATGCCTTTGGCATAATGGCCAGCCGGTTCCGCCTTTTTATGACTTCCATCCACTTGGCGGACTACAAAATAAACTATGTAGTGTTATGCTGCTGTGTGCTACACAATTATCTTTGCCGCAAATCAAATTCATATATGGCCTCAGTTTTGCCAGAGGCTGGACTTTCCCCTGATAATCCCCTGCCGGGCCTGGAATCTGCCCGTGCTGGCTTGCCCCCCCAAATAGCCTGTGAGGTTCGGGACAAATACATGGACTATTTCACGGGTAGGGGGGCAATTCCTATGCCAGGCTATGTCTAAAGATTGCTGTCTAACGATCCAAATAAAAATCTTGTTTAAACGTCTACCTTTTCTTGGTTTCCTGTCTCCTAGTTTGTCTTAGTGCATTTGTAGTGCCAAGTGTATTTTCCTTTAGTAAATACCAACCATTTCACTATGTAACCTTAAAAAATGTACCAAATAAGGTTAGAGCATATTAGAAAAAGAAGCTACATGTTGTTTGTGTTCAAATCTTTTACTATGTGCAAATTCACACACCTTTTTTTTTTTTACATTTTTTGTTTGCCTGGCCACAAACCGGCAATTGTTTTCTTAAGAAAATACAAAAACAACAGTTGCATTCCAAAAATTACAAAATTGGATACCTCGGAGCAATCTGAGACATTCACTTACACAAACTATATGTCTCTATGTGCCCGTCCTAATATGGGGTCCTGCCACCCCTTGCCAAGCAAAAATTGAATATGCACACAATTGGGATTATTTTCCTATAGGGATTTTAGACTCCTGATCCCTATTGTCAACATGTGCTATCTGCCATCAGGGGTGATCAATGGACGTGTTTTGGGGGTGCAACCCCTTCCTCAGTTCACCTACTTTAGATACGAGGAAGGGGTTGCAACCCCAAAAGACGTACATGGATATCCCCTGATGGCAGATAGCACATGTTGACACACTGTGTGCAGATTCAATTTTTGGCTGGTTTGATTG
Source organism: Rana muscosa (assembly GCA_029206835.1). Taxonomy (NCBI): domain Eukaryota; kingdom Metazoa; phylum Chordata; class Amphibia; order Anura; family Ranidae; genus Rana; species Rana muscosa. The sequence continues at coordinate 1,044,434,585 of CM055122.1, forward strand.
TCAAAAAGTTTTTTAAAACTGGAAGAACAAACATGAAAAAAAAGGGGGTTGGGATGCCTTATTGAATTCTCCCCAAAACATCGAGAATGTCTTTAAATGTTTGATCCATCACATGGATTCTTTCTTTAATTTTGTCCAGTTCCGTGCTACATTCCATCACTTGCTGGATGAGGCGGAGGGCACTGTCAGCAGAGAAACCTGTACTATCCTTCACCACAACATTTACATCCCCTAAAAACAAAATAAAAAGGTATTATAACTCTGCAGGCCTACATCTCTTACCTGAAGCTGTGGTGACAGATACTGACCTGTTGTGGTGACCAGTTCCACAACGTCATCCACCTCTCCTTCCTGCACTTCTCCTTCCTCCACCTCAACTTCCTCTACATCTTTCGGTTGTGGGTCTTTGGGAGTTTGGGGTTGTTGTGAAGCTGTGGGGTTCTTGTGCTCCCTGGAGTGTCCTCCTCCCAGTCTTCTCTCCCCTATGAGAATCAAACAAAAGGTAGAGTTATCACACAGAAAATGTAAAACCAAAAAACAGGCTAAATTGCTTGGAAGTGGGGTACAAGTGTGTGTTTGGGCGAAATTTAAAGATGAATGCATTATTTCTGACCAAGAATATGCTTAGTATTCACCTTTGTCTGTCATTTTTTAGACATGTAGGCAACACAAAAATTCTCTGAAGCACCTGTGTGGTGGCCCACACTATAGTGCTCCAAAGTACAGATGTGGAAGCAGCTGCTGAGTGTCCTCTCCTTTACACAGTTTACAGTTTGCATTTCATTCTCTTTACAAACACATCATCTAGCCTAAAACTTTGTGCCCCAAATTTCACAAAAAATGGCAGATGTCTAATTACTTTTGTGGCTGTAAAATAAGCCAAAACAGCGGATAGTGGCCGAACGAAGTGTCTGTAACGTAACGAACGGTTACTGTGCCCAACCAAGTTCAAACTATAACATTTTGGAAGGGAGTCCAATAAGAAAAACAAAAAAAACCAGCAACATGTCAGTTTAGAAAAGGATTAATAGCATAAAAGTGTACATTTTACTTACTTTTAGCGAGCATTCTCTTAATGCTCCTTAACTGGTCTGGCTCCCTCAGTTTGAGGTCTGACCACCTCTTTCTGAGCTGCTCATTTGAGCGTTTCACCCCGAAATTCGTCTTCAGACTCTTCACGACTTTAGTGAGGATTTTGGCCTTCCTTCTATTTGGTTTGCTATACGGCCCATGCTTTGCGTCATAATCAGACTTGAGCAAGATGTCCACCATCTCCGCCATCTCGGCAAAAGACATATTCGATGCCTTGAATCTCCTCCTTGATCGTGACGTTTCCTCGGTCTCCGGGCTTGTCTCCTCCTCGTTAGTTGCGGAATTATCAGACACCTGCTGTAACTCCGCCATATCTGTCTGCGCGCCGAAAGAGAAGGGGCGGGGAAAAGATGTTAGTTAGAACGTCATGGGCGGGCGACGTGTGCAGAGCGACGTGTTCGAATTTTGACGCATGCGTGGTGTGTATATAGCAAACACACATGTGACTATAGTACGTTCGGTGTGCGGAGAGAGGAGTTCAAGTGACGGACGTGCGAACGAAGGTATGTGATTTTGTGACTTGTACAAATCGTTGGCCTATACTGTTTTGAGAATGTTGTAGGAAATATATGGTGACTACGATGTTAAGGAGGTTAGACTGTTTGCCTCACATTAGTTATATATTATTTATTTAACTTGCAGATACAATATGAATGTCTTTATTAGCGACAAAGAGTTCCTGGCCGAATTTATTGACCGGGTAAGGGAGCTGCCCGCTCTGTGGGAGACGAAAAACCCCATCCATAAAAAAAGAGGGGTGAGAAAAGCAGCACTGGAGAAGCTGCTCCCATTTGTGCAGACCAAGGTGCCCACAGCCACAGCAAAACAAGTGGACACTAAAATTGGGAGCTTGAGAGGCACCTACAGGACTGAACGCTCTAAGGTCCTGGCTTCTCAGAGGTCAGGAGCAGCAGCAGGTGATGTGTATGTCCCGATTTTGTGGTACTACAGCAGGATGTCCTTCCTGGATGACCACATTGAGGCAAGGCCATCACTCTCCACTCTTCCCCCCAGACTTCCCTGCAGCCAACCTGAGCCTTCTCTGGAGCAAGAGGAGGCAGCCATCCTGGATGATCCTGATTTGGCCATCTGGAGCCAGGTATAGTATTAAATGAAAATGTATTGGGATAAAATTAATGTTTGCCAAATATGTCAAGATGAGAAACATACAATATTTTGGGTTCCACAAGTGAAATCAAGATCTCGAGACATTAGTCTGCACTTAATTGGGTGCTAAATAGTCAATCTGATGTAGGTGTAAATTAGAAAAAAAGATTTCTGGATTTACATTCTAATTGCTTCAATCATGTTTATAAAGTTTGATGCGAAGATTAAAACAACATATTAAACTATGTCCCTTTTTCATACACAGGATGAAATCAGCCAGGAGGAGGGTCTGGAAACTGTCAGGCAGGAGGAGGAAGGGCTCAGTGGCAGCCAGGAGGTGGCAGGGCCCAGTGGCAGCCAGGAGGTGGCAGGGCCCAGTGGCAGCCAGGAGGTGGCAGGGCCCAGTGGCAGCCAGGAGGTGGCAGGGCAAAGGAGAAGCACCAGATCCCAGGTGCCTCCCATCCGGCTTCACAAAAGAGGCAGGAGGGACAGGACCACCAGTGAGGCAGCAATGGCCCTTATTAAAGAGGCCCATGCCACCCTCAAAGAGCCCACATCCCCTGAAGAGGCCATTGCCGGCCTAGTGGAGGCAAAGTTCAAGGTGATGAGCATGGAGCAACGCCTCCTATGCGAGCCCCTGCTCATCACCTTGCTCAACAAGGGGGTGATGGAAAAAATTACCCCCAATACCGCCATTTGTGAGGTGGCACAACTGTCCCAACCTCAACCTCCTCCTCCACCTCCACATTCTTCTTCTGCCCCACCCCCTTCTCCTCCACCTCCACCTTGTTCTTCCGCCCCACCCCCTTCTCCTCCACCTCCACCTTGTTCTTCCACCCCACCCCCTTCTCCTCCACCTCCACCTTGTTCTTCTGCGCCACCCCCTTCTCCTCCACCTCCTCCTCCTCCTGACAGGAGTACCCCTCCAGTGGCCCAGCCTTCAGCCAAACGAAGAAGGAAGGCTGCAGGGAAGGCTTCAGGAAAGGTTGCAGGGAAGGTTGCCAGGAAGACGAGGAAGTGATGGCCTTGCTTCATTGTGGTCGGACAGAAGGCAGCCTGTTGTAGTACCACACACTTGGGACATATATATCACCTGCTGCTGTTCCTGACCTCTGGGAGGCCAGCATCAGATTGTGTTCAGAAATGTTGGCCTTCTCAAGCTCCCAATTTTAGTGTCCACACAGGGTTGCTGTGTGCTCTGGGGTCCCTGGGATGCACAAATGGCAGCATCTTCTCCAGCGCTGCCTTCTCTTTATTTTCTTTGAAACATGAATAAATGGTATTTTTGTTTAAGTTCTGACTTGACTATGTGTATTTGTAAAAATGAAAAATCTAGCTTTGGAGTAAGCAGATACATTTGACTGACCAAAAAAGGGACAGATAACAACCCCCCCAAAAAAAAACTAAATCGTGTTTCCAAAAAAAGAGTGTAAATTTAAATCATATATATTAAAAGATTCAATGGGAGATCACTACCAAAACATTGCGAAATTACAATTAACATCAGTTAGAAAAATAACTAATTTTTAAATATTCCTAAAAACTTGCACGATATAATACACATAAATCTTCTTAAGAGCAGCATGAAAAAGGTTAAAAAAAGATAGTCATAACTCTGTGTGAATATCAGCAGCAAAAGAAGTTCATTCGTTTGGATTAATGTCACATTCTAACGAAGATTTCAATGCACAACATTTAAACGATGCAAAAATTTTGAGCGTGACGAATGTGCTATCTCCATTACGAAGGCTTGTTTTACCAGAAGATGCGCTCCCGTCTCATAGTTGCTTGTGAGCATGCGCGCTTTTGGAAGAGTCGTAAAAGCATACACACGAACCATTTTCTCGTCACAAAACAGGCCGACGAGAAACACGACGAGGAAATCTGGAATCCTGACGAGAAAATAGAGAGCAGGTTCTCTATTTTCTCGTCGAGGTTCACGGCAGTTTTCTCGTCGTAAAACCATACACACGAACGGTTTTCTCGACAAAAAAGCTCTTGCGGCACTTTTCTTGCTGGTTTTGGACGAGAAACTCGGTTGTGTGTACGAGGCTTCAGAGTTAATATGTGAAAAAGGTGTCTCCTCTCCACTGATGCTTTATCACCAATCCTTGTTTCAATAAAAAACCCAAATTTTCCAAAAACATTTGTCATTGGGATGGAAAGTGAGGTGAAATGTTTTGAACAGGTGCACAGACAGCAAAATAAATGTTACAGGGGTGATAACCCTTCCCTACGTTCTCCAAAAAACTTAAAAATAGATTTTTTTGGCTGGAGCTACACTTAAAAAATTTACCTGTTCCAAATTACAAACATATTGTACTTAAGAACAAACCTACAGTCTGTGTCTTTTTTTGCACCGTCTGTATACTGCTGTTCAGAGTATATAGGGCCTTTTTTTATTTTGGGTGCGGGGTTCCCGTTAATATCAATACAAGACCCAAAGGGGCTGGGAATGGGCTGGGGTAGGGGTGGGTGATGCGGTAGCCATGCCATTTTTCTCAAAGATTTTCATCCATATTGCCGGGACCAGACATGACATTAAAGCCGCAAGCAGTTTTAAATGGCTTTTTTTCCTTTAGAAATGTCATTTTGTGCAGGGAAAGTTCTAAACAAGGGAAACACGTGCCACTACACCGGCATACTTTAGACACCCCCCAGGTATGATATTTAAAGGAATATTTCACTTTTTTTTTCACTTTATGCATCCTTAAAATGACTGCTCCCGAAAAAACAACAGTTTTAAAAGATTATTTTTACATTGATACATGTCCCCTCGGGCAGGACCCGGGTCCCCAATCCCTTTTTAGGACAATAACATGCATATTAGGCGTTATAATTAGCACTTTATATTTAGAACGTTCGAGTTCATTGTATTTATTGGGTTCTAAATTTTGTGCGAATTTTCGGTCCGTTCGAAGGTTCTGGTGCGAACCGAACGGGGGGGTGTTCGGCTCATCCCTAGTGGAAAATGGTCTCTGGAGTGTTTATTGTGCCCTGTGCAGGATACTGTTGCCATATTGCTTGTAAAACAGTATGTATGTGTGGGAACAGAAAGATGTAGCCCCAGATATGGGGCAGTAATTGTGCATGCATGCAACAATAAAAAGAAAGTGATGTGTTGCAGAAAACACCCTCCTCCTCTTGTCTCTCATTATTCTGCCAGCAATTAACCCTCCAAAGGGGGGCAGGGGATGGGACAGTAGGCAGAACAAAAATATCATATTAACCACTTAAGGACCGGAAAGGATTTGCCCCCTTAATGACCAGGCCATTTTTTGCGATACGGCACTACGTCGTTTTAACTGACAATTGCATGTCGTGCGACATTGTACCCAAACAAAATGTATGCCCTTTTTATTCCCACAAATAGAGCTTTCTTTTGGTAGTATTTGATCACCTCTGCGGTTTAAATTTTTTGCCTCAATTTTGAAAAAAAAACTATAATTTTAACTTTTTGCTATAATTAGTATCCCCCAAAAAATCACAATAAGAGTATATTTATTGGTTTGCACAAAAGTTACAGCATCTACAAAATAGGGGATAGATTTATGGCATTTTTATTATTTATTTCTTTTTTACTAGTAATGGCAGTGATCTGCGATTTTTAGCGGGACTGCGGGACAGATCGGACACTTTTGACACTTTTTTGGGATCATTGACATTTATACAGCAATCAGAGCTAAAAATAGCCAATGATTACTGTATGAATGACACTGGCAGGGAAGGGGTTAACACTAGGGGCGATCAAGGGGTTAAGTGTTCCCTAGGGAGGTGTTTCTAACTGTGGGGGCAGTGTACTGACTGAAGGAGGAGAGACATCACTGTTCCTGATCACTAGGAACAGCGGATCTCTCTCTAGTCCCCTGTCTGTCAGAACGGGGATCTGTCTGTTTACATACACAGATCCCCATTTTGGCTCTCTGAGGAGCGATTGTGGGAGGCTGGCGGACATCGTGGCCGCTGGCCACATGCATCAGCTCCGGTGTTGCGCCGCAGGCACACGCGCCCCCTATTGCTCTTAAAGCGGCCGACATACACCTGTGGCGATTCATGGAGCCGTGCCAACCTGCCGCAGTATAATGACGGTGGCTGGTCGTTAAGCGGTTAAAATATAAAAGATATAACACTGGATTCAGATTTCTGTGGATTTAATTGGCTGTGGCCCTTTAGGTATTAATTATATTTTATCAACAACATATAATGTAATACCGATCTTAAAAGTTTACCAACAACATATTTAGCTCAGCTATCACAGCTTGAGCCAATAAACATTACAACTTAAAGTTCCCTTTCCGAAGAAAGGGACAAGACCTCATAACTTGAGCCGCAACATGGGAGGGCGGGATTTGCTTTCTTCTTCAATCCCCACCGACTGCTTCACTTAATGATGCATTTTCTTTCTTTTATAGGTAGCAGCTCATGCCAGGACCGTTAAAGACAACATTTAACCAATCACAGGTAAGTACAAGTGACATCTAAAAAAAAGGTTTTCAACTGTTTTGTCTGCCACTGTATGTGGAGGGTGGAGACATTGTTTGCCCCACCCTCCACTTTCTTTCTGCTTTAACATAACATAGGTCTTAAAATTGGAAAGCTTTTAAAAGCGAATAAAAGCAACCATGTGGTTACTATTTGGAAATGTGTCGTCTGGCAGTTGCAATGCAGATCTCAAATGTAGATGCATTGTATACATAGTCATTTATACTAAGCTTACAAGTACATTTCCAATCTTACTATAAACTTAGATGAATAGTAAAAACATTACCAACAATAAAAAAAAAAAAAACATTTGATATTGCATGAATAAGGTACATAAATAATAAATACATCTGACTTATTCATTAAAAACAGAGAGTTTATCAAATATAAGGACAGAACAAGATATTAATACATTTCCACACGGATGCTGGCCCATGCTGATTCCAGTGCTTCCCACAGTTGTGGTTAGTCAGCTGGTAGATGATTTATACTCATGTGTTCTATCTCATCCCACAAGTGTTCATTTGGATGGAGGACTGCATTATAATGAATTCATTATTTTGCTTGACGTTATACATTGGTCAGTATTATCAAACTAAAAATTATTTCTGTTCATTTCGTATATACTTTAAAGTGGTTGTAAACTCTCTATACCAACTTCAGCTCATTTAAATCCTTATTAATAAATCTACTGATAGCTGACTGTTAAAATCTCCTTACTTGTTTCTACTCCTTGTATTCCGTCCCGCAATGTTTGATTACATCACCGGCGCATGCACGTCCCGTGCTTTGATTCTCGGCACACTCTGTGTGCCGTTCCCCCTTCAACGCCATGCCGTGTCCGAGAGCTCCGCTCTCTGCGGCACAGCTTAGAAGACACGCGAGACTGGGCAGTCATTCCCAGCCTCCTTGCTTGGTTGCCATAGTAACATCATTGGAGAAAGAGGCTTGTAAACACGTGATCTCTCATGCACGAGATTTTGGCAAAGGAAGACAAGGAAGGGCGGAAATGACGTCCACAGGGGTTTTAGAAAACAATACTCAAGATGGTACAGCCTAATCCCGGAAGAAGAATGACAAGTAACAAGCGTTTTTGGATACATTAGACTAAGCAAGTATTGTAAATGATGTTACACATTACATGACATGGAAAGCGCGATACGAAGTGCAGAGTTTACTTCCTCTTTAAATACAGTATATTGGGACTTGTATTCACAAGCCTCTGAAACTCCTCCTGAGATTAACATTTATGGTTTCTTAGCAAAACCTGTTCCAATGTCCACATTTTCTCCCAGTGGGTGTTGTGAATGCCACTCATTAGTACTTTGTTCAGCACTGGTAGAAGAACTAAGTACAAGCTTTATAATGAACTTGAGTACTAAGTCATACATCAAGAGACTGATAGTCTTTTGCACAGAGCTCCAAGCAATGCTTTTTAGTGGGCCTTAGGCTTGTCCTTGTGGACCCTAGTCTTTTGAGCAGACCTTAGGCCTTAGTGTACAAAACGCCCCCAGAAATGTAATTTCCTGTTTGGGTAAAAAAAACTCCTAGATACTCCTAAAGGGTTAAAGCAAGAACTTTACCAATAACAACTTGATAAAAAATAATGTTCTTTATGAAGGAGCATACATTTCACAATAATAATTATTTAACCAAAACTAGTGTGTGCTGTAAATTGCCGCCAGAATTGTTTTTGTTTCTTCTTGCTGGAGGCTACCATTTTGCAGAAGCCCACAGCCCCTTAACAGCAGTAAATCAAAACGCAAAACTAAACCTATTGATTTAACAGTTTCAAAAAGCAGCTACATTCCTCAACCAAACTGTCAAACCATCAAATGGCTGGTGTCATATCTGATCACATGTGCAGCACCATGGCAGTTGCAAATCAAAAAAAAAAAAACTTCCTTGTCTGTAAAGGATAGGAGGGTTTAATTCTGCTTTAAGGCTGTCAGCAGATCGATCTCTACAAACTCGGCAGTGTCTAAAAATGACTAAAATGAAGAGGGTGAAACAGTGTATTACTGGATTTAAAACAGTATATGTGCTACACGGTCAGCAAGAGGTTGGTGCCAGGGAGGGAGGAGTCTGATGTGGACACGAAGACGGTGTGAGTGCTGCTGAGCTCGCATGCTCCCTCCCTCCCTCCCCTCCCGCAATGACGGTCTAATGGTGGTCTAATATAGTACTTTTAAATGCCTCAGCCAGTCCTACCGCTCCTTATCAATTTTTCAAAGCCTGGGCATGTCGGTGTAATCGGTGTAATTGACGTCGGTGTAATCTTGGAACAGCGGGGCAGCGGAGTCAGCAGAGTCAGTGCAACCTCCCAGCCCTGCTATAGCTCCACAGCCACAGCACAGCCACACAATCTACCTGGACTCTGGGCTCTGGACTCTCCTCTGTGTAGTGTTCGCCTCCTGTAGGATAGGAGTGGGGACCCGGGACTCAGAGAGCTGCGTTGCGGTGCCGTGCCGCATGTCAGAGAGGCTCCGGATCGACTCGTTCCACCCTGGCCACATCCCCATCTTCACCTTCACCTTCATCCTCAGTCCTCAGTCCTCAGTCCATCTGTCCCATCTGCTCATCTTTACGGGGCCGGAGCTTCCGCTGAGGCCAGTTGAGCCAGCCAAGGTCAGTGAGCAGTGTGCGGCGAAGCGAGAGAGGTAAGCGGGGAGCCAACTGGAGTCTGATATCCAGCCAAGACCAGCCAAGACCTAGAAGCCTAGAAGCAGGGTGAAAGCGAGCGAAGGGGAGTTGGTGTAGTAGGACATTAGAACTACAGGACACCAGGGAAATCCAAAACCCAAAAACTGTAACTGTAACGCAAAATAGTGGTGAAACTGCCTTTGCTCTTCCCCGGTCTCATATGTGACAGCTTTGGCAGCCTCGGTGGTCCTGGTTCAAGCTGACACGGTCCGTATGGTTCCCACTCTATTTATCTCCAACTTTTTTTTTTTCATTATTATTTGTTGGAAATTTTTTTGCATAGTTATCGTTATAACCTACAAAGTATGAACAGTGAGCGGTGAAGCAGGGATATGAGGACATAATTGTGAATACTGGGATTAATTGTGATTATATATGACTTTATATGGTGCCTATGTACGGTGTACGGTGACTATACGGTGTTCTTTTTGGACTGTAGACCATAAATCTGACCTGATCAAGACGAACACGATAAAGTCTATAGCCCACTGAGGCACTGTACAGATTTTAGTACAGGCTCTCATAGAACCGGTTTAATAATAAGGAAAAAGGGAATAACACAAGCTACACAAGGATAATGCAATTAGAGCTCCTGATAAGGTCCCTAATAAAGCCCTAATAAGCTGTAGACTGGGCTATAGATTGGACTACTTACTAAGCCTTACTTTGCAAAATCCCCCTCTAGTACTTTGATTAAGTAGCATACTGGGGAACTCAAAGCTTTTCTGATACCTTGACCTGATAGTATCGGAGAGTAACATTCACTCACATATTGCTTATATATTTTTGATATAGGCTTTGATATCATTTTTAATAGTAGAGTGAATAAAGACAGGGTTACTGGATGGGGGATCGCCATCATGTGTTCCAATCAGGATCAGTAAGGTACATATTATAATTATATTGATCTTTTAACTCAGAGTTAACCGGCCACCAAGAAAAATCCATCCTGTATAAACTCCCTTCAAACCCCCCCAAACTAAGCACAGTACAGACCCTGTAATTTAGTCATTGCCACCGCCACCGTCACCGCCATTGTTACATGCTAAACAAGAGATCAAAGCAAGAATAACAAGGAGGTAGAGAAGGGAGAAAGGAAAAAAAAAAGGAAAAAAAAAAAGAAAAATTCGTAGGAAAATGCGTGCCCGCTCAGCGAGAGGTGCAGCTACAAACCTCCCAAAAATGAGTGCTAGTCCAGGGACAATTAAAAAATATATGGTGTATGAGGGGGGGAAAAGACAGGCTGGGAATAAAAACAGGAAATAAAAGCAAAATGGCGGAGGGCATACAGAAATCGGCCCTTAGGAAACAACATGAGGATATAGACCCACCTCTACCCATCAACGAGGAGATAGAAGAGGATGAAGAAGAAGGTATGGAAACTAGGCAACAAAAAAGGCAAGCACTGACAAAAGGCAACATGGTTGAAATGTTGGCAAGGATGGAGACAAGACTGGAAACATCAATAAAGGGAGAAATAGCGACTTTACGCCAAGATATGAAACATATGCTTAAGAGGGTAGAGGAAACAGAAGATAGACTGGACAATTACGGAGTTGAAATAAAAGAACTAAATGAACAGATGGAAGGGATGTACCGGGAACAAAGACATATGTTGTATAAAATTGAAGACCAGGAAAACAGGAATAGGAGAAAGAATATCAGGATTAGGGGTTTACCGGAGGCGCAAGGAGAAAGTGAGGACTTGCAAGAGCTCATGGACAAAACATTCGGCCATATGTTGGGAATAACTGAGCTGGGAAAAAAAATCAAATTCGAACGGATACATAGGATTAGAAAACCTACTGGAATTTCTGGAGATCTTCCAAGAGATGTGATAGCAAGATTCCATTACTTTCAAGATAAGGAACAAATTAAGGCCCATATTAGAATTAATCAACCAGTTAAATATGGAGACGCAACTATACAGGTATTCCCAGATTTGGCTACCGAAACATTATCCAGGAGAAGAATCCTGAAACTATTACTGGAACAACTTAAAATACAGAATATTCAATATACTTGGGGATTCCCAGCATGCCTAATTGGACGGAAAGATGGCAGATCAGCAACGCTTAGATTCCCAGAAGATACCCCGAATTTTTGTAACAGACTGAATATCCCATTAGTAGACATCCCGGGCTGGTGGGAAGAACAAGAACTCATAGAGTATCCTGAAGAACAAATACCCGCACACCCAGCATGGAACAAGAAACAAGTAGGAACAAAAAAGAAATGAGGACAAGAAAAGGGAAGGGAAGAGGAAGGGATGGGAAAAGGAAAGAAAGGAAAGAAAGAAAGAAAAAAGAAAAGAGAAAACTGCGATGAGGAAATGTGATCTGCCGAAAATAAAATGGGATCGGGGTATGCTGGACTGGGCTGGGGTAATAAAAAAAAATAATAAAAAAAAAAGAGAAAAAAGGAAAGAAAAGGAGGGGGGAGGGCGGGGGGGTAGCGGGCGACCCCCGACAGGGGAGAGCACCAGCCGGTCTAAACGGTCCATATTAGAGCCCAACCTTCTAGGGGATGAATCAGGGGGCAGGGAGGAGGAGTATTTGCCTCGATTCATGGGGCTTCATAGAAGCCAGTTTTTTTCCCAAGAGGAGGGGGGGGGTGGGGAGGGACAAGGGAAGGGGGGGTTGGTTGGGGGGATGGGGAGGGTGGCCTCTCTGAAAATTTATGAAAGGAATAACCCGTCTCCTGAAATAAGGCAAGTCATTAAATTACTATGTCTAAAATTAAGCTAATCTCATATAACGTGCGCGGATTGAAGTCCCCCATTAAATGTGCTAACATAATGCGAGAAATGCTCTCAATGAAGGCGGATGTGGTTCTCCTACAGGAGACCCATTTTTATGTAGGTACAAATAGTCGTATCATCTCTAAGGACTACCCTCTTTGGTACTATGGGGACTCACCAATAAGTCGAGCTAAAGGAGTTGCTATAGGGTTTGCCAGAGGAACCCGGTTCATACTAGAGGAGAGGAAAGTGGACCCAGAGGGGCGCTATCTGTTTTTAAAGGGGAAATTGAATGGAGTGGAGGTCTCTCTGGCAAATGTTTATGGCCCAAATAAAAAGTCGATCCAATACTTAATAAAGGTTATGGATGAGTACATGGAATTTAAGAAAGGGAAGGCTGTTATGGTAGGAGATTTTAATATTGGTTTGGACCCAAAGATGGATAGTACGTCACACGCAAGGGGGACTGGAATGGCCTTGAGGAATAAGTTAAAAAAGAAAATGCACCAACATCAGCTAGTGGATGTGTGGAGAACACAACATATAAATCAACGGGATTATACATTCCACTCCCCAGTGCATGGGACGTACTCAAGAATTGATTTCTTTCTAGTTGAGCATCAGTTATTGGAGATCGTGGAAGGTACAAATATTGGAATAGCAACATTCTCAGACCATGCACCAATATCACTCCAAGTGAAATTAGGAGAGGGACAAAATAAGTCAAACAGCTGGGGGTTGAATGAAGAACTCTTACAGGATAAAAGAACAGTACAGAGAATAAAGTTAGAATTAGAACGGTTCTTTAGGGAGAATAGTACAGGAGACGTGTCAGACGCAATGGTCTCGGAACCCCACAAGGCATACATTAGGGGTATACTAATCAGGGAGGGGGTGGAAAAAAATAGAAGAACTAAGGAGAAAAAAAATATATTAACAAAAGAAATATATGAACTAGAACAGCAACATAAGATAACTGGAAGAAAATAACTATTTCTGAATCTGTGTTTTAAAAGAGAGGAGTTGAAAGAGGTAATTGAATTAGAATATCGTATGGTTTATAATCAAATTAGGAAAGAGAGATATCAATGGGGAAATAAATCTGGGAAGCATTTAGCGAAAATCCTAAAAAAAGAAAAAATCTCTTAATTACATAGAGAAAATACAAACAAATACTGGAGAACTAAGATACAAGACATCAGAAATAGTAAATATTTTCCATGAATTTTATAATAAATTATACTCAATTAATATAAACGATACACATGAAGAGGTAAAACAAAAAAGAGAGAAAATTAAAGCCTTCCTGAAGGAGATTGACCTTCATAAAATCCCTGAGGATAAAATCAGCTATTTAGAGGACCCTATTACAGAGGAGGAAATAAAAAAAATTATAATTGATCTGCCAAATGGGAAGAGCCCAGGACCAGATGGCCTGACGATATTGTACTACAAAAAATTTATAGACATCCTAATGCCGAAACTGTGCTCTTACATGAACGGGATTGGTTCAAAATGGGAGATGCGGAAAGAGGCATTAGAAGCCATTATGACAATAATTCCAATAGACGGTAAAGACGTTACAATCTGCTCTAGTTATAGACCAATCTCCCTGCTAAATATCGATACTAAAAAAAATTCAAAAATTCTCGCTAATAGGATGAAAACAATAATGAAGGATGTGGTCCATGCGGATCAGGTTGGATTTACCCCAGGAAGGGAGGGGAGGGATAATGGAATCAGAACTCTCCTAGCCATACAGAAAATTAAAGAAAGCGGGGCCCCAGGACTACTCCTGTCAATAGATGCCGAAAAAGCATTTGACAGGGTAGACTGGGGCTTCATGCAGAGTACACTCGAGGCAGTTGGTGTAGGACCAAGAATGACCAAGTGGATAGGATCTCTCTATATTAGACCAACGGCGAGAATTAAAATAAATGGGATATTTTCAATGCCATTCGAGATGAAAAACGGTACCCGACAAGGATGTCCTCTGTCACTGCTATTGTTTGTATTGGCATTAGAACCCCTGCTAAGGGGGATAAGGCAGAATGTAGATATAAGAGGGATTGAAGTCGGGGAAGAGGACCATAAACTTGCTGCTTATGCAGATGATATCTTATGTTTTATAACTAACCCAAAAATAACTTTACCCAATTTAATGAAATATATTAGTGAATATGGAAAACTGTCTAATTTTAAAATAAATTCAACAAAATCGGAAATATTGAGTTTCAACATCCCTAAATCAGAAAGGACCATCTATAAAGCAGAGTTCCCATTTAGTTGGAGAAAATAATTAAATTATCTTGGAATTAAATTAACAACTTCTACAGAATTATTATATAAAGCCAACTTTATTCCATTATTAAATGACATTAAATCAGAACTGAATAGAATTACACGGGGGCAAATTTCATGGAGTGGCCGAATAAACATCTTTAAAATGATGATTTTACCTAAGATATTATATAAAATACAAATGCTTCCAATCCCACTACCACAGGTATACTTTGAAAAACTACAAACACTATTTTTAACATTTATTTGGCGAGGTAAAAAAACACAAATTAAATTGACTTTATTGACAAAGCAAAAGGCACAGGGGGGTTTGGGGGCACCTGATTTGAAAAATTATTACAATGCAATTGTATTGTCACGCATAATTGAATGGGCTAAAAATAACACTGAAAAAAGATGGGTGAATATGGAATCTATAAGTAGTAACACTCCACTGCGGAGGGTAATTTGGATCCCGACACAATACCGCGAATTGGGCAAAGACACACATTGTATCACTAGGAACGCTTTAATAATTTGGGACAAGATTCATAAAAAGGAAAAGTGGGATTTTAACTCACCTCTAATACCGTTATCTGACACAAATTACTTCTTGCCGGGACGAGAAAAAATGTTTGGGAAATGGATTATAACAGATAAAGCCCAATTAAAAGATGTAATGGAGCAAAATAAACTTCTCACATTTCAGGAATTAAAAAAAAGGAGTGACCTGATGCGGATTGACGAGTGGCGGTATGCCCAGTTAAAACACTTCTTTGAAAAACTACCACAGCCAATCAGAACAGCAGAAAATCTGCGGCCCTTTGAGAAACTATGTGAGGATAAGGGCATGAAGGGCGTAATTTCGAAAATCTATAAAATACTAAACGAGGTAAAAAAACTTGGCATACCACGATTCGTCAAGAAATGGGAGGAGGAACTGGGGATACGGGTAAATGATTTACAGATTAAACAAGTAATAAACAGGGCACACTCAACCTCAGTCAATTCTAACATAATGGAATTAAATTATAAATGTCTCGCTAGATGGTACTTAACCCCCGACAAGGTATATAAAGGATCCATGCAAACAGCCCGGCTCTGTTGGCGGGGCTGCCAGGAAATTGGGACTATGGGTCACATTTGGTGGACATGCCCCAAAATCAAAAAATATTGGAGTGAGATACGAAATAAGATTACATAAATAACTAAAATCGAAGTACCCGACGATTCGTGGGTTTGCTTATTTCATGGCGTCCGAATGCCAGATAAACAATATTTAAAGACACTGCTCCCACAGCTCCTAAATGCCACGAAGAGTCAGATTCCCATTTATTGGCAAAATCCGCAATGACCAAAACTGAGGGGGTGGTGTAAAAAAATAGATGAAATATACGGTTTGGAATATCTTAGGTTTTGTGATGGGGAGAGAATGGAAGAATTTGAAAAAAAATGGAAAGAATGGTTGGTCTATAAACATACTATGGGATATGCAGAAATAATGGGGGCATAAGGCACAAGGCATAATATATAATACATAATTCATAACACACAACATAAAATAAAATATAAAATGAACAACAATAGACAATATAAACCTAATAGTGGAACAAGAAAGTATTAGAGATGAAGAGGAGGGGAAAAAATAAATAAATAAATAAATAAATAAATAAGTCAAGGACATAAACAAAGGAATAGTTGGAAATGGAGATATATAGAATAAGAGAGGTCGGGGATAGGGGTGGGGAAGGTTAAGGGGTGGGGTGTACTAATAAACAAGTGTAAAAGGTTGTAATAGTGTATTCGCTTGAACAATTAATAATGTAATCTATTTAAAAAAAAAAATAAGAAAGGAAATAATGAAAACCACAAATGATGCGAAACTGAAGTAGAGACGATATGAGCGAGTCTAAAAAAAATGACCAAGTCTCTTGCTATGGTTGAGTCTGAGGTGGAAAAAAAAAAACAGTATAAACACTTATTTTTATTGCCTTACATAGCTATACCTGCAAAAGAGGCCAGCCTGAAGTGATCTAGCAGGACTTAATTTTTCTGACTAAAGTTCCACTTTACCACCTCAGCCCCGGAAGGTACCCCCTTCATGACCAGGCCATTTTTTGAGATACGGTACTGCATTGCTTTAACTGACAATTGCGCATTCATGCAATGCTATACCCAAACAAAGAGATTTATTTTGGTGGTATTTGATCACCTCTGCGGTTTTTATTTTTTGCGCTATCAACAAAAAAAGACCGACAATTTTGAAAAAAAAATGTTTTTTTTAACTTTTTGCTATAAACCATACCCAATACGAAAATGTAAAAAAATATATTCATCAATTTAGGCCAATATGTATTCTGCTACATGTTTTTGTTAAAAAAAAAACAGAATAAGCGTTTATTGATCGGTTTGCGCAAAAGTTATTGCGTCTATAAACTATGGGATATTTTATGGCATTTTTATTTTTACTAGTAATTGCAGCAATCAGCGATTTTTGGTGGGACTGCGACATTGTGGTGGACAAATCGGAAACCAAGTGACACTTTTAGGGGACCAGTGACACTATAATGCCCTGTACACATGATCGGATTTCCGATGGAATAAAATCCGATGGATTTTACCATCGGAATTCCGATGAAGCTGACTTTCATCAGTCTTGCCTACACACCATCAGTCAAAATTCCGACCGTCCAAAACGCCGTGACCTACAACAACTACGACGGCACTATAAAGGGGAAGTTCAAATCCAATGGCGCCACCCTTTGGGCTGCTTTTGCTGATTTTGTGTTACCGCGTGTTAGTAAAAGTTTGGTGTTAGCCGATTCGCACTTTTCAGTCTCCGTGCTTCTCAGTTCATTACAGCATGACGAATGTGCTATCTCCATTATGAACGCTAGTTTTAGAAGAACGAGCGATCCCATCTCCTAATTCAGTCTGACCATGCATGGATTTTTCTCTGATGGAGTTCCCCACAGACGATCGTAATTTGCTATCGTTTTTTTTTCCATCGGTAAAATTTAAAACATGTTCTATTTTTTAATACCGATGGAAAAAGACCGATGGGGCCCACACACGATCGGTTTGTCCGATGAAAAAAATCCATCGGTCTTTTTTCATCAGAAAAACCGATCGTGTGTACGCGGCAATACAGTGATCAGTGCTAAAAAAAATGCACTCTCACTGAATAAATGATACTGGCAGGGCAGGAGTTAACATCAGGGGTGATCAAAGGGTTAAGTGTACTCCTAGGGAATGAATATATAAACTAAAATGCGCCTTTAGATATGAATAAGTACCCAAAGTACCTGATATCAGCTGCAAAATAAACTTGCTTGAACGGGATAGTCCTAGTAGCAGTGTCCTGGTGCATGATTCCCTGGTGGTTTCAATTGGGGTGGAAGTAGTACCTCGACGTTTCGGCCAATCACAGGGCCATCATCAGGAAGTAGGACTACTACCAGGGAATCGTGCACCAGGACACTGCTACTAGGACTATCCCGTTCAGGGCCAATTACCCTTTAATCAATCGCCTGCTATACATGCCGGGTGCCAGGACTATCAGGCACTCAGCAATGTAAGTGTAACCCTTTTTTATTTTGTGGAATCATTAAATGTTTTAAGCGGCATTGCGCAATGAGGCTCTTTCTCTCTTGATCCCCATTCATCTCTATGAGCAACATCTCTATCAACAAGACGTAATCCTAAGGATCTGAGTTCGGGGTATCGCCACATGCCTAATAGACCATACTAGCGATAGTTGGTCCACACATTGCGGTGAGTGCACCTCTATGTGGGGCACCCAGTTTGAGCACCAGTCCATAAGAGTCTTTATTGGGCACGAGCACCATATGGGACCATCATATGTTATCATATATGTTGCATATACGTATATTTGTCTACCAGTTTGTTATATATCCTAGTAGTTGATTTCTAGTGCAATTTTCTTTCTACTCCTAGGGAATGCTTTCTAACTTTGGGGGGTTGGCTTAACTGGAGAAAGAGAGAGAGATCTGTGTTCCTGATTAGCAGGAACACAAGATCTCTCTCTGACAGAACTATGGTCTGCCTTGTTTAGATAGTCAGACCGCCGCTCTGCCTCTCCTGCGAATGATCGGCGGGTCCCAGCAGCCATCACAGCCGCTGGACCCACTGATTGGCTTCCGCTGTGTCCAATCAAAAATGGAACGGGTCACCGGCGGCGCGCACACGCGTCTGAGCCCCCGAAGAAGAAAGAACGTACATGTTTTACAAAGCTGGTTCACCCTGACGCAGTAAATGTGCGGTGGGTGGTCCTAAAGAGGTTAATCACTTAGGACAGACACTGCAACTTTTCTCATCTGAACAAAAAAAAGTGCACTAGCTAATTAAAATTAATTAGTCATCTGCATTCATAATCAGTATCCAAAGACACAAAGTGGAACAGACAGCTTTTTCTTCAGAGCAGAAACAGGTAGGAGTCTGCAATAAAAGTTGTTAAAATCCTTGCAATGTCTATAGATCACCTATAGGGGATTGTTTGGTTTTTATTTTTTTCTCAACAAAGGTGGAATTACTTTTCTAAAAGGGGTTTCCACTTCATACAAAATGTCAATTTAGCACAACAGGCAGGATCTTATATTTGCCAAAGCAAGTTTTACCACTTAAAGACCTTGTCAACATAGTTCGCCTTTAGAAATGCAGGCATATTAGCTTATTCGTGATGATATAATGGAAAGTCTATGCTGGCAGCAGGAGTCTACTTACAAAGAGAGACAGGGGTTCCATCTGTCACCTACTGAACTGTAGTAATAAGATTTCAATCAGTTTGATACCACAAGTAGAGGCAGCTAACAGGTTTTGCTGCAGGCAGTAGTCTCTGTGTGATGATGAACATGGGTAACAATTAACAAAAAAAACCTACATGTAAAGTGTATATGTAAATAGTGGTTCATAACCTAATTGCAAGTTGCTTTGCTGGATTATGATGTGTGTCTATGCTATCAGTTTGGGGTTCTATACATTCCACCCTATTTATTTATAGATCACCAACAGATACTGGAACACTGGAGGACAGTTGACATCAGCCATGCCCTAGAACAGTTTGCAGCTTAGTGACTCTAGTGATTGTCTGTATGTACAAACACATGCTCTAAGGTCAGTTTATTTAGAAGCCTGCTAACCTCCCAGCATGTACTTGGGTTGTGGGTGAATACCAAATCATTTGAATGAAACCCAATTACCCATGGAAGGTGAAGAACACATTAATACTGTTCAAAAAACATCCCTAGTGGGAAGTGAATTAAAGTGAGGAAAAAGTGCTAACCACTTAATCACTGTGGTACCCGCTATAATCCATATCCACGAAAGTAACAACATTCCTATTTTAGATGCATACAGTAGATGTCTTTTAGCTCTTTCATACGTGGCTGTAGCACAGTACAATTAAGTGCTTCAGTTGGGTGCTTTTGATGTTGTTGTGAAGCTCACAGCTTGGGTCTGTTCTTCTCAGTGAAGTAATGATCTGTACATCTTTGATGTACTAATTTCATCATGCATCACAATTTCTTGTTCTAACTGACATTCATTCTTGTATACCAGGGCATTTATGGCCATATGCTTTGGAGTTAACTGCTTTTCTACAGAAGCATTTCTTTCTGTCTTCATATAACATGCAGTTACATACTGTATCTGTACAAAAGAGTTTTTTTCTCATTGTTGCTAGGCAGATCTTTTTTTCAGCCACCTCAAACCTAAATATTCTACAATAAGGTTTATGAGTATCTGCATATTTTTAGTTACCAGGCAAATCTATCCAATCTATCACACAGAAACTCAAACTTGAAAAAGATGAATTATAGGTCGTTCACGCAGCTCTGAAGACCGCAGTTATTCTGGAGATGTAGGACCGACCCCATTTTCAAGTGGAGCACTACTCATACCAACCGAATCAGTCGGTCTCTGGCACAGTGTATACCCATAAGGGGTGTCTGGACCGGCGTCCAAAAATAGTGCACCCCAATGTTGTACACAGAGGATGATTTATTGTTACTTTAACCACTTGAGACCCGCGCTATAGCCGAAAGACGGCTGCAGCGCAGCTCTCAAGTGCCGAGAGGACGTCCCCAGGACGTCCTTCTCTGTTTACATCCCGCCGCACGCCGCCGAGGGCGCACGGCGGGGAACAGCTGTGCGCCGCGCATCACGTGATGCCAAGGAGCGTGCCTGGCGGCCGCGATGTCCGCCAGGTACATTCGATCGGCAGTTACAGAAGCAGGACGTGGATCTCTGTGTGTAAACACAGAGATCCATGTCCTGTCAGGGAGAGAGGAGACCGATGCTGTGTCCCTTGTACATAGGGACACAGATCGGTCTCCTCCCCCAGTCAGTCCCCTCCCCCCACAGTAAGAATCACAAATAGGGAACATAGTTAACCCCTTCCTCGCCCCCTAGTGTTAACCCCTTCCCTGCCAGTCACATTTATACAGTAATCAGTGCATTTTTATAGCACTGTTCGCTGTATAAATGTGAATGGTCCCAAAATGGTGTCAAAAGTGTCCGATGTGTCCGCCATAATGTCGCAGTCACGATAAAAATCGCTGATCGCCGCCATTACTAGTAAAAAAAAAATATTAATAAAAATGCTATAAAACTATCCCCTATTTTGTAGACGCTATAACTTTTGCGCAAACCAATCAATAAACGCTTATTGCGATTTTTTTTGACCAAAAATATGTAGAAGAATACGTATCGGACTAAACTGAGAAAAAATACTTTTTTTAAAAAAAATTGGGATATTTATTATAGCAAAAAGTAATAAATATTGTGTTTTTTTTTCAAAATCGTCGCTCTTTTTTGTTTATAGCGCAAAAAATAAAAACCACAGAGGTGATCAAATACCACCAAAAGAAAGCTCTATTTGTGGGAAAAAAAGGACGTCAATTTTGTTTGGGAGCCACGTCGCACGACCACGCAATTGTCATTCAAAGCGACGCAGTGCCGAAAGCTGAAATTTCGCCTGGGCAGGAAGGGGGTTTATGTGCCCAGTAAGCAAGTGGTTAAAAAAAAATTGTTACCTCAGTTATAATGCTTTGTCAATTTTGAAATATGCCCCAGAGTGAAAAGTGAAATGGTGGCATTAAGCTGTAGTGTACTGCTTTTCAATAAAACTTTTTAAAACCCAAAAAAAGAAAAAAGAAAAAGATGAATTAGATCAATTCTTTATTTCAACACCTGAATATTAGTGACAATTTTCTCTTTGCAAAACACACACAAAAAAATAATAATTTTTATTTAGATACATTGCTATAGAATAATATATGTTTATACACAATTTGACTTTTTTCAGCATTACCAAGGAAAAAAAAATCTTATTTTGTGAAATATGAAATAGAAATTCTGCTATTTTATTTTTACAGATGTATTAACTTTAGATGCTTTTATTTTAATGTCACTGTGTGAATTGTGCATCTAGGAATGTAATGGAATTCCAGTCAGGTGTACTGAGAAGCATACAAGGCAATTTATGGTAAAAAAAAAAAAATGATAAGATCTGATCATGGTACCACAGAGCATCATAATCATCCAATCCTGACCCTTTTAATATCCAGGTCTTCCCTGGCAATTCTAAATTATTTATCCACTCACATTTCCTAATCTTTTGAACCAAAGCCTTTTCTTCCTTTTAGGGAGGCTGCTGGTGTTGGATTAGGAATTTAGCTTTCATGAATCACTCTACAGAAGTATTGACTGAAGTATACTTTGTAGTTTCTGATAATATATATACAGTATATATATATATATATATATATATATATATATATATATATATTGTATATACTCGAGTATAAGCCGAGTTTTCAGCACTTTTTTGCTGAAAATGCCCCCTCGGCTTATACTCGAGTCACCTTTTTGTGCCTGATCTCCCGGACTTTGGGGACCCGGTACCGGCCGGCCGTAGGTCCCCTGGACCTCAAATTTGGTACACATGTAGCCTCACTCCTTTTCTGCAAGTGTGCAAAGTTTTTTGTCCGGGTGCCCTACGGCCGGGGAGCAACGATTTTTCAAAGCCGGGCACCCCTTCCATAGACTCCCATGTTAAACGGTAATTTCTTCTGTGAATTTGGGGGCCTGGTACCGGCCGGCTGTAGATCCCCTGGACCTAAAACTTGGCACACATGTAGACCCATTTCTCCTATATAAGTGTGGAAAGGTTTTTGTCTGGTGAACCTACGGCTGGGGAGCACCGATTTTTCAAATCCAGGCACCCCTTCCATAGACTCCCATGTTAAACGTCAGTCTATTAATGGACACAGTGAGGCATGGGCATAGTGAGGCACAGTGAGGCACAGTGGAGGCATGCAGATGGACACCCTAGGCTTATACTCGAGTCAATAAGTTTTCCCAGATTTTTGTGGTAAAATTAGGTGCCTCGGCTTATATTCGGGTCGGCTTATACTCGAGTATATACAGTATATATATATTTTTAATAAATGGATACATATGCTTAGAATGCAAAAAAATAATAAAAAATCACTCTTCGGGTCCTTTTTTTATCTTGTTAAATATATGGCCCTGCACATCTATCACTGCTTTAAATAAATATATCACATGGATAATGAGGCAGTACTTTCTTGCTGTCAAGTATCTTTGTTACCCCTCAGTCTTTGCATTTACTATACCACAACTTTATAGGGTAAACTAAACAGGAAAGACAAAAATAGATTTCTGAATTTGAATTAAGAAGCCCCAAAGGCATTCTGCGTCAGGCCAGAAAACTGCAGGTAACCCAATATACAGATCTGGACCAGGCATTACCAAGGTTTTTAGGGAAATGACCATTCTGGGTAGAACATAAGTTCCGCCAAACGCAGCAGCACCCGTTGTGGGGTTCAGCTTCAAACAGAGAGCTTGCAGAGAGATAATCCAAGCAGTAAGTGGGTTTAAGGGCTTCTTGCCCATGTTTATTGGTCAGCATTGCAACAAAACACAACCCAAAACAAGCAGTTCCTTGTAGGGGTAATAATCTTAAAAAGGACACCAACAAAGGCTTGGAGGGCCTCAGGTCATATATATATCTTTTCATATAAAGACCATAAATGCAGAGATTGACTTACTACTTTGTTTAAGGAAGCTAGATTTTTGGGATGAACTGAGTGCATCCATAAAAGGCCCGGGAGTTAATTGGTTGCTATAGAAGAGCCTTCAAAGTGAAGCCATGGTATATGGGCTGGAGGAGCATGCCATTGAGCTAATTAGACCAGCCTGGCTGCGAGATAGTACAATTAAAGGTTGGGTAAACCTAACCCAAAAGAGAAAAGGTAGGTCCCCTGCTCACTAAATAGCAAATTACTGTGCAAAGTGTAAGATCTTAGCACAGTCTCACCAGTAAGGTGCGGTCTCTGTTAGCCAAGTAACAGTGCAAAAACAAACCCACCGGGGAGACAAAAAAGAACCCCCCGGATAAAGAAGCCACGGGTGGACAACGCCGCATGAAAAAAGGGGAAATTTATTGGTAGAAAAATATATTGAAATTACATATGAAACAGGCACTCAAACCCCATCACAAACACCCAATATTATTAAAATTAATAAGACAACGTTGTCTTTATTAAAACTACGACTACGTCACAAAGTGCATGCATGCAATACTCTAGCAGGGTGACGAGCTTGAAAACTGCAAACTTGTGGATCAGCCAGGTGGGCTGGTCAAGTCCCCTATGGGGAATAAACTAGAGTGGTTATAGAGGTGGCTGTGTACTAGGGCTCATATAGGTGAATAACAGCAGACACGTTTAACACAGCACAGTTGGACAGTATGAATCCTGTGATAAAGGCTGTTGATGCAAAGCAGTCAATAAAGTAGGTCAGTCACACTTGAAGCTGGTTATAGAGGGCACAGAGCAGGGTAGCAGCAAAGCATGCAAAGCAAGTCCCAAAAAGCAAGCAGCTGGGTAATGCAACAGGTTCACAGAGCAATGGCAGCTAACCATGTAACACCAGCATTATACATATGCATATGGACCAGCAGTTTTAATATAGACAATGTTGTCTTATTAATTTTAATAATATTGGGTGTTGGTGATGGGTTTTGAGTGCCTGTTTCATATGTAATTGCAATATATTTTTCTACCAATAAATTTCCATTTTTTCATGCGGCGTGGTCCACCCGTGGCTTCTTTATCCGGGGGGTTATTTTTTTGTTTTCTGCTACATAAAATTATTCACTTCCTTCTGTATTACTTCAATTGTTTGGCGAGAGATACAAAGAGGCAGGGCATGGAAATAAAACAGCAATTTAGGGAGTATAAGGTAATAGTACAGTGCTACATATAGGCCAGTAAAAACTGGACTGTAACTCAAATGTGACCATAAATGGAAACACACAAAAAAGTGAGAAGGGGCAGGCTGAACGCCCTACCCAATATATATAAAATGTCCACAATAATAAACAAAAACAAAAAAATTAAGAGTATCCAAAACAGTGGGTAAATAACAAGGAATGGATGTAAAATTTCTGGCACAAAATGCATTTTGCTTCCCATGTTGTCTTTTAATATATGAACTGTGATCACTTTTTATCTTTGTATGTTGGTGTTTTTCTGATTAAAATCCCAATTTTTTTTTTGACCTACACCATTGGAGCCCCCTATTTTTTTCTTCTCTTTGTATGAAATCGGTGAGGAAACGTTTTTTCAGTTTTCTCCAGTTGGTCCTTCTACAATACCCTTGTCGGGGTATTTTCCATTTAAGTTTGCTCGTATCCCATCGTCCGGTTGAATACCGGGATCCAGAGTGCCAGTCTTCTGGTGGGATCTCCAGCCTTGGGGGTATTGGAGACCTGAGAAGTACTGCATCCATCAGTTCCACCCAGGATTGAAGACATCCGATCGTCTAGCCGGTATACCTCTACATCCATCAGAGATCCGGGGACGTTCCTGTGGAGCAGCTGTTGGAGATACTCTCAAGCTCGATTGATCTGCTGTCGTATGACATTCGGGTCCAACGTTTCTGGTAAGCACACATGAATGTCACCATCCATGTGAAGAATTGTGCCAGAAGTTTTACATCCATTCCTTGTTATTTACCCACTGTTTTGGACACTCTTAATTTTTTTGTTTTTGTTTATTATTGTGGGCATTTTATATATATTGGGTAGGGCGTTCAGCCTGCCCCTTCTCACTTTTTTGTGTGTTTCCATTTATGGTCACATTTGAGTTACAGTCCAGTTTTTACTGGCCTATATGTAGCGCTGTACTATTACCTTCCACTTTGTTTGAATTTGTCACATTCCAGCACAGCTGCTTCACCTCCCTCTATAGAGTTGTTATTATTTATGTGTTTTTTGGGTAGCGCATTTGTTTCTTTTTATCACTATTTAGGGAGTATAGACCTCTTTACTTCAAAATGTGCAATTCCTGCACGTTTTAAAGTTTTGGATTTAAGTGTAATGATTTTAAATATTTTAAAATAAAAGTTGCAGTATTACACTATATGCTCTTTACTCCATTTGTTCAAACCATATAACAATGGATTTTCATTGACCGTGTGAGCCTGCAGGATCCGGATCACCGGGAGGAAGACAGGAGATCTCTCCTTAAAGACCAGACACACCAACTTACTCTGTGGACGGGAGTCACCATTCTGATACAGGCGTATTTACCATCGCCATCTGGTGAGTGGGGACCCAGGAGGGGAGCAGGGAATGTCACCAGAATATATTCTCATATATCTCAACTTGTCACCAGCTCAACATACTACACTTGATGGACTTTTATTGGTTGCACTTTATTTATTTTGCACTATATCAGCACTGAGCACTTTAGTATGTTATACTTAGTAGGTTATATATGTTGACACAAATTGTGTATATATATATTTATGCTGGACATGGAGAGAAAAGGTTTCCCGTGGGACTTTTTAGCAGCAAGAAATAATTGAAATCATTATTTAGTAAAAAAGTTTTATTTGATGAAAAGGCGCTTGGCCCTCGTAAATTAAAAATTAGTACATAAATTTATGAGCTCCGGTATTTACAAAGACAGACATAGTGTATACAAAGACGGTTCAAGTCATGTACAAAGGTGGACAAGATGAATAATAAGATCATACGTCTTGAATGCATATGGTGAACAGAAGAGAGCCCCGATGCATTTCGACCCATTAAGGTCTTCCTCAAGGGGGTCTTATTCTCTATGGAATGTCAAAAAACAATATATTAGGATTAAAGCATACTTTAAGCGTCTCCCATTGGTTACAGCAAGTCATAAGGTTAATACAGAATATCTTTCATAGTAGTCAATATCAGTTATTGGAGAGACAGCCGAAAAAAAGGAATGCTATACATATATCTATTTCTAGAGAAATTTGCCTGTTTACCTTCCTTGCCACATAGTATGGCTGAACCGGAGATTTAAAAAGCTAGATTCCGTATGGTCTCCC